>JAFREQ010000150.1:0-635743 GCA_025331565.1 Holacanthus passer | reverse complement strand
CCTGCAGATCTGACTGAGCCCCTCTTTGTCTTCGCTGGGAGTGTAGGTACGAGTGCAGCGGTGATCTGTGACAAAGAGAGCAGAGATACGACACCTGTCACCATCATACTGAAAGTTGCAATATTTTTTTTTTTACCCCTAACACAACATATTCTTCTGTCATGTGTGGTCAGGGCCAGGTTTTGAGAGTGAATTATAACCCTGATTTCAAAAAAGTTGGGACACTGTAAAACAAAAGCAGGATGCAATCATTTACAAACTGTGTTTACTGACAACTGTTTTCTGAAGTTGTTCCTGAGTCCATGTGTTAATCTCCTTTATCCAATCATGTGTTCACAAAGTGTTGAACCTCTCTCCATCCTCGCTTGTGAACGACTGAGTCTTTCCAGGATGAACCTTTCATACCCAATCATGATCCTATCACCTGTTACCAATGAACCTGTTTACCTGTGGAATGATCCAAACAGGTGTTTTTAATCAGTCCACAACTTTCACAGTCTTTTGTTGCTCCTGTCCCAACTTGTTTGAAACATGTTGCTGCCATCAAATTCAGAATAAGCAGATATTTACAAAAGTCTATGAAGTTGATGAGGTCAAACATTAGATATATTGGTTACAGGTGAGGTCTGAAAGAATTCTCTGCAGTCATGTGATGTGAGCTGTGATGGTCAGGATGTGCTCTCCTACCTGGGTTGTAATACTCGTAGACGGTAACTGAGGATGGCTGGAGGAGGCCGACTTTAAAGTTCTGCTGAAGCCTGAAGATCAGGATCTCTGGCTCTTTGTGAGACACCTGAGAGGAGGATAATTTAGTGCGACAGAGAAGAGAAGCAGAAACATTAAAGAGCAAGTGAGAATATGAATTCTCAAGCCTCAGATCTAGAACTATTGTCCAATGATTTGTTTTGGGTTTTACTCAGCAAGTTAACCATTAAATTCAGCAAACCTGCTTCTTTGAAGGACAACTTTGAATTTGTGCAAATCAGGGACATCAAGTATCAAGTCAGACTCCTTCTGGTGGCAAACAAGTAAATATGACTGTTCTCTACAGTGTTTTACCTTGAACAGGTGGATGATCAGAGAACCTCTGTCACTCAGGTTGTCAACAATCTGGAAGTTATTGATGTAATGATCCACTGAGTTGGACAACTGGACAAACACATACACACAGAATCAAACGTTACTATCGTGATGTAGAAAACCGTTTATAAACCTGCAGAGAGTGATTTGGGTGTTGCTCCATCTGAACAATCAGGTGATGATTTTACTCCTCTGTTGGCTCACTTCAGGCGTTTTTTCAAAATAAAAGCAAAAACATTGCCTGTAAAACAAAGTATCCTCTTGTGGCTTTAACTCTTACAATAATAATTTTCTGTGAATGTAAAATAAGTGGAAATGTACTTGGCACAAGTCATCTAAACTTTAAACTGGATCATCTTTATGGCAGTAAACTGTTTTTGAACACCAGCTGTAGAGGCTGATTACCATCTCCAGGTCTGAGTTTTCTGGGGTGAAGCCGGTGGGCAGACTTATATCCAGAACCACCATCCTGACATCTCTGGGTCCTAAAGCCCTGTGGGACAGAAAGAGACCAGCACTGATGAAGGATATGAAACCTGAGAGGAGGTCAACAGAAAGACAGTCTCCATCACCAGCTGATCAGAACGGGAGGAAAACTGATAAAACTCTTCGGACGTGCATCATGTAACACGATCACTGACAAGATGCATCATTCAATTAACATTTGAATTGGACATTAACAATAACTCACCTCACTTTGATGGTGATCTGGTAGGATTTCTCTACATCTGCTGGAGGCTTTTCTGTTACGGCCCACAAACAAAGCATTAATTAATATACATGTTGCTGTAATTATGTCATGTTTCATGCTGTTTGTTTCCAACATATCAAGGAAATGGAACAATCCATTGTTCCAGAGAAACTATTTCATCCCTTTGTAGCTGTAAAGCTGTAAAGACATCCTGCGTATATGTCGTGAGACTTACCGCTGGATTCTTCAATGGTGACGCCGAGCTCAAAGTCTTTGCAGGGCATTTTCTCATCAACCTCATGCAGCTGGTTGTAATAGGTCACGACCTTGAATTCACATAACAGGAAGGGAAACCACATGTAAAACAAAAGAGAGATGCAATATAGAAACAAACCAGTCAAAAAAAAGAAAAAGATTATGATCAAATAAAAGGCGTGTATAAAAAAATAAACCATTTAGAAACTAAATCTAGCTGCATGTCTCTGTGTTATGTTTTGAATGGAATTTCAGTTTCACTACATTATGAAACTAACTGAATGACTTCATTTACAGTTCATCATGTGATCTCACCATCGATTGCATTTGTGTTATGTTGCTAAACTAAAAATGGGACCGTACCTCCAGTATTCCCTGTCCATTCCCTCGAGCCACCACTTCCAAGTCAAGATTAGCAGGTAGCTACGGAAGAAAAGCACCAGAGAAGAAAACGTTTTTCACAAAATACAACTGAAAAAATACATCAATACTCTCCCTGATGTTGTTCTGTCCTCCAAACTCCCTGTTCTGGCCTGTTTTTTTCTGAATATAAGGTGAAAACAATCAGTGTTTTTTTACATTCAGTTTCGTGTGTCTCACCCTGGAGGAGCGAGCAGCGTAGGCAGTGTTGGGGTTGAAATGGTAGCGGATTTCCTTGCGTCCTGTTATCTTGACGTCCACGTCCAGACTGAGGTCATCGGGAGGAGGTTTGTTAATCAGGTACTCTGACAGCGCCTGGAGCACCACCATAGTGGACTGGGAGAGGACAGAGAAGCAAGACAGACAACTGGTAAGAAAGACAGTCGTACATTTGATTTGATTTGATCTGATCTTCTTACCTTAATGTATCTACTATATTGTCTGTCTTATTTGATTGGTGGCTCATTACTAGTTTAACATGACACAGGACCATTGAAGTGACCAGTTTTAGTCCCAACATCGACAAGGTCCTTGAGTTGAGGTGATGATGCTACATACAGTTAGATGATACTTCAACTGTTATTTGTGATATAGTTTGCACCAAGGTAGGTACTTCATTAATATCTGCAAATCAATGAGTGTCACTGAATTAAGGCAATTCAGATTTACTTGGTTTTATTTTTTATTTATTTGCACCAATATGATGAAGAAGGTATTTAATTCATTGAATGTAGCCAAAACATAAAACAAACATGGAGAATGAGTGTCCATTATATGAATAAGTCTTCATCTGAGAAGTCTGAATGAGACAGTCAACTGTGCAGGCAGAACCCACTAATCAGGGCCTGGAGCAGGCGAAGGAACTTGAAAGAACAAGTAAGAAATTGTGTGATTTGCAGATTAGAGCCACCAGTCTCACACTGCCGATACCTGAGTGGAGCCGAATCCTCCTCCTCTCCTCCGCTGGCTGTTCAGCCATTTAAACGGCGCTGCAGCTTCCTCCATGTGTCCCAACTTGATCAGTGCCAACAGGGCGTAGCCGGTCGCCTCCAGCCCGAACAAGGTGTTTTGCCGGTCGGGCCAGTGGCTGCCATCTGGAGCAGATTTTAAAGGGGCAATGAGCAACTTGATGTATTTGCAGGTTAAGATTCTCTGTACTAAGATGAAATGGGGCTGAGTGTACAGGATACCTGGAGCTGCAGCTCTGAGTAAATATTCCTTCAGGTTGTGCTGGTGAGTGTTCCCCAGCAGAGCCAGTGCGTACGAGGCGATGGCCACAGTGTACGGTCTCCTCCCCGTCCTCACCAGAGCTCTCCTCAGGTAATCAGCTGTTCTGCGCACAGCAAACTACAGCAGACGCACATGGCTGACAATAGTACAACTATTGATAATACACAGTTTTACACAGAGTCCCAACTTTCTTCATCATAACATCAATGAGCTCTGCAGATGTGTTTTGAATGAATTACCTCCATGTTGACTTTTGGATCAGTGCAGCGGATCCCGGCCTGCTTAGCCTCGGCGAGCGCTATGAGGACGAAGGCCGTCAGGGTTGTCTCGGGGTCGCCGCCACGCAGACCTCCCTGAGGACACACACACACAGAAAAGGTTTTTATTTATTTAACCCTTTTGGATTCACAGTTCATTTCAATTTCCAAATATCAACTGATGCAAAAATGGCAGCTCTAAAAAGAAGCCCTTGATTCTGAGGAAGTCACAATTTATGTTGAAGTTTTAGTTTGCTCAAAAGATGCCTGACATTAAACGGCAATCGAGCACAAGATAATTCATTGGTTAATTGAATTTAAAGAAGAACAAAGAACAAGGGGCAAGGTGTGTGTGTGTGTGTGTGTCTCTCTCACAGTCATTGTGGTGCTGTAAACCGGGTTGTCCTCCCTAAAGTCCCCCCTAGAAGGCCACTGTTTGTTCTTCAGCAGGTAGAGCAGAGGGTCACACACCTGCTGCTCGCTGATGCCGGTGATGGAGTGAGCCATGGAGAACACTTTCACCACGTACGCCGTGATCCTGACATTCAGGTGGACGGTGATTAGCCTTCATTTGGTCACTTCTGAGCACACGTTATCTAATTTATACTGTTTATCTAACAGATTAAGTAACAAGTAATTGAATACTTACATCAACACATACTGACTTTTTAACTGCTTTTCTACAGGCTTTTCAATTCATTTCAGAATGTGGCACAGTGAAAATGTGTTTGCATGTATATTTTCAGATCTCTCATATATTGCATTTGTTTTTCAGATATCAGACGTCAGTAAAATGGAAAATTTTGACAGTACCATGTACTTGCACCTTCCCTCCTGTAGGGGGGGTAAGAGCCATCACTCTTTCTGTACGCCAGCTGCTTCTCATAACCTGAAAACACAAAACAACAGGGAAGAATTTAAAAATCTTAACTTGCTCATAATGGAAAAAAAAGCTCATTCAAAAATCATCCATCCATCCATCAAGGCTGCAATTAATCTATTAACCATCCTGATTATCATCGTTTGTCCATCCATGTATCCAACTATTTATCCATCTATCTATCCATCATCCACCAATCAATTGATTAATGTGTTGATCCATGCATCCAAATCACCATTTGGCAATCTGTGCATCCATCCATCCAGTTTATCTGTGTTTGTATTCACGCATTTAAACGGCCATAAATCATCCATTTTACTTCTTTTCTATACGTTTCTGGATATCCTTCATTCGCCCATTTCTCCATGTGCCTCTCACCACTCCTGATGTATCGGAGAGCCTCGGCCTTGCGCTGCACCCCCACACTCTCCCAGTTGTTGGTTCTCTCCAGGTAGAGGGTGGCGATGAGCGGCAGAGTCATACTGGCCAAGTTCTGCTCCACGCAGCCGCCGGGCATCCGGATCAGAGAGGCCAGAGAGTCCTCGCTGATGGAGTTATCGATGCTGTCTGCCAGCACGTTGCCTGGAGGGGGGAGAGTCAGGAATCAGTTCATTCTACTAGGTTCATTATTAATCCTTGTCACCGTGACTGACCTCTGACATTGATGAAGGTCTCTGGCACAGAGTTTGGCACAACTGACTCCAGCTCAATCTTGCCCACACGAAGCGTCTGTGTTCCTGTGGTGGACAGAAAGAGTCAAGAAGTTAATCCATCTGTTGGAAAAGAAACTCGCAAAAGAAGGCAAACAGGAAAAAAAACAGACACATCATCTATATAATGATTAAGAAAAACTTGATGATATCTTGTAGTTCATGATTCTGTTTTGAAACGTGAAATCCCATCAATGTGGCATCACCACTCAGTTGACAGGAGATAATAAAAAAAAAACCATCAGGCATCACTGCGATATTCTTACCTCCCTCAGCAGACGGGTTCAACACCGCACTCCAAACCTCAGTCTTCTGCACTCCATCCAGCTGTTGAGAGAAAAGAACCATTATGAAATCAGATCTTTATTCAAATAATTCTGTCTTATCTTTTAATCACCTTCTTAATACATTCTATTCATTTCTGTTGAAGAAAGAAACCGTTTACACGCTACCCATGATACTGCCACCTCACATCAAGGGTGACTCACCACAACCCGCAGAAATTTCTGGACGCGGTCTCCTCCCATCATGTCTCTGCCGACCACCATCACCTCCAGAGGAAGTTTTCCCACCACCAGCGGTACGATGGTGTAAGGCACCGCAACAGAAGAGCCGGCCGGCAGCGTCACTTCCTGTGTGTGTCTGTCCTTGAAGGCGATGCTGCACATGTCTTCTGTCTTCATCAGCACCACCCTCACCTGGACAGAAACCAGTCAGCAGAAACGCTCAAGATGACCCAGCATTTTGTTTCCAACCATGCTACCACAGAGCTGCTGGCATGGCTGTAGACTCTTAGTCTCATGGAAGAAGATTTTTTTTAATTTTATCGATCAGACTTTTTCTATTGCAAAATTTGAATTCTATTTTTACTGAATTCGCTGGCTGAATTAGAAGGAAGTGGCTGTGCTGTGTAGTTTTGAGGTGATTTTTCTTACATGCAGGTCTTCGTAGCCGTAGTTATGGACCACGGCTTTGATCTCGACCTGTTCGTTCCTCGCCACCGAGTACGGCAGCCTGAGGTCCACAAAGAAATGCTTCCAGGCTTTGACGTTGTACGGCTCGGCAACGCAGAAACCTGTGGACATCCAGAGGCGCATTAGAGGTGAGTTTTCTGCACATGTATGAATGCGTATGAGGATTTGTAGTAGTTCTGTTATCCTTTGAGCTTAGAGATTTGAACCTGCATTAAGAACAAGGTTCACTGTGCTTTTACACTTTAAGCAACACAATTATTAAGTCACTGCAGAGTTGAGTGACTGAGCAAAGGAAAATCAACAGACCATTCAATCTATTCAAAGAAAGAAATGAAATCTTGCTCCTTGTCAAGTCAATTTGTTGTCAGTATGAACTACAAAACCAATATCAGACAAATTAGCTGAGAAATCTTAGAAATATTTATAATAATATATAGAAATATTTTGCAAATGGTGGCATGTAGAGGTGAAAGTTACTGTTAGGAAATCATTAACTATTATAATTATTAATGTGTGCATTGTGACATTATTAAAGTAAGCTGCTAGAGGAAAAATGTGTACATCTCAAAGTTTTCATAAAATCAGGGACACTCGTCCTCCTCCTCCTCCTCCTCTTCCTCCTCCTCCTACCTGTTTGAGGTGATGCACTGATGGCCAGAATTCCCCACTCTGTGATGCTGTCAGGTAAAGCATTGTCCACATTCTTAGATGCCAACCTGTTGATCAGATTCATGTCTGTTATCACCAGCCAGACGTAACAGAGAACAGTATAATACAGCTGCATACATGCTAATTTACTAAATGAAAGCAAAAAATAAATTAGATTTATATTATAGAAAAATTTAATTGAAATCATAAGATCTAAAAACATCTTTTTTGCATCGTACCACAGTTTCACCAGCTAACTGTCAAATATTACCTTGGTGATAAACAATAGCAGCAACTTTGCATTTTGGGTTGACTCATGCATTTCACAATGCAAAGTAGGACATGACACACATACAGGTACAGTTCATTAGTGCAGAACAAACACACACAGAGTAACAGAGATCAATGCTGTGTTTGTGTAATGTGGTGAAACAGCGTCAGTGTTGTTGATTCTGAGCTGTGTATGTAGCTGTTATCACTGAGCAAACAAAACATGATGCAACCAGAGAATTCACAGAGCTCCATGTATGGTCTCGCACCATGAAACAGTGACAGGCTTTACATCGTACCCGAGCCATTTTTTTGGGAACGGTACATCAATTACGACTGGCTGGATTTGGACTCATGGGGACCCAGTTGCTGGTCCATTTCATTTTTTATTTTAAAATGTATGTTAACAGACGCAAGGCACAATCCGGAATCTGGACAGAAAGATTAAATAACACTATTACCTCACATCAGAATCTTTAAAATTGCCAAACCTTCAAAAGATTTATCAGTCAGTTAGAGAAGATGAGACAACATACTGTGTGTTCCTATTGGTCCTCTGTGTAATCTTTATGGGATGACTTGTTTTGTTCCTAGAGATGAATCATGGACTCAGACAAACTGAGTCACATATTCCCAGACTACACTGCTGCACTTCAGATGGGGTCGGGTCTTCTTCACTGACACCCACATTTACTCTCATCTTTCACTCACCCGTCTGTGTCTGCCTGGCTGGGCAGGTTCACATCCATCCACAGCCAAGACTCGTAGAACTTGGATCGCAGATACACTTGAGTCTCATCCAGATATTCCCACTCGTCCTCCTCGTCCTGCTCGTCCTCCTTGGCCCTGTCCTCGGCCGTTGGTGAAAAATAACGCTCTTCTGCTTCTGTGTGTTTGTTTACGTTTGTATAGGTCATTACCGTTTTAGGTCCTCCACGTTCACGGGATCTCACTCTCTCTGAGAACCCTGCGTGAACAGACATATATATAATTAACAGATCTTGACCTCTAGAAGTTGTTGATATGTCCAGGTACAATTAAAGGGGCCTTCTGGAGTTTTCATTCAGTCAGTGCTTTTCATCAAAACTCATTGTGTGTATCCTTGAGGTCTAACAAATGTGTTGAATGCTTTTCTTTCTTCATAAAACACACAAACCAATTTTTTAACTATTTCACATCCATGTTTACCAGCTTGTAGTCTTCTTCTTCTCTGCCTTTGCTGGCACATTGTTTCTCACCCCCAATAAAACAGGGACCAGCTAATGACAGAAAACACAGCTCCATAATGCTTTTCATATATAATATACTTACTGACGTCAAGGCTGGGCCTGATACCTCGTGAAGTTACATCCAGTGAACTGAAAGGACGGAATGCAAACGTGGGCCTGCGTGTAGGGGAGGTGGTGGGGGCAGCTGTGGTTATGGGTGGTGGGGTGGTGGGAATCTCGGTGTCAAACACTTGGTTCCTGTAGGTGGCGCAGCAGTGGCGGAAGGCCCGGATGCACTCCCAGCCCTCCGTGATGTAGAGGGAGCGTCTCGTACAGGAGTACGGCATGGGGATGTCCCTGAGGCCGTCCTGACAGCAGCGACGCTGGAGCTTCTCCTTGTAATGACTCTCTGCAGACAGAAGGGGGAGCAGAGAGGGAACCAGCAGAAAGAGTCAACAGTACTTGGAAAATAATATCGATATCTTTTATTTCAACAGTTAATGAAATGACAATGTGGAATGTGTTGCTGGTAATGTAGAACTCATGGAGAGTTACTGCAAAACATGCAAGTTTTATGCAACTTTTTAGTCTCTTCTGGGGAGTTGTTTTGGTTTTAATGGCACATTCATTGTGAGATTCTGTTTGTTGTGACTGTTTGCTACAGTCCTGCCCAGCAGCAAACGCCAGGCAAAGTTAGAAACTAGCTGGGGATGAGAGGCAGATATTATTCTCAGGAGTTGGTGGAGACCGAACCAGAGCTCAAAAGAGAGTGAACATCGAACTTGGATTCATCAGGTGGACAGAAACACAATAGGATGATGATGTTGCTTTATGTCTGCTGGGTGTGTAAAAGGCATCTTTTTGCTCACACATTGTCAACAACGTCAGCTTTTTGCAAAGTTCTTCGTTCCCTAAGTGCTAATTAATTTAGCTTTAAAGTGAGACATTTCAAGTGAATCTGAAGTTACAAGGGAGGTCAGAGAAGAGAAAGATGATGGGCGTAAATTTTAAACTAGCAAAACCTCAGATCAAAGCCTTGGTGATGAGGACACTCACCCAGCTGGGCTTTACGCTGCAACAGTTCTGCTGAGCGCCTCCTTCTGGTACTGCCTGGACACTGCAGGGCTAAGGAGCGGAGGGGATAAAAACATCTTTAACCTTGATGTACAATCATTGATCATTTCGTTTATCTGTGTGTCTCTATCACGTACGATCGCTATACAAATGAACTTTTCATGGTGCTTTTGTGACATCTGACCAACAGTGGCTGGTTATTAAAAAAAGATTTGGGGCAATCAGTGTTGCCGCTCTCATATTCTTTATCTTGTTGTAAGTCTTTTGGTTGCAAGTGTCAGCTCTTGAGCGATGTTTACCACCTATGACAGCCTTAATTCAGCACAAGCTTAATACACAGTAATATACAGTATCAGACACAGACCAACTCATTTAGAGATTATATGTATATATGTATAAAAATCCACCTATAGTAGCTCCAGTATTGCTTCACTTGAGCAAACACACAGTGCAAACATGGCTTTCAGCTGCTACAAATGGCAACAGAGAGTCAAGCAGCAGACACAGCTACTTTTCACAGCAAATACAGAAGTTAGAACAAGTGGATGACTGGACTAGATAAAGGCAACGTGAACAATATGCAAAGCAATGTCAACTTACGTGGGCTCAGGAACATTTCATGAAAACTGTTCTCGGTAAACACGGTGCATTTGCAATTGCATTCTCTTTTTATTTACGTGATACACAGCGTTCCTTCTTTTGGAAACAGGGTTGTAGGTACCTTGTCTGGTTGGGGTTATGAACCCGGCACTGGAGGCGTAGAACAATCCAGCATCTGAAAACACTGCTGTGGCATCTCTGCCGCCGCCTCGAGTGCAGCCAATGTCTCCGTGCTCCACCACGCCCCAGATCTGAGGAAAAGGTCCCAATGAGGACAAGGTGTACGTCATTACCTCACCTAAACACCGACTTTTATAATTATTATACATAATTGCAAACATATTACTTTGAAAACAAATTCAGCAATTAAGATTTTACATATTGTCATCTGCTCTCTGCCTACAAAATATGTCACAAGGTGCTAAAAGCAGAAATTGTGCTCCTGTTTCACTGTCCCACTCTAAGATATGCTTTATTAGATGTATAACACACACACCTTCCCCTGTGTAAGTCTGTCCTTGTTGAGCAGATACACAGCGTTGTCCACAGCCACCAGGCTGACCTTTGCCCCCGGATCACCTCTGACCTGAAACCTGAAGCTCTTCCCAGGTGCATGGTCTCGATGTACGCCGTCTCTCGGCCCGACTGTCAGCTGTAAGAGAGAATCAATAAAAGGGCACGACACAAACAATCAGACAAAAGGAAAGACCAGAAGACTAAATGAGGCCGACGTTACTATCATTAACAAAAACAGTACAAACCCCACAAAAATACCAAAACCAACAGTATGTTAGTCCGTCTCTTAATAGTTTACAGTGTGTGTGTTCACGGTAACTCTGACAGGAACTCTTTCATGGGATTTGTTAAATAATAGAGAACATTTCCGGCATTATGCTTAATGCTCTGAGCCTCGCAGCGTGAAAAGGGGCCAAAGTTGGTGTGTTGCATAAGAACACTTGTTGTTGACATGTTGACATTCGCAGTGAGTCGCTGGACTTGTTCAACTATTGAACAAACTTATCTCACCCCTCCAGCACAGGAATCGGCCACGTCCACCCAGATGGAGTCAGGCACCACCTCCTCACGTCCCGCCCAGGGAATACTGTAGAAGGCCACGAAACGGAAGGACGGCATCATGTCCGGGGTGACCGTCAGTCCAACGCTGGTGATCAGCTGACTGCTCACATCCAGACGCTCAGCAACAATGATTTTGCCTTTATTCAGGACCTGAGAGAGAGTTGAGTCATATTAAGTACATCTTATATGTCTTTTTTTCTTTGATTTTCCTGATTGTTCTATGTTCTAACTTCCAAGTATTGGAAATGTGATGTGGTGTTCTGGTCTCACCAGGTAGGTGAGGTGTTTGATGGATTCTCTCTGTGTCTGCGCTGCAGTGGTGATGCTCAGCTTCAGGGACAGTTGGTCTCCGACAGACACCCTGTTGGTCCCTACAGAGATGTACAGGTAGTTCCGCCGGCGCTGGCTAAAGGTGATGTACGGCTGAACGGTGATTTGTTGTTTGGCCTGCTGCTCTGGTCTCAGATCAGCCTGTACGGTCTCAGCCTGGGAAACAGACAGGTCAAAAAACAAATTAAGGTTGTGACAGTTTAGTTTTTAGAACTCCAAAGACAGATGATCAGAAAGACATTAAGCCCAGAAAGCAGCATTACAAACACATGGAAATCAAGAGAATAAAACTCAACAGCAATTGATTATTTAAGGCCCCACTTTACAAAGCAGCCATTATGTATCTGAGGGGTCTATGACTTGGACGTCCATAACTAACAATGACAAAATAATGTCTACTGAAGATACTCATGATTCAAACTTTTAAAACTACCTTTGTACATGTAGGGAAAAAAAGACATTTTAATTATTTGAACTACACACATCAGACCCCCGAGATGCTGGATTCAGCAAAGTTTGAAGAATTTTACTGAAAAATGCTTTCATGACATGAGACTTTGAGAGGTGGAGTAAGATTGTGGATATTTGAACTCAACAGCCAAACAAACACAGGCCTCCCTTCAGTGCTCCTGAAGCAGCTTGGCTCCCAAAATAAATAAGTAGCAGCTTTAAATCAGTGCTCACACAGCAACAGGTGAAGTAAAAGGGGCATGCAGTCATACTAACAGTGATGGTCTGTGGCCGTTGATCTGCAGGCATGTTGACGGAGGCTCTGGTGGAGCCGGAGGAGACGACCAGCGGCGCGTCCAACAGATTCAACTTGACCAGGACGTTACGGGACGGGGAACCATCATGCTGGCTCACCTGGATCTGGACAGGTTGGGGAAAATTTTAATTGTATGCGCCTGTGAGTTTTCACTCACAGTGACTGAGCTGTTAACAAAAGACACAGAGAATCCAGCTCGTGGCTTTTAATTCTACTGGATGAAAAAAAGAAACTGGAAAAATATCCAGGTGATCACAGAGGATGGTCCTTACTGTGAAGTCGAAGGGCAGGCCTGGCTTGAAGTACTTTGGTATGTCTTTGAAGGACACGACATACGGAGACGCCACAATCTTAATGCCAGTCTTCTCTGCTTCAACCAAATCACTGCCTGAGAAAACACAGGGCCAGTCAGCAGGAAGTCACTTCCAATAACAACAAAGCTGAATCAATTCAATCGCTTAAAGCGATTTACACCTCAAACATCTAAAATCAGACCTCCCAGATTCAAACTCATCACAATTTTGTGTTTTTTCTAACAGGAGCAACATGTCCCACATTTCCCAAAAGCTGAGACACAGGGGTGAGTCAAAGTTTTTGATGACTTAAGTTTGTCCAGAGGGCTAAAGGTCATTTCAGAATTGGAATTGGTGGGAAGATACCGTCAATAGAACTGGGGTCTGATTACAACATTTTGAAGGATTTGGCCTTCCTAGACTGTGGTACAAAGAACAAAGCAAACACACAGCAGATACGATTAACTGCAGCAACACAGACCACATGACAGTTTGTTTGAGATCAGGTGATCTGAAGATCATTGTACTGTTTTAAACAATGTCATCCATGTTTGAGAGTTTTTGTGTTTATTGGTTGAAAATAATCTGTCAAAGATTTGACTTCCTGTTGTTTTTCCTGGGCACCTAATATGACGTTCTTACCTGACTTGGTGAGCACAGAGGCCTTGACATACACAGAGTTGCCCACCAAAGATCTGATGTTGGGGTGAGCTCTTTTGATCTCCTCCATGCTCAGTCTGACGACTCCTCCATCCAGCTGCACGACAACATGGAGAGGAATTTTACTAAAGCTTTGACAGAAAAAAAAGGTGATTTTGCTAACAAAGAATTATGGCAGGAAAATTTCATAACAGCACCTATAAATCAGTGATGATGAAGCAGTGACTTACATCTGACACCTGCTTCACTGAAGGCAACCTTATCATCTCTTGGTTGATCTTCACTCCAAACACCACATAAGCCGTCCCCTGAACTGGCTCCCCATACAGGTACCTGAAAAACAATCACAACGATGGTAAGTCAACAGTCAGTGGGTCTTAGTCATTCTTTTCTGATATGCTCATGTGTACTTTCATGTGGTTTCAGCATGAGCATCAGAGGCTGGTTTAGAGTTAGGACATGGCTTTAGAGTTTGGGTTAGGATTAGGTTTAGTTCAAACTAAGCTCAGGATTGGTCTCACTTAGGGTATAGAGTTAATTGTCAAAAGGAGTAAGAGTTGAAGTTCAGTCAGAATTATTGTGGGTTAGGCTTCACTTTTTGAATCTGGAAGGATGTGTAATGATCGCAGTGGATGTGTGTGTGAGTGTGTTAGGCCGACCTGGCTGAGATCTCTACGACCAGCTCGCTGTCATCCAGGTTGAGGAAGGACTTCCTGGGCGTCAAGGTAACATTGAAGGCAGGAAGCACTGAAAGACAACACACCAGAAAAATACAGCACAACTGTATCACACAGCTGGAGAGGTTCCAAACTCAACTAATTCAAGAACTGGGCTGAAAAAATGTGACGCCTACCTCAGACAGAAAACGCACTACTGATGTTATTAGCAAAAGCTAAGAGAAGGACTGTTAAAGTTAAGATAAGATAAACCTTTATTCGTCCCACAGTGGGGAAATTTGCAGCACGGTAAGCACAGTTTAACTTGACCTACCATATTTCTTCACCTCAAACTGGGAGGTGAATGTGTTCTGCTGCCAGTGGTCAAACTTTGCAATCACCTTCCATGTTCCCTCACTGCCAAAGACAGACACAGTCACATCAGAGACAGTGCATTAAAGTGAGGAGGACATGCGTTTGGGCTTTAGGTGCAACAAGACTAAGAGTCCAGCCATACAAGCAGCTGTCCTCAGTAAATGTGTAATTTTGGCCTAATTATTACAATTCATCCTGAGCGGGACACAAATGTGTGGAACAGACTTAATGGCAATCCATCAAATAATTGTTGAGACATTTCACTCAAAATCACAAATGTGAATTTAGGTGTGGAAATATTGACTGAATCTTACCTTCCTCAACATATTATGCTGAGATTGTTTTTGTAGTGTAAAGTCATCAAAAAATAAATATATAAATAACTAAATAAATAAAAATAAGTGTCAGCTCACGTCCCTCAATAAATAAAGCCATGACCTCTAAACCTCGTGGCAGTGGAAGGACTTGAAAGATGAGATCTCACTTGACGATTTCAGAGAGAGGAAAAGTGTCTCCGAAGACGCCATCAACAGCTCTGGTCCTGGAGATCTGTTTGACCACCACGCCGTCTGGATTCTGACACACACACACACAAACGGGTCATTTGAGCTAAATTAACCTATAATTCAACAGAATATCATTATATCTATTGTCATATATGGGCCAATCAATTAGCTGACTTTACCTGGATATCCATGGTGATGGTGCTGTCAAAGGCCTTAAAGGACGGGGAGGACACAAAGGCTCTGAAGCGAACTGGAGGGAGAGAGAGAGGCATGGACAAAAGAGAGACGGAAAAAAACAAAAAAACAAACATCCTGTGTTTTCACCAGCTCTCACCAGTATCTCCAGGGTTATAGATGGGTTTGTCTGTCTGGATGAAGATGTATCCAGAGTGAAAGGACACCATCAGTATCTTCTCCTCAGTGTGGAGGTCCTGAAAGTTCACCTTCAAATACACAAACTTGTTCTTCTTCTCTTCACGATTCAAACGATGCGAGGGAAGCTGGAACCAAACGAGAGTCAATTCAGTCTAAAATTCAAATGAATAAACCCCACAAGATATTTATTCAAATTAAGTGTGGGCACTAAAGTAAGGATGAGGACCAAAACAGATTCTCATCTTATTTTTTTGTTTTTCAGCAAAGCTTCAACACAGCAAAGATTCTATATTGAGACAACCAGAACAATTCAAACACAATGGGAGACAATAGGAGACAACAGGAGACATGCAATAGATGCATGTGTGTGAACTTTAAATGTCGTTAAAGAAAAACTTCAACCCTAACCTCTGACATACTGTAATGTTCCTTTCATTAATATTTTTTATTACATCAATATCAGGTTATAAATTATTTTATTCAAATATGTGTAGTTTTTTAGTTCATAACATTTTTGCCAAAACCCGCTTAAAGACATCTTAAGCTATCATCCTGGTGAGACACCTGTATGGTCTTGAGAGCGTGGAATCCATTGTCCGCACTGAGTGTGACAGAGTCCTGGAGGAGCGTGGTGGTCTTACTGAAGTCCTGGATGGAGATGGAGACGGTGACGGGGTTGGACAGAGCGTCTGCCTGCAGGTAGATGTTCTCCTGGCTGTCTGTCCTCAGCAGGGCTGGAGCCAGCAGAGTGAACCTGCAGGAAACCCACACATCATGAGGCAGGGGAAGTGTTCATTACCTGAGCAGGTACTGCCACAACTACCACACTGCTACTGTTCTCACTTTGAGATACACAAAAATGTCAGTACTTCCTGAAGAGAACTACAGGCTTTACAATCAGCAGACGGGACACAGAACTCACAGAAAATGTATGGAAACAGTCAGCTGAATTAAATTATATTTTTCTTTTACTTTCAGACACTATTTCTGGTGTCTGGTCAAATTGTTCGATGGTCGGAGAGACTTGGACTCATTATCTCTGACCCTGAACACCATTAGGCCACTACTACTCCTACTGTACAGCAATACTTGTAATAATAATACAATGTGTTAGATTGCATCCTTCAGTTAGTAGCAGTCTGGCATCCAACTGTACCTCGGTGAAGAACTCATTGTGATTTTTGGGTCTTGTATCCTGCAAAAAAAACAGGACACGTATTTATTTCAGTCATGATGCAGTATTACCAACAATAACAATGTAGTTTTCAATTTGTGCTTGTCAAACACTTGTGAATGTCCTGATTTCTCCTGCGACTGCACAGGCTGACACTCAATAATGAATCATTATTGTTTGACTTGAGTAGTATTTTGAGTGGGAAACATCAGGTTACTGAAAGACATTAGACGAAGGACGACCTTTAAGCTCAGTTTAATTATTTCAGAATCAGTTTCAAATTTTATTAATTCTACTTTTGTGTTACACTGCAAAGAAATCTACCAACAGTATTTCCAGCAGTGACTCTTACATTTCATTTTTTTATACTGTATTTGTTTTCTAAGTCCAGTTTCAGTTACTTACTCATGGAGGTCCCAGTATCTCTCTACATGTGTAAATCTGGGGAGCAGAATCAGAAAATAATATCTTCAGCTGTCAGAAACTAAAGCTTACAAAAGAAAAGAACACAGCTTCATTGGGAAACAACACTTCAGAGACACAAACTGTCCTAACAGTCAGCAGAAAACAGAGAAGTACCTTCTGAAAGAGTCAAACTGTCCATCGGAGGTGCAGAGAAGCACGAGAAATAAAATGTTGTGCAGCGTCCACCGACCCATGTTGACCCACTGGGAGCTTCAGTGGACTGAGAGACGGCCAACCACTGTACCAGAGCCCAAACCCCCTCCTGTGTTATCAGAGACTGTCCGGTCAACAGGAGGAGGAGGAGCTGCAGCTTCTCATCAATAACAGTGACCAGACACTGAAACACACTGCAGGCTCTCACATTAAACCTGCTCCCAAACTCCCAGGGGTCCGTCATGAAGCCTCAGCATTAAAATGTGGAAACTTTCAAGTAAATCATTTCATACAGACTGACACAGGATTTATCTTTAAAATGAATCTTTCATACTCATTTTATCTAAACTCGTCCTCTACATCTAAACTGGGTATTCTGTACAGCTAAACCTGACTAATTTAAAACCACATATTAGTGGAAAGGTGTATTGCCAAGTAAGATGAACACCACTGGGTTTGCATTCTTTTTAAGTCAAACACCAGAGTGTTACATTATTTCAGTCATGCTTGAATTTTGGCCCAGAACACTGCCCACTAGAGGGCAGTACCATGGCTACATACAGTCTATGGCTACATTACAAAATGAGCATTAGACGTTATTTCAGCAGTCATTCACCAGAAACAAATATTTCAGGTACACCCATGTGGATGTGCACAAAAAAAACAGCCCCAGTCTGTAACAAGTTTTCTAGATATTCACAAAGAAAAATACAATAAAAGAAATTATACTGTATGAAAAGGTTCCAGGCAAAAACAAGAATTTACTTTTTTGGTCTCTTGGTGTGCCAAATTTACTTAAGTCCTCACAAATGTGTCAAAAAATGATGAAAAGTAATAATCAATAATCATGTCAAAGTTGATGTTCTTCTTAAAAATGTCAGGTTTTGCTTTGTCTTTGGCTGGGTCGGCACACTGGATCATATCTGTGACAATAATAACTCAAAAATGTTTTCTGGTGGTGTTTTTTCTGGTTTACTGGAGATGCTGTTGGTGGACAAACTGTCTCTCTGTCTGTTCTGTGATCATTTTCTCAGTACGTGATTACTGGGAATAATTGACAGCTTTGCTCTGGGTGATGTAGACACTTGCAAAAATATGTAAAGTTCAGGTAACAAACTCAGAAACACAGTATTATGCATTTAATTTTACAAGGTGCCCGTCAGTTTTGTCATCCAATCACACACATGTGGGTCTAAAAATCAAAATGCCTTCAAATAATTTTAACCTGGGTCTGTAGTGTTCAAACGATCCTATTTCACACATTTGTTTTAGAAAACACAATTCCACTGTGACCAGACCACCGCTGTTTGAAAACACAGCTGTTACAGCAGACGTCTGTCGCTGTGACAAACATCCCATGTTTGTGTTTCACTCTCACAAAATGACAGTGACTTTGCTAATGTCGTCCATTCACTGAAAACAGAAACTGTCCCATTTAACTTATGATTCAGCCTCATTGTCCAGGGTCTGAATCTGAGTCGCTGTAGTCCGCCACCAGGGATGTGACAGCTGCTAAGCTTCTGTCCTGTTCCTTCCCAAAGTCCTTTGCCATTGTCAGTCCTTCATCTGCTTCCTCTGTGGTTTTGACATGCGTCTCCCTGGAGCCATTTGTCTCCGTCACCTCCTGTCCCACTTGTGCTGATGATATGACTCGGACTTCCTCGCTCTGAGTGACCTTTGACATCTCTCCATCACACATGTTGATCTGCGGGTGCGACTGTCTGCGAGTGATGGTGGCGCAGGGCTCGGTTTTGACTCCCTGCCCTACTGTGCGTTTGCGGATCAGGGGGCTGTGTGAGGAGCCCAAAGCTTTGGCTACCGCCGTTTCTTTCCCCTGCAGGACAAGCTTGTGGAGCAGACTGCCGGCAGCACCTCTGGGTGCGGCTGAGGCGGCGTTGAACCACGAACGAGAGGAGATCTCTTTCCGCTTGCTGTGCTGCTTGTCCTCGTAGGCTGATTGGGGAGTGGAACAATGTTTTTGTTTACATACATGTACATTAAATTAGATTTAACTTTATTGTCATTGCACAGACTACAAGTACTGACGCATCAAAATGCAGTTACATTAAATATATAGCTATATATTACTATAGCACCATGCACATTTGGCAAATGTATCCTATGATTTGATGATCACAATTGACATCACAATATTACTGATGCACATTGAGATTTTGCTGCAGATTAAACATTTTTGTTAGTATAGTACCTCCTTTTGCCAGTTTATTAGGCACCCCTAGCTTAAACTAATGCAGTTAAACAGAACATACAGGTAAGATCTTCAGCTTTTCTAGAATGGTGTTCAATATCTTGACTCTAGCTGAACATGCAATTTTTATAAAAATCATTCCAGTCAGAAAAACTTGCTGCTTGTGAACTGACACACACACACACACACACACACACACACAAACAAAAGCTGGTCTGCCACATTTAAAGAATTCAATTTGAAAGCTGCAGATGTCAGTCAGGCAGGCTCCGGGGTTAGATATGTTCAGTCATCTTTCAGAAATGTCCATTAAAGAGAATGATGCATAGATCTTGACAAATTTAGCAGTGTGTGTGTGATTTTAGAGCCTGTATCTGATACTTACAGTCAGGTGCCTGGTAGGTAAGCAGTGCTGCCAGTTTCTTATCCTCCTCCTTCTCTGGCAGCAATGGGATGGACAGGTTGGTCCTCATCCTCACCGCGTTGTCCTTCTCCTCCTGCTCAGCCAGAACTTTCTTCTCTGTCTGCATCAACAATTAAAGCAGACCCATCACTTTAGTGACACAGTGCAATACAATCTCAAAAGAACTCTTCATGTGCTACTGAGAGCAAATTTCTGGTTATTATTTTGTCTTTTTTGGAACTCATTCTGTTTCACTGCTGTTTGTACGGACATGACAGGATCAGGTCATATATTGTAGTTTTTGGATAAACTGCTCTTCACTGAGTGTACACAGGATGAAGTGTGAGAAATGTGAGACATTCAGTAATACACAGTGGACTGTATAGGACAATACACATTAGAAAAGCAGTTGTGATGCAGGTTTACACAAGTCTCACTTTACTTGGAATTATATAAATGGAATGTGGAGAAATTTAAATTTACTAAAAACTAGTGACAATATACCCATAACTGATGATTCATCTTGGGTAGTATTAATGCAGCTGCCTCCAACACTATCGTACCCTGAACTTCCTGCGGAGGGTGCTGTTGAGCTGGAAGTCGTCCTTCCAGCCAGACTGGTAGTCTTGGATCTCGGACAGAGAAGGAAGAGCCTTCTTAAGCTTCTCCTTGTCTTTCCCACCATGGTCAAGTTTGAACATGGCATCCGTCTCTAGTTTCTCCTTCTCTGTCCGCTCTGTGCAGAGCAACGGAGTAGAGAGTTGATTAGGAACAGAAAACGAGCACACAAAAGAGAAATCAGGTGGCAAAAAACAGAAGCAGACTGTGTCCTTATGCAAAATAATATCATCCCTGAACAGAAAAGCCTGAAGGCAGTGAGGACATAAAGACATCTTCACACCTTGGCACGTGCTGTGCACTTGACACTGCAAGATCAAAACAAAAACCTTTTGTGTGACTCTTTTGGTGCTGACTTCCAGCCAAAATGACACCATAAAGAAACACAGTAGTGAACTGAGAAAGCCATTTATGTTTTGTTTGACAACAAACATGAATCTTTTACCTGTGGTGAGGATCTGCTCATTTTCAGCCATGTCCCATCGTTCCTCCTTCCTGCTTGCCCCACTCACTATTACATAGTCACAGGTCGCTGGATCTGTCTGCATCTCGATGTAGTTGACACACAGATGGCACTTCATCCTAAACCTGGTTGAGGAGACAGAGGTTCATGATGATTTTCTGTTGTTTAAGGAGATACTGTAAACAACACCACACAGCTCAGAGTGTTCATGTCACCAGTTAACCCAGTCCATCTGTGTTTACCTGTAGATTGGCGTGGTGTAGTAGTTCCCCACTTTCTTCTTCTCAGCATTGTAACGGACCCCTGGAGAAGCAGAACAGCAGTGTCATGGAAATGAAAAGACCTGGTATGAGACTGTGAGACTGAACTGGACTAAGTGGGTCATGTTTTTCTTCAAACTTACCCATGCCAATGTGATTTTTGCAGCCATCACACCAGATGTTGTAGGGCATCTCAAACCTTAGTGGACAAAAGTCACATACACACCTGAGTGTCAATGACAAACACTGTCTTTACCCTTTAAAGGTCTAGTATTATATGGTTTGTAATACTAAGTTACATGTCTTCGTGTTTATGAGCTACATAAAATGTGCACACTAATATTCAGTTTATTCCAGTGTTGCTTCTATCATCATATTTTGAGCGCAGACTTGTGGTTGTAAAATACTTACATAAAAAGGTACAGATGCACTGTAGCATTTGTGCTTGTATTAATATGTCTTTTTGAGACAATAACTTAGTAAAACAAATGAAATTATAATATCTGATAACATGTCACTACCATTATTGTAAAAAGTATTTATTTAGCAACATCAGTTCATTATTTCTGTGCATGTGTGGACTAACCTGATAATGAGGATGCCCTGGGACAGTTTCCTGGCCCTCTCCCGCAGAGCGTGAGTTTTATGGTAGCCATTGAGGGATCCATGCTTAAGACAAAGAATGATGTAAGTTGGTATCTACAAAGAAAAGGTGAACTGAAAAGAGACTCACTGGTCTGTGTGATCATACACACCTTGGCCGGATCAAAATCAGGAGGATAGTATTTGTTTGTTCCTTTTCTTTCACCCTGTCAAGAAAACAGTACAACAGTTCAATTTAGTATTAAAACTAGTGCTGTCAAACGATTAAAAATTTTAATCAGATTAATCTCAGAGTTGCTGTTGCTGGATTAATTGCGATTAATCACGATTAAATATCATTCATTTTTAATCTATATTAATGGAGTTTCATTTTGCATGAGCAAACAGACTCAAGAAAGAAGGGAATATATATGCACTTAACGTGTTTATTAAACACCTTTAACAGTTCGTGTTAACAAAAAACTTTTTGACAGCCCTAATTAAAACATATATCTTTGAGATTATTTGCATCTTGACAGACAGAAGACAATAATGCACATCATGGCTTACCATAGTGACGACTGTATCTCCACACCAGTACTGGATTCACCCTTTATCACCAGATTAAAAACAGTTAGATTACATGTAAGAGAGAGTTATACACACTCATTGGGTCCACCTAGCTAACTAAGGTTAGGGTAAGGGGCTACTGTAGCTATATTTTCAACCATAACCACGTTAAGCAAACTAGCTAATAAAGTGTAAACAAATATAGCTAGAACAACTTGTGGCTGAACAGATGATAAATGCCGCTTAAATTCGGAGAGATTGGTGGCATATATGTCGACCATAAACGCTGATATAGTTTTACAAGCTAAATTAAAACATTAAACAGCCAGATTTTTGCATAGAGTTTGTTGTGGCGTCTCGTCGCAGGAAGCGTCGGAGCTAAAGCAAGCTAACATTAGCAATAGCTGACTAGCTAGCTTAACGTCCGCCTTGTGCAAATATAAACAAATGTCAACTGCAAAAAACCCCAATTTCTATGATCATGTTTAAATCTGCTGCTGTCACGTTTGCTCTTGAGGTCAAACTTAAAAAATACTTACAAATGCTATTGCAGTTGCTACAAACAGCTAACAGAGAGCGAGAGAGACGTTCTTCTTCTTCTTCTTCTTCTTCTTCTTCTTCTTCTTCTATGTTTGGCGGGTGACAGGGAGCTTTTAGGTGCACTGCCGCCACCTTCTGAATTGGAGTGCAAATCTTGTAAGATATTGATATATGAGAGGACTGTTTAGTTTTATCCAAAAATGTAAATATAACCTTATAATCCCACATCCCTTGAGTTCACTTGTAGTCATTCCTTTACTTCCAGTCCGGTGTGATTTTTTTTCCATTCTGTTTTTGAGAATCTGTCTTTCCTGCTTAACCCTCTACAGCACCGTGTTGCCCTCGGGCAACAGAAAGTTTTTTTAAGCCCTATGCCCAGTACATGTGAACTTAAATGATGCCAATCAATCAGTGTTTTAAAAACTATCAAATTCCAGTCCAGTAAGATGTGGGAGTCACTATCAAGCATGATTTGAAGGTGGGACATCCTTTTTTGACACATGGTCACAGGAGCACATGGTGTGAGAAGAGGGTAAGATTATTTGCCCTAGTAATCATATTTAAAATTACATAAACTGTAAATAAAAAAATATATGTGTATGTATGAACTTGTAGAAATGGTTTTGTCAGGTTTTATGAAGTATTTTTTATTTTGCATGTTCAGAAATTCAGTTTTTCTTTTCGTTGCCTCAGAACACTGTGGTGCAATAAGGCGCCTGGACAATACAAAACACTGGCCCACAATGTGTGACAACATGGGAAGGTGCAGGGTTCCTGGGTGCACAGGAACACCAAAAGTGATGTGCATAAAATGTAATGTGCACCTGTGGTTCACAGCACAGAAGAACTGTTCGTGAAGTTTCACACAGAGTGGCAGCAATGTATCACAACATGAGAATCAATATGACATGACACAGGATGAAAAACCAAAGCCTGTATCAAGTCATATATGTAAATATGTTTCAAGTGCTTTTCGATTCTTTGTTTCATAATTTGTTAACATTTTGGGAAGATTTTCTGATTTTTTTATTGCTCTCCAACAGTTGTCTTATGATCTATGAATTAAGAATTTCTTTGTTGTTTTGTACTATTGTTGCACAACGTTGCCCCTAGGCAACAAAAATATCTTGGAGTGGGGGGGGGTCTGAAATATTAAAAAATTGTTTTGGCAATAAAGTGGCCCAAAATGAATCAGTACATGATGCTGAATAATTTTCAGCATGTACCATCAAAATGTGTGCAGTAGAGGGTTAAATCTATATTTCAGTCCACCTGCTTGTCTTCGCTGTTCCATTGTCATTGCACTGATCTTATTGTACTGTTTCTTTTATGCCACTGTTTTGTGTTGCTCTACGTGTCTTTGAATTGCCCCCTGGGGACAAATAAAGTTTTCTGAATTGAACTGAATTAGAAAATCACCATGTGGGGGTCATCAAAGGGCCCAAACTGAATTAGGGAAATTGGATAAGATAAGATTTACTGATCCTCTGTGGAAAAATATGACAATTTAAATAATAACAATAACAAAAATAATAGTAATTAGAAAACTATTTACACTATGTGCACATTTTCCTTGACACATTTTTTCCTAAAAGTGAACAAAATCAGAGCAGAAAAGAATCTGTCATATGCAGAAGCAGTTAAGAAAATGGAGAGAAGCAATGAAAACAAACTGGAGTTGGAAAGAAATGGAGCTGATCAGACTATCCGCATGGACAAGAGAGGATTTCTGGCATTTATTGCATTGGTCATAAATGGTGCAGTTGAAATCCGGAGAAAGTCAGAAAGGATTAAGATGGAGAATCGTAAACATTGTGAACACAAATGGAGAAGATCTAGATGCTAAACTGAGGGAAGGATTTGCACAAACTCAGACAACTGGTCCGGTTTATAGACTGAACAATGTGGTGAATGGGATCAGTTTGTTGTGGACGCTGTAAGTAGTTTTTGCTGTAATGCTGTTACAGTCCAGTAGGTGGCGGTAATGTGACTCAAACTGATGCCAGCCGCCTTAAACTCAACAGAAGAAACGCTTTTAGGAAGTGACGTTACATCGCAGAGGCCTGTGGGAAATACCGGTGTTGAGACAGAAAACGTGTTCAGACCAGAGTGACACATTTCTAACCTGAATTCGCTGTTATTTCTCACCGGAAATGGGAACTAAAGCGGAGCCGATCAAACGTTTCATCTGCTCGTTTCCGGACTGTTCGGCCGCTTATAACAAACAGTGGAAACTGGACGCTCACCTGTGCAAACACACCGGGGTGAAGCCGTTCAGGTGTGAGCGCGACGGCTGCGGGAAGTCCTTCTGCAGCTCCTACCACCTGAGCCGACACGAGCTCATCCACAGCGGCGAGAAGCCCTTCGCGTGCCCGGTGGACGGGTGCCGGGAGGCCTTCACCACCAACGCCAACCGGGCCCGCCACGTGATCCGCATCCACAGCCAGGACCGCAAGAAGTACGTGTGCAGGTTCGAGGGCTGCGGGCAGGAGTTCAGGAAGAACAAGCAGCTGAAGGCCCACGTGTGTGAGCAGCACACTCACCTGCCTCCTTACCCGTGCACACATGACGGATGCAACATGCGCTTCAGCTTCCCCAGCAAACTGAAGAGGCACGAGAAGGTGCACAGAGGCTACCCCTGCCAGGAGGAGAGCTGCGGCTTCACCGGCAAGACCTGGACCGAGTACCTGAGGCACAGGAAGGAGCAGCACAGGCTCGTGCTCAGGTGCGACCAGTGCAACAAGGTGTTCAGGGACTCCTGGTTCCTGCAGCAGCACCAGCGCGTGCACTCCGACACGCGGCTGGTGTTCAGGTGTCCCAGAGACGCCTGCGACAGGTCCTTCACCACACTGTTCAACCTGCAGAGCCACATCAGATCCTTCCACGAGGGGCTGCGACCCTTCGCCTGCACCCACCCGGGCTGCGGGAAGAGCTTCGCCATGAAACGGAGCCTCCAGCGCCACAGCAACGTCCACAACCCCGAGAGGAAGAAGCTGAAGAAGCCTCAGGCCAAGAGATCTCTGGCCTCCAGGCTGAGCGGCTACAGCGACACCAAGAAGGCGGTGTCTAAGAAACGGCAAGGAGTCCAGCACGGGGTCTGCACAGAAGAAGACCGACCCACCTGGTCCTGTTGAGCTGGTGTCCCTCCTGCAGGACACGTCCCTGCTGTGCAGTCCTGCCGTGGACACACATGGACTCACCAGTGCCCTGACAACCCCTCTGACAGTGTAGAGTCAAGTGAAGGGATTCACAGGAGGCACCTCTGATGCTTTATCATTTCTAACTTGAAGTCTCGGTGTTGACCTTAGTCCAGCACTGTAAAGTCTCACCAGCTGAGTGGATTGATTTTGATTTGTCCACATCTTGGTCTTCCGTCCTTCTGTGTGTCAACAGCTGCACTTTTTCTCTGTATTTGAATACTTTCATCTGCTTTTCTTTTCTTTTCTTTTCTCTGGAGCCATTAAATTCTCTCTTTGTGCCATTTGTATTTAAGAAAATACATATTTTGTCCATATTGTAAGTTAAGAGCATTTTGTTTTTGTGAATAGAAGAAAATATATATATATTTATATAAATTTGCAAATTGCAGTGTTTGAATAAAACCTGTTATCTTGATGAATGTGTTTTGTGTCTTTTAGATCAGTTGGGATTGATGTGAATACTTGGAATTTCTGTTTCAAGTGATTGTAAAAATGTGCATCACAGAGCCCGAAATGACGTCTTTAAATTGCTCCTTTTGTCCAACCAACAGTCCAAAACCTTAAATAACAAAGAAAAGCAGCAAATGCCTCCATTTAAGAAACTGGAACCAGCAAATCTCTGACATTTTTGATTGAAAATGACAAATGATTTATCAATTATTAAAATAGTTGGCAGTTAATTTTCTTACGATTTGTTAATTGACCAATTGTTGAAACTAAACGTTCATCAAGCGAGTGTCTTGTGCTATGAACATGACTTCATTGAACACCTAACTACTTGAATTTCACTTTATGGATGTGGCCAAAAGTATGTGGACGCCCCTGTCCACTTACTTTTGTGTACATTTTTTCCTGGGGCTGTTTGTCATAGTTTGGACTGGACTCTTGTTACAAATACTGTGTTTCCAACTTTGTGACAGTTTCTTCATCAGTTCAGATTAACCTCCTTGTTTCAACATGACAGCACCCTCATGCACAAAACCAGGTCCAGATAGGAACGGGTTTTCAAAGCTTGGTGAAGAACTCAACGTCAACCCCATCCAACACCTTTGGGACAAACTGGAATGACAGTTCCACGTTCACTTATGGGTGAAATGTTCAGGTTTCCACACACATTTGGTCATGTAGTGTGTGTCTCTCAGCTTTGTCATCACGGTCCAGGAGTCTGCAGTTGATGCCACATCTTTAACCAAAGGAGGGAGGTGTGCGTGTTGTCAGTGAAATAACCTGCTGCAATGAGAACCGGCAGATTCTTGTGCCTCGATGACACCCGGCAGAGAACCTGAGCTCTGACCAGCAGATTTACAGCGTAAACAGGAGCAGCTCTGTGCGAGTTTCAGATTCCTAGGCTAAATCCCCTCCGAATATTTCCCATTACAGGAAGGCTGCTCCCTGCATTCCTGCCCTGCTCGGCTCAGACGAGCCCTATATGGACTGACTGTCTGACCAGCTCACCCAGGAATGCTCAGCAGACCCCATCCAATTAGGATTCATACAGTCTGTAACACGTAGTGTCCTGAAATCATTTCCTGGTTGTTGGAGTGATAAAATCTGAATTCATCTCGAGGAACAAATGCTCTGATTTGTTTCTATTAGATCGTGGCACGGCCACAGTAATAGTGCAATCACAAATACAGAAACCATAAAGTCACACCAGTCAACATTTTGGTTAAAAAGCATCACTTTGCATTGAGATTTTTTACAATCCAGACACAAATATTCCTCTTTTAACAGTTTTCTTTTATGAACTTTAGTGAGTTATCTCTTTAAATTGAATAAAATGTTTTTCACATACATTGTCACCTTATTTTTAACCTTCAAATCTCAGTTGTCCCAGACTTTAACCTCTTGAAGTGTATTCCCATTCTATTTTTACATCTCCATATCAGTTTTGGCATTAACTCAGGCTATGTAGCCCGGTCTGGAGCCGTGCCTAGACATACAGGAAACAGTACATCATAAAAGTGTATATATTTTTGATGTACGTCTGCTTCGTGACACAACAAAATAAATGTGTGGAACGTGCAGGAATGCACCAGAGGAGACTGGGAGGATTGATTCTCCCCTTAAAGATCTATGATGCCATGAAAAAGATTTAATGTAGACTAGAAACCATTTACATATGGAGCTAAAAACAGCCCAGATGTTCCTCAGGCTTTGAGTTAAAGACCAACATCAATTTGAGAACATGCTGAAAATGACTGATGTTTAGATCTGGCTGATGAGAATGTCACTAGTGTTGCAGATATTTGGTCAAAGTACTGTGTAATGCACGACAGTCCAACACTTGTTGAGACATTTCACTCAAAACCATAAATGTCAACCTCATGGTGGCCCTACGGGAAAAGTCAGGGGATCACCAAAGTTTCATCATCTGGGAACCATGAATATGCAAGTTCCACATTAATTCATCCAGTACATGTTTAGATAGTTCACAGGATTTCAGTAAAAAATTAGATTTGCTGGTGGTTCTGGAGGAAAAGTCAAGAGATAATTAAAGTCACGATGATTCATCCTCTCCTCTCCTGAATATTTGTACAAAATCGTCCCAACGCATCAAATAGTTGCTTCAGTCTCAACCACAGTGATGGACCGACTGACCAGAGAATATAGGCGTCCTACTAGTGTGGCTTAAAACCTCAAATATAAAGGATGTGTGAACACATCACGTTATGATCTGAGAGTTTAGGTTACACCACCCAAAGGTGCCCTATTTAATTTAAATGTGTGAATTAAATTCTGGCACAAAGAATAGTTGACACTTTTTCAATTGATGGATCCGTCCAGTTTTGCCACTGTATAAAATGTTTTGTGTCATTTTTTTACAGAAACCGGTGCCACGTTCTTTCCATTCCTGCCTTCGGACAGCCCAGAATTCCAGACTGATTCTTTAGGCCGTGACCCAAAGGGATTGCTCTATCTATCTCCACTGTATTTCTCCCACCACCTCCTCCGCTTTCCTCCTGTCTTTTCATCTCTGGCTTGGCCTCCATCCTCCCATCTCTCTGAGAGGTGGAAGGAATGTGTCAGGCCCTTTGCCCTTTCATGTTCTTGTTTTCCGTACAAATTACTGGGAAATGGATGCTCTCCGTGAGAACGATTATACTTGTGGACAGACAAGTTAATCAGAGCTCTTTTTTTCTGACTTGTGGACAATGGAGCGTCACATGTCCACGATGATCACGGTCTGAACAAGGTCCACTCGAGCGTCTGGGTGCTCAGCGCTTCACCTTTACTGTATTTACTGCAACCAGAGACTATAGAGAGGTCCAGTGATCCAGTCCTAAAACCTATATCTTTAAAGCCTTTTATATTTCATCCTGTGAGATAAAATAAATCCGTTAACATCCTATTTGTGAGTCCAAAGATATGAAGGACAAGAGAATTTGAATTTCTTAATTGCCACAGGTGTGAATTTGTCTCTATGTGTTTAACATCTACCTGTAAAACGAAATGATTACATGAAAACTGTGCCGTTATTGTCCATTAAAAAAGGACTATTTAACAGGTGTGTCCAAAAGAGAGAACATATATTTGCTGTTTCAAATGGGTAAAAGAAAGTAGGATAAAATATAAGTATTTTAGGTAAAATGTGCTCAACTTCGAGACAGACGAGTCTGAGGAAGAGCTCACTGAAAAATACATTTTTCATTTTGATGCATAATTTAGTGCCGTCTGAAAAACCTGATCTTTGGAAGAATTGTTGAAATTCCTGGCAGTAAATTTCGCGGACCATTATTAGTTCAAGATTTAAGGCTTGTTCCCTTGTAATTCACATCAACAGAGCTATAATACATGAGAAATGGGGCTGTTTAAATATAATAAATAAACTTAAAATCTCATTGGACACACTCCTCATGTCCAAATATAACTAAGTGAAGCCAGGAGACAGTGGAGGTAATGTTCTTTAATCACTGTGACTGCATTGCACAGTATATTTCATATTATACATATCGCTTGACTCTCTCTAATTATAATCATTTATTTAATAATAATCATTTATTTATTTGTTTACTCACTTTTCTCCTTTTTTGATTTTACGTGTTGTCTTTTTAGTGACATATCTGTCTGTCACAACAGTGATGTTAATCACCGTGTATTGTCCCTGTACAAGTTAGCTATATATGTTTAAATATCCTCAATGTATCAAGAGTAGTCAGAATTTGAGCAACTAGTAAAGTGCATTTTCTGTTTGTCGAGGCCACATCCAGCGTTTGACCTTGTGTGTTTTGAAGAAATTGCCTCAGTTTACATTTAATGGGCAATCAGACTGAAACACAACTTGTTTTCTCATTCAGTTAATTTCTATTTGTACATTCATGCTCTTGTTGTGGTTTTTACCTGCTGAAATATGCAACAAACATATTTTTATCTTGTTACCTCAAACAAAAAATACAGTAGAAAGACCATCTAATTTCCTGAAAAGCAAAAGTTTTCTAGGTATTCACGGGACAGCAAAAAACAAAGAAAACAGTCAAACAAGTCAGACAGAGAGTAGAGCAGGACAGACGGATACAGAATTCATTTCAAATGTTGAGAAGCTCACACATTAATTCTGTTTCACTTTTCAGTTACATCAGTTGTTGAATAAGGTGCACTGAGGCGTCTGACCTGCACCTGGACGACAGAAACACCGTCCAAATATGCACTTTCTTTCAAACTCCAAATTCCATTCACTGCCTGTTTGGGCCCTATGACATGTTATATAATGCATATTCTACATATTCTACATGTCAGCCACACATTGCTGATGAAATCCCTCAATTTATGGAGCAGCTCAGGACGAGTCACCCATTGTGGAATGTCTGCTGAAACAGGCCCCGTTGTGTTCTAATTATAACCCGACTTCCCTTTTTTCTTTGACGTTTAACCTTTTAAAGTTTTCTTTACAGCCTTTCTGTATTGATCCTTAGACGCAGAGTTTATGATAAGAAAAATGACAAAGGCAGAGTTCACCAGGGGCCTTTTTTAAGACATTCCATGTTGACTCATCTTGACTTTTTTAACCTATTACTACTTCCTTCACATTTCCTACAAGCATAATTTTGATTATGAATGAATTTATCTTTTGGCTGTCTGCTTTCCCATCGACTGATTCAGTTATCCCACATACTTCTCAGCATCATCATCATGTGACATCATTGTCCACTGCTTAGCAGCTTTTAAGAAACCCCAAACCTCTGGGAATCCATATTGCCAGGGGCCAACATCCTCTGGAAAAACATCTGGGGGAACTGAACAATAAGCCAGTGATTTACACCAATTAGATAATCCCAACAGGACAAATTCTGGGTCAAGCGCCCGCCTGCCCTCCTACGCTCGCTGTCAGGCTCAGGTGAGTGGGATAGTCTGTTGGCAAGTAACGGGTTAGTGTCTGTCTCCCCCCTACACCTCCTCACCTCATCCCTTCACCCCCCCATCTCCGAGGGCTATATATTGGAGGTTGTGATTCGTCTGCATCTTAAGCATCACTCGTACCCGCAGACACTCGCAGACATACAAACACACACGTGTCTGGTTCATTTTGAGCGACGGCTCAGACGAAGAGCAGACTCTAACCATGAGGTCCCTGCTGAAGCTGGTGGTGATTCTGTTTTGTGTCCAGAGGGGAGAGAGCCACTTGCTGAGATCGCTGATTGGTAAGTGCTGGCTGAAGGGAAGGATGTGACCTATGACCTTTGGACTAAAATCTAAAATTTGATTACTTTGAGAGCAATGTGTTAAAATTTGTGTCTAAAAACAGACATGTATCACTTTAAACTTTGGTTTTCTGCCTCCTAGAAGATATTGATTTTAAGTCAAGAGTATAAATAACTGGTGTCTAAATGTGAACTGGGGTAAAACTTGAAATTAGTTGCTTTTAGCTGCTGTTTTTATACATTTTTTAACAGTAATGTTGTACATTAGATGTATAAATAACCCTTTCTGCCTTTTCCAGGTCAGAAACAAGACTCAGCATCTCCACACACGTCACTAAATGATGAAAAGAGAAACAGAGATCCAGCTGCAGAAGACGGCCCAACAGAAGCTTCTGGAGTCGGGCCATCACACGATTCAATCATCCCAATCCCAGTCCGGTCCCGTCGCTCTATTCTCGACTCCCAGTGCAGCCTGCGCTCCGTCCTGCTGCAGGTTCGAGACCTCGGGCTGGGCTACGACTCAGACGAGACCGTCCTCTTCAAGTACTGCGGTGGGACGTGTCCCCACGTTCGCTCCAACCACGACCTCACCCTTACCAACCTGCTGCTGAGCGGGGTCCTCCCTCAACCAGCACCTGGGGAGCTGTGGCACAACACGCCCTGCTGCAGGCCCACCCATCACGAGGACATGGCCTTCCTCGATAACTCGCACCGCTGGCACAAGGTGGAGAAGCTGTCGGCTGCGGGCTGCAGCTGCGTGGGCTAAACAGCCGAGCGTAGACGGCTGAAGGGGGGAAGTGAGAGGGTGGGGGTGTATGATGGTTTGTGAAGACAAGGCGATTCTGAGAGGACAAGCTCGCTGGCAGGTTCTCTTGTAATGTCTGTAAATGAAGAGCTTCATTCCAAAACGACGTACTTTTGAGGAAGCTGAAACCGATTCTTATGAAGTTATTTATGTCAAAATCAATGAGCAGAGAACTGAACTATTTTCACTTTTAGGCGACAGCCTCATGAATCCAGTTTTGTCGATTTGACTTCAACTACAGAATCATGAGCCTCAATAGGATTAGAATTTTATTACTTTAGACATTTGCAAGCTTTAAAAAAATATGCTACTAGCTTTTCTTGGTTCATGAACACTTTGCATTTGGGAAAAGGGAGTTTTTCATCTGTCATTAGCAATAAATAGATACAGGGAATTAGAAATATCAGAAGTACTTTTTAAACATGAAAGCACTGCTCAACTGATTTTGGCCTATTCTGAATCTTGATTTTCTGAAAAAACAGTCAAAAAAGCTAAAACTGAGTAGAGACTTGTTTTACCACAAATTACTTGACTATTTTTGTAAATAAGCTGACATATTTATTTAAAATCTTCAGTGCAATTTTGGGGTTAATAACAGAACAAATCACTTGTACGAAGTTGCGTAGATACACCTTGAGGTTTGACAAACGCAGCTGAGTGAAGTTCTTCACAGTTCAGACTTATTTGTCAGCAGTCCAGCTACAGTTTAAAAATGTATTTATGTAAGATAAGTTATTTATTTATTTGTTACCATTCTTTTGTCATGTTGATTAACTTATTTTGTAATGTGCCTATCTCTATGTTTACTGTGTGTACAGTTCTTATTAAAGATAAACTTGTACAGAACTGGAGGGTGTCTGTGGGAGTGTCATTTGTTCAAAGAAAGAAACGACACGATGTGGTGTCATTTATACAACAAAACATTTACTCAAGGTTTTGTACAAAAATATATGTTTTGCACACACAAAAATCCTAGAAGTCCTAGAACATTTATTTAACTCTGATGATTCACTCATGAACTAAAATTATATTCACATCCAGATCACAATCTGTTCATCTGTGAGCCACAGTTCAGCATCATTTTTTGACTGTGTATTACTTGTGTCAGCTGGTATGTTCAGTATTTGCTTTCCTCTCTTGAGAACTAAATCTTTGTAAGCTAAACACAGACCGATAATCTGTACCCGAATGGCTGCTGTGTATCTATGTAGCTCACCTCTGATTACTTGGTGCTGATTATTCAATACTAAACCTCCAACAAGCCTGTGTTTAGAGACACAGAAACTAAATGTGGGAGTTAGATGTTTTCATGCCACCATAAGATTTATCAGGTTGTAATGTTATTGGAATGACAGTAAAATTAATCCTCTTGGCATGTAACTGCTAACAGCTCTATGTGGCCATCGTATCCTCCTCAGTCTCCTCTGGCTCGGCCCCCCACACCTGGACACGCCCCTCCATGGCTGTGAGGAGGCAGGTCTCTGTGGGGTGAAAGGACAACGACTGGACAACAGCTTTCCCCACTGGCAGTTTTAAGGACAAAGATCCCTGGAGGTCAGACAAACAACAGATGTTAACATTATACAGTATGTTTTCAGTACGCTTTCTATATCTGTTTCTAATATCAGGTTCAGACCATATTTGTCTGAAATTTGATAGACAGATTCTAATTTTGGAGCACTTATTGGTATTAAGATAAAACTATCCTCTGTTCATGCTCTGTGCTGATGGGATGAAACCCAGAGGTTACAGTCTGCTGCTCTCTATGACAGAGAGCTGAATTATTGGTGGAAGTTGAACCCATGTGCAACACTCATGTCTATTATGCACTACGAACATAAATGTAACCGGACACTTACTTCCACCAGGTCCCAGCAGTAGACGTGTCCGTCCTCTGAGCAGCTCAGGACGTGAGTATCTTTACTGGACAGGCAACAGTCCAGCTTATAGCCCTTCATCTTGTGCCCTGTATACCTGAATGAAACAAACATCACAACAATATGAGTCTGAGATATCAGGCAATATTTTATCAATAGGTGCTGAAAAGGAATCACTTGTTCCCCGTAAACATCACATCCTGAATACGATCAAACTAGGATACTAATTTGCATGTGAATGCACTCAGTGATGTTCAAATTGTAAAATGATGACAGCTTTTATACTTTTTCAGTGTGACATTAGTCTTTAAAATGATTATGGCTCATTTACTTTAAGTTTTTGCAGATTTTAACCAAACATAGTGAGAGTTTTAGAAAGAGCAGATTTGTTTGAAAGGATTTACACCCACATTTCTACGTCCCTGTGGATCCAAAATGTGTCATGTTTCGTGTTGCAAGAACACATTGTTCACCACAGTGTAAACTGTCAGGGATCAAAAGTTCTTTTACTGATTTAAATTAAGGTGAAATATAGACAGAAATCGCGGAGCTGCTTTGTAATTTTCAGGTGTTTTATATGATATATATGAAAAAAAGACAAAGGCTTTCCAATATTTAAAAAAAATACAAACTGTAAAGTAATACTGTGTGCAATGTCTTACAATTTAGAAAAACAAACTAATTTATGGATTAGTTGGCTAGTAATTGAAGCCATGATGGGAGCACAGCACACTGCAATGAGACTGAACAGCACTCACTCTCCCAGCATTTCCCCGGTGCTCTTGTCAAGAAGTCTGACTGCTGAATCCAGACTGGAGCTCAGAGTGCACTGACCATCCTGACTGAAACACACACATGTGATGGGACCTGGGACAGAACAACATATACACAAGTTACATGTTTCTGCATTTTCAGTTATTAACACGGTCAACGTCAACGCAGTTCCATGGTGGAAGACAAAGGTTTAGGAAAGTCATTATTCACTACTACAACAACTGTTTGTACTGCTACTTCTACTACTGCTACTAATAATATCAGTAATAGTTATTGTTATTAATCTTCATGAATGTTGAAAAGATATTGTGAAAAATATTACTGACTGCTGATGAAGTCAACATGGAGCTGTCCCATTCTCAGGTCGTAGCGCCTCACTCTGCCATCCACCGACCTGAACACAAGATAATCATTTTCACTTAACGCTGCAGTGAAATCTGAAACTCAAACCTCTGTCTAACAGGTCGAAAGGCATGTAAAGCAATGTTAGAACTGTCTTTTTATTGGCTTCCAGTTCCAGTGTAAATTGCTGCAGTCTGAATGAGCAGCAGATGTAAGTGATCTATACATTTGTGGTCAATACAATCATAAGATCAACATCAACATGTGAATGAATTATATCGGCTTTCATGGCAAAAAGTGTGTTTACTGCGCAGACCCAGTTAGCAGCTCATGTTGTGCCACCTTCAGGCTGCTGACGCCGTCCCGAGCCTCATCTAGAACCTGGATGGGCTCAAATCTTCTGGACCTGGTGTCCCAGCACCGAACTGTCCCATCTATGGACCCTGGAGGAGGACAAAACACACTCCACAAATAAATCAAAACACACATTTACTGAGTTAACACTAAAACACAGTTACAATCAGAACTTAGAAAGGCAACTCAGTGTTCAAGTGACAAGATCTCACATAATACATTAGAATACACAATGTATACCGAACAATGTCTTGTGCATTATAGGTATTTTACCAGATAAGATGACAGTTGCCTCCTCATTGAACTGAACACAGTTGACTTTCTGTGAGCAGAAAATTTCAGTTAGATATAAAAAAAATTAAAAGAAAGATCAAATAAAACAGAAGTATGAAGACACAAAAGAAAAGTGAAACTATGCAGGTGCAGCAAAAAACATGGAAAGTTTTTTTTTAATTAAATGGACATAACAAAATTTATAAACAGCAGAACTGACCCCAGCGTGACCTCTGAGCTTGCGTGTGACCTGGCCAGTGGCGACGTCCCACAGGATCACTGTCTTATCAGAGCTGCAGGAGCAAATCTGGCTGTTGTCATAGGAACTGTTGAAACAGCCAATGAGGAACAACATTACTTCTTGCAGGAGGTGATGATCTCTTCAGCACAGCTTTTCAGCATTTTTTCTTTCTTCCTGCGTTTATGACTCACACTATCATGCATTCTGATCCCATGTTGCCGAATTAACCTTCCTGACACATTGTGGAGGAGGCTGTGATAATTCTCTCACCTATCAGCATCCAGAACCTCGTATCCGTGGCCGGCGTAGGTCTTCAGCGGGGTCCCACGGCTCACGCTCCACAGCTTTAGAGTTTTGTCACTGCCACAAGACAGCAGGTAGTTCCCATCAGCTAACCAAGCAGGGAGACATGAGACAGAAGCAGAAACATTTCAAGGATGACTCATGGCTCACACGGAGAGTTCACACTCTGGGTGCTGGAGTGTGATAACAAACTAAGTATGACACAGGAACAACACAGGACTGCATTTAGCTTGTGCTGTTAACTGAACTGGAGTGCTGCATGTTTTAGTATCTCAGACATTATCTCATCAGTGTCAACATCAGGATGATAAATCTTTTGTCTCACCGTTGAAGCGAACAGCTCTGACAGCTCCCTGCTGACAGTCTATGGTCCTGAGCAGATGTTGAGGCAGCTGAGGAGCCTGAGGTCTGGGCTGAGGGAAGGCCATCACACGGCCTGAGAGGAAAAACACAAACATATGAACCACATTAACAATCTCACCTTCATTACGGTTAACTGTGATGTAGTTTTATATTCTCTTTACTCTTTTCAACAAAGCTTTAAATACTGCTACATAAACTTAGATAGAGAGGTAGATTAATATTACTTCTTGCCACATGAAAATGTTCTTGATTAGCTTTCTCAAAGGAAACTAATGGAAATTACCAATGAAACTAAAGAAGATATGGAAGTTTATGAGATACATTTTGAACTAATTACTATCTTGAACATTTTAATTATTTAAACAAAACTAACGTGTTTAACTGAACAGCAAACAGCTTCATATGCTAATAGCATAACAAGCTAAACATTTTCAACTGATTTCCGTTTTTTCTTGTGCTACTTACTTAACTCACTTGAACCGTTTCATTAAAGCTTAATCTCAGTGGCTTATCTTGTTAAAATTCCTGGTGCGACTTTAATATTAATAATATTAATAAATTCAACCCCAGTTTGTAACAATCAACAGCTTTCATTCATTTCACCCATGTTTGCTGGTAGTACGCGCAATGCACACTGGGATCGCACTCTCCTTTCAAAATAAAAGTTTGAAAAACTCTTACCCTGTTTCATCTTCTACTCCGGATTGCTCTAGGCTTTTATTTTGAAATACACCGGATATCACTAACCCCCTCTCTCCTCCGTTCATGTCGTGGCCGATCAGCTGTCGTTCGGTCACCGGAGTTTAAATTTCTTTATAATAAATTACACATTTGTGACATATGATGTCTTCCAACAATATGTCAGATCCGAGGAGACAAAATAAGATTTTGAGGTGAGTGTTTCAGTCAAAGAAACAAGTTTTTTCTTGACGGAATTGGCAAGCCGTGCTAGCTTGGTTAGCTAACTAGCTAACCTTTAACGCCAGTCATGAGTATTATCGTAAAGGGATTAGTTAATTTAGTTATAGGATTAATTCAGGACCGAATACCTAACAAATGATTACTGCTTAATATTTAGTCGACTGTCAGTGATTTCATAATCTGTCACTAAACAGTTCAGGTTTCAGCAAACAGTTTGTTTTTCCGTTTGTGTTGCTATTTGCTCTTGTTTCACATTTAACTCGAGGGCCACCAAAGTGAACCAGTGATTTTCTGTCTGACACCTTTACAGGAACACAGTCAACTCGTCAAGTCAACTTGTTGCCATTATGGTGACTTAACATCATCTAGCCAAAACTATGTGGACACCTCTGCCCACATACTTAGTGTAATTATGGCCTGGAGTTCATGGTTTGGACTGGTTTCCTCAGTTCCAGTGAAGAGAAATCTTAGACAATAATGTGCCTCCAACATTGCCCCCATGCACACAGCCAGGTCCATACTGAAATGGTTTTCCCGGTTTGGTGTGGAGGAACTTGATTGACCTGCACAGAACTCTGACCTCAACCCCAGCCAACACCTTTGGCATGAACAGGCACGCTGACTGTGCTCAGGGCCTTATCGTCCAACATCAGTGGACCACACTAAAGCTGCTTTGGCTGAATGGGAGCAAACCCCAGCAGCCAGATTCTGAAAGTCTAGTGGTCTTCCCAGAAAAGTGGAAGCAAAAATGAGATGCATGTTCCATTCTGCGTTTGTGTTGCAGGTACAAACCGCCCAGCACAGAGACCAATCCCACACTGGAGGACCCCACACCCGACTACATGAACCTGCTCGGCATGATCTTCAGCATGTGTGGACTCATGCTCAAGGTGACCTACACACACACACACACACACACACACACAGTCACACAGTCACACACACTCACTCTCACCTCTCCCTTGTCCTTTACCTCTGTGCATGTTCACATTTGTGTGTCCACACTAAAGGAGAGTTGCCCCTGAATAGCAGACCTTGGTCCAGCCCAATCGTTCCATTTAGAAGATTAAAGGTAAACTCACCTTTTAGATGAAAGGATGAAGAGCAGCTTTTGACTTTCAGCACTAAGGACACAATAAACATAACAAAGAGGAGACAGCAGGAGGCTTAAGTGGCCTCCCAGTCCAATGTTGGATAATTTTTTTAATTGATTGTCTTTTCATCAATAAGCAACTATTTTTACATCTCCCAAATGTTCATCCATCTCCGTCGTACTTCAACTGCTGAGCCTTTGCTAATACCATCTGTCTGTCTCCAAACAAATGTCTGTTTACATCTGAATGGGTCCCATTATCTAGATTTAAGTTTTGGTCTTTCTTATCTTCCACAAGCTTGTCCAGCTAGCCTTTGTAACCCGTGGGGTGTTGTGTGTTTCAGCTGAAGTGGTGTGCCTGGATCGCAGTCTACTGCTCTTTCATCAGCTTTGCAAACTCCAGAAGCTCAGAGGACACCAAACAGATGATGAGCAGCTTCATGTGAGTGTTCAGCACCATGTGTTTATACAAAACAGCACAGCATGCTGCTATTTACCTACAGCTTCATTCTGGGAAGGGAAGATCTAAATTTAGGGAGCCCAGTTTTCTGGATGAAGAACTGTCTGCTGTTGAGGAGACAGTTTGAATTTCTACCATAGTTGTATCTAACCTAGAGCTTGGAGATGATTCAATATCATAGTTCATTGACTTTCAGTGGAATCTGTCTTGTTACTGTGTCACTGTCACATTACCATTAATGATTCAAAGCAAATTGTAATCAAAATGCTTGTGAATACTTTTGTATGTAATACACAATAGTGGAAAGCAGCTTGATTATTTTAAATATATTTGCCATATGACTTTATATTTTTTTTTATATCAAAAAAATATTCTTGTCAGTAACCTGATATTGAATTCATCCATTTTGAAATTGAATTGAATTTTGTCCTGCTCAAGGCTTCCCCTGCATTTGGCAGAGAAGTGTGCTCACTCCAAATCTTAAATTTGGACAAACTGTGAGAATCCCTACTGTCTCAGTTATTAGGGATGTGTTCCTCTTCTGTGTTGCGAGTCATTGTCATGAAAAGGGCTAATGAAGGTACTATGTGTTTATGTTAAGGTCTCAAATTGTGCAGCTTTCAAACTGTAGGTTAGACTTGCTTCTGTCTGCCACTGGCATTTGAGATGAGCCAACTCTAATGTCCAAAAGCTTTTAACTGTCTGACCTCCAGGGGTGGTACATTTCCATTTGCTTATAAAAGAGTACTACAGTAGGGCAGCCGTCCAGGCCTCGCAGACATTTGCAATGAGGAAAAGCCTCCTGGTCCATCGTCTAGATGAGGTTGTATTAAAGACAAGCTTGATGCGCTCATAGTTTAGTAACGCAAAATGTTTGGCTCAGCAAATAATGTCAGATGATGAACTTAATGCACCAGCCTGTGTGCACAGAAGCTGGTTCAAGGCCAGTTTTAGGACATTTGTCAATTGCCCAGATATGATGTAAGTATTCCTGTGTTATTAAGCAGAGGTGAGTGCTTATACAGGAGGGAAGAGCTCTGGAGGGCAGGTATGTCGGTGGCTTTATTAACCCCACAGTGGCTTCACGTGGCTCAGGGATACATTCTTTACACCTGCATCGGTACTAATCAGACCTGTGCTCAACTTTCATAATATGCCAACTTGTCAGCAAAATATCTTGTTGAATAATTAAAAGACAACCGGAGCGTGTTTTTGCTTTATAGGCAATAAGTAAAAAGTCATTTTAAAAAGTCACACAAACAAAGGTGCCCAAGGACCGCAACAAATGCACACGAGAAAGAAAATTCCAAGGTAGCAAAATCAATCGTCTGCACATCGATAAAAGTTTTTGCCAAAATGCTTACATGTCAGACCTACATATTGAAGGGTTTTTTGTTCTCTACACTCAGACTGCCTCGGAAATTCATTAAATTAAAGGGGTAAGATGCAAGTGTCAACAAATACGGTTTTAGTGTGACTAAACAAAAGAAAGACTTTACGTGATGTTTTCTCTCGCTCTCTGTGCCGGCTGCAGGTTGTCCATCTCAGCAGTTGTGATGTCCTACCTCCAGAACCCACAGCCAATGTCGCCGCCATGGTAACGGAGGGCCAATCACAGAAGAGCACAGAAGTTAAATTGGATGCTGGAGTTGGTGACCAAACAGCTGATTGGATCCTCTGGCCATCAAGGAAGAACAGAGACAGAAAGGAAGATAATGTGATAGAAAGAGAAGAAGAGAGAGAAAACAGATGACCAGGACGGGTGGACAGTGACGAGGATGCCACGTCGTGACGGAGAGATCACATGGTCTTTGGCTGCATTCTCATGTTTTTCTTTTTTAATCTTTTCTAAGTTTGTTTGTTGATGAAAACCTCGGAATTTTACTGTTTGGGTGATCTGTTGAAGGATTTCGTAAATAAAGTTGTACGATTTTAAAGGGAAGTGCTCGCTTTTATTTGTCTTTGGAAGAAGGCGTTAAAGCCGTGCTCGCATCACATCACACGAACCCCATCGAACAGTTGGTACAGACTTAATTTAAAGAATAAAATTAATGGACCCTACACAATCAACTCTGCTTGTGATACACTGCAGATGCATCTAACATTGACACAAAGAGTACTGAGAAATACAACAGAGGAAAAGAAACAAAGGTAGATAACGTTTCAGTCAGGGTCTAAATTACACTTGTTATAAGACTCACTGAAGTTAGATTGTGTGAACATGCAACTAAACATGGGAATCTTTCATAACACTTTCATTTACGAACGTTGTATGAAGCCAACATCACCTACAGTAAACTCTGACATTACGTAAAGGTAGTTTAAGCCTTAAATATCAGATAAGAAAGAACAGTTGCTCTTTCATCTAGAGTTTTGAGAGAGCACATTCAGGTTGTATGTAGAACGCACAGGAGGAGACACTAATGTGAGAAGTTTCCCTCATCTGTTCAGGAGCTGTTACATCTACGTCAACCACCGCACACTTCGGTTTCTCCCCCTCCAGCCTCTCGCCTACTAAGGGCATTGTGTGTGTGTGTGTGTGGTGATGACAGACAGGAAGCCGGGGAGTCAGCTGGATGTGAGACTGATTTAGTGGCCTATAACTCATGTCTCCCGGGCCTGGCTCTGCTGCAGCCATGCAGAGTGGCCACTCGGGCTGCTTGGCTTGCAGCCACCGTTTCAGCAAACCTCACTGGATTTTCTCCTGATTCTGTCCTGACTCACACTGCTAACTCACTCCTTTTCACAGCAGTAACAACTCCCTTTATGCCATTGTGGTTTTGGTGGTGCATTTGTTGTTGATTTCTATCAGAGGAGAGGATATTGAATTTGCCTGAGTCAGCAGTTATCGTCTGCAGTGATTGGTGGGCTGCGTAATTTGGATATTAAAAACTGTCACAGTTTGCTGAATGGAGATCTTAAGTTCAGTGGGTGACGGGCTGGAGGCGATTTTTAATTAAATCTAATCTCCATATTCTGCTTTGCTGGATCTGACCAATGAGAGCAGGTGTGGAGAGACTGCTGGGAAACAGGCCTCCTTCTCAGTCTGTGGCACTAGAGGGCACAACGGCATCACAAATGAGTGAGTCTCTAATGAATCGTGAGGAAATAAGATGAGTTCGTCTCTGTGCCTCCACTAATTAGTTCATTTGTTGATGAAAGGCATTAAAACTACTAGAATAATGATTCAATGATCCTGATAATTATATTACCGGTGTCTTTATTATGTTTCTTGTAGAATGGATAGCAGGTGGTCTCAAGTTTAGAGAGACCCCCTAAAACCACCCTCACAGGTCCAGCCCAGTCGTCTCTGTCGGCCCCTCTCCTCAAACTCATTCCAGCTGCCAGTCAAGCTAGTTGGAGGCAGTGGACTTTGTTTTTGAAGCCATTTACTTGCTGTTCATTAGCAACGTGAGTTCCACAGATTTGAAACGGGGTCTGCAGACTCCCTTCATTTTGCCATGTCCTTTTCTTTGTGCCTCGGCTGAGTGATTTCACATCAGCGAGTGAGTGCATTATGCAAATCACAAGGAGAACGTAAACCAGACAGAAACCGCACTAAATAGATTGTAATTCAAAATAGATGTATTTCTCTATTAAATTATGCCGTAGTGTTTAGATGAGGCTCAGTTCCTGCAAGCTGGTTGCAAAAGACATGACTTGCATGTATCTGATTCTTTAAGTCTCTGAGTAGCTTTGAATCTGGACATATAGCACATTCTCTTTTTAAGAATAACCAGCTTTACTTGAAAATGAAGAAATGTTTGATGTGACCACTTGCATTTAAGATAGATGATGGATTATACATGATAGGTTCGTCAAGAAAACTTCAGAAACAAAATGCATTTTACTATGTGTATGTATGTTGATGTTTTTAGTTTAACTGGCAGCAACTATGGACTTCTATAGGCGAAGTCAAAGCACTGTTAACTCAGTCAAATCATATCATTGACCTTTCGAACTAAATAAGGGTCAAGGGTCAAAATCTGGAAGGTAAAAGCATCATAACCAATAAATGAATCAGGCAACTATTCAGCGAACTCTCCCTCATTAATGAGAATGGGACAAACTTTGATGTGCACACGCTGCTTCAGACCTGACACAGTAGTTTAACCTTCAGGCATGATTTAAGACGTGTTAACTGCATGAGATTTGATCTTCACTGTGGCTCCGGTGGCACAGCAGCCTCAACACTGCAGCCTGTGTGTGTGTGCGTTTGTGCATGTTTACTGATCCCCAGTGAGTCTCTGCAGTACATCAGCCAGGCTCTGTGTCCTCAAATGAGGTTAAACTGTGTTGCACCTCTGCAACATTTGAATCCCTTTTGCGTGTGTGTGTGAGAGAGAAAGTGTGTGCACGGCTAAAGGCTTTAATTTTCAGGAGCAAGGTGTTATTATTGGATGTGAACACCAGCACTGTCGGTGGGAGGATGCTCAGTCGGACATCCTCCGTCGTGACGCTGTCGCACACACACACACACACACACACACAATAGAGACTCTTGGTGCACAGCATGATACAAAAAGACTTAAGAGCCAAACAGAAATGCCAACACATGCACACACTCAAATGTTTGCGTGCACCAGCAGTGTCAGCAGTGTCATTGTGAGGTGAGTTTTCTGACTGCATCACAGCCTGACGTTGATTTTTTTTTTTTTTTTAAAAGGAACAAAGTGTGACATTGGTCCTGCAGCTTCAGCCTACTTCCTTAAAATGATCTCAGGATTTTCTCTATCGCCCTCCTGATCTCCTTCTTTCTCTCTTAAAGACATACGGCTGTGAATGAACCAGCAGCACAGAGAGGTGGTGGAGGCTGATGATCTCTGTCAATCATCTGTTTTTTAACATGTCTGTGATTATATTAATAGTTATAATACACTAAGTAGAGTAAGTCCTTTCTGTCTAAATGTATTGTTTTTACTTTATTTTATATCATTTTGGAACCTCAAGCCTGTTTATGCATTTTAAGTGAACAGTATAAAGAGTGTGACAGTTGTCTGTCAGACCCTTATGTTTTATTTATTGTGTTTTTATGCTGTCGTCTTTGGCAAAGAGACTTTTACATAGTTAAATAAAGAAAAATGAATTAACATTCATGTTTATTTTCCCACCGTTGCCCATAATAAATTTTTTTCTTTCGCAGTTGTCAAGTTAGTTATTATCAAAGCAGTTTATCAAAGAACCACAACCTTTGAATGAAGCTGATCTGAATATAGAGGGAGAGAGAGAGGAAGAAGTGTGAGGGTGACACTTTGAGAGAGAGAGAGAGAGAGAGACAGTGAAAGGGGAGAGAAGAGAGACTGAGGGAGAGAGGGGGAGGGGGGGAGAGAGAGAGAGAGAGAGGAGAGAGAAGAGAGACTGAGGGAGAGAGACAGAGAGAGAGAGAGAGAAGAGAGACTGAGGGAGAGCAAAAGGGAGAGAAACACAGAGAGAGAATGAAAGGGGAGAGAAGAGAGAGAGTGCGTGTATGAGAGACAGACAAGAGAGAGAGAGAGAGAGAGAGAGACAGAGATTGAGAGAGAGAGAGAGACAGAGAGAGCAAACGAGAAAGAGAGAGAGAGGGGGAGGGAGGGAGAGGGAGACAGAGAGATTGAGGGAGAGAGAGAGAGAGAGAGAGAGAAACACAGAGAGAGAGTGAAAGGGGAGAGAAGAGAGACTGAGGGAGAGAGAGAGTGTGTGTGCGTATGAGAGACAGCCAAAGAGAGAGAGAGAGAGAGAGAGAGAAACAGTGAAGTGGAGAGAGAAGAGAGACTGAGGGAGAGAGAGACAGAGAGAGACAGGGAGAAAGCGAGTGAAGGTGAAGGGGGGAGAGTGAGACCTCGAGGCAGAGACAGAGGGGTGGAGGGAGAGAAGCAGAGAGTCAGACTCAGAGTGGATGTCGGAGGCAGAGGACAGAGAGACAGAGTGTGAGTTCTGTGTGGAGAATGAGGAGCAGCCAGGCACAGACTGAAACCTCCTTCAAACCCGACTGGATCCAGATCTGACTCCTCTCCAGGCTTCAAGCTCAGTGTGTTTGTCTCCTCCATCACTGGATCCTCGGCTGACAGCTCAGAGACACTCAGTGACCGGCGGGCATCACTTTTAGTCGGGATGTTGTGGATGTGAACATGGAGTTCTCCTCCCCCAGTGGTGGATACCTTTCTGTTGCCGTCCAGTCCTCCCAGCACCGCTGACCGGTTTCCAGCCTCCGGCCGACAGGTGAGCAGGTGGGGGCCACCGGAGAGCCTGGGGCCGGATCTGGAGCCCGCAGGCTCAGTAGCATCAGGACAGCAGAGCACCTGACAGACAGGTGAGTCTGCAGGTCGAGCTGCAGTGAAGCATGAGGATAGGCTGAGGTTAGATTCACTCCGAGATCAAGTTCTTTTTCACTAAGAGGCAAGTTTTAATTCCACATTTGTCAGAAAAGAATGAAACGGAGGCTAAACGTGAATATAAAATAGTCTTACATACAAGTCTTCATTGATTTATGATTTTTTTTTGTCTGGATGCAAAATGAAACTTCTAATTTGGTCACAATGATGATACTTAAATGTTTGATCAGTTGACAAAAAAAACTGCACAGGAAATTGATTTCATTTGTTATTTGGTCATTCTGATCAAACATTTGATGAATAATTGTTAATGTAATGTTATTATTGGGTAGACAGAGCGATGATGACTAGATCAATAACACTTCATTTGAAATCTTCTATATGTATTTTTCAGGATTTCTTGCTTCATCTTTTGCTTGACAAATGTGTCCAGTAAAATCTCCAGGTGTGACAGAAAATGACAAAATCTTACAAAATCAGAATTTGATTCTCTATCTCTATTCTCTAACGGTCGGTGATGCTATACAAATACACTTCTTGCTAATATTAGGCAGTAAAGGTCCAGAAATCAAGAAATAACTATGTGTTCACATAGGAGAGCTGGTGTCTGACGTGTCTGACTCAGAAGAGCTCTTGACCGTTACTTTCAATGCCTCCAACAAGCCAACAATTGTCATTTGTAAGGACGAGATTTGATTTGTGGCCAGTTTCATCCAGATTTGCTGTGTGGGAGTAAACCTAATCAGGAGCCTTTCAAATGTGCTTAATTAAAATAAATCTGGGTGGTTCCAGAGTCGTTAAAAGGTCTGATAGTTTTAACTTTTTTCTTGGCCTCCAGATTTGGTCAAACTGAGCTCAGTTGTTGTGAGATTTTACATCCTATGACATGACATTTGAGTGACGGACGAGGCTGAAACCAAGCGGAGACACAGAGCAGCGAGCCTCTCAGGCCCCGGAGCGTCTTCATCTCAATGTAATAATAACTCTGTTTGCCTTTGCTCAGTCACTGTTGATAAAGGAGCCACAGAGGAGGGACGGCAGTGTGTTTACTGTAGTCTGCTGAGGCCCAGACCTTTGCTCTCCTTATTAGTTCCTTGTTCAGCGGATCAAGGAAAATGAAGCTTGTTCTACTTTTGAAGTTGCACGGCAGCTAAATGTGAAATGCAAATATGAGGAAAGAGTGAATCCACGCACATCGATTCAATGCTCATGTCAAGAGCTCTGACTTACAGTGTTACCAGTTTTCTATCCACTCATCCAGCAGACGTGGATTATCATTATCATTCATTTGGAGTCGTGTTTCTCTCCACCTGGTGAAGCCCATTATTCACTTTCCTCCGCTCAGTTTTGATCTCTCATCAGGGAAACATCTGGCTCTTTAGCTGCTAAACGCTCCAGCATGTCGACCATTTTCTTTCTGTCTGCCGCGTGGAGCCGAGCAGGTAGAGCGCAGCGGGTTTATCACAGCTTTCTCACTGAAAACAGCTGGTTGCTGCCTCTGGAAACAACTCCGTAATGTTGGCGGCTGTAAAACCAGTGAGCTGAAGGACGGAGCCGTGTGGAGCTGAGGGAAAATGCAGAGTTGGTTATAACTCTGATCCATTGTTAATATAAAACAATTTAACCTAAAATTAAAGGATAGGTTCACAATAGTCAGAGCATTAGTAGGGATTTATAATAGCCAGTGTGAACATGTTGGCACCCGACGACTGTTTTAAGTCAACAGAAGCAAAAACGTTGAGGATATTTCATCAGGTGTGATACAAATATTTGGTTCGATTAAGGCCCTTATGAATATGTTTTACACAATATTGTGAATGTAAATGCAATTCAATGACCACAGTACAGCAGAGAGAGTGGAAAACATCTGCAGGCTCAGTGTGTTTTAAAGGACAAGCTTCATCATGAGAAGCATTAAAAACAATGACAGACATACAACCAGCACCTGACGGCATCGCAGCAGTCGAACATTTTCAGATAAGACGTTGCATAAGGTTTGTCTTCCCTTCGCCACAGTGGGCGGATAGAGGGAGCATCTGAACTTCTCCAGATCCTTCGGGGCTGAAATAACACTGAAAATTGATTTGATGAACTCGCAGCTCGCTAATAGTTTTGGACAGAAAGTCCTAGAAGGAAAAGCAGAGTGAAAAATTCTACATACTAGACTCGCAGGTATTGACCGTCGACTAAAATTCAATATTTCAGATGAAAGAGCTACAGAGGTGGGTCACATTGAAGCGTCTGAGAACCACAACAAACAAACAGCTCTCCTGCCGCTGCTCAAGAATAAAAATGCCTGTGAGATCTATCAATTTCTAAAGGAGTCAAGGCCGTGAAAAGACATTGAGGTTTTCTACCCAGGTTATTATTGCACACATTCAGCATGGGTTCAAACCTGCTGCTGGAAGAGTGAGTTATGTAAAATCCCTATGTTCAGATCTGAAAATATTATCTGCTCTCTCTGTTCCTATTTTGGCTCGTGTTGACCCAAACCTGACGTCAACGTAACATCGTCAGATCTAAACCCGATCGAATCTTTACAGGGAGCGTGTTTCCTCCCACAGATCCAGAGCTGCAGACAGGATTAGTCCTTCTCTCAGGTGTGTTCATGTCCGCGTCCTCGTCGACGAGCCGCCATCTCACACCTGCACTCTTGCCTGTTGCTTCTGGGTCGTCTCCCTCCTGACCTCCTCCGTCTCCACCTCTCCATCCCTTTATCCGTCAATCCATCCCGGCATTTTCCATCTCCCTCTGTTTGTCAGCTTCACTCTGCTGAATAGAGCTTTATTGGCACGAGACAAAACAGCGGCGCTGTCAGAGCGCGTCGCCGTCAAACTAAACCAACGATAAGCAGAAGTTGTCAAAGATGAGAGGTCGACAATGTTCAGCAATGAGGACAACCGGAGACAAACAACATACAGGAAGAGGATAAATAGATGGTGTAGATGGTGGAAGTGACGTTAGAAACATAACTTAGAGGCTTGTTTCAATATAGTGACGTCAGTGTCTGGAGAGAGATGTCAGTGATTGCACAAGCATAATTACTGTAATGAACTGAGATCTGGTTGCTGATATAGCCGACACAACACACATATCAATCATATTTGTCCAACGATACAGTCTGTCCACGAGCGCCTGCACCATCAAATGAACCCTGCTCTCTAACTATAACCTGTAAATCTGAGAGAGATCAAATAAACGACAGGAAAATTACACACAAACAAACATGTAAAGATAAAACTCAGACTTCTTGCTCTGGTTTCCACACTACAAGTCTTAAGTATGGACATGAATCGATTTTTAGTCTCTACGAGAATATTTCATTTTATCAGACAAGATTTATTTTCCTCAGACTTGAAGAACAACAGAAAATGCCTCTTTAGTCTTGGAGGCAAAAACATTGACTGTGATGTGGCTTTCTGTCAAATATGCAATGTTCAAGTGCAGGTTATTTTCCGAACTGATTGATTCACCTTTAAACAGAGTGTTTTTTGCCTTTAGAGAGGTTTGGTGGACAGTCATTGTCTCACTGTGCAGGAACATGAGACAACAGCACCACCCATCATATCCCCGCTGGTAACCAATCAGAGAGGACTGAACCACCAGTGGGGGAGTTGACTTTATACCAACACAGAAATTAAAAATTTGTCCAAAACACATATTTACAAATTTGTCCAGTAATCACTAAATAATTCACATCAGACATCCACATGTCCACATTTTCAGTAAAACTCAAAAACACACACACAAAAAATACATAGTGTTGTTCCCCTTGTTTTTCCTGTTTGCTCAGCATGAAAACCTCCAACTGATTGCAGAAGCAGTTTCTAAATTCCTACACACACGTCCGTATCTGAGAGTGTTTTAATGTGCCTTCAGAAAATAAACCTCATGTCTACTTAATATGTCGGAAGATGTTGCAGGTCTTTGTGGGATTATAATCCCTGCTGCTACAAGTTGAATTGGCTAAATGCTCTTTTTAAACACACAGGTGTTTTCACTTGCACGATTCGACCTCTTCTCATCGATGTGTGAGCAGGTGCAAACTCGGCTTGATCGACGTCTCATTCACACTCCTGTTAGATTTGTTGTGGTGCCACAGCTAATACATTATCACTTCATATCACAACTTTATTGAATCAGCCAGAGTAATTGAACGCACCTGTGCTGGTGAGCAGGGTGTTTAAAGTCCATCAGAAAATGGAGTTTGAATTTCAATTCTTCTTTGCAAACCTCCTGTCTTGTGCTCTTTGGAGAAAACATTGGTGAGCTAAAGGGAGAGATTTATATTTCATATTATTTAGTTTTGTCATGTCTCATGTTTGTTTTTTTGCAAACACTGGTGAGAATGTCTTCGGAATAATTTGCATGCAAAAAACAAATACAGAAACACAGGGCATTCTTTTATATAGGCGTCGCCCCCCCCCCTCAAATCTAAAAAAAAATCTTGTCTGTTTTGTCATGAAAAGAACAAATGTAGCAAAAACATCCAGGCAAAAAGGCTTCATCCACCTCCTTTCCCATTTATCCAACAGAAGGAACAATTAAACAACCTTACACCACAGTAGAATAAATAGAATTTCCCCATATGTCACAAAACAAGCTGAAAAGAAAAGCCTCCGCCTGTCTTAGAGGCAGAGTTCTCCCGGCCCTCCTCGTCCACCTCCACCTGCCTCAAGTCATTTGAAAAGTCGAGTGCGCTAAACCAGGACGAGCCGTCCAGGCCTGTCGTCCGTCTGTGGGAGGGGGTCCGATTGTCAGAGTTGAGACGACAGTAGTCGCTCTCGCCACCGGGGACTCCCAGGTGATGCAGCTCTCTCCACCCATCAGCCGGTGGAGCAGCTGCCCGACACTCAGCCCATTTCTCTGGAGACGCCCAGTAGGTGCCCTGTTTGACAGGGGATGATCACCAGCTTTAATGTGGTGTTTAACGTACGACATAGATGTATTTGTTGTAGTATTTCCAACTTATGCCACTTGTACTTCTACTCCACCACATGAAGTGGTTAAAATTGGCTCCACCTCAGCCAACTACAACATAAAAATGCTGCTTGCACAGTCATGCATCAATGAAAACCATCTTATTATATCAAACATGTATCACTCTGGAAGGGGCCGTTCTGTAAAATGAGTGCTTTTACTTTTGACTAAGTATATTTTGCTGGTCATACTTTTGCATGTGGAGTACTTTTTACAACGTGCTGTCGCTTCTTGAATTTAATTCGGCTGTGTCTTCATGCATTTATTGTCCGGTTGAGTTTCCTGCTGGCGGTCTGTGATGCAGGTAGATCTTCCCACTCAGACTGTGACGTAAATCAAACGCGGTTGTCATGGGTGTACCGGGCTCGGCGGAGTAAACAACATCCTGTGTTCTGGCTTTTATGCAGTAGTTGGGATGAAAGCGGGAGTGAGTCAGTGTGTCGTGGCACCCCTGGGTGAAACCCAAAGTAAATACTTCCACTGTGAAACACTGGCAGGGTTCAGAAGAGCACTGAGGCGAACAGCAGCCGCATGACTGTTTGTGTTTTGGTGAAAAGAAGCATCTTGCCACCACATTTATTTTGTCTCTGTGTCCATCGGCTACTCGGGTTTAAAGGCTCCTGTCGTACCTCTGTGTCCATCATTTTGCCCACCTCTCTCAGAATAATGGATCTCAGCATGTTGCCAGCTGATGTTATTCGTGTCCAGAGCGAGTGCGGTGACTCACTGAGACAGTTGACAATTTAATTATGTTTTTCCAAAATCACTCGATCTGCATTCGCAAACTGGAAACAGCTTTAGTTTTTTTAGCAGCATGGTGGTGGGGAGATCTTACAACCCGTTGACGTATTTGGTCTAAAATGGGGACATCACAGGGTTCAGCCTCTGAATTAGAACAAAACTGTGACAATGATTTACTGCTCATTACATTTTTAGTAACCTCAGTGTTTATGGCCGACAGTTTATTAGTTGTCCTAATGGTTTGTCTTTAAAGAAGTTTAAACCTCCACCTCCCTGGGACGGCAGGAAGGTTAAAGAAGTCTGGATAACACACACACAAACACACACTCTGTAAATGTGCACGACTCTTTTCACAGTTCAATGGTCCAAGTAAAACACTCTCACCCTTCATTTAGCTCAGTACGTTTACTCCTCAACGTTCCCGCCCGGGACGTTTCTGCAGACATGAGATGTTCATTTACTTGCACAAATGACAAAACGTCCCCACCTGCTGAGACTCACATACAGATGTCCTGTGTAGTGTTTATGCAATATCAGGAGGCCACGTGTTATGTTAAAGGAAATACATGGAAATTTAAAGCTGAAATATGAACTTCTCTGTAAACTGTCACACGACAAACATCCTGCTTGTGATGTCAATTCAATGTGATAAGATGACTGAAAATGTCATCAACCAACAATTTACCTTCCATAAAATGTAAAATACTGGATATTTTCAAGGCTTATGGGCTTAAACATTAAATGTTTTGGATAAGGTTGACTAGCTTGTGTGATCTGGGACGAATATCTGCTCAAAAGAAGCACATTTTTGCAGGTCAAAAATATATTTGTGAGTTGCTGTTTGCTTAAAGTTTTGTTATATCCGTATTTCTTTGCTTCCATTGTTGCGTCTAATTGAACTCCAACTCAATGCCAATTCTGTTAAACTGCACTGGGAATCACAATCCTGGTATTTGCTTTGCTTACACATCCATGTAGTCCTGCAAGGAAGTGAAACAATACTCGAGGTTGGTTTAGCCAATTGAAAAACATCAATTACAAGGGGAGACAGAATTAACCGACTTTTCCTGATTCTGCTTTTTGCCTCATCCTTGATGTGAGAGGGGGAACGCTGCGGCTTGTTAGCATTCACCTGCTTCTTGATGGATGCGGCAGAGAGCCATGACCCGAGAGGTCAGAGCGTTTGCAGGGTTTGACAGGCAGAAAGAGGTCAGCGGCAGTCAGAGAGTCCGAACACCAGGAGACCCGGAGCTGCGTTTGGCTGCTAAACGGAAAACTGGATCACTTTGATACCTGCTGAACGAGAGACTGAGTGAGAGGCTGCCTGGTCTGGTTCTGTCGGAACTTATCAGGAAGGAGTGGATCGACTGATGGATCTGACATAACTTTTCAGATGTTGTTCACAAAGCAACACAAAATGACCAAACAGGAAAAATATTATTCATGATAACATGTAACATAACTCTGATAACAGTCTACTGAGTCTCATGTTTAACCCGTAAGACTCATGTTTGTGTCAGATTTCCACATAATAGGATAAAAAATGCTCAGCTTTGTCACAGTTCAGTGATGACGTTCCAGCCGTTCAGAGCATCTCTCCTGATCGACTGCTGACAGTGTCGTCAGCTGACGCCATCATCAATCACACAGGACGGCAGCACACGAGCTTCGACCGGCATCTGCTTCGACAGTAGTTCAGCTGACTTCACCGCATCCAGCACCATCATCGATCTTTATTTACATTTGCAGTTTGGTCCTTTGAACAATGACACAGCTTAAAAATCAGCGTTATAACATGGCCACCTACCAAACAAAGTTCAGGCTGTGTTACTTCGTTTGACTGCACCTGCAGGTAAAAGGCCGGCTCACTGAAGTGAACTCACCTGTTACAGGTGGAGTCTCTCACTTCATAAGATAATAAGATAAGATATTCCTTTATTAGTCCCACAATGGGGAAAATTAAAATTAAATTAAACTTTTTTTTTTTTTTTTTTTTTTTACATAAGATGGTTTGCGTTATGGGTAGTTAAGAGCTAAAGCGTTGCTCGACTAGCAGGTTTCTCCTGGTCAGGTGTGTCAGTACAATACTGGACTGAAGGCAAATGGACTGAACGCCACCAGCTTGCTGCAGGAGTGGGACAGGATTAATTAGTCATGTAAAAACAGACGTCTTGAGTTTCTTCAGCTTCCGGTGTTTTGGGAAAGAAAAGACACTTATATGTGATAATGTGAAAAAATGTTTGGATGGGACGTGAGCAGGACTGTGATGTAGTTAACTAAAAAATAGATGCTTTTTGTTGTGGATGTTTGTGCCAACTGGACTCGAGGGTACAAGTTTTTTCCAGGTGCGAATGAGGTTTGATTAGCTCTGACTACAGCTCAGATCCACAGTCAGACTTTATGTCGTGATCGTTGACTTGGCATTTTTTTATGTTAGTAGTATTTTTACTCATATGTATGTATGTATATGTATGTCTATGAAAGGAATTAGCTAGAAAGTAAATTCTCTTTGTGATGGAGGAACTGCTCACCTGGACCAGACAGCACAAGCTCGTTACCAGGTATGAACCATGAAGGTATCATACCTGTAGTCAGGTGTCACCGACTTGGCGATTTTCTCATGTTTCTCATACTTTCTCAAAAGGAACAGGCGTTTACGTGAGATGGTGAGAGGAAAAACGAAGCTAATGAAGGAAACCAGCCAGCAGAGTCCGGCTTTCTTTGTTGGTGTGTTTCTGCTGATAATGACACTATGACTCATCTGTCTTAGAAAAAACTGACATTACGTACATGTTAATTTTCCAACACTCGAGCTCTGGGTGGTTTGGGGCCCTTGTTGATCTCCCGTGGCCCCTCCGTCCCACACTGTTGGCATTAGTCAGTCCTCGTCGTTGGCTGGTAGATCTGCTTTGGAGGCTCTGTTGTAATTACCTTGAATTCGGACCAGATTCACCAGAAATTCATGAGAATTATCAACTGTTGTATTGTTGCTATTATCTGACAGAAAGAAGGCGAAGCCAACATTTTACGTGTTTAAATTCTGCAAACGTGAAAGTCATATCATCTAAATCCATTTAGTTTGTTTGATAGTTATCTTATTTGTCATGAAGAATCACCTGCTCTCATTAATGGGCTCATACCTGCCTACATGATTAACATTGCCGTGCACCTAAATGCAGCTGTCGTGTCAAACATCCTCTCTTGACCTTACACGTGCAGAATAAGTTTGCCGGTCAGCTCCGCTCCTGCTGAATTCCCTCTCCTCGCTGTACTGATGAAAAGGTGTTTTTCACAGTAAATTTAGAGAAATTATGCTCCAAGCAGCCGCTTCAGGGGTAAGAAAAGGTTTTACTCATCCACTTTGCCCGGACAGATTTGCCCAGGGATTCAGTTCAGTGACCTTCCAATCAAAATCCTGCTCCTGTGACTTTGAGGTTTGAGCTTCTCTGTCCCTCTTAAATGCACCAAACCTATTCTCCCTTTTTCCGGCTGCACACATTGTGATAAACACAAGTATTACCGAGTTTGTGTTTAGCTTAAAGGGAGTGGACAGAATACAGGAAACCTCACATTCAGGGTGAGTCATGTTTGATTTAGTGAGTCTGGCTGTTTTTGTTTTTTTTTTTTTATTGGTGTCTCGTTGGAAACTAAAGGCTCTGACGTCAGTGATGCATCAGGACTCGACAGGATAAATGAATTTATTCAGTGTGGGATAACGGTTCCTTCCCTAATGATCAGCTGAGCAGTTTAATAACTGATCATTTTTTGTCTTCATCACAGATTGTAAAATAAAATAAACATAGCATTTTTGTCAGTTTTTTTTTTCTGATGGGATATTTTGAAGCATGTAGTTCTTGGGCAACAATGCGGAAATTAGCTTGGATGAAAAAGTGGCAGCCACCGTTGCTGAGAGATGACGTCTTAGACACCTGTCAGTCAAGGCGAACATGAACAGTCTTCTGGGGTTTTGTTGACACTAGCATCTAAGCTGACAGTAGAAGAACGGCATACGGCATATTTTTTGACTAATGTTTAGATTAGATTCAACTTTATTGTTATTACACATAATACAAGTACTGAGATAAGGAAATACAAATTAGGATAAATAGTCATTTCATGTCCCCCGAACCCAATGTGTCGTCCTTCAATGCTTATTTTGTGCTAAATAACAATTATTTAGTTTGATATTTGAATGATATCAGATTTAACCTCTGCGGGAAAGATGACGCTGCATGTGTTATTATGTCGATTACACAGCTGACTGTTTCAGCATTAGTCTTCAAGCACTTTTATAATGGCCTAAATGTTTAGCCTTGGAGGTCGGGGCTTCAGATAGTTTCAAGAAGGAGATCACATAGAATAGACTAAATGTGTGATCTGGTAATCCAGTCTCAGACTTTGAAACCCCCTGGTCTGAAAGATGCATGTTGGATATCCCCAGTTGTAGATGCAGCATGTGTCTGTATCGTTGTCGTAGTTCAGACGTGCAGAAACCTTCTCGTCCCCTCTGCTGTCAATCCCCGGTGGCAGAACGAGAGACGCGATGACTGAAAGTGAGAAAGGATTTTGCTTCATCTGCATCTGTCTTTCTCTCTCAGCAATTAGTCGTTCTTCTCATCTGTCATGTCTCTGATCTCTCCCACTCTTTCTCCCTCATCGCGCTGCTTTCTGCTGCCTCTGTACCTTTTTACTAAACTGCTCCCTCCATCGTATCATTCTGTGCCTTTGGGGTAAATGCTGGTTGCATGTTCCCCCCCCCCCACGTCCCTGATGTCTCACTTTTTTCTCTCCTCCATTACTGTCTTCCTCTTTCTCCCTCTTCCTTCGTCCATCGTCCCCTCAGATTCTCCCCTCTGTGTCCGTGTTAGTTCTGTAGTTTGCCCTTGCTCCGTGTTATGTGCTCGGTCCTGAGTTGGTGTTCTGCGCTGCTACCACTAATACAACCAGACCTGTGTTATTGAAGCCCTGCGGCACACACACACACACACACACCCCCAATCACCCAGCAAACCCCTTACCATAGCAGTATGTCTCATCATTGTACCTGCAGCGTGTGAGCGTAAATCTGTGTGTGTGTGTGTGTGTGTGTGTGTGTGTGCGCCTGTCTCTGTGAATTAGTTTTTCGCTTTACACCATGTCAGGGAGAAATAATGTGTAATGCAGCCTCAGCAGATAACTGGTGAGGAAAAATGCTGTTTGCAAAACGTTTGTGCACACACGTGAACACGCACACACACTTTTTTTTTTTTTTTTTTACGTAGCAAAAACTGAAACGCCAGGTTAGCATCATTAGTCTTTGCAGGCGTTTAATTAAGAGCGTTTCCCCTTTATCTTCCTGTCCGCCTCTCTTTTCTCTCCTCTGTTTCTCTCACATTGTTGTTTGCCCTCTCTTCCTTCATTGAATGTCTGCTTTATTAATGTGCCCCCTTCTCTACGTGAATTCATATTCTTCACCTTCTCTCACTCCTTTAGTTTCTTCTTTATCGAGGGCTTTTTTCAGACGTCACCCTCTGGCTCATGCTTATTTCTAACATATAAAGTCGAGAGAAAGCAAAGGACAGAGAGAAGAACGAAAGTAAGAACATCTGAATATTGGTTGAAATCTGGAGCGTAATTGACATAATGTCCAAATCACACGCTCATCAATGGACATCAATGCAACTATACAAGAAACAAGAGTTAAAGTGAAACGGTATTGAAGGATAATGTGTAACTGGAAATACATCAATTCTAATTTATAGAGAGAAAGGTGAGGAAGTCACAAACACCTCGCTGTGACATTATGTCCCGGCCTTTTGATGTGTGCTTGAAGTTCACGAGGGGTCAGTTTTAGAATCCACCAACAAAACTACCCAGAATCCCTCTTTTACCAGCTAACTGGGATATTTAATTACAGGAAATCCAAAGATAAGTGCTGCACAATAAAGACTATTTCACCTCTGAACATCAGCACTGGATGTAAAGTTGAATATGAACGTAACTCTTAGGGCCTTTTACTCCCTCATTGTACTATTCTCAAACTTAAAACACCGTAATTCCTTCAATCTTATGTTTCCTCAACATGAAATGAAGAATGAAACCTCTGTCGTATTAAGAGAAAAGCCTTATCTTAAAGTACACGTTCGGTATAATTTGTTTTTCTGGACAAGCTGCTTGTGAAGATTCTCTATTAGTCAGACACGACTGAGGCTTTGAGGTGGGAGGTTTTACTGGGACATTATCTCGTATTGCTTTTCATTCTGGTGTTAACGCCAACTTTGAAAGTTTTTGCCATTTATAAAGTGAGTATATTATATTTGTGTATTTGGATGCAGCTCGTCCTCTGACTGAACAGCTATTATCACACAGTTTGTCGTGGTTGGTTTTTGTTATTCTTTTTATGATGAGGAATTGAAGTGTGTTTCCATTATTTCCTCCTTTGTTCACATCCGTTCTCACATCATTCACGACTCTCTTACTTTCATTATTACTCAGTCCGTCCGCATCCTTTCTTGTCTTCCATCCATCCTTTCTTCAGTTCCTTCATTCAGATATCAAATATCCTCTCTGAGCTGATTCACTCTCTCATTCAGGATTGTAGAAAATATGTTTGGAAAATATGTTTGGTGCAAAATCATACTGACTGTATGTTCACTGATTGTTTTCCTCCACAATGTCTCATATAATGAAATATTCAGTTCTTGGTTTACTCCACAGAGGCCAATGTAAACCCTGTCCAACCAAATTTCATTTAACATTTGTTAAAGAAATTCATCTCATTCCTCTGAATGTATAAAGAAGATTATACCTGCAACACAAAGCATTTTCATTTAAGGCTGCATCTGGTTCTTCCATTTTCTACTTCTATCAAACTGGACTGACCAAATGAACGAGCTCAGATGACGTGTTGTCCGACCGTGTCTGAAGGCAAAAGTCTTTCTACCCGTTCACTCAACAACAAACATAACAGCGCCCACTTTCAGGCACTCTCTCCTTGAGGACATTCACGTTGCTGCGCTCGGTCGTGCACATGAGAAGTAACACTGATAATGATTAGTATCTTTATACCTCTGCACCAGCAGGCCGATCGCTGCGTGAAGTCCATCTGCTTATCAAATTGTTGGTTTCAGAAAGTTACTCAAAGGAAAATTGACCCTCAGGAACATATCAAAAGGTTAAATTTGTTTGAGGCACAGTTTAAAAGAGCAAATTCCCTCATTGGAGAAAGCAAACAAAAATGTATTATTAAATTCAAACAATTTATCAATACTCATTTTCCCCTTTTCTGCTTCCCTGTTTCTTCCCGTACCCTCTCCTGTCTCCCCCCCCACCCCCTCCTCCTCCAGCTCCATGCTGTCCCCCCTCTATCAGGACCATGGCGGCTCGGTGGTGTGGCCCCAGACTTCGTCCTGCTCCTCCTCCTCTCAGGGCCTCCACCGGCCGCTACGCTGCCACCCTCCCCCGATCAGCGGGAGCAGCGTGGGCCCCAACCCCACCTACTACCACGCCGTCTACGACGTCCGGGTGGAGCAGTACAGAGAAGTGCCCTTCATCGGCGGAGGCGGAGGCTACGGGGTTCGCTCCGGCCGGGGCTCCATGTCCCTGGTCACCAGCGGCAACGACCCCACGGTCCCGCTGATCCGCCGCAGGGGGGGGCTGGTGGACCACCGTGACGTCATCCTGGCCCACCAGGCGCACAAGCTTCACAACACACCACAGGCCCGGAGGAAGCAATGGGAGTGAGTACAGGTCACTTTCTACTGAGATAACGCTCGAACCATGAGGCTGCGAGTCAGTAAAGCTCCGACAGTCTCCTGGATCATTTCATTATGTCATTTATGTTTTAGCCATTGGTTACAAACCTTTCTGACATTTCTGAAAACTCCTGTGTATTTGTCTGTGTGTTTGATTTGGCAAATGTCTCTGTGTACCATTTCTGTGGTGAAGTTAGACATGAAGCAAATTCTGAACATCATTGTTTTTGTTTGTTTGTTTGTTTGTTTTGCCAAAATGCTCTTTGAATCATACTTTGAGTTTCAATCAAAGAACCTGTTTTCAAGTCATCTTTTGTGCTCACGTTAGGGAGTTTCAAGCCCGTCCAAACTTTACACCTGGCTGACAGTCAGCTGACATTAACAAAAATATTTATGAGATTTAACGGGTTAACTCATGGAACCCAGGGGAGAAGAAGCCGCTCATCTTTAGTGATGGGATTGTTGGCGAAACGTATGGAGGAGAGAACCTGGCCAGGTAGCTGCTGCTGCTGCTGGAAACGAGGACGATGAGAGACGCTGACGAAAACAGTGAATGAGCTGTAAAACCAAAACTATTAGCTTATAGACAATAAAATGTTCAGTAGAGCTGCAGAATTGAGAAGTGACCCTTTCATGTTACATGCAGTCATTTGGAGTCACCTCTCCACCTATATGTCCACCCGTCTCACCCTCCCACCTCCTCCGCCTGTTTCCCTTAGAGACATCATTTATAATCCAGCTCACCTCAAATGTGCAAAAGTCCTTCAGCTTATCTGTCACCTACCAAACACAGAGATCTGTTCTGGTTACCTGGAGACACAAGAGCCATAAAACATAATTACTATTGTTCAACCCTAATTGCACTAATCATATCTGGGATCCAGCTGTCCTAACAAGGTCTCAGTTTATTTGAGTCCTGATTATTAAATGCAGAGTGAAGAAGTCTTCATGAAGAAGGACTGAGTAAGTAAGAGCTGTAAAGGAGAAGTTGCACGTCAAATCGCAGAATCTGACAGCTGTAAAAGCCGTCTGACATTTAGCACTTTCAAACAAGCTCCTGACAGGTGAGAATGCACTTGCATCGATCAAATTTTGTTTTAAGGAAACATTCTCAAAAGATAGTTTATATCAAAAAAAAGACAAATAGTCAGAATCTGAAACCACCCGATAACGATATACAGTAACGTGGCGGGTTGATGAACACCAATTGTAGTTTGATCAGAAATGTGAAGGATGTGTGGTGACGGATCAGATGAGCAGGAGTCAGTTCCACGAGTAAAATAAAGCAGCATTTTGATGATTTTACTCAACAGAAGACCGTTTCAGTATCTGTTCTTTGGCTCTTCATATCTATTTTAATCCAAGGATGGAGAACAGAGCTTCAACTGTGGGTTCATCAGATGGAAATTCGGCCCTAAGAATCGGAGTCTATTAGATTTATTGCCAGATCAATACATCGTGTCCAAATAGTGCTTGAGCTTATAGCACAGAAGTGATTCAAACAGCTAAGAAAATCAATAGCTTTGTGTCTTCATTGATTGTCTGTCTCTGAAAGACAGCTCAGGAAGAGAAGGCTTTCTTTAACAACTCAAGCTGAATTTGTAGATGTGATGATCACAGACTGTCGAGACTGTTGCCAGGTAGGCGACAAAAGTCTGAAAACAGCATTTAAGAATTCAGTTTGGTTTGAAATATCAAGAATTTGTTGCCTTTCTCATGCAGACTTATACACATTTAAAAAAAAAACTTATACTAAAGTGTGACATGAAATCAATGTTGGATTTCAAGGTTTGAAAGGTTTGAGATTTACTTTGTTGGAACCAGGACCATTGATACGACCAATATAGAAATTAGCATCCAATGTTATATGATTTTCATGATGTCAGTGGCACCAAAGATAAACTTTAAACTCGCTTCATACTGGCCACATATATTTGGAAATGAACTCTTTGTGCAGTATCTGTCGATGGTGAGTCACAGAAGACTGAGACTCTGCAGGTTTTTCTTGCAATCAAACCTTTCAGCAGTTGATTTGACTGACTAACACACCTTCAAACAGAGAAGAGGAAGTAATCAGTGAAATGAAAGTTGAGTTCGGCTGCAGACTAATCGCTCGTCGAGAGCAGCGTCACCTGAACCGACCTCCAACAAAACTGGGCTTTTCCCACCACGAGGCGCCGAGTCCTCGAGCCCTGATTTGTAACAGAGGCGACGACAGAAAGAGACTCTATATTGCCGTGTTTTTTATGACAGACAAACAATCAGAAAGACAGGCGGGTGGACAGCTGCTGACCCAGTTGCAGATCAGACCAGGTGTGTCAGCGAAGCCTGGAGGGGCCACGCTGATGTTTATTAGACACGACAGGTTAAAACCCCACTTACCCTGTCATGCAGTGGATCCGCGGATGGAAAGATCGCCCACAGGTTAGATAGATTTTATTACCCTCTGGTCCTGTGCGACTGTCTGCCTCGCCCCCTTTCTGTCACTCCCTCTCTCTTAATGCCTCCCTCGGTCTCTCAGGTCGTCGATGCCGACCGGTTGATCACACCCGAACGGCAGATACCGCAACAGGACGGACGGCCGCGGCAGCTCGTCTGTCCTCCGCCATTATTCCCCCTCTAATTGTGATTGAGAGCATGTTTACGGCTTCTGCTGGATCACCTGTCTCTGCCGTCTCGCCGTCTCTGGCACCGGTTCAGTTCACTGAGTTCATTATTGGCAGAACACAGAGATTCCATATGTTGCCAAAAATGATAAAAATCAATCAAACAGCAAAACATATTAGTTAATTAAGACGAGATGAAATGTGATAGGATAAGAACAACACAAGAAACAGACAAAGAGAACATATCAGATTAGAAATACACAATAGATAATATAATAAACATAAGACATGATATAAAGAGAAAATATATCAAGTTATTACATAGACAGGTGTAGTCATTCTGGGATGTCCTACTTACACAAATGATAGCAATAGTTTGAAATAATTGCAGTGGTATGATGTGATGTGAGCTTTTATAATTCACAGTTGGTCGACTGCAAAAATACGACATATTGTTTTCACCGTCTGTAAAAAAATCCATCTGAAATGAGGGGAAATAAAAAGCGTTCCCCGGCGCTCCATTCACAATTCATGTTGTATCTGCGGCGCACCCTGCGGAGAAGTGTGTGTCTGGAGAGGTGTGTGTAAGTCAGGGTGACAGGTTCGGCCTCGTAAACCGTCTGACTGGAGGCTGGGGAGACCGCGAGATGGAGGATGTGTTTGGAGACAGGCCAGAAAAATGAAAGCATTGGTTTTAATTAAGTTTCGTTAAAGTGAAATGTAGCAAACAAAACTCAGGAAAATATGACTAAGAGCCGTGTTAGTGGGTTTCGAAGACTGTTGTTGTTTACTAATCAACACAAAGTACAGCTGAGGTCGATGGGAAGGTCATTAGTTTTGCAGGTGTTTGGTTATAATCCCAAAAGTCATGGTGATCCATTCAAGCTTTATTGAGACTGAACTGAAACTGCACTCCACTTTTTAATGAGACACATCTCGAGGACTTCACCGTGTTGATTGTGGGTTGTCGTAGTCGGCTTCCTTCCCCTGCTTTATTTTTCTCAAACCAGCCTTTAAGGTCAAACCGGACACCGTCCCGGTCGTGCTCGTATTTCTTTGCCGTCACCGGCGTTCAGTTACTGTAGATGTGTGTTTTCGGCTGTGACATTCCTAAAGGTCAGTGTAAGCTGAGACGGTCTGTGGTTTGGAGACGGGGTCAGAGGGAAGAGGTGACGGCCTCATGTGTTCGCGTTGAAGCACAGATGATGTTGTGGAAATAAATGATCCAAAAAACAAGTGGACAGTTTACATTGATATCAAGCTGCCATTTTCTGGTTAACGTTGCATCTTTGAGGTGAAGGTACCTACAGGTGTCTTTTGGATCACATGACGTCATTGAAGTGAGTCAGACCTCATTAAAACACTGAGATTTAAAAAAATCTAAAAAGCCTCCAGCAAGGAGGAATGATTGTAACCAGTGGAGTTTTTTAATGTGAGGAATCACTAACCAAACCTTCTTCATTTAAAAAGTCTTCCTACCAATTAACAAGCAAACTGAACAGCATCAGTTCTGTGAGCATCAGGTGGAAAAAACCTCGTTTGTGTTTTGGTGGTTGATGAATTGAATGTCGATCACAAACTGCAGCAACACGTCCGGACAAGAGATCCTGGTTTTAGTCATCTGCCGTTTTGCAGGAAAGAGAGGAACAAGGTGACGTAATGAAATGTAGAAACCACGACTGAAATGTGATTTAGCAGTTTCCTTATTGCTCCACAAAAATGTGATGTTTCTGTCTGACGCCATATTTCATCTCTTCACTGGAAGCTTCACTGGTTGTTGAATTTTCAGCATTTCATTTCATTTCATTTCGTCTGATTCAAGCAACGTCATGATGAGGCTTAAAGAAAATTAATGAAAGTATATTAACGACTGATCAAAGCAGAATCTTTCCTTCTTCTTTCTGGTTTTTATTGGTCGACTCTGGCCGTCTCTCTCTCGTCCTCTTCCTCGTCGGAGGGAGGTGGCAGCCATTTGCAGTGTCCTCACGCTAAAGCTACAACTTCTTGCCAAAAGCTATCAACAACCCCCAAACCACTCTGTGTGTGTGTGTGTGTGTGTGTGTGTGTGTGTGTGATCAGAGAGAACACGCTTTCTCATCACGCTTTTTCATTCATCTCAGGTGCATAATTAACATTACATAAATAGTTTTTGTTCCCTTCATAATCAGACACAAGTGTCACATATGGCATCCGGCATGAGAGAGAGAGAGAGAGAGAGAGAGAGAGAGAGAGAGAGAGAGAGAGAGAGAGAGAGAGAGAGAGAGAGAGAGAGAGAGAGAGAGAGAGACAGAGAGAGAGAGAGAGAGAGAGAGAGAGAGAGAGAGAGAGAGAGAGAGAGAGACAGAGAGAGAGAGAGAGAGAGAGAGAGAGAGAGAGAGAGAGAGAGAGAGGAGAGAGAGAGAGACAGAGAGAGAGAGACAGAGAGAGACAAATTCTCATAGTCTATTAAAACTTTGGTGTATTAAAGCTTTGACCATCGTTTATATCAGTTTGACAAAAGTTAATTGTCGACATCAGTCAGCACAGCGACATCTGAACGATGGAATCTGACAGGACGAGAAACACAAGACATCAGACGATCAGACGGGTTGTAAACAAGTTAAAATCCGAACACAGTGAAGTCTGAAGACGTGCTGGATTCATCCTGGGAAACCTGTCGTTACTCTTAACGGCTTCATTGAGTTTTGCAGTACGAGAACGTTCCATGTTTCAGGCAGCAATTTCCTTTCCTCCAAAACGTTATTTGGCAAAACCATGTTCACTAACAAAGACCAATTAAGATATTGATTTGTAACAGTTTTAATGCAAATAATGAAAGATAGCCGAGATGAAGATGGAGGGAAAGAGGGTTCAGAGGGATGGATGAAGAAATGAAGTATGAAAGGATGAAGGAATGAAGGATGAAAGGATGAAGGATGAAGGGATGAAGGGATGAAAGATGAAGGGATGAATGATGAAGGATGAAGGATGAAGGATGAAAGGATGAAGGGATGAAGGATGAAGGGATGAAAAGATGAAGGGATGAAGGATGAAGGGATGAAAGGATGAAGGGATGAAAGGATGAAGGGATGAAAGGATGAAGGATGAAAGATGAAGGGATGAAGGGATAAAGGGATGAAAGGATGCAGGATGAAAGATGAAGCGTGTTTGAGTCGTGGTCTTTGTTCACTGTTATAAAACTTCATTAAGCGTTTCGGAGACAGGCTTGTGTGAGTGGCAGCTGGAGTCACAGTGAAGGAGGGGAAAGTGAGACGTCCCTCCGGGGTCTCTGTCGCTGTCTGTCTCTCCCTCAGCGACTGTCTCTCTGCTGTGTCGTGTTAGTGCCAGCATCAGTCAGGTTGTTTTGCTGGCTCGGCGACGCCGCTCTGCTGCCAGCTGCACTTCTGACTGGAGAGTGCACATCATTCATTTTAATATTCATCCTCCTTCCACCTCTCCTGTCCTCCTGTCTCTCTCCCTCCATCCACTCTTATGTCTTCTACTCTTTCCTCCTGTTCATTCACTTATCCCCTTCCTCCTTTTCCTCCTTCCTTTTCTCTCCCTCCCTTATCTTATCTCTCTCTCCTCCCCCTCTTCCTCCTGTCACTCTGAGAATTAATATTCTGATTAACAGCAACTATTCAGAGCAGTTTTTTGTGATAAATCGAAGCGGCTCTGAAGCACAATAATGACTTTTTTTCTTCACCCACACACCTTTATATGAACAGCTGTTTGGGATTTATTAATATGACTGAAGCATTTTTCACACTGAGCTGATGCCCGCTTTCAATCGAGCTGCATATCAAGCGCTTTCAGTCGGTTCAGGTTCAAAAGTAAACTCACATCTGCTTCTCATGATCATTACATTTAATCCACGGCTCCTAGAAAATTTGTAACAGCAAACGTAATGACGCCCAAATTACATTTTTTATCAGCATACTGAGAAAATGTTGTTAATGAATGTGTCCGCCAAGTTGCAAAACTTTATTGTGAACATATCTGCTAAGTGTTCACCAGCAACATATCACATTCACTTTCTCTACAATAATCCACTCGTACAATATAATATCAGCTCGTAGCCACTAAAGCTTGATTAAATTTTTTTATTATGTTTAGACACTGACGGCACGAGGTTAAGTTTGGGGAGAGATTTCTGTAATATGAAAAAGCGACATTAACATTAAGAAATAATCTTTTTAGCATTTACACAAAACAATGACTTTCCTCTAAACTCAGTCAAAGTGCTTCTGTTGCCAAACCAAACCAGACACAGTGTCCAGTTTCAAAGTGTGTGTGGTACGAAAACACTTTATTAACTGGAAAAGAAAGTCGTCAGTGAACTTAATCCAGGCAGCAATTATGTTTCCCATTAATAAGTATCTGGCAAAACAAATGAGTATATAACCATAATCTGTAGGAGACGGGTTTGACATTTAATCAAAATGAAAAACACTCACAAGTTACAGTTTTGAAGTTCTAACCTTTAATTCATGAGAAGAGCACGATCTAAATCTCAACTGTCATTGAAACTGAAGGTGAATCCTTCTTTAATTTCTCCCTTTAATTTAAACACACATCATCAATCAGCACGTTCAGCTGCATCTCTCCTGGGTTCGTGTCCAACAATCCTCAACGACCTTGTCCCAAAGAGGTTTTGTCTCCGTTTAACTATGTTGCACAACTTTGCTCCTGAGAAAGGACAGTGATTCGCACAGTAACGTAGAGGTCGTCTCTCTGGAAAATGTAAATAAAGGTTGTTTTAAATGTTTGAGTGAAAGGACAAAATGCTGTTGTTTGTCTGCTGAGGACAGAAATTATTAGGCTTCCTTCATCTCTGTCATTTATCCCTTTCATCCAAATCCTCAGTGACTCACCCTACTTCCTTTCCTTTATTTCACCTCGACCTGCCCACCTACATGCACACACACACACACACACACACACACACCAGGTCAGTCAGTTTGATCAAAGGTCTGATGGTTCTTTGACTGACACACACACACACACACACACACACACACACACACAGTAAGACAGTGTGAGCAGGAGGGAGGGAAACTGCTGCCCTCTTGTGTTCATGTTGATAAATGCTCTCATTTATCTGTGATGCGTGTTTCATTTTATGTGTTGGAGAACATAAATCAGGGTTCCCCCTCTCCGCCCGTGTGAGTGTGTGTTTGTAACAGCAAGGTGATAGAGGGCTATATGCGTCACACTGACACACACTGTGACGCAGGTGGGCTCCATGCACACACACGCACACACACACACTTATACATGCACACACACACGCTGGGCTTGATTTAGTGTTTTGGAAAACTGATTTCCAGTGTGTGGAGCTCCATCGCAGGGATGGAGCCATGGAGCCAATGTGGGGCTCGCCGATTCACCCAATGTTGTCAGAAATGGGAAGAACAGGAAAACTTCCCCTGATTCCAACTTAAAAGTATTTCAAGATGCAAGAAAACACGACGCAGTGCAAGTTTGATAAAGGCCTGTTTGCCACCACATGGTTAAATAGTTAACAGTTCCTTGTGTGTTTTTATTACAGGTGTAGACTTTATACTTTTAACCTGAGTCATATAATAAAACTACTTTAATCTTAACCAAGGTTTGAAGTGTTTCACCTTCTGTGTGCCGGCCCTCCCCCCCGGCCCCTCAGACTGTCCAGTCTGTGTGACAGTATAATAGATGGAGGCTTTGCAGGCGTTTTGTTGACACGTCCGTATTTCTTTCACCATGTGGGAGAGAAGGAGCTGCCAGAAACTCCTGCTACTTCTGACTTACAACCAGGAGGCTGACATGAATGTGTTTTCCAACTTCTGTGCTGTAAGATTGATTCGATTTTATAAGTTCCTTCCCAACCCTTTTGGTGATAATATGACAGCATTTCATTTTATCTTTTAGCACTTTTCACGGTTACATCTTGTAAGTTGTGCATCTGTTAGCTGAGGAAGTGCTGAGTCTGCAGCCCAGAGATGAATAGATACTTGATTTCTGCCTCTGCCATTGGTAACATATTGAAAGATCACCTCGCCTTCATCGAACAGTCTCATATCCTGGGATCACTAAGTACATTTTGATTTCTTCTGTTGTATTTTGTGCTCAGTGTAGAGAGACAGAAGAGCTTCAGAAGGGGTGACTGCGATTAGAGAAACTGGACAGAAAGCCAAAGTCATCAAGAGGAGAGATGGGATGTAAAAAGAAAGATGGAGGTAAAGGGATGCAGGAAATGAGTGAACTCACTCGGGACAGGAGGAGGAGGAGGAGGAGGTCAAATATGGGCTGAGCTTTGGTGATAAAGGATGAGGTACGATGAAGAGTGGAGACTGAGAACAGAGAAGCAGCAGTAAAGAAAAAAGCTGTTGGTAATTATAGTTGTGTGTGATCAATCAAAGCTTCAGCTTAGGAAACAGAGAAAGGCTGACTGGAAAGACACACACACACACCAAACACCTCTGATACCTACTGATGGGACTTTTTTGGTTGATGACAGGGGAAAAAAATGGATTGCTGCAGTACTACGTGTGACCACTAGGCGCCAGCAGACACAAATACATGCAGGTCTTGAGTAATTTTCCAAACCAGTAAAAACAACTTTCAGGACCAGCAGAGTCTAGTTTTAGAGTTTTGCATCAGAATTAAGCTCAGATCCTTTTAGTTAAAATTTTCAATAGGGAATACAAATCTGTGTGCAGTGGTGAAGAAGTATTCAGATCTTTAACTAAAGTAAAGGTAGTAATACCCCAGTGTAGAAATACAAGGAAAAGTCCTGCAAGTACAAAAGTATTTGCATCAAGAGTAAAAGTTCTTATTTCAGAATAAGATATATTATTATATTATAATTATTGATGCCTTAATGTGTTCATCACTTATGTTGCAGCAGGTAAAAGTGGGACTGATTTGAACCAGTTAAAACCTGCTGGGTGGCTGAATCCCTGAATAAAGTCTTAAACTCTTAAATCACAATAATGCATCATAATGTATTTGTTGATTATATTTTGTATTATTAGTTTAAATCTGCAAAGTAACTAGTGTCTAATATTACTGAATGAAAACTGTGGAGTAAAAAGTACAGTATTACCTCTGAATGGTCGTGGAGTAGAAGTACATACAGTGAAGTAGCAGAGAATAGTAAAGCAAGTACCTCAGAAGTGTGTCATAATACAGTAATACCTCATGTGGCCACAGGGTGTCAGTAGAGGACTGCTCAGAGGAATCAGTCATTACACAAACACACAAACATCACCACCATCATATACTAGTATCATCATGTTATATTGGGACAAACATGGAAACAGAAACAAACGAGATTCTTCATATAAGACCTTGTTTAAAGTTTTTCTCATAACTTTAACTTCGAACATTTTAAAAAGTGGAACATTTGCTTCACAACTTAAATATTATGCAGAAAAACATTTCCTAGTTTTCACCATCAGTCCAGTAAACCAGTTACATAAATCACATATGCAAAGCACATTAAAAGTTGGTTACAGATTTCAGATGTAAATATGTGTGTGAGACTAAAGCTCTCCTGCAGAGAAAAGCCCGACTGCTCAGCACATTCCTCCTTCCTGGATAAGTAGAAGGTTTAGAAATCATTGATTCGTCCTTTATTTTAATGAGGAGGAATCCACTGGGAGCGTGTTTGTTCTCTCCGAGGAGCGAACCGTGCACAAAGGCAGCAGTTTAAAAACAAATATCCTTTTCCAAAACCACGCGTAGGGAAATACGTGTTCTTCATGCATTAATGCACAACGTCCTGCTGTATTAAAACACTTAACCCATACATTTCCACAGCCGTTCCTCTACACGTGTGTTATCAGACACTGACAGATAATCACATGACCTGCTTCCTGCATTTATACCCATCAGGTGAGACGACTGTGCTGCTGTGAAACAAATTTCCACTTTACATACTGTTGCAGTAGGAGGCTGTAAATCAAACCATGATTTTGGGCAGGAGGAGCATTTGGCTGCTGCTTCATCGACACCATTTCTAATAGACCCCATTCATATTTGGCCTTCTGCGAGCAGGTTTGCATTTTCAGCAGTTTTCCCCTCGGTGCTGTGAGTTTAGATGTACTTTCAAAATTAAAGTGCAAAACATCAATGTTCGAAACTCTTGACATTTTTTCCTGTTTTCAAATGAAACAAGCATTTTGTCGGGGCGTCTCCTGGAGACTGAAAGGATTATTGCAGAAGCTGGGTGCGTTGGTTTTGATGTGTCAGGGTGCGTTGGTTTTGTTGTGTCAGCCCGGACGGCCGGCCGCGGCGGTGGCCAACACAGTCAGCCCATCAATTAGCTAATAGTCTTAGTCACAGCTATCTTCCTGTAATGACACAGCCGTTTCTGCGCTCGCAGTCAGGGCCTTGTTGGACGGTGGTGTGTTTAGGGTTGGGCTGCACAGCATGGCAATAATGGCAGTGGTGGAGATTTGGAAAACAGTTTTTTCTCTCACTCACATTGAATGTAAAAGCAGGATTGTTGAATGAATGTATTGTTGCTCAGCTGGTGAGTTTGAAATTCAAGATGTTGGCCTTTTCCACCAGCATAAAAGATCATGCAAAAATCAAAGGTCATGCAATTATGCTTTAATGATTTTATAATGACAGAGAACAGCCTTCTATATGTCATGTTACAATGAACCAAACAACACACTTTTAAGTAGAGGGACACTTAAGATATTTTGACGAGCACAGTAAGAAATGAACAGGTGTAAATAATAAAACTAGTCATAGTTGAATTCTGTTCAGCTTCTTCAGTTTCAGGGTCCTGGCATTGTTGGCTTACTGGGACACTGACTGGGGCATCAGTAAAGCCAAAACGTCGGCCTCGCTGGTGTCCGTCTATAGGATTGAAATACGACTTTGGTTCTTTGCCTTTCTGGGAATAATGTTCCACTAAAGCAAGAAAGAAGATCTGTAAATTTGTGCTCCATCAGTCACCGACTCACATTGCTGGCGGCGCCCCCCATCAATACTATAAAAACAGAGACGGAGTACTGGTGGACTTTGTACATGTGCAAGGGAGCATTTCAAGCTAAAAGTTACTGTATCAGGTCTAGTTAAGTGTAGACAACTAAAACTGCTGGGTCGAGGTTATCAAAAGGTTGCGATTACAAGAAACGTTGACTAGATTACTGAATGCAAAGTGCAGTCGTCTGTGACAAAGTCTGACGGTTTTTGTTGAAGCAACGATTCATCCAAACCTCCTCCCTCAGAAGTTTTACTGAGCTTTACGTCTGACTACTTCTGCCCTCGCTTCTCTGAGAAAGGTCATTATTCACGTGACCTCAAGAGGTCACTTGTCATGACAGACCTAAACACTGTATGTTGTTTTACGTGTTTGAATAAATGAGTGATTATTCTGATGAGGACAATCTCAATAATGTGACGGTGCAATGATAAATGACCACATCACCTGCCAGCGATGATGCAAAGTTATGAGGAGTCGTATGTGTCCGAATTCTCAGTTTCCTGCTCCTGAGGAGTCAGCAGTCAGTGTCATAAAGGGAATAATGAATGAGTGAACTAGGAGTCCTCCCTGCTGATTGGTTCAAGGGTGACGGTTTCATTTGTGGCGGATGACATCCTGTTTTTCTTAACAGCTCTTTACTCTCTCTCTCTCTCTCTCTCTCTCTCTCTCCCCCGGCTGTCACTCAGGGTCGCCCGCTCTCTGTGATTGGCCGGCTGCCAGCCACTCCCGTTTAGCGAGGGCACCGCCTTACCCTTCATGCCTCAGCTTTTCCTCAATGAAACCTTTACACTGGGGACATTTATGGCACGCACCCACGCACACACACACGCACACACACACACACACACACACTCGCATTACACTTGTGTGATATATTGACTTAGTAAATGAGTTTAAACTTTAAATGGCTTTTAGGCCCATTAAAGCTGCACTCAGCAGATTTTTATGTAAAAATCCACCTGTCTTCTTACTTAAAATGAGTTATTGCTGCAGCACAGTTTTCCCACATCGAGACTAATCCAAATTGTCTCCCAAATAATTGAGCATTACCAGTGATGGTCCATCCTCTTTGGCCCCTTTGAAAACCACTAAGAACATTTTACTGCTGTCAGTGTTTCCCTGCGTGAGCCACGTGATGTGTGATGAACATGTCTGGTGTTAAAGATGTATTTTTAAAGTTGTGATATGCATTTTGCATAATTAATGGCATGCTCCTCCATTCTTATTCTCCTGGAAGCTTTGTGTTGTATCTCAGCTCCATTTTCTTTTGTACAACTTGTAGTGTTTCTGTGTTCTCTTGTGTTTTTTGTAGATATTTTTTTTATTTGGTGAACAGTGTGTGTTGGTGGTCTTTTCTTAAGCTGCAGTGTATGAAGCTCTCTTTTTGAAAAACACTGACAAACTACCTTTTCTGCCAGTTTGTCATGGAGACAAATTCTCACAAATGGTTGACATGATTTTCTTTATAAACACAAGAGAAACTATTCCTGCTGACTGTAGTTAGTTTCAGTCACATTTCAAACTTTCTATTCTGAAAATGTTTAAGATGAAAAATATTTCATGCAGCTGCTGAATGTTTCATTTTAGACCAACCAGACTAATTCAGAAGTTTAGCATGAGGCATCAATTATTTGCAAAAAGTGCTGGACGTCCTCTTAAATCTGTCGATGCCACCAAAAATACAGCAGTGTCTCTCAAAACCTCACCCATGGTATTTTTACATGTAGCACATTTGCTGCTTTGTAAAATGCTGTAACTTAGCTTTAAACCAGAGAGAAAGTAGTTAAGGAGGTGAAAGAGGAGTGATGGAGGAGCAGAGAAATGGAAATGAAAAAAGAGAAAGGAGGATGTAGAAAGAGACACAGCAACATGGAGGCAGAGAAAATGTTTGACTGAAACGAAAGGCATTTTTGATAGAGGAGAAAGGAAATGAGAAGGAAGCAGAGAAGGTGAGAGACAAACACAGATGGAGTTGAATGATTAAGGACGAGGAAGGAATATGGGGGCAATGAAGGAGGGATGAGGAGGGAGGGATGGAGTTAAATGTGATACGAGAGCACAGGAGGAGAAGTGTGAATCTGAGAAGCGAATGATACAGGAGGAGATGAAGAAAGGTGGAGAGATGAGGAGGTGGGGAACGAATAAGAAATGGAATGAAATGAGGATGCAGAAGAAGGAGAGAGGGAGGCTGGAGAGGAAGGGAGGACAGGGACATGAAGGTAAGAAGGGGGAGGAAAAGAAAAGTAGGATGAAGGGGTGTGAGAGGAGAAGCAGGGGAAAGAGAAAGAAGGGATGAAATGGAGAAGAAGGGATGTGATGATACAAGGATGAAGGAGGGAGAAGGGAAGAAGAGAGAGAGGAGATTTATCATTGCCTGGCTTCACCCTGTGTCCTGGTCTATTTACACAACACACACACACACACACACACACACACACACACACACACACACTTACCCGACCCTTAACCAAAGCTCAGGGCTACATTAGCTGCTACTAGCACCACACACCTGAATCTCTGCATTGCATTGCCTTGTGGGTAATGTAGGCCAAACTGTTGGATAAACTGTTGGCTTGTTGACGACCTGTCTGCTCGTCTGTCTGCTGCTTGTTCTTGCCTTGTTGACCTTCGTTGTGATGATGTGGCCCTGATGAAATGATGAATGAAAATAAGACCCAAGTTCTCATAAACCAGAATTTCCACACACTCACACACACACACACACACACACACACAACATACTCTTAAACACACATAACACTGAGACACATGCTATTACTATGTAGACATAAACACACACACACACACACACACACACACTCTCATCACCAGTTCACACCACACCTCTGATATCAGGAACATCACACACATATTCACACAGCCTCATCGGCACACACACACACACACACACACACACTAAGAAAGTGTGTGTTCAGAGGGAGCAGAGAAAACAGGCTGTTCCCTTCCCCTCCCTCCCTCCTTCATATATATCTCTCGTCCTCCATCCTCGCTATCTCCCTCTCAGTCCTCGCTCTCCTCCTTTTCACCTTCCTCCACCTCCTTATCTTTCCCTTTCGATCGCTCGCTCGCTCCCCTCCTCGTCTCCTTTTTGTCATTTCGCTATCTCTCTTCTCTCACTTCCTATCTGACCTTATTTCCTGCCTCCTCTACATCTCTCCTCCTCGCTCGCTTTGCTTCCTCCCAGCTCACATTTTTAGCTCCTCACCTTTTTGTTTTTGTCCTCTTTTGCTCACTTCTGTCCTCGCCTCCTACTTTTCTTATTCCTCCTTCCTCTTATCTGTCCTTTTCCTCTCCTCGTCTTCATCTTTCCTTCTTTCTTTCCTCATGTTGTCATCTTCCCTTTTGCCCTTCTCTCTCTACTTAATCTCATGTGGTTTTCATCCCCATCTTAATTCTCCATCTTTGCTCCGTCCTCTCGTCTTCTCTCTGACTCACAGTAAGATGAATTCAGAGAAAGTATTAAAACTGTGCATGTGTGCTTTTTGGCACAGATGAGACTTATTTATTTTTAGTTTCAGTCTCTTCCAGCCTTTGCTGACAAAGCCTGCAACAACCACTAATTTATTTTTCCACTTTTTTTTTCTGCTCCCAGTCCCACCGTGCATTTGGTGGACGGCAGGGAAACCACCTGGAGAGACGAAGGCTCGGTCCAACACGCAGGACAAAAATAGGCAAACGCTCACATTACTCTCCAGCCCACCTGGTCGAGCTTTATTTGAACAGACCCCGGCTGGGAATTGAAACTCGGTGCTTGTTCTTCGTGCTTCATGCTGGATTTTTTGCAGGTCACATGCATCTGTGCACAGTACTGCTCCTGAACCCGACGCTCTATTCGTACACTGTATTTGTGATGCACTCAAAAACGTACCACAACATATTTATTATTTATTAAATCCACAGTTTAGGCCTCAAATGAAATGTGTGGGGAGTGAACCAGCGATGACCAGATTACTCCTTTGTTTCTTGCACCCTCGGTTTCAGAAAAAGGCTCGAAGCTCGACAGACCCTGTTCTGACAGCAGTGTCTTGAATGTGCACAGATGACGCTTCTGTTCTGGGACTCGCACGCGGTCGTGGCGGCGCTTTAATGTCAAGACAAGAAAAATTGCACCGGGATCATCATTGTTTTGTCCTACTTTTTCTCGCAGGTGGAATCTGCTGCATCTGTGGCCACGAATACGCCGTTAATTGTTTAATTGGTTTAACATATTCATGGCACAGGGTTAGTCAGTGACACGGTATCAGGGGAGCATGGAAATATCTGATTACACGTATGAATAACATTGTAACTGGGACGTGGGATGAAGACGACCGTAGGTGACTGCTGGAGTCTTGATGCCATTTTTACTCTGTATGACTTTTTACAAAGACACGGCAGCATGATTGATTTCCTATATTGTCCATGTTTTTAAAGATAAATATCAGTCATGTTTTACCTTGTAGTAAAGTCGAAACTCTCAGTGTATCAGGCGATTAGTCTGTGTTAAGATGCTTGATTCAAGCTGGACGCTGAGCTGACCCACTTTGGTTTTCCAACTTCATCCGTCCACCTTTTCATCCTCCTCCTTCCTTCTCTCTCCCGCCCCGAATCATCACCTTTTCTGTTTCACAATATCGACAGTACGTGATGTCGTAACGTCAAGCTTCTCTCTTTCATTCTTTCTTTTCCTCTTTGCTCTCGTCTCCGTTACTCTGATGAAATTCTCTAACAATTAACCTATTAAAGCCTCCGTCTCACCCAAATGACGGCTTGCTTTCAGCAGATCTCAGCATCGCTCTCTTTAATCAGTCAGAGTGTTGGGAGTCATAATTCAGTCACAGTGAGGAGCAGCAGTTTCCACACTGCAGCCTCCTTGAAATGACTAATCATCCAGTTACACACCATCTAAAAGTAACTGTAGTAACAGTATTGATAGTCATTTTAGAAAGACTGATGACAGACTGCAGGTCTGTTCCAGCGGCATGATGGGAGGATATTTTAGGAAAAGAGTTGTTATGTTAAAACTGAAAAATGTCCTCACTTTTGGATCTGAGAAACTTTGGATCAGGATAAATTTGTTCACTAGAAACTTTTCGGACTCTTTCCTTTCTCTGGTTTCTGAATGTTTCTGCACCCGACCGCTTCTATTTTTAACCTGGTAGTTGTTTCCCTAATTAGCTGATTCTCCATCACTGGCTCCAGCTCTGTCGCACAGGCATTTTTAACATGAACCAAAAATTTCCTCTCAAGAAGAAAATCATGCCCATGGTGAAAGGGTTAATCCAACAGAGCATATTTACCATTTGTCTTATTTGGGTTGATTCTCCTGTAAATTTAACATTTATCCAACTGGACGCTTGTTACAGCCCCTCGGTGGGTCTTAAACATCCTCAGACATATGGGCTTGACGTGCTTGACTTGACTTTCTGTCCCTCAGACTCTGGCAGCTTGCCACATATTGTGCTGCACTGAAATGAGCGTTCTGTGTTTGTGGGATTGGCCTGTAAACCTTTACATTATATTAACAGGTGATTTTAGGCAAAAATGCTTCATGCTGCTCTGAATTTTTGTGAGTGGATAAAGAAACTGTCGTCGAGTCTCTCTCCCTGCCTCTGCCACACCCGAACATATGCGTGAAGATTATTTCTGATAAAGGAATAGGTTTCAGTTTGATATTGGTTATTACACTTTTTGCTGAAAACTGATTTAATGTCAAGACTTAACTTACGACTAACCTGTAAGCTTTTCATATCATCCTCATATCAGACACATGCTGGCACATCTGATTGTTTTTTGCAAACATTTTCATTTGTTTCCAAAATCTTGTACACAAACTTATTATTTGCTAACTTTTACTTGATGGATTTTGAATCTCACAAGACAGACAGCTATAAACACTTGTGCCTTCACGTGTGATCAGAAAACACATCATAGAAAAACTAGTTTGGACGATGCCCCAGGCCTTTACTTTCTATTTGGACGGCAAACATTTTTGGCATCACAAACTGTTGACTCACTGCGGCGGCACTCTACTGTAAAAGCTGTTAGCACCGACATCCACTCATTTTCATGAGCTGACATTGTTTTAAAAGTCATTCTTGACCTTGGAAATAGTAGTTTGACAAATAAAACCTCCACTTTTCAGATAGTGGAGCCTTAAATTGCATCTCGTCGTTTCCATCTGTGGACGGACAGATGCAGTGGTTCAGAATGGTCTCTTGCGTCTGGGGTGAGTCCGCCTCCATCATTTTTTAGCCGTCCACTGACTCCCTGGTCGATGACCTTTGACCCTGTCCCAGCAGACGCTGTGGTCAGTATTGCTGTGATGTTTGCAGACAGCTGATTTTGTCTTTTTCTGTTCTTCATTCAGTCTCTTGTTCAGTGTCTCTGCCCTTTCACTGATGTAGCCTCCCCCAAGATGCAAGTAATGTTTAAACCCACTCCAGAGACACGTACAGTAACTTTACAGGCAGTAAATAATCCTATACTGTGTAAGAATCGACAGCAGTATTATACTGTATTGTCACTGGTGTGTGTGTGTGTGTGTGTGTGTGTACTCCAGGTGATCTGTGGTGTCATGATGCACTTCATTAAGAAATATCTCTTCTCTCTCACAGTCAGTTTCTCATCTCTGATCTCAGTCTTTCTTTTCTCCCTCCCTCCTTCTCCATCTTTCTTTCTTTCTTTCTTCCTCGTTCGTCCTATAGTGCTGATTCTTTGACTAGAATGCTTACTCCACACACCAGAGCCGGGCCCATTAGCTGAGACCAGCACACTCTTCCTCCTCCTCTTCCTCCTTCTCCTCCTCCTCCCTCCTCCTTCGTTCCTTCTCTCCACTTCCATTAACCAGCCAATCAATTAATACAGGTTGAGTCGGCGTGAGAACGAGCCAAAAAAAGAGCAATCCTCTAATTAGCTTGGACGCTACATCAGCTCGCTATATCTCTCTGCCTGTCTGCATAAACCCCCCCCCACATCTCCACTCTCTCACACACACACACTGCACACATTTCACATAATGATCATGAGCAATGAGAGCTGAGTTTTCAAAATGTACTCTGCACACACACACACACACACACTTCTTAATTTCAAAGAAGCATCATGTGACTAAATGTTTGCCGGTTGTTCTCACCCAGTAAATCCAGTAAAGCACAGCTAGTCAGCATTAGAAGGGAAGGACTGTAATTCTATAAGTGTGTGTGTGTGTGTGTGTGTGTGTGTGTGTGTGTGTCAAAGGATGGCAGTCAATTCGAAACAAGATCAAATTTGTTGTGTTCTCAAAGTAAAACTGGCAGATTTGTGACCAAACCAAAACCTTAATCCCAGTCCAACAAGACGCCATCACATAAAATAATAATAAGAATAAAAATAAAAATAATTACAAAGAATAATTTTGTTTTTGAATGCACCTTAGTATAACCATTTTTATGTAACGACATACCTGATGTAGATAAACCACTAACTGTATCTTCAGCTGTCTAAAACAGAATGTCTTGAAACATGTATTTTAAATCACACTGAGTATTTTGCTTGAAGTCTCTCACAGAGTCATGTTCAGTTTGGTTAGATAGATTTGAAGAACACACGTCTGTGCTGCCACAAAAATACTCTAGTTACAAAAGAACAGCAAGTTGGAAATCCAAGTCATGGTCATGCAAATACATTTGAAGTGAGAGCTGCTCAGTCTGCATATTATGAGTTACTGTAAAATTCAGTAGACAGATTACAACATCAAACACTGAAGCCAAGAACAATATATGAAACCTTTATATTTGTGGAATCAGCATAAAGTTGTGTGTTAGTCATGAGCAGTTCTGTTGTCTGTTGTGGCGTCGCATCAATCTTGGCTTTTTAAACATTTTAATTTGTAATGAAATAATTGACTGGAAGATTTTACTTTGTTAGCTAATTCACAAATTATACAACAGGTGGAAGGAAATGACATCACTGTAAAAGGAAATGTGTGTGTGTGTTACAGGGTAGATGAAACACTATCTCTGCTGTGCTTTGGCAAATATTCATGTGTTTGTTTGGACATGAATGTGTGTGAGAAAATGTGCATCATGTGTGACAGAGGTTTGCTCTCTCTCTGACCGCACAGTGTTTACAGATCAAAGTTAATCATGAGGATGACGTCTAATGTGCAGCCCTGCCATAAATAATGAAGAGACAGGAATCTGTGGTCCACAGGCAGATGTTCACACACCTCTTCAAAGAGAAATAACAGATATTCAATTCAGCTGTATGAAGAAATAGATTATCTGATGGTTGAGTGGCCACAGATTGTGTTTAGAAGAGTTTATAACTGCTCTGGTCTGCAGGTAGATTTTCTCTGCTCTGTCAGCAGCTTGTCTCAAAATTAATTTCACTTTGAAAGGTGTTAAACTTCTTCACTTGGCAACAGATTATTTCTGGTGAAGATCTGATTTATCACCTGTTAACAAGTTACATAATACAGGTGCAGTATTTGTAAGAGTAAAAGAAGTAACAGTACTGACAGTAGTAGCTGAAGTACTGCTCATATTAGATCTATTGGAGTAAATATTAGTAGTAATAGTAGTAAAACTTGGTACCAAATGTTTGACACCCTCTTTGTCTTTTACTCCTCCGCTGCTTTCGTCGCCGCCTCTTCATGCTGGTTTTGTGTTAAGGAGTCCAGTTGGATTCGGTGGTGTCACTTTTTTTTTCTGGAAACGTTCCTTCATTTTTCAAACCTTCCTGTATCCAGGGCAGAGTTTTGCTGATCATGCAGACTGTGTTGGGCTTTTTTTCCCATCACCAGCCAGCCTCATGTTCTCACAGTAACACATTCACACCTGAAGCTTCCAGAAACAACCACAGTATCTATCTATCCATCTATATTTGTGATTTTATAAATGCGATTTAAGAATTTAACCTTGCACTTTCATAAATTTCCCCAATTTGTTGCTCAGGATTTCTGTCAAACATTCAGATGATATTTCTCAGGTTGCCAGAGCAAAACTGAGCTTACATAAAATTGCAGTTTCCCTTTAAGCTTGTTGGACTTATCTGCCATCTTTATACTAGTTAAAAGCTTCGTAACAGATATTTTTACATGAACAACAACAACCTTTTCTTCATCTGCTTGTATGATCAAGCTTTGAATCCATCCAACTGTATCTTTTGTGCTTTGCTCGTTTTACTTACTTACATTTCAGCTATATTTACTGTAAGTCGGAGCCGTTAGGGAGTAAAAATAAAACTGCCATTTGACAAACTGCAGCCGCAGCAGTCAATGAGCAGAACGAGCTGTTGGCTCGGGCACTCGGCTTCACTTCAGAAAAAGATGGAGGAGATCTTTTCTGAATCTGAATCTTCACCTTTTAGAATAAAATTCATCTTCAAGTTCAATTCGATACAATGAGAATCATGTTTATTGCCTCTTTAAGTTTCTTATCATTTTTAAAGCACAATTATTTTCTGAAGTTCTCTGCGAAGAGAAGTTGCCGCCGTTTCTACTCAAAACTAAATCTAATTTTGGAAAAAGACTCTTTGAGTTGACATTATCAGTCCAAAGTGAATCATCATGTCTAGTGTCATTTTTCTGATTTGAACGTGAATTGGCCCTAATCCTGCTGTGTTGTCTCTCTCTCCTCTCAGACAGCTCTGTAGCTTTGGCCTGCTGAGTGAGATCAGAGAACAGGGAGGGAGGTGGGAGGAGAGGAGGGGGGCGAGGGAAGGGCGGGGGTGTCGTTTCGAGGGGGAGGTGCCCGGGCTTCCTGCGGGGGTTGCCTGTGTGAACGCTCCCTGAATGACAATGCCGCGCATCAGGGCCTCAGCACGACTCCCTCAGCAGCAGCAGCAGCAGCACACACACACACACACACCCACACACACTCGCAGGGAGAGAGCCTGGGAAAGCTGCATGGGCAGCAGCAGCAGCAGAGATAACACAGGCATGCCAGTGAAAAAAGGAAAAGGAAAAGGAAGGAGAGAGCAAAACGTCTCCAGCCGTCACCTTCCTCTCCATCCGTCCTCATTACCAATAAATGATGGGGGCAGCTCACCATCTCTGGCATCCGACCACCGCGTGGTTTCCCGTGATCGTGCAAATCACAGGCAGGCTTGTCCACCAGCAAACAGCACCACCCCCACCCCACCGTCTCTCCAACACCACCCACCTCTTCCCGACACTCACTTTCACTCTCTCTCCCGTGCCGTCAGCGGGAACGGGCTTTTATCATGCCTGTTAGCAGCCGCCGGTCTACGGGAATCAGATGACGAGCAAATCCAGTGATGCACACACACGCGTTGTGACGTTGGAGAGGCATCTTGTAAATAATAGCACAGCTCTGAGACCACCACAGCAGGTGGGCTAGACACAGAGTGTGACCTCAGGGTGACGGCACAGTCAGAGCTTCATAAGAGAGGAGTCACTGCAGAAACAGCTCAGCTCCTGTCTTCAGACACAAGAGACATTTGAGACTGACAACAAAAAGGCCAAATACTGGATCTGACAGTGGGATTTATTTGAACCACTTTATTTATAGCCAAGATCTGTTTCTTGCTTTTCCAGTGACCGTAACATATTCATAGTAAATAGATAAACAAAATGATTAAAGCTGGGAAGCTACCTGAAAAGCTCCAACCAGGTGGAGGACTCCGAAATGCGAAGAGTTTGTGACGTGCAAAATGGCAAATAAATCTGTGAACAATAATGCATTACACATGTTTCATCAGGGTCGCTCAAGTGAGGAGAAACAACTAGTTTTTCTTCCAGTATTTGAAAAAATAGATGTCGAGAACTTGATGCTTGGAAAACCCTCTTCACCTTCCACCGTTTGATGAGCACCTGCGTGAAAACCAATGTGTGTTCGTTTGTGTGACAAATGCATTAAATGTTATGTCCCATTCATGCCACTGTCACACAAACCTATCATCTTCACACTATATGTAATGTAGATTGTAAAAAGCAAACCTGCACACTTTGATCCTGAGTTTGACGTGAAGGAAACACTGGGAGAGAAAATAATCCTGCACACCAGCAGGTTATCCCCTTTGATGAAGTTTTGTGAGACTTTGTTGACTTCGACATCGTCTGCCACAGTTTGCCTTCAGATCCGTCCCAAAACCCACCATATGGCCCGCTTTGAATCTTCCCCCAACTGGTTTTCAGAACAGAATCTGACGTCCAAATGACGGGTGGTTACCTGCCAAAGTAGTTGGTAGAGGAGACAAACAGCGAGCAGAACTCGCAAACGCTCCTCGGCGTTTAACAGATGGCCGGAGGTACAGTAACTAACCCGCCCTGATGCACGACGAGGGGAGGCTCTTCCAAAGGCGTGCAGGTGGCGAACGGAGCTTTAAACTCATGTTTCAGCGCTCCGGAGCCAAAAGGCCTTGGAAACGTGTCAGTGGCTGTTTCAGGACCAAGCGTCAAAGTGAACAAAGTTTTTTTTCATTTCCTTTAACTCAATTGTTTTCCTTATATAACCATAAATAAAAATATCTCAAAGACTCTATTTGAAAGGGATTTTCTGGCCACTGTGTCCACATCTCCCTCCACCACCTTCATTTCCCTGTTCTGGAGAGGTGACAGCTTGGTCGGTTTAGCCCGAGCAAACAGCTTGCCGAATTGCATCAAAGACGACTCAGATGCCGGGGCCAGGATGACAGACGGCTCGGAGGAGAAGGGAGGAACGAAGGGAGATTAAAAAAAAAAAAAAAACCTCTTTCAAATTGTCCTCAAAAAAACTCTCCCAACCCTCCTCCTGGCACATGAAGCCTTGGTCCAACTTTATTGGCAACATCTTTTTTTTTCATACATTCATCAGAATTGGCTCATATAATCCACAATAAGCTCAAAAATCACATGGTCAAGCTACTTTTTTTTCTTATGCTCTCACAAGGAATCCCATTTGAGCAGAATTTGATTGTGACATATGGATTTTCATAACTGTCTATACTGTCAGATGAAACTGGAGACACTGGAACTATTGATGCCAAATAATCATCCATAATCACTCCTAACGGAAATAACCCAGCTGTCATTTTGCTGCCCCTGAAGACCAAAATCCTGAATCACATCATCCACACTGTGATCATTCATTTACAGTTTCTTGCATCCCCATGCCACCTCCACCTCCTCCACCTCCTCCCTCCACCCTGCTCAAGCTAACAGGTTCTTGGCCTGGTGGCTTTGAGCAAACACTGAACTGGTGCCTTTGACACTTGCATCTCCTCAAGTCACCAAACCCACCAGCTACAGAGAGTTGCATTGATTAATAAGTCAGGAAGTGACAGATTCATAGACGCAGATCTCCAAACTCACTGGTGCACAGACTGTTTGGGATTTTGCATGTTTCATCTTTAATCATAGGTTTCATTTTGGGGTCACTGGGGTTGAAGGTGAGCTGCACCTTTCCATGCATGTTCACGCACTGTGGGGAGTGGGCTGGAGAGAGAGAGAGAGAGAGAGAGAGAGAGAGAGAGAGAGAGAGGGGAGGGGAGGAGGGGGAGGCACCGGGGAGGCGCCGTGCGTCGTGCGCTGCTCGCCTCGGCCACGGACCCGTGCGCGGCGCTCGGTTCCCGCGGATCAGACGGCAGAAGGCAGCAGAGGAGCCCGGGAGGCGCGCACCGCTCGACGGCTCTGCGAGGGGCTCATCTCCACGGGAAGACACACACACCGCCTCTGGTTCCCCCCCGGGGGGTCGAGAAAAAGCCAGAGAGAGGGAGGGACTGAGAGAGAGAGAGAGAGAGCTGGACCTGGTGGAGCTCTGCGGGGCTGGCCGCCTCTCTCCGCTTCTTGGAGCCTCCTCCGGGGCGATGCTGCTGCTGCTGGGCGGGGATGCTGCACGTTTTGTGCCGGAGGAGAAGATGCGAGCTCAGCCGCACCTCGACCGTGTTTTCCCCACTAGAAGAAGTGATGATGATGATGATGATGATGCCTCCTCCTCCTGCGCTCCTGCTCTGCTCCTCCGGATCCGGGGTTCATCTCCTCCTCCAAACCTTGGATTATAGATGATTGTTGTGGACATTTCCATCAACTCATTTTTTATTGTTTTTGAGTTTTTTTTGTTGTCATTTTTAATTTTTTTTTGCACAGATTATAAATTAGGTTTGTGAGGTGTGTGTTTGCGTCTCCAAGTGCGCGCAATCACGCCCAAAATCAGCGAGCGACGCCTCGGTGAGGAGGAGGAGGAGGAGGGTGAGGAGGAGGAGGAGGAGGAGGAGGAAGGAGGGGGATGCCGCACCGTCCATCACCAAATATCAACAAATGTCACCAGGCTCGGATTTCGGGGAAGCCCCCCTCGGTTGGCGTGTAACCCGAGTGGCGAGGAGGCGGTGAGGAGGAGGAGGAGGAGGAGGGGGGTCCCTGCCGTGCCACAGCAAACACTGCGGATACATGGCACAAGAAGAGATGAATTATTAAAGGTTTTACTCTTATCTATTTCTATTTTTATCTGGCAAGAAAAAGAGGAGGAGGAGAGAAGAACTGCAGATGCTGTGAAGATGCGCCAGGCTGTGGAAAAAGCCGCAGTCTGCAGCCGGAGCCCGCTGCTCGCTGGATGTGTTTTTACGCACAGCTTTGCATCCTCGTTGCATGTAGTTAAAGGGATGGATGCGTTTGTGCATTGAGATGCAAGAAGCAGCTCACTGTTGGAGAGGTTTTTCCAGAGCCTAGACTTAAAAAAAAAATAAAAACAGGTTGCTTTTTGGATGCTCTGACAAGATCTAAAATTTTCCTCACCAATAATTTTTTTTTCTATCAGAGAACTGATTTGCCAGAAATTACATAAACACTCCATTTTCCATTCAGATTCCAAACACACCATCAGAGGCACCTCTTCCTCTCCCCTCCTCTCCCTCCTCCCCCCCCCCCTCCCTCCCTCTCCACGCACAAATGGAGGTATCTTCTCTGCGCTGAAGATCTTTGGAAGGAGACACACACACACACACACACACACACACACACGCACGCACGCACGCACGCACACACACGCAGCAGAGCCAGAGACAGGAGCCTTTCTGCATGTGTGTGTGGAGCCCAGGCTGATGGGGTGGTGGCATGTGGAGGTGTCACTCTGAGGTTCCCCCCCGGCTCCTTCCTAACCTCTGGCGTTTGGTGTCTGCAGAATGGCGCGTTTTGGAGACGAGCTACCCAACAGGTACGGAGGAGGAGGAGGTGGTGGTGGCGGTGGTGGCGGGGGTGCCGGCGGACAAGGGGGGCCCGGCCGCGGCGGCAGCAGGCAAGGGGGGCCCCCCGGAGCGCAGCGGATGTACAAGCAGTCGATGGCCCAGAGAGCCCGGACCATGGCCCTGTACAACCCCATACCCGTCCGGCAGAGCTGCCTAACGGTCAACCGCTCCCTCTTCCTCTTCAGCGAAGACAACGTGGTGAGGAAGTATGCCAAGAAGATCACTGAGTGGCCATATCCTTTCATAAGCTGACTGCCAAGGTACTGTGTGTGTGTGTGTGTGTGTGTGTGTGTGTGTGTGAGATGGAGAGGCTGCTGAGGTGTGGCCTCGGTGGTCTGCTGGTGGATTGACCAACACCTGCAGGATGAAAGTTGTGGTGTGTTTTTTTGGTGTGTGTGGTGTGCGTTTTCTTTCCTGTTTTGCAATGTTGTGAGATGTTGCATGATGTCTTGAGTGTGTGTGTGAGATGGAGAGGTTGCTGGTGGTGAGATGTTGGATTGGCCAACACCTGCAGGATGAAAGTTGTGGTGTGTTTTTTTGGTGTGTGTGATGTGTGTTTTCTTTCCTGTTGTGAGATGTTGACTGATGTCTTGAGTGTGTGTGTGTGTGTGTGTGTGTGTGTGTGTGTGTGATGGAGGGGTTGCTGGTGGTGAGATGTTGGATTGGCCAACACCTGCAGGATGAAAGTTGTGGCGTGTTTTTTTGGTGTGTGATGTGTGTTTTCTTTCCTGTTGTGAGATGTTGACTGATGTCTTGAGTGTGTGTGTGTATGAGAGAGAGACACACCTAAGAAAGGTGACCACATTTATGTTAAAATATTTAATTGTGATTATTTTGATAATCATTTTTGGTTTATTGTACATATTTATATTTGTGTTTAAATAGATAACAATTCTAGGTCCATATGTTCAGTAATTATACTGGTTTAATATTTATTATATGAATATAGTGGGGCGGAACCTTTGTGCTGGCTCTGGTTGCTCCGGGGGTCAGTAAGGGCGCGCCCCTCCCGCTGCTCCTCAGAGGCAATTTGGAGAGAGAAAGCTGTACCTCGTCCTCCTTACTCTACTTTCACCTGCTCTATACAGGTTTGTAAAGTGTAAAAAAACATGTTAACTGTTGTTCATACAAGGCTACATTTGAGTAAATTAATGTTTGGTAGAGTTTTGAATGCGTATGTTCTTTGAAATATGTGGCATTTAGCCAGTAAAAGTTTATGTTTTAGCGCAGTTTGCTAGCGGTGACGTCACACGCCCGCGAAAATATCCCCGCAGTACGTTAAATGAAAATGTGTTTTAAGGCTCCTGCACCTTCATTATTTAATTAATGTTCAATTGTAAAGTAGAAGTTAAGTCTGTATGTCCATAGTAGTTGTTTAGTGGTAGTTTATGTTAAAAGAAAGCACTTTTTAATCGGTCTGTAATATGAGCAGTTAAAGGTCAGGTTTGACATATGTAGATGAGCACTATATCATATTTTGATTTGCACTAAATGTGAGTGTTATATCAGTTATGTACTGTGAGTTAAGTGAATTATTTACTTTGATTAATGTGGAAGTCAGTGAGGGAATGTGTATGTTTTACTGTGTGAATGTTGCATTAATTGACATCTTGATCTTGATAAGGACCTGACTGAAGTACATTGAGGAGATATGTTTATATGTTTTGAGTTTGTAAAATAAATCACAGGAGGCAATTTGGAGAGAGAAAGCGTGTACCTAGTCCTCACTACTTTACTTTCACCTGCTCTATACAGGTTACATTTATTTGTTGCTGTGGTCTTCGGGCCGGAGACCTGTAACATGTGTCTTGTGTGTGTGTGCGCGTGATGGAGAGGCTGCTACTGAGGTGTGGCCTCGGTGGTCTGCTGTTGGATTGACCAACACCTGCAGGATGAAAGTTGTGGTACATTTTTTTGGTGTGTGATGTAGGTGTCATTTCCTATTTTGCAATGTTGTGAGATGTTGCATGATGCCTTGAGTGAGTGAGTGTCTTGTGTGTGCGTGTGTGTGAGATGGAGAAGATGTTGGTGAGGTGCTGAATTGGCCAACACCTGCAGGATTGAAAGTGTGGAGGTGATTTGCAGTGTGTGTGTGTTTTATTCCCTGTATTGCTGAGATGTTGCATGATGTCTTGAGTGTGTGTGTGTTTGTGCGCGTTGCATGGCTTTTTGCTGCTGATTGATGCATGACAGACTCCATGGTTTCACCTCATTCTCACTGCTGTGTCCAAACCCCCGCCGGCCCTCGGGCTCATCTGATTAAAGCCGCCATTGATGGAAGGAGGGATGATGCCGACGATGGTGCCAGTTGTCATGACACCGGCAATCACAATCACGTTGATGCTGCTGGTGATTAAGATGCATCTTGAATACAGCATTTAGCTCGAACCTGTTAGTGACCTCAGCATGTGTGTGTGTTGGGGCTATAGTTGTAGTCAGAGCTGAGTGCTGATGTCAGCATTATGAAGGCTTAAGCACCATGCAACCAGAAGGCAGAGGAAATGACTCTCTGCCGTTCTAATTACTACTGACCATATATGGAGGCCTATGGCTTGGCCAACAGGAAAGCAGTGGAAAAAGCTGTAGTTGTCGGGACGGGTCGGTCCACGGCCGCTAGAATCTGGGATACTCTGATCTGGCCTCAAATCTAAACCTCCTGAATCCACTGTACCCTGTGTTTTTAGGCTCATTTGGTTTTGCAGTTTTTAGTACTTCTTGGACATGTTTGATTTTTTAGGTGGACAGTAGGGGGCGGAAGTGAGGGACATTATAATTACACCTTTAACATCTTTGACAGGATACTCCAGATGGCTCATAGTTTTTAGATTTAAATGGACGACTCGATCATAATAAGGCGTTTTCAGCTGTAATAGAGTTTGATGGATGAACATTTCAACACATGTCAGGAACAACCCAGATCAACCCCACGTTTCCTGCTCCCTGTCACATCCAGCACACACAGCAGAGTAAACATTAAGGCTGTAACACATTATTATCCTCATTATTGATCAGCTTACTGATTATTTTCTCAATTAATTGATTCATCATTTAGTCTAAAATGTCAGCGACTTGTAAAAAATGCACATTTCCAGAGCCCAAAAATCTTGTTTAGTCCAACAAACTGTCCACACACACGTTCAGCTTAAAATCGCAGAGGACTAATTCTAAAATTTGGAAGAATAAAACACTCTTTGGTCATTGGCTCATTGATTAATCCACTAATCGTTGCAGCGACTTGATTTTTTAAAAGTACGATTTCTTCGGGAGAGACAGATGAGGAAAATGAAGTCGGGGGCTGATATGCAACGATGACTCTCAGTTGGACTCGAACCCGGGATGTTCCTGATCCTGACCTGTTTAGATTTAAACTCTGGAAACAACCAGGTTTTCCTGTGAGCCACTTAGTTTGTGGTCATTGAATAAAAACCTTCAATGACAGACATGAGTTCAGCACCGTGTTGACTGAAGTAATGTAAAGGTCTTAGGCCTCTCAAAATTTTATAATGATGGATGCGTCTTGAAGTGTTTCAGTTTCAGTTTGTACTTTAATGATGGATGTTCATGAACAAATTAATCAAACTGCCACAGGCCGACTGGGGCTTGTGGAGCCTCTGGAGGTCTGAGGCTCAGGGACAGTTGCTCACTTTGTTGATGGTTGGTTGGATTTGGTGAACGATCAGACGTGTTGTGTTTTAAGAACGAGCAACACTTGACTTGAAAAACTCCATCACTTTCTCTGCCTGAGCTGCAAACAACTGAACACCTTTCCCTGAGGGTGTTTGCCAGGCATTCTGGGAAATGTAGGAAATCAGGAGATGAGTGAATGGTATCCAAAAAATCTTTATCACTCAGTAGCTTCCATAAAGGACTGGATTTTCAGAACAGTGTTTATGGTGTGAAACCACTTACCAGTTTGTGTCAGTGGTTGTGATGCAGAGAATCATTGGGCGGCTGCAGCTCGCTTGTGCATGATGGGAGAGCGAGAGAGGGCAAGGCCCCTCCCTTTGGGTCTTTTAAGGTGATCTCACGGTACGACACAACTCAGGAGGATTCAGTCAACACAGGGTGATCAGTCACTTCAGCCGCTTTAATTGTAAATTAGATTTTATACGCAGGTTTCGACTTGAGACATCAGAATTAGAGGAATACAAGGAAATGCACATGAGAACAGGAAGGAAAAGATTAGTCTGATGGAATTTTATACAAATGTGTTTGAAGCCATTTTCCTAAAGCTACGATTGAAAATGATCTCACTAGTCTGATATTGTTCATCAGTAGGTGTTGGCTGGTCATGTGACTCGTGTGCATGTGTCATTTGTGGTAATGTTGGTGTGTGTTTATGTGTAGATACAAACATATATCTACATATAAATTAGGTCACTGAATTTCTGCCACAGCAAAATAAATTCACTGTCTACATCAGATCTTAATTCATTTGAATCAGAAATGAGCAAACTGACAACAAAAGACTTTAAACAAACTTGTCCTACTCTTCTTTGCTTTTCATTTTATTTCCTGGCTTTGTTTTCTCTCCTGTCCTCGTATATAGTATAATATCATACAGTGTGAGGTTTGTACAGCACAGTGCAGGCATCATCGACAGACTGAAAAATACAGTTATATTTTCCGTAGAGGTCATTAATATGAGAACAGATTTAGATCTCATGGTGCCAGGAGACAATTAACATTTAATTCAATATATAAATATGATATAAGATCATCAGATGTCACCTGACAGTCTTCCACCAACTGAAACACTTTTTGGAATCAGTGCATGTTTGAAAATGAGGCTTTGTATGAAGAGGGGATCTAATGTTTTGCCAGAGAATCTTCATAAAGGTTCTTCATATTTCTGCCAAAGTGTTTTTGTCTTTTCTGCAGAAATAAAAACATTTTTAGGATTTCCAAAAATAAAAATAGCTGCTTTTACCCTCAGCTTTTTATTTTATTTTTTCAGGTGGAAGATAAAAATGATTTTGTTTTTGCCTCAGAATAATGATTCAAGCTTTAGAAAGACACTTTGCTGATGAGTGTTAGTTATGTTTACTGGGTCATTTTGAATGACTTTGAATGTTTGAACTAAGTACAAAAACTGAAATTTACTAATTATGATTGCTGGCAACTTTTTTTTAGGAAGTGTGATGTTAGGGAGGAGGTTGTGGTGGATGCTTGTCGATACGAAGATCAGGACTTTAATGCTGGAGATCAGGCTTTGAGTCCTGCATGTATTTAAGTTTAAGCTATGCTTGGTTAAGGTTTGGGAAAGAACTTGGTTTTGGTTATATATTGAAAATGCCGTCCCATCACCTGCTTTAGTCAGCTTTGACTTTTTCAATATGTAACTAACCGAACCTCAGTCAAAGGTTGTGAGTTGCCTAAACAGATGTACCTTGACATTGAACACTTTGCAGATATGTTCAGTGTGAATATTTTGGATTTCCACACAGAAATACAAATAAGTTCAGTATAAAATGTGGAGTCAGAGTCAGAGTGGCATCATGATGCTTAAAAAAATATGTTTGCATATGCGAATTTGAATGTAAGTTTTAGGAAACAATATTGCTTTCTGCTGGATATCAGACATGCGACGTTCATTTTCATGCACACGTGATTGTGTTTGTTCTTGTTTTCTCCAGTTTCAGCACTAATTAGCTACAGATTTCTTCCAGATAACTGAGACTAATTTTCAGAACTCTTGAGGCTGTTATTTGATGCCATCTCAGTTGGCATCACCTGCTCCAATGAAACAAGTAGTAAACACACCAAACACTCTGGATATGGACGCAGCCTCAGAAACGTCAGCACAAACAGAATCTGTGCTGTTTTTGACTCAATATTAGAGTTTTTATTGCAAAACATTCTCAAATTTAAAGAACATCCACTTCCTGATTTGAAAGTGAAGCGAGCACATCCCAGCATGCCGCCATCTGCACAGAGTCGGGCTGTGTTGGCTGGCAGGCGCTGTGGCTCCTTCCACCAGAGACCCAAAGGACTTCATTATACCCCCCGCCTGCACTTCCCCATTCCCTCTCTCTCCCTCTCTCTCTCTATCTCTCCCTCTCTCTCCTTTCATCTCCTCTTCTCCGCTCTTCCCTTGCAACTCTGCTTTAAATGTTCTGTCCTCCATCTTCTCTCTCTCTCTCCTCTTCCCAGTTTTGTCTTTACTCTTCTGCCACTCTCAATTTAAATCAGTTTAGATACTGTACTGGCCATATATTGTTTATCACGGAGTTGTGTACAACATGCAGATAGGTGACAAATTAATGGAAAAACCAACGCGTCATGAGCCAAGTTTTCATTCAAATGTGGCACAAATTCTAAGCAAATTTCCAGAAAATCGTCTGAAGTGAATGAAATAGTTGAAATATCAGGAGTTGTGCTCATGGAGAGAAACAGTTGAGGAAGCTGATTCTGCAGTTTGGTGCCTTTAAACCAGAAGACGTCACAATGAGATTATGTAATTATACGAGTCAGTCAAACCTCACATGGTGGAAAGCAATGTTGTGATTTATGTTGGCTTCATGTATTAATTTGAGGAAGGTTAGAGTCGATTCGCATTTCTGAGGTTTTCTTCAAGTACATCTCGATTTACTCTTCAAGTCTGTTTCAGTTGCACTTTGTTGCCTTTTCTTTTTATCAATACAACAACTTTTCCGCCTCAGCCAAGCTTTTTTTTTGATACAAAAAAATTGCAATTTTTAATTTCATTTAATTAATTGTATAGCACCAAATCACAACATCATCTCCAGGCACTTTCCATACAGAGCAGCTCTGGACCAGACTCTCTATAATGTTATTTATAGAGACCCAACAGTTCCCATCATGAGCAAGAACTTGGCCACAGTGGCGAAGAAAAACTTATTTATAACAGGCAGAAACAGGAGGGAGAGAACATGCAGTACTAATGCAGTACAAAGGCAGCTGTAGTATTGTGTCCGATCACGTGTCCAGGAGAATTAAATATTTGATTTGCAGTAATCTCCTCTGAAATTCACACTGTCTCTAACCTGCTGTATGATCTGGTGCCATGTTGTCAGTTATTGTTCTCTTCACTCATACAAAATGGAGAATAGTGCTGACATCAAACCGTGTTAGAAGAAATGTGTGGAAGCCTTTTGGATTCTATATCAGAAAAAAAAGAAGGTGGCAAAAGCTTTTTCTACTTTCAGTCATTACATTATTTCTAAAGCACAGTTTAGATTTTGGCTGCAATGGTTACGTTGGAATTATATGAATCAAAATCCAATTTTTTTCCCTTTACTTCAAATCTGCTTTGACACAAGAATAGAAATGTGTCCATTTCTTTCCTATAAAACAAGGTGATAGTATCCGTATATATCGCCTCTCTCTGTCTCTCTCTCTCTCTTTGACCATCTGTCCCAGGCGTCCGTTGTCTGTGTGGGTTTCACACTCTCCCAGCTGGGTTCTGGACGAGCCGCCTGGTATCATGTGAGGGAAAGACGAACAGAGAGAGGTGGGAAATATTTGGCAGGAGAGAGAGAAGAAGAGATTAAAAACAGACCCCCCCAACCCCCCGACCCTCTGGGGCAATCAGAAGCAAGAATGTCACCTTGTGTTCGTAACCTGTGACTGAGTAGCGCCCCCCTTGGGTCAGTCAGAGGCTGCAGGAAGGATAAATCTGATCCAGAGACAAATAAATTAAGTGAACAAAAGCAAATCATGAGCAACAATCAACAATATTTATAAAAAAATAGACATGTAGAACTGAGCTGAATTATTTTAACTAACCTTCTCATCTTAAAAAAATAGAAAATAAAAAATTGTAAATTTCCCCACTGTGGGACGAATAAAGGTTTATCTTTTCTAACAACTAATCTGATGATAACATTATTTAAAAATTTCTTCATTGTATAAAAAGTCTAAAATAGTGAAAACTGCTCATAGGTGACATCATGTCTGACAGAGTCCAAAAACCAAAGATATTCAGTTCAGTGAAATCAGACTGTAAAAAGTAAAAAGACTCACATTCAGTAGCTGTAACCAGTAAAAAAAAATGTTCTTGATAAATTACTTTATTAATTTCTAGGAATCAGTTCCTAAAATGATTAGACATTTGTAATAATTTCATGTTGATCAACTAATTGATCAGTTAGACAGTCAGACCAATCATTTCAGCACTAATGCAGATTTTATTGATCTGAAAGTGTGTGTGTGTGTGTGTGTGTGTGTGTGTGTGCGCGCGCGTGCGCGCTGGGATGAGCATCTTCCAGTGTGTGTGGAGACTTGTGTGTTAGTTTGTACAGAGTGTACAGTAAATGCTGTGGTGTTTCTATAGAAGAAGGATGAATATGAGTTCAAGCTAATCAGATAGTACTCTCTCACTCACTCACACACACACACACACACACACACACACACACACAGGTGCAGATCTATAGAGATAGACTTGTAGTTGCAGAAACATGTATGTAGCTGTTGAAATCATATGATTCAACACTTATACGTGCGCAAACAAACATATAAATGATGCAAGGACACACACACACACACACACACTTGCTGACGGATCAGCTGGTGGCTTGGCTTCATCCGTCTGGCGTGGAGCAAGCAGATCCGTTCAGATCAGTCACGGCTGACAGAGGCTGTGATAGCTGTGTGTGTGTGAGAGAGAGAGTGTGTGTGTGGATGGGTGGGGGCAGGTGATACTGTAACACCTGTTCAGCAGGATCACTTACCTCAGGGGGCTCGCCTGCATCCCAGCACACACACACACACACACACACACACACACACACACACACACACACACACACACACACACACACACGCACGCATGCATAGTCAGTGCAGCCCAGTGGTTGGCAGAAAAAGCACCATTTGGGACGTTCACGCTCCAGTGTGCAATGTCTCTCTCTCTCTCTTTCTCTCTCTCTCTCTCTCTGCGTCTCATTTACCATAATACAATCTGGTGACATAACGGCACGTTTGATATTGCTGATGCCATGGTATGACATCATCGCAGTACAGTAAGAGCTGCAGCACAAAAGTACTCTTCAAACACTTCAGTCAGTCATGAAACTTCCTTTCGAGGCAGAACTGCGATGTTTGTCCTGATGTACAGTATCTCTGTCGGTACATGATGGACATAAACTTCACTTTATTCTTTTGACTCTGAGCGACTTCATAACCGCTTTTCATTTTCTTGACAACAGAACATCGTATTGCACAGATATTTATTTGAGGCAGACATTTATTTGAAAGTAATAAATGCAATTGTAAAAAAAAATAAAAAAAATATTTACTCTTCTTATTATCCTTTGCATCCTTTAAAATTTTGGTGACAGATGCACAACAACGAGTTCAGGATTTGAAGCACAGACTTCAGGACTTGGGACTTGCTTTGGGACTTAATAGCCAGGACCCGAGACTCTTCCCTGTGACAAAACAATCAATGGATTTGTTTAACCTCTGCTTTACACACACACACACACACACACACACACACACACATACATACATACATACATTATTTGAATACACACATCCATACATGGATTGGTAGATAGCGTCTCCCTCTTGGATACAACATCCTGACAGACAAGCTCCATAGTAATGGTTGTTTTGACAGAACTCTACTCCAGATATGTGATCCCCACAGTTAATTCCCTCTGTGTGTGTGTGTGTGTGTGTGTGTGTGTGTGTGTGTGTGTGTGTCTGGATCTCACTGTGGTGAAATGTGATGCCCCTGCTGTCCTCTCCTCAACTCTGTGTGTGGGCTGCCACCACTCTGTGTGTGTGTGTGATGTCTGTTGCATATTATATGCAAGTGTGTGTGTGTGAGAGTGAGGAACAGGGAAAATCACTGGAGGAATTAACAGAAAGAAAACAATGTTTAGTTTTGGATATAAATGCACAAAATATTCTTTTTAAAGTGCAAGAAATTTAAAAGAAAAAAGTGTTTTGTAGAAGAAGAGGGGATCGAGAGACGAAAAGGGATTTAGAGGATGGAGAAGAAGAGACAGTAAAATGTAGTGTGAGGGTTAAAGTCCAAGAGGAATGGAGAGAGAAAGTGAAAGAAAAGACAAGATGAGTGGGCAAAACGGACAAATAGAGCATTAGACAGGGAGAGAGGGAGGCGAAGAAAAAGCAAGGGATGTAGAAAGATAAAGAGACAGATACAAAGATGAAGAACGAGATGTTGGAAAGTAAAGAGACAGTGGAGCAAAGAGGCAAAGAAAGATAACGACAGGAAGAGAACAAGACAGGAAGCAGGAAGAAAAGTGATGGAGAACAAAAAGAAAAAAGTGTTCAAGAGGAAACGAGGTGAAACTTGATGAGAAAGAGGGATTCGATTCGATATAAAATATGAGTTTAAAACTTGGCACCACGTTAACTCATGTTACATGTTTTAATCTGCCTGTCTGCAAGACAGTCGACTTTAAGACGGGGTGAGGAAGACGAGGAAACGGGTGAAGAGGATGACATAAAGAAAAAGATAGAGGTTGAGAAAGATATAAAAAGGAGGTGGAGAAAGGAAGAGAGAGACAGAGGTTGGAAAAGAGCGATGACGAGGTGGGGAAGAGTAGAGAAAGATAGTGTGAAGAGAAAGAGACGGAGCTGGAGAGAGAGAGAGAGAGTTGGAAATGTGGAGAAAGGAGGAGAATTAGAGAGCAATAGAGGTGGAGAGCCATAGTGTTTTCCCCCCATGTTGAGTCACTGATCTACATTCAATCTGCACTATGTGAATTATTGATTGGCCTTTAGCCAGCCTGTGTGTGTGTGTGTGTGTGTGTGTGTCGGTACTGAGATGCTTTTGCTGAAAAGCACAGTGGTGGCGTTTTCTTTTTTTTTTGCTCTATTGATAGTGAGAGGGAGGGTGAGGGAGAGGTAGAATAGGGAGAATGGGACAGATTGATGCACACACACACACACATGCATGTATACAGCCCACACACACACACACACACACACACACACACACAGGCTTGCAGGTGTCCATAAACACACACATACAAACATGCATACACTGTATTCATTCAGCCACAAGCACATTTACATTTTCCGCTCATAGCACACACACACACACACACACACACACACACACACAGAAGAAACCAACCTTTGAGGCAGGATTGATATCTAAATACCAACGGGGGGAGGGGTTGAACACACACGCTGGAGACTGAGCATCTCTAAACCAACACCCCTGTTTTACTGACCCGGATGGTTTCTTCTCCAACCAGAGGAACCAGGTGTCGGACTCACCCATTTCCAAACCAGGGGCAGTTCTCAGTTTGTGCATTTCGGCGTTTCCTGAATGTTTGGATTCAGCATTTCTTCTGTGCACCTGAGTCTGAACCAGCACGTCAGAAAATAGATGTTATTAGTAGGCATTGTTTCTGTATGTGGGCGGGTTTCTATATTTGTAGACTGTCTCATCTCTGGCTCACTTGTCTGCATCTCAGGTGTCCAAAAGACATCTTAGTCATCTCCTTCTTAGTCACAATGCATTATTCATTTTATATTTACACTCAGATCTGTGTTAGGCAGTCAGTTATTGGTTTGGGTAAACCAGCACTCCTTGCTCATAAGCACCTCGGTGGAATAAGGAACACGCCAAAGCTTCCAGCTGGACAGACTTTGCATTTTATTTATATCCTGGATGGTGTTTAGTGGAAGGAAGGAAGAGGGAAAGAACAAGAGTGTTATGAAATCAAGTGAAAGTACATGATGTCCTAAAAAGTTTATTTGTGTTCTCCATGCAGAAATGTCGATACACAGTAGGTAATTTACATTCACGTTGTACACGTGAGCACATCCTGTCCTTCATTGTGGACCCACAGCTGCAGATTTACATCAACGGTTCAGGAATTAATGTTGAACAGTTCCGTAGTATTTTAAACCCTCCACAGTTTGGTTCTTCACCTTCGTGGATGAAACGTTTGGTTAATATTAGTTGAGCGACAGAAAATTAGTCTTTGTCTATTCTGATAATTGAAAACTGAACATTTTCCAGTTTGAGCCTCTCAATAGTGAGGATTTGTGTGACGTTAATGTAATTTGAATGAAAAATCTTTTGGTTTTGATGCGAAGAATGATGAAATATTGAAACCAGACAGATCTTCAGTGTGGGACTTGAACCAGCAACCTTTAGAGTTCAGTGTTGACAGGATGTAGGAAATTTGGGAGGGTGAGTTTCAGGAACTCGAGGGCCGTCCTCCCCTCCATCCCCGCCAGTCTGCTTCTAATAGTTATTTTGCCAAAGTAATGAATGGTGGTGTCGGGAAAATGATCACCTTAATGATCGTAATTATTGTAATTGAGCTGCAATAGAACATTATTCGAGGTTTCACATAGATAAGGAGATGAGCGGTGTGTGTTCGAGATGTGAGGGGCGTGTGAGGACGAGAGGAGAAGATGTAGAATATTAAAAAAAAAAAGAAAGGATGATGACGCTCTCAGCTGCTCATCTTCCTCTCGTTTATCTCTTCTTTTCCTCTCCAGCTCTTCCTGACTCGCTCTCCCCTCCCTCCCTCTCTTCCTCTTCTTACACCCCTCTCAGCTCTCTTCTGTTTTGCTCCCCCCTCCATTTTACTCTGGCTGCTGTCGACTGCAGTGTGGAGAGCAGATCGGAGCGAGAAAGAGAGAGGCAGGAAAAGAGATATGCAGAGAGAAAGAGAGGAGCACAGAGTGGAGGAGGGATGGAGGAGAAAAAAGAGACGGAGAGAGAGGAATGAAAGAGCTGTGACAGGCTCGGTGTGCGTTTGATCCGAGCTGGTTCTCTCTCCCCTTGCAGCCCGGGGCGCCTCTCCCCAGAAACAGGGCCAAGTGCAGGCATCTGAATGTGTGTGCGTCCACGCTACAGTCCGTGTGGGCAACCGTGTGGAGGTGTGATTGCCCTCTCGTGTGTGCGTTCCCGTTTGTGTGTGAGAGCTTGGCGAGCGAGTGTATATCAAAAGCTAATTTGAAGCTTGGTTTTGTTTTGCAGTCGAATCCCCAGCTGCTATAGGCCGTTCTTTCCATTACCCAACATTCCTTGCTGTGGCTAAGTAGAGGAATGGGAGTGTGATTGTGTGCATCTATCTATCTATCAATCAATCTATCTATCTATCTATCTATCACTCTCCTATAGTGGTCGTCTACACACTGGATATTTAGGATTCATTATCTAGGCATAGCATCCAAATTTGACATTAAATAAATAAGTTATGTTATGGTAGAAAGAGGATTCACGGCTCCACGGCTTTTATCATAACCTGGATTAAAAATAAAACCAGTGCATTTGAACTGTACCTTCATCTGCAGGCTCAACAAAAACTGAAATTCATAATAGAGATACATCACATATACTGTTGTTAATGCAGCCAGCTATGCCAATTTTAAAATGTGCAATACTAATTTCATTATTTATTTCATTTGCCGGCAACAAGACGTCGTCCTTCTCACAAGATGAACATATGTCTTATATCTAATGGACGCATCATAATAATAACTAGAACACATTCAAAACCTTATTTACTAATCCTCCAATGTGAAGATGGAGCAGATTTTCTTTTTAAATACCTGACCAAAGAAATGAGCTTAACCTTTCCCAAAACATTCTACCATTACAACACGAAACTGAGCCAAAACGTAACTGAAGAGATGTTGTTTTTTTTGCTGTTTTCTTCATGGTATTACAAATTGAGCTTTTAGGATATGAAGGATCTGGAAGTGATATCCATAAAAATATCTTGCATTATTAAAATAGCAAAAATTATGTTAATGGGTGGGAGATAATCACCAAAATCACAGTGATTGATCCTCGAGCCGCCAACTTTCTGTCAAATCTATGACTTTGTGAGATCTTACAAACAGACGAGCAGTTCTAGTTTCAGTATTAGGGACACCCCTGATGTCCGAATGCACTGAGTGAAACTTCCCATTAACCTTTAATCATCAGAACATGGATCAAAAAAACGTTTTCCTCTTTTGGTGGAAGCAGCCGTTTGGTCGCCGCTGTGCAAACGAAACTCGGTGCCAGCCGAGAGTCGGGCCGAGCTGACCGGGACGCTGCAGCATCAGCAGGCTGCCAGTCAGCCTGACAATCAGTCTGCCACGTTAGCGTGTCACTTGGCCGAGCCGGGGGATTGGTCCTGTCACTCTGAGAGGGTGGGCCCTGGGGTCACTCGCCGCTGTCAATCAATGGGCCCCGAGGCAAAGATGCTGAGGAGGATGAGTGGATAACTGAGAGGAGGAGAGTCGTGCTGTGACAGAGCGGAGGGACGAGGACGGGGGACGGATGGATAAGTGACATGACACTTTAATTAGGTAAAGGGTAGGGAAGGCTTTCAGGGAGGATTTTATGGTGTGTGATGGGGTTCGACCAATATAATGGTTTGTCAATATCGTGGGCTGATTTAGGCTTTTAGTTAAACACTGGGCGGTGTTTCTCTCTGACCACACTGAAATCAAGTTATAGTTTTTACAGTCCTTAATTCATGTAATCATCCCAATGAAGAGCTGAATTAAATAATCAAACAAAGTTAAGGTCCACTTTTTCAGAGATCTGAGCAAACTCCATCCACTGATGATGAAAACCACGAGATGTGACTGAAAGCACAGGAAAGTGTTTTTAAATACATTCAACCTTCTCTGGTATTACAGGAGATGTTAACCTTCAAAAATATGAATTCATTTGGATTAATGGGAGTTTTAATTGACACAAAAAACTGGTCCAAAATATCAGCTACTTTGATCAAAAACTGTTCTCTCATCCAGCCATAGTGACTAAATTCATTGATGTGTCTTTTGTGTGACATGAGGGCTGTTTTGTACTTTCATCAGTCTGGTCAGAAGTGGGAGGGAGCCTGAAAGAGAACAGGGAGAAGGAGGAGGAGGAGGTGTGTTCAGCATCAGCATCTGTTTGTCAGCTCCTCCTCTACTGACCCTGGCTCGCGACCTCTGGAGGGGAGGGAGAGGACCGACAAATGTCCGTCTGACCTCGCCCTCGTCAGCCAAAACACAAAACAAGAGCTCAGTTTTACAACCCAAACACTGTCGTCCTGTTTTTTGGTATCAGCTCACGATTGATCTCAGTTGTAAATGAACAAAACATTGATTTTAAAGAGTGATTTTTTTTTTTAAAAGGACAGAATGTAACTCAAGTCCTGCTTTATAAGTTTGGTCTCTACACTGTAAGAAATATTGAATGTGGACTTAAAAGTTTTTTTCAAAGTACTTTTCTAAATTAGTTTTACTATTCATTCAGGTGCCTAAATGTTCAGTCACTTTATAAAGTTAAATTCAAGCAAGCAATTAATTTCCATAAAAGAAAATATCAAATTAAAAGGGATAAACTGTGAAATGGCTGCACCTAATGTAGGAATACTTTAAATTATCTGATGACATGTGTTAGACAAAAACAGCCTCAGACAAAATGATGACAGAAAAAAGTTTTTAAAAATGTTTCAGGATATCTTGAGGAAATACGACAAAAATGTCTTTACATGGAAAACAGTGAGTGATTCCTAATTAGACTTCGCAGCATCGGTCTGTCGGCCTGCACCGTCTCTGTCTGCACACTGACTCTTATCTCAGTCTATCAGCAGGCCGGCTACATTAGCCCGGGTCGCAGCGTCAATACAGCCTCAGATCTCGGGGGTCAAAGGTCGTCTGTTTGAACCAGAGAGGAGGAGACGTCGATGTCATTAAGTCTCTCAGGGCTCCTCCAATCGCAGAGCGGCTGTGCGGCTCAAGGTGGTTTAAAAAGTCATGCAAGGGCGAAATATAGATAAGAAAATAATGTTCTGCTACATGTACAGTATATCCCAACATCAGAGCAAAACAAAACAATACAAAAAACATTTTTGATTCAGCACCTTTATGATATCGCACCTTGATATCATCATATTGTGACGATATCAAGGGTTTTCTAACACCAACACTCTTAGAGGAGAAAAACCGTTTACTGTTCATTTCACTCATATTCTTGAAACTGTATCAACCCTCAATTTCAAGAATTCGAGAAGGTTTCATGTCACAAAAAAAGTTTAGCCCAAAAAACACTTTTCTATGCTACGTATATCAATATCATTGTCATCAATCTTTAACTCTACAATGATAAATTTGCCATTTTTCAGTCGTTCTCAGAGAGTCGTCTCTGAACATGAGCAGTAAAAGCCACAGACAGAAAACTTGACTCATCGCAGTGACAGGGAGACCTCGCCTTCTGTTAATGTGACTATTTACATTCTGGCATGAAAGACTTGGAAGAAAAGCGCTGCTGATTTCGACCACGGTGGTCCAGAGAGTGTGTGTGTGTGGAGAGAAATGTGTGTGTATGTAAAATTACAGAGAGAGGACGTGTTAGGAGAAGGTGAAAAAAAAAGAGACGGAGAGGAGAGGACATAATTATAATTACAGTCTTTAATCCTCTGGACACACACGCGCACACACTCATATACACACACTGGGCGAGCTTTTAATTAACTATTTGGCGACAGGGGATTCTGGTATTGGGCTAATTATCTGAACCACACATCCCTGCCCTCGTCTCCTCCTCTGAAACACTTCCACAGAGGCAGACAGGTATTCCTCACTTTGAGCTCACCTGGTAATTGAAAGGTTTCGCGCTGAGATCAGTTCGCTCCGAAATCCCTTGAAGCCCAAGTCAAAATCATCGGGGACGGCAAGCGAGCTAAAGTTAGGCTTCTTTTCTGCTGCAGACTTATCCACAGTGTAATACGGATTTAGCGTTAAAGGAGGACAAGGAGGCAGAATAGCCGGCTGTCGCCTCCTTATTAAAGGTTTTTAAGGCTCCCTCGACTTTATCTGCTGCACAATTCAGCTCAGTTTTAACATGGTCAAATCCTCAGAGGGATTTTGTTTGCAGGAAGCGTTTACAACAGAGACTGTGCAACACCCAGAACTGCCAGCTAACACAGACAGACACCAGTACAGGCAAATGAGGAGGAAGCTTTTAATTGTTTGGTGACAAAAAAAAGACAAGGTGCAAAATTCATAAAAATATTTTGCTGAATTAGCCTCCGTCAGAAAGTTAGTGGACAGATTTTCTACTTTACCCGCCAATGGTGAGTTTGTATAAAGTGTGAGGCTGCTGTTTGTCTCATGGCTTTACTTTCCCAAAAATTCACTAAATGCCTGAGTTTCTCTTTGTAAAAATGTTGAAAAATCATGGATATTTTTGAGTTGCATTCATACACATGTACTGTACATATTGTATTTTATTGTGAAGTTCAATAACAGGCATGAATTGAAAATGGAGTATTTTTTTCAGAGTCAAATTGTTTACTGTATATTTCTATATAACAGGGGAAAAAAAGAAGTAACAGCTATTTTAATACTCAGGTGTTAAAGGATTAAAGACACGTGATATAGTCGTCACGTTGACTTGGCAAAGTCAATGTAGCAGGTTAATGTAGCTTCATACAGACTCAACACACTAGTTGAAAATATCACCTTTAAATTTTGGATTTTAAAGGAAATATTGCGAGACATCAGTCATAGTATTTGGCTGCACATGTAACCTTTAAATAGATGTGTTTATATAAGATGTTCCCATTCGGATGTTTGCAACCTTTTGAGACTCATGGATGTTCAGTAGAGTTTGAATAGAGTTTGTAAAAACGGACCTACCGAAGAGTCTACAGTCTCTGAGATGGAGGAGTTTACCTCACTGTCTAATTGACACCAGTTTGTAAAATGTTCAGTGGAATCTTAAGTCGCATATTACATTTATTGTTTTACATACTCTCTTTAATTTAAAGCTCTCATAGGTGCAGTTTGTTTTTATTTGGCTTCATTTATTTGTGGTGATCTTAAAAGGTTATTAGCATTATTAGTGTTTTAGTGTCCTGTAACAGTGTGATCACTGTTTAAGAGATTGAAATGAAATACGGTTGGGTTTTTTTCAGCCGTGAAAAATAAAACGCTTGTGTGAAGATGTTGAACATCAGATGTAGAACAAAGATGATTTCAGCCTAGTAAACATCGAATATCTGTCTTCATCAGTGTATGTGGATGAGTGTATGTGGGTGTATGTTTTACACGTCTGATTGTGAGTGTGCATAAATGTGTCTTTGCAGGTGTGTGTGTGTATCTGTGTGTGTGTGTGCGTGTTTGCCAGTGGAAGCAGCAGTCAGGTGGATGCAGTCTGTTTCTAAATCAGATCTCTGTGTGATTCACTGGGTTGATGAGTCACCACAGCAGCACGGGCACAACCAGCCTTGTCTTCCAATACACCCCCCCAACATACACACACACACACACACAAACATATTTAGTACTCTGTAGCCATGGCTCCCTGCGTTTGTTTCCAACTGTACATGTACGTATGTGCTGTTTTAGTGTGTGTTCTCGTGCGTACTCTTGCTTGCTGGTGTGTGTGTGGGCACTGTACGTGTGCAGGTGTGTGTGTGAGTGTGTGAGTGCACGAAATAATGGGATAGCGCTCCGTTCTGCAGATGTGATTTGGTGACTAATGTAGAAGCTGCTGATGTCATGTGTTTGCTTCTCCTCGCTGCTGAACTCCTCATTTCCTGGACATTCATCATTTATCAGCCAATCACCGTGCACACACACACACACACACACACACACACACACAAGCATGCGTACACTCATTATCTACTGTATATACCAGCTCAGAGATGCAGGCAGTACAATATACAGGATATAAGCTATTGACATATGACAAGCTGCCTGTATTTAAGGAACCGTGAGGAGTGAGGAGGGGCCGAAAGAGGAGGCGAAGGAGAGAGGAAGGAGGAATCATGTGATGGATGTGTGATTCAACAAAGCGAGCATACAAGAAAGTGACTGAGAACGTGTGAAGTCAAACTAGTAACAGCAGTAGTGGTACTACTAGTAACATGTATCCACGTTGTGTAACCTCCGTCTGCCTCACACAGTGTAACCGGATCGTATCGATCGGAGCGTCAGACACACGTGGATCCTCCGATGAGCTGCAGTTTACATGATCGGATTGAATTTGAATTAAATAAAAGTGCTTGAAGGCAGGATTGTTCTGGAGAAATATGCTTTATCGTCCAAAGTTGCAGAGCAGAGAGCGACACATCTGACCACCAACTGTGTTTATGCCTGTGATCCAACGACTGACCTGAGTCTAGAAAAAGGCTTATATGGTTTAGTTGTACAGTTCATTTATATGCTATATGCTACAGAGCACAAACAGGTGAATGTCTGAAGATGATCCTTACAAATTATGTTCAGATCAATTTTTTTTTAACTTTCACAACCAACACTGCTTGAATTGACATATACTGTATTGTATTATAGGATGTCAAATTATCAATTGGCACCAGAAAGAGTCTGGCGATTTTAAATGAATATCAATACAACTGATGTTGTATTAGTGGCCAACAGAAAAAGAAGGTAACCCATTTCAATGAATAGTTCTATCCTGTATTCTATTCTATTCTTTCTTTCTTTCTTTCTTTCTTTTTTGCATCAAGTCATGATAATACTTTGTTGATGTTTGTTCAAGGACTCTCCAAATATTTGAGATTTTATGTTCAGCCACTGTTTGCAGTCTGGATTTGATTATCCACCAACTCTTTACCATAAATCGTACGTCTACAGTAAATCTAATACATTTGAATGTGAAACCACTGTTACAGATTGTGTGTCTCGCTCTGATTTAAGGTTTTTATGCACTTGGTTGAATATTTGTTGCACAGAAGCTCGTCTGTTCTCGGCACGTTCGTCACCTCCTGCCTTTAACATGAAGTGTGTTGTGTAAGTGCATATTTGTGTGTGGACACGAGTGTGTACGTGTGTTCAGCCAGTGACAGGGGAGGAGGGGATGTTGGGAGATTTGTGGCTAAGGTGAATGTTGTGTGTGTGTGTGTGTGTGTGTGTGTAAGAGAGAAAGAGAGAGAGAAGACAGAATACTCGGTCATCAGTTCTCTTGACAGTTTTACGGCTGCTGAGCTAGCAGGACGCTGTGAGATGTTAGTTAGCCCACCTCTTCACACATCAGACTTGTGTGTGTGTGTGTGTGTGTGTGTGTGTGTGTGTGTGTGTGTGGGTGGGTGTGGATGTTGATTCCCCAGACTGTATCTCCATTGACATTCCATTGCACCTCATTGACTTTGACTCTGCCTGGTTGACCCGTCGGTCTGAACATGTTCCCATGTACTGAATGTGTGTGTGTATGTGTGTGTGTGTGTGTGTGTACATCAGTGTAGTGTCTGTCTATGAATTTATAATGTGGATATGGTCAGGAATTTTTACCTTCAATCTTATGATGATAAGGATGAATATGTGTCTCTCAGTTGTAACCAGTTCAATTATTTAGCAAGTTCAAGCAGAGAGGATTTTTTAAATCGCTCTCAAACATCATTGGTCTCATTTTTTTGGTGTCAGTCCCTTCAAGGCTTATTTCAATAATATTATCCTCCAAACTTTATCAGACATGTTAAAAGTTGATTGCAGACCAGGCACAAAGACGTCTGCAGTAAAGTCAGAAAAAGACAGTGACACAGATCCAGTTTTCAGTCACGTCTGTTCGATACCTGAACAGTTTCATCAGTTTATTCACCCGGAGCCTTCGAGGGCAGAAACGTTCTGCTCCTTCTGTTCTTTTCCTGCTCAAACATCCACCCGCTGCCATTTAGACAATCCACTTGGTATTTTCATGTTGGCACCGACAGTTTAGCTGGTGGCTCACTGAGCATGCTCCAGGCTCACACACACACACACACACACACACACACACACACACACACACTGCAGCTGCTTCAGCAGAACTAAAATGGAGATGGTACATGTAGTATGCGTGTGTGTGTGTGTGTGTGTGTCTGAGCCTTGTCTGCTGACAGTAACCTACTTTTATGGAGCCCACTCACTCAGAATGATAAAAATACTGCATTTCTCCCTCCTCTCCCTCCTTCTCTTTGTCTATCTCTTCTTCCATCTCCTCCCCTCCATCCATCCCTCCTTCCATCTCTTCCTCTTTACATCCCCATGTCTCCTTTTTTCTCCATCTTCTTCTTCTTTCCTCCTTTCTTTCCTCCTCATGTCCCTTTCTCCCTCCTTCTTTCCTTCTTTACTTCCTTTCCTACTTACCTTTCCATCTCTTCATCATCCTTCCTTCTTTGCTTTCTCGTTACTCTTTCACTTTTTTCTTATATTCACCTCATGCTTTACCTTTTATTGCCCTCCTTCCTTTGCTACTCTCTCTCCTCATCCCTTCCTTCTCTTTTCCTCCTTCCCTACTTTTTCTTTTCCTTTTCTTTCACTGCCTTCCCTCCATATCCTCCCTCCATCACTTCATCCTTCACCCATCTCTTTGTCTTTTATTCTGGTCCCTCCTTCTTTTCTCCTTTTTTTATTTGTCTTTCACTCACTCTGTTTCTTCCCTTCACTCTTCCTCTTTGCTTCTTCCCGTCCTGGCGATGAGATGCTGATGCTGCAGCCGTCGGCCCGGCTGAGTTAAGATCGTGTGATGGAGGGAGTGAGAGAGAAGGAAAGGGAACAAAGGGATGGAAAAGAACAGCAGAGAGTATCTTCCGGCACTAGTGGTCCAGATTAAGAGGAAAGAGAAAGAGGTTTTAAGATTAAGAGAGAAAGATGGTGGAGAGATGTGATGCCTTTGGCTGCATGAAGTGGGAGCTGCTGGAGGTTTTTTTTAGTTTTAAGATAAAAGATGGATTTGAGGGATTTTAAAAAATGTTGGATCTCATATTCAGAAATGTAAGAGAAATATGACAAAAACAATGATTTAAATAACTAAGATCTTTTACAACATTACTGGTTGTTGATTTGATTTTTCTGGTAGCTTCTGTTTTTTAGTCAGTTTGTTCTCAATCCTCAAACCAAAATCTCCAGTTGCTCATTTTGGTGTCGCCACGTTTATTTGAAATGGAAACCTCCATTTTCAACCTTGTTGCTGTGTCACGATTTTATTGGAAATGCTTAAATGGCCTGAAGCCATTTTTTGGGTGGTAGAACAACAAAATGTCAAAACTATGATCTAGGATACGACAGATTTGAGGGAAAGTCAACTAAAAAAGTCTAAAACAAAATAAGAAACTTTTCGTCCTCTGCAGCCGGTGAGTTTTAGCAGCCGCCACATTTAATAATTCAGAAGACGACTAGATTGTTAAAATAGAACAGGACTCCAGATGACGGCTGACCTACAAAAGAAGCTGCTCGAGCAGAGTTACCTGCCAGAGTTAAAACGGGCAGGGCAGCGGTGGCTGCTGGGAGTTTTCACATGAACGTTTGAAAAGGGAGATTTTAATTTGATCACTAACAGACAGGTGATATTCTCATGTGTTTTGTTACACATTGCACATTCTTCTATTTTCTTACTTTTCATTCTTTTTTTTTTTATCCCTGTGTTCTTTTTATTTGTCAAATGCACAACAGTTACAGTTAATTCTCAGCATCCGTCCAACGATCCTTTTATTTCAGTCAGATTTTTTAATAGATTATAATTGATTTGTTGCCTTATCTTTTTTGCATTTCTACATTTCTTTGCTGCCCAAATGACCCAATTCCCACAGTGATAAGTAAAAATTGATCTTATCTGATCTAATTTTATCTAATATAATTTCTGGCCTTGTCTTTGTACACAGTGAATTTAAGTGAACGAAACAGAGGAGAAATCTGCTTCTAGACGACTTCTCGCTGCATTAAGATGAAATTTCATAAATGCTGTTGGTGCATTTTGTCATTTTGAAGCAGGTGGTTTTAACCTGAAGTCCAGCTGAAGATCGAGATGAGCTGGTTCAGCAGTTATATAGTATGTTTGATACTAATGAACAGTGACAGAAAATGGATCAGCTTTTCAAACAAAAAAGTGATGTGGGAGATGATCCTGCATCAGTAGAAGCTCCAAAGTGTGAGGTAAAGTAACACACACATTTTTACAGCCCAGTTTTATTTGTTCTCCTTTTTTTTTTTTTTTAAATTTATTTTGGAAGGTGATCCTCAGAATTTTTTTAACAATCAGAAGTGGGCCTTAATTTACAAAAGGTTGAGAACCCCTGTATTATAATATGTGTGTGTGTGTGTGTGTGTGTGTGTGTGTGTGTGTGTGTGTGTACACAGCTGTCACACCCAAGAGATGAGACTCTTTCCCTGAGTTGCATCATGGAAGATGCTGCAAGTGTTACTGTGTGTTTGTATGCATGTGTGTGTGTGTGTGAATAATTTGTTAGTGTATTTATGCATGCATGTGTGTATATGAGTGTGTGTGACTTTTTATTTGTGTCAGTCGGCACTTGTTTGTGTTTGGCTTCCATTCAGTTTGAAAATGGTGGATACAATGTGCTCAGCTCAGCCCAGCAAGACAGAAAGGAGAGAGTGATGGACGGTTGTGTGTGTGTGTGTGTGTGTGTGTGTGTGTGTGTGTGTGTGTGTGTGTGTGTGTGTGTGTGTGTGTGTGTGTGTGTGTGTGTGTGCGTGCGCGTGCTACAGAGGGAGAGAGAGAGAATCTATGCAGTTCTCATTACCAGCCTGTGAAGTGGCACAGCAGATATTCGGCAAAAAAAAACAAGCTTCTTCCACAAATCAAAAAGAGCTGGGGTCAGGGGAAAGAGAGAGAGAGAGAGACGCACCCTTTTATCTTTCACATGTCTATATATAGCAGTTCATGGAGGAGAAGAGTGGAGCGGGATGGGAGGGAGGGAGGAGGGGAAGAGTGGAGGTAGAGGAGGAGAGGATGGAGAGAAGGCAAGATGGCTGAATAAGAACAGAGGAGAGAGATGTGGAATGATTTTCATTCATTTTAAGATGTGAAAGCAAGAAAGAGGAGTGTTCAACCTGAGAGAGGAGGAGGAGGCAGATGGAGGGATGAAGAGGAGAGGAGGAGAGGAGGAGATGAAACCAGGTTGTTGCCACAGCTGCAGGATACAGCATGAAAATATCAAACTGAAATGAAATATAATAAATGAAGCATTGTGTTAGTTCAGGCTCTGAAGTCAGGCTTATATTGGCTGATCATGATCATTGGCTCGTACAATCATATTAATGCAGGTGTACAGCTCAGACATTATAACCTGACACTGTCCTGATGACGCTCGTGCTGCCACAGCTTCCTCCACCACCAACACCTCTTCCCTCTGTATTGTATTGTTGATTTAACCAAGATCATCTATGTTCATCATGGAGAATTCCCTCTCTTAGCAGAATTCTCATCACAAGTTTATCGAGACCCCAACATGTTTCAGAAGAGGAGTTGTTGGGTGTTTTCCCACTCACTTCAATATGTTTGCAGTTTTCTTTGAGCCCGCACAAGTAGGAGTCGTCACAGATTGAAATGTTTTGACCCAATTCAAAACAGAAAACCCAAACCCAATGTACATAAATTCACTTTGAAAAAAAAAGAGGCCTGATCCAAAAGGGGCCTAATTGATTTCTGATTTGACTGCACAATATAACCTGGTCTGAATCAGGGTTGGTTGGTCCAGGCCTCAGTTTCAGATATTATAAGCTGAGTGACGACCTCTTTCTACTAGCTGTTGTCTTCTACATTCAGCCATTATGTTCTTTTCAAGATGATCACTTTTTTATATTTGGCATAAAACTACAATCTTTAAAAATGTATCAGTCACAGTCAGTGACACATTTACTGAAATATTTTGTAGTGCAACTCCTCACTGGATCTTGTTCGGATGTAAAGAATGTCTGCAGTCACCTCTTTGGGTCTGTTGTACTCCAAATCACAGGTAGCTGTGTTCAGGTGTGGTGCTGTTGTACTTGTGACCACACCCAGCTGTGACGGAGCATGTGCACAATGTGAAGCGCCGGAGCACACGGGGTGTTGCAGAACATTCGGCAGCACAGGAATAATTAGACTGGGTTTAGATGAAACTCACACACTAAATCTTATGTCAGTTTGTCTTTTTACGTTTTTACCTCATTTGCATTTGTGTCAGCTCCAGTTTTCACTTTGCATTTGGTCGCAACACACTTGAGAAATAGTCAAGAAAATGCAAGCAATTGAATAGACTGAATGCAGTTAAAATTAAGAGGATGTTTGGCTGCACGTACCTGTTTCCTGCTATTTCTCCGCTCTGCATGTTGGTGAAGGAGGATGGAGAGAGAGAGAGAGAGCAAGTGCTTGCGTCACTCCCATAAAGGAACTGACTCTTGCTGAGTCGAGCGCTACACAGTTTCATTTATTTGATAAAGCTTCATTTGGTGTGATTTAAAATCTCCCCCTCATCAGGCTTGGCTCCCCTAAAGCACAGCCTCAGCGCCACGCCAAAATGCCTCATCAGCTGAAAACACACATACACAAACACACTTGGGTGAACACACACACGCATACACAGCCTGCGTACACACACACACACACACACACACAGACAAGCAAGCTGGTACACAAGGACATTTTTCACCCGATGACTGAGACTGAGGCGTATTTAAATAAGTGTGGGTAGCTTTGTGGAGGTTTGGGCTCGTAGTGCGTCGACAGAGGAGGAATTTTGAACAGGTAGATTGTGCTCACGGAGGACGTTCTTCACCACAGTGGGCAAACACATGCTATATTAAACTGGGAACACTGGGACAAGCAGTTTTATAAGAGTGTGGGAGCAACTTGGTGAAGGTGTGGAGGTAGTTGTTCGTGGTGGGTTTGTGCTCACTTTTTCTTGTGGTACTTGTGGAAAATGAATCTTGAAATTAGAATATAGAATATGTACATTACCTGATTTAAAGATTACAATGAATGATGCATGGAGGCCTAAAACATGTCTGGTCCTAATTAAAAGCAGGATTCATGAGTGAAATCATTTTATTCTGATGCCAGTAGCTGCACGTGAAGTGTTTGCCAGGTATGGAAACACTTCATGTGCATCCCCCCCATGGTTAGAAATAGATTAGCCATATAGGGTATTCAGCTTTTTCCTCCCAGCCTATATTGGAAACGTACCATCTTTAATGAGCAAGAAAACTGTGTAACCTGCCTTTAGAGGTTTTACGTGTAAGTGACCATGACTGTCAGGAGATCGGATGTAATGCTCAACAGCAGGTGTGATGATGGATTCTGAGATTTAGATGAATAGAAATAAAAGTAAGAAATAAAAGTAATATTCTAATTTTCACTTTTCCATTATTCAGTCCATAAATAGAAAAAACCATTCAGGCAGAAGGAAAACTTATAAAACCAGCAGAATCAGTCCTGTGACTCAATCAGGACGTGTCAGGAGGCCCCTTGTCCAGGGGCCAAACCGGGCTCCGGCGGACTGAGGCGAAGACGTTCGAGCTCGGACCTCGCTAATCCCAAATCCCCTGGATGCTTTGAGTCTGTGTTACTGTAGTTTTAGTTTTATGAAGACAGTCTTGATGATTAAAGGGTCAGTTCACGTAATTGCGAAAGACTGAATTTGCTCACTTGCTCCTCGCAGTCATTTTGAAACTTTGCCTGACAAAAGGAGCTTGTGCTTAAATACCAATCATCGCTCTCTCTGTAATAAGTTAATACACTTGCTGGCAGAATCATAGAGTGTGTGTGAGTGTGTGTGTGTGTGTGCACAATAATAGGCAATGGAGCAACAGAATAGTGCTGATGTGGGTCTTTCTGCCTGTGTGTGTGTGTGTGTGTGTGTGTGGTTGTGAGTGTGTGTAGCATTACCTGTGAATATCACTGCATTAGTTAGAGTAATGATGTCTGCTTGTGTGTGTGTGTGCATTTGCATGTGTTCAGTGTGTTTGCATACATGCTTCTGTGTGTGTGTTTGTGTGTTTAATTGTTTGCTTTGAGTCGCCGCCTGCAGTGGAAAGACGAGATAAAGAGTGAAAGGAGGAGGAGAGACTGTGTGTGTGTGTGTGTGTGTGTGTGATGTGAGGTCAGTGTATTTGGCAGGGCAGGGCTTGTTTGTGGCCATCAGAAAGCCATTTTAATTAACGAGAGAGCAACACACACGTACATTTTTGCAGTGCTCACCAATAACACTGTTGCCAAAAATTTCTGCTCTCTAATTGCTTCCGATTCTCCTAATCTTTCTTTCTCTCTGAAAAAGAAGGAAGAGGGTGAAGTGGGACAGAAAGAGAGGAGAAAAGAGAGGGAGATAACGTTTGGAGGAGGCCAGTGAGGGATGGAAGGAAGAAGATAGGAGTGACTTACAGTTTGTAGTCAGCTGGAGGAAGAGAAGGAGGGAGGGGCATAAAAAAGAAGAAATATCAAAAGAAAGAAATTGCAAGAAAAAAGTATGAAAGGAAGATCAATAAAGATGAAGAGACGTAAGAGATGACAAAACAGAAACAAAGAAAAACAAAACAGAAAGAGGACAAAAGAGAGAGAAAGAACTCAACAACTATAGAGCGAGAGAGACTGCATGGAGGTGAAGAGATGGGAGGAAACAAGACACACACACACACACACACACACACACACAGAGGAGTGTTACCTCCTGCTTTCAGCGGGTTGTTAGGCCAGCAGAGTGTGTGTCTGCTGAATAATAGATGGTGTAGCAGAATAGCATGTAGTCTGAAGACACACACACACACACACACGGTATCTGTGAGCCGCATACAGTTACTGTAAATTGATTTGCAACAAAATCCAGCAAGTTGTTCATACCACGATTACTTATAGTGAAAAAAAACAAACATGGAAGCAGCACAAAGTGAGATCAACTTAAAAAAAATGGAGAGAATTAAATTAAATCACATTAACATGTTAGCATTTCCACTGTTGCATATAGAGGAACATATATCGTGCATTAAGAATCACAGGATGGCAGCAGGTTAGAAATGTGCTCGCTGTGCCAGAAATCTGTCGAGAGCTAAAGGCAAAGCAGATGAATAGTCAGCCTTTCTTCTTGTGTCCTCAACCCTGTATGTGCCTTTTGTTCTTTAAGCTGAGAAGATGCACGTAGAAATATCTCTCAAGAGATATCTCGTAAGACATCGCATGTGATCCAGGAAGTTCAGTTTGAGGGCAGATTAATGCTGTTAAAGGTTTATTAGACTCCAAATCACTGCATAAAGGTTTGTAGTACTAACAAACAGGATTTTACAACTCTGTCAAATTATCTGAGAGGAAACTGTTTTATCTTTTATCACAATGAAAATGACTTAAAAAATGGAAATGCACATCTCCTGTTTTTAAACAATAGCTGACTCTCAACTCAGGTGAAAGGTTGAGAAAGTAAAGTAAAGTCTCTTACGACTGATAGTTCTTTAGTTCTTGTCTCGACTTTAGTTCTTGTGTCTACAGCTCAAGACTCAAATACAACTATGAGCTTCATTTGTGAACAGTTACTTGAGCGTGAAAGCTAAAATGAGAAAACAAAGACTCACATTATACTGTGTATAACATATTATCACCTGAGTTGTTTGAGAGATTCAAATGACCTGACTCAAACAGCACTAACACACTGACAGGTTGCTCTTTTGTGAAGCTGCATAAGAGCTTTTATAAGTAATATCAATAAACTGGACTTTCAGAATCTCAGCCCAAATGTCTTTTGCTCTTTAACAACATTCAGGTTCGTTCTGTTTCTGCCGCTTCCACAAGTAGGTGTGTGTGTGTGTGTGTGTGTGTGTTGTGTCGGGCAGCGTGTGCAGCGTAGTTCAGCATCGTCTTGTTAGTGTGTACTCCTCAGACCGACCTGTCTGATCCTCTCACATCAACCAGCGGCCTCTTATCCCTCACACACACACACACACACACACACACACACACACACACACACACACACACACAGGCCGTCCTCCGGCCATAGTGTCAATGTCAACGTTGCATCTGGTAAACACGACAATAGACACGTACTCGCACAAACACAGACAGACAGACACACACATACGGGCTAACAGGATAATGACTGGCCAATTAGGCACAGGCTTGATCTGTCTGGATGTATCCAGTCATCTTAGCCCCTCCAGCGGCCATTACTCAGGCATGGACACACACACACACACACACACACACACACACACACCACAACGCAACACATACAAACGCACTTGACTGGATGGAGCGCTGTGAAAAGCTGGCTGCTCCACCAGGCGACCTCTGTGAGTCAGCCTGTGTGTGTGTGTGTGTGTGTGGAGGATTTTTTTTCCCACACACAGCTTTGATAAAGTGACCATTTTCAGTCTAAATCTAATAACGTCAGTCATTGCTGCACTTCTGTCGCGTCTAATTTCCAGGCTGCTGGAGCACACAAGCAGAAATATGTAATGTTGTGTTGTCACAGCTGAGCAGACGTCTGAGTCTGAGAAACGGAATATTCCAGCGAATTAACAGCCACGTAGAGTAGTGACATTAAGATAAAAGGACAACAAGGGTTTGCATTCAGCGTAAAATCAAAGTCAACTACTATAAAGTTCAAGCGGAGTTAAGTGTTTTAACAAACAAACAGATGAGTCACAGTCTTCGTTGCAGGAAAACCAGAGATGCAAAAACACATAAAACAAAAAGAATCATCAAATAGTCTTAGTTCGTCCTATTTTTAGTGTTTTGCCAACGTGAATCTGTAACTGAGCTCACTGTGTTTAGATTCATCCATCTAGCTATTGAACTTTAACACGAGAGAATCAAATGGACTTTTGGGGCTCAGAGAATGTCGGGCAAATTATTCAATGCAATTTTTGTAAATGTCAGAGCTCGTGGATCAAGAAGCAGCTGTTTTTTTTAATGCAATTTCACCTTTTATTGGACAGTTTGACATTAGAGAGCAGAAGGAAAATACGGAGGGAGACAGACAGAGGGAGGGAAATGTCACAGAGGTCCTCGACCAGACTGGACATCAGGACGTCCTGACTCACAGCAGCTGCTTGATCTCTCTAGTGTGAATGATTACGATGTGCATGTATATTAGGTGTGTGTGTGTGTGTGTGTGTGTGTGTGTGTGTGTGTGTGTGTGTGTGTGTGTGTTTATGCGTGTGTGTGTGTCACTCGTCTGTCCTGTTGGCCTTAACTCCAGCCTCACTCCGTTTGAATGGATGATCCTCACCACCATCATTGCAAACTGCATCGTCCTGGCTCTGGAACAGCATCTTCCTGATGGAGACAAGACGCCTCTGTCTGAACGACTGGTAACACACACACACACACACACACACACACACACATCAGTACATACGGACATGCACACATAAACATGTACAGATAGAAATATTCACCCCTTTCCCACCAAATTACCATGGTGTTATCTAGCAAACAGGACGTTGTGCATTGTGCCAGTTGGGAAGAAACGTTTTGGGTTCAGAGTCAGTTTGTGTTTGATCAAAAGTTTTCAAAATTCAGTGCAAGAGTCGGAATTCGAAATTTGGTCAAAATTCAGTGCACGAATGGGAACATATGCTGGTGGAAAAGGGGTCAACAGAAAAAGATGTGAACAGAAAGTGACCTGCCTCTCGCTGACCCTTTTCTTCTTCTTTCACCTCTCGACACTCCTCTTTCTACTTTCATCACCTAATCGACCCCTCACTCCTTTTTCATCCCTTTTCATGTTTTCTCTCTTCCCTTTCTTCTTTCCACAATCCTCCTCTCCTCTCGCCTTTCCTCCCCTCCTCTCCTCTCCTATCCTATCCTCTCTCCTCTCCTCTCCTCTCTCCTCTCCCTCCCTCCTCTCTCTCTCTCCTCTCCCCTCCTCTGTCCTCTCTCCTCTCCTCTCCTCTTCTCTCTCCCCTGCAGGAGGAGACAGAGCCCTATTTCATAGCCATCTTCTGTTTTGAGTCGGGGATCAAGATCCTGGCTCTGGGTTTTGCGTTACATAAGGGCTCCTACCTGAGGAACGGCTGGAACGTCATGGACTTCGTGGTCGTGCTCACCGGGTGAGTCCACATGAATATCTATACAACTTAACTTATTTCAATGTTTTATTTCAATTTGTAGTTATTTTCTTTATCTTTATCTTTTCCTCCTGCAGGAAATATGTATCTATTACCTTTTCCTGTTTCTGTTTATGTGTATTCAAGTCATTCACATTAGATTTACATTTTATTTTTATTTCTATGTCTTTACGTGTTGTTGTCCACGTGGTGCCTCATGTGCACCTCCCTCTGGATACTGACTCTTGTGTTGGGTTAGTTGATCAGTTTGAGACTGAATAATTTCAAACACATCACAGGACCAGAAGTCAACTTTTGTTCTGCTGCTGCTTTTCATGACACTGTAAAGGGGTCAAACATGTTTCTCTTCATCCTTTAATCTGATGGAGGAAGATTTTCAGTTTGTACATTTCTAAATTCAGGTTTCTGCCAAAAGTTGTGATCCAACTTTAGGATGAGTAAAGTTCATTAAAGCTTACTGAGTAAAGGAATCACTGTTAATACGTGGAAGCAAAAACTGAACAAACCTCCATGACCAAAGGCCAACTAACTAGTTTGTGTGTTTAAGTGTGTGTGTGTGTGTATTGTCAAGTTTAAAGTGGCTGACTGATATATTTCTCTCTCTTTCTTATGATCTTGAAGACATCAAATATCTCTTGTATTTTTTACTCATATTCTCACATCCACTTATTGTTAGCACCTTTAATTTTCAGTTTTTATTTGTCAAAAAATATTGGGAAGTTATCTACGTTTACTAAACACGAGATCAAATGAAAAAACAATAACGCAAATGTAAGTGTCTCTTAGGGGGACTGTGTTTGATCTTTATAACCAGCAGCTCTGACTTAACTTGCTGTTACCAAAATATTAATATGAGTTGTTTCACCACAACAGGACTCCAGTGAACATCCTTTTAAAAAAATCAGAGAAAATCTTTCCATATTGAAAATAATGAAACTCACTACTTAATTTTTAGTGTGTGTATGTGTGTGTGCAGGCTGGTGGTGAGAGTGGTGGTGTAACTGTGTGTGTGTGTGTGCCTAAATATGGCTGCCTGAGTGAGAGAGAGAGAGGGGAGATGGTAACAAGATATAATGTTTGTCAAGGGGGTAAGACAGACAGACATACAAGATGCCCACACACACACAGTCTTTACTTATGTCACTTTTGGGGAATTTACATAGACTTACATTCATTTCCTGGAGACTAACCTGAAAGACTACCTAACCTTAACCTAACCCTAACCTTAACCTAACCCTAACCTTAACTGTTGACCTAAAAATCACAGTTTTCCACATTGAGGACACCACTTTTTGTCCCCAATTGCACCGCTGTCCTGAATCAACTGGTCTTGAGTCTAGTGTATATCCCCAATTTGGACATATGATGCTGATAACAATATTTCAAAAGCATGAAGATAACTGATCTTTTTTTTTTTTTTCATTGAATCCCTACTTGTGTGTGTGTGTGTGTGTGTGTGTGTGTGTGTGTGTTACAGTAGTATGACTTCCTCTCCCTTCTGATCTCAAACACACACACAGCAGCAGAGGTCTGGTTGGACAAGGTGCGCGTGTGTGATCAGGGCCACTCCCCCTCGGTCGCTATCCTCCTTTAATGAGGACAAACACACACACACACACACACACACACACACACAGACATACACACACACACACAGGCTGGATCAGAGCAGCACTGCAGGGAGCAGCATCCAGGGCAAAGTGAAATGTCACTTCTCTGAGAGATGGGGGAGCGGGTTTGTTGTTATGGCGATGGCAGCGAGAGGAGAGTGGAGGCAGAGTTTCCTCCCTCCCTCCACATTAATTTATTGTTGAAAGGAAAGAATGTTGTTAAATATTGTTAATTTGCCTCATCTGAAAAAAAATTCTTCTTTTGACGATCCACTTCATTGTATCTTCAGTTGGACCCTCTTGTACCCAAACTAAATGATCAAGAAAAATACTGTAGCCACGCTGTTGAACACAACAAGCCCCCAGGAGCAGCACTGGGCTCTGAGGGCCACAGTGAGGGGCCACACTCAGTACATTAAAAACACTGAAAGCTGCAGACACCTGAAAAACATTTTCAGCATCTGCCCTCGGTGAGCAACTTTCATAATAATGAAAGTGACACCATCTGGGAAGGCTGTGTGTAGTTTTCCAAATCAGTGGAACAAATTAAGGCTGGTCTCTAATAAAAGCTGGTAGCTAATAAAAGCCAGAAAAAGCATTGAGGGTGAATCACATTACCTTTCTTTTAATGACTCACACGATAAATTGAACATATTGAATATTTCCACTGCAACAGTCATGTCATACTCACCATCCTGCTGCTTGGTGAGTAGAAGATTGTTTCTTTTAACAGAAACCAAAATTGAGAGATGAGAGATTTTGGAGCAATGGGGTGGACAGCATAGATAGATAGATAGATAGATAGATAGATAGATAGATAGATAGGTGGATAGATAGGTGGATAGAAGGAGCCCGATGAGAGATGAAACCTTCCCTTGCCAGAGCAGCAGTGGAGTGGAGCTGTACTACTGCAGCTACATAACAGAGGCAGGAAAAAGGAGGAGGAGGTGGAAGAAGAAGAGGACACGTGACTGTGTCTCTCCGTTCCCCTGGGCTCTGGATAACAGGACAGAGAGAGAGAAAGAGAGAGAGAGGGAATACAAGATGGGTTTGGCTGTTAAAGAAGGCGTGAGAGGGATGGAGAGTGGAGAGGAGGCAGAGCCAGAGGAGGAAGACCACAGGAAGGAGGGAAGAGTGATGGGTGGGGGGGGTGAGAGTGATGTATGGAGAGAGAGGAGGGAGGTTTGGAGGAAGGAGGGAGGGCAGAGATGGAGATGGAAGACGGGGGGAAGGGAGAGGGAGGGAAATGAGAAAGAGCAAACGCCGAAAGGAGCGCGCTCAGTGTGTGTGTGTGTGTGTGTGTGTGTGTGAGAGAGAGAGAGAGAGAGAGAGAGAGAGAGAGCTGCAGTAACCTGCTTTTCCCTGTTCCCTATGATCAATCACTCAGCACAGCCTATATAACACACACGCACACACTGCTGTTACCATGTGCTACACACACACACACACACACACACTGTATTTCTGTATTTAGATACTGTATGTGTACACACACATTTCCATGCGCGGCTTGTATCACCAATTATCATCATATTTCAAGTGTTCATGTATATTCATATAGAACATATTAAATCAGATGCAAGGTCTTGGTATGAACACATGCTGCAAGGAGCCGGCATATGTTTACCATGTTTCCTGGATGTGTGTGTGACAGTGTGTGTGTGTTCCCATCAATGTGAGGAGTAATTTCAGACCTTGAGAGGGAAGACATATTTAGAAACTTGTCATTTGAAGGTTCAGACCTGGTTTAAGGCTTTCATCGCTTTCATCACTGCTGTACTAGATTTCTTGTTGGGAAGTTTCTAAATTGAAAAAGTCAAATGTTAGAGGACGTATTTTGTCATTATCGGTCCTTAAAAATATGAAGCGTGTGTGTGGTGCACTTTGATGTTAAAGTGGCTCCTCCTCCACAAGCTGTAGCTTTCATTTACAGCCACACACTTACAGTATGTGGGCCGCTTTACAGTGTGTGTGTGTGTGTGATTATATTTACCTGCTGACGGCTTGAAGATGTGGAGGTGGTCTTCATCATCATCATCATCATCATCATCCACCCAACACTGCACCCGAGTTTCCTTAAATATATCATGAGAGCTGGATCCTAAACTCCAGGATGGCGCTCATTCATTTCAATGAAAGTTGCTCAACCAGCGCATACACCAAAATAGTTTGTTCTTTTCCTGGTTTGCTTACACGTTGCATGTGGCCTAAATCAAAATGACTTTAGACAGTTAAAAAAAAATCAGATTTTCCGTAACCAAATCTATTAATGCATCATCACAGTCAGAGTTTCCCTTTCAACAATAAAACTGGCTGCATATCAACAGTTTTCCAGTGGATGTGCATGCTCCCCAGAAAATGAACCTTCTCCTCTTCGTGCCTTTGGTGACCGTTTGCCAACATTTTGCACAGAAGATGCCTCCAAATCGAAGCAGATTCACGTTAAATTTCAGCCCATTCATGATCCCAATATGATAATCCCTTATGATTTTAATGACCCGAGAACCGTTGCCCCCTTCAGGACAGACTAAAACCTCCAGGAACAGATAATCCATCATTGTTTGGTCCAACATGTAACATAACTGCAGCATCGAGAAGTCGCTACGAAGGCTTCAGACTTTTAGCTTAGCTTGATTTTACATGTTGATGGTGTCAGTCTCTCTCTTCCTCGTTTCTTCTCTCCTCTCTTGGTTTCTGGGAGAGAAGAGAGAGAGTGTGTGTGTGTCTGTGAGAGTCGTGACTGAGAATGCTTTAGCTGTCGTGTTGTGAAGCATGTTGTATGTGTGCTGACTTCATTCCTGGCAAACACACACACACACACACACACACACACACACACGTGACGGGTGTATTTAGTATTCAGGGATGACAGTCCATTGATTTTCAGTGCCTTGCTGTGACGTCACACACTAATCTAATCATTTACGGTAGACTCCAGGCCAGTCAGTCAATGAGAGGACACATAGATGTCCCTACGACTCTTCTGATGGACGTTCACAGAGACGACATTCAGAAATAGACCTCTCTCATTTTACACTTACAATGTACATACGTGTACATTGTTGAACTTGTGGGACTCACTTTGAGATTATTAACTTTTGCAACCTCACTGCTTTGACATCATGAAACTGACATGCAAGCAGTAAAATCCACACAGGCGCTCTTAAAGGAACAATCCAACCAAAATCTATTGTTTGAGAATCAAGTTCTCACTTCTTGTAGTCTTGAAAGGTGGATGTAGAAAGGTTGTAGTTTGCTCTTTCTTGGAAGGCAGTGGCTGTATTTTGGCAGACATGCAAACATATGCATGCATGTGCACTTTCAGCAACATTATGTGGGGAAAAAAGTGAACAAGAATATGTGGTCAAGACATTCATAGGTTAAATAAATACCTGAGTCTGTAAAGAATAAAGAGACTGTCTGGGACCTTATGGGGTCTGAAAGATACATCTGATCTGACAGCACTTAATATTGTTTTAAAGGTTTTTCTCTAACCATTGTCAGGTCCATCAGCTTGGCTCCAAACAAATGTCATTGCTCTTTTTATTTGCCAAAATTATATTGTTTTGTCTGTTATTTTACTTTCCATTAATGTATAATTTCCTGCACAATAAGGAGCTGTATAAATTGTTATTCTCTGCTGCCTCCATTAACTTAAGAAACTGATGAAAAAAAAAAAGATTTTTTATCGTGCAGCAGATGGATGGAGATGGAGATTTATCCAGATGGTTAAAGGATTTTTCTTTTTTATACTTTTGAACCACCAGTAATTCTTGTTAAAGAACTTTCTTGGGTCATCAGTGTTTCATCTTTCAAAAAAAATACTCAGCTTAGTGACCAGATTTTATGCCAATACTATTATTATTGAATGACCAGGTTATTTAGCATGTGCAATGTAAATATCATGTCTCGAATAAAATCAAAAAATTGACAGTTGATTAAATTGAAACCACTATATAAATTATATAAACTCAGGGTCGACAATAGATGGATCAAAATGGTGACTGCCTGTTTTTCGTTCATGTAAATGCATGAGTCTTTTTTTTGGCTGTTAAAAGAGAGAAGGAACAAACTGCAGGTGAGGAAGAATAAACCCAAGGGGCTTAGGAAAACATCTCCCCTCATCTCGGGGAAGAAAGATGGCACACTGAGTCACAAGTGTATCTGGCAAAGAAACCAAATGACATCAGAAGTCAACACGGCAGAGAGCGAGAAACAGGAACCTCTGACTCACAGCTGAGCTTTGCATCAGAAACAGGACAGATTAGATGAAACTTCATGAAGATATTTATCCAACTGTATCGACTGTCTGACTCCTGACTGTTAATAAAACATCAGCTAACTTATGTGTGAATCAGGTCAGAATCCAAATTTAATTTAACATAGAGAGTTGGTGCACACAGGTGTGCACCTGTGTCAGTGCCTCCTGTGAGAAAATACAGTATGAACATCGAGCGAGTCCAGCAGGGAGAGAAAAATGAGGTCGCAGAGAGAGAGAGAGGGGGAGAGAGAGAGAGAGAGTACCTGGCTGAAAATTGTCCCTTTGCCATCACTTCCATTATCATTATTACTCTGCAGTCATTTACAGGCTCATCACTCTCCTATATGTTCTCCTATACCCTCCAACTCTGTGCCCTGCAGGCTCTCTGCTGCATATATGAACACACGCTCACGGAAAGAGTGTTTGGTTGCACAAGCTTTGTAATGGCTTTATGTTTGATAATAGTCAATAAGATGTTCTGATATATGAAAGTAAGAGACAAGGTGGAGGTGGAGGCAGAATTTGAAGAGTCCTCAGTAAAGTGCATTTGTTTCTGTATCAGGACACCTCAAACTGATGTGGTTAGTTTCATTGATGAAAGGAGATCGTCCTCACGAGAAACTCAGCATCATTGGTTGTTTCTTCATATGTCTAAAACAACCTATATGGAAGCAGGTGAAATCAGCATTCGGTTGTTACAGCACGTCCAAAACCAGACAGGGAGGAGTTGAGGTGATTCGTTTTTTAGTTTTCTATCAAAAATCAACTTTGGTTTCTTTTGACCATGACTGCAATTGTTCCCTAAACTTAAGTCACAATCTTGTCTTTAACGTTAAACAAAGTTTTTGTGCCTAAACCGAACCAAACCTTTAAGTTTTGGAAGAAACGGGAAGTTCTGATTACCTGCAGTTAAATATTCCTCGAGCACTTAGTTAGAACTGTGGTTAAACTAAAAATGTCTGTTATAAGGTTTTAACAGAAATGTACCATCCAGCCGAAGACGAGTGATTCCTGTGAGTGAGATTAGACCTGAAATTGTTGCTCATCAACATTTTTTGACTCTTGACAAATTAGTTCTTGGCAAATGAAATCTTAGGGAGCTAGATAGTAGCTAAGTAGATAGTAGTCCCTTTAAACAAAATGATTTTTGCTCAAAACTTCAGTGTGTGGTGCTCGATGCAGACACCCACACACCCTTGTGAACAGAAATAGAGTCACAGACACAAACACACACCTACAGACACACAACGTGAAGGCAGCAGGGCAGTAAAGTTAGGCTTTAAACTAGTTCAGCATCACACCCACAATGTTGACAAGCATCTATCCTGCTGAAGTGTCCTCGGCTTTAGCATCTCTGCTGCTCTCCACCTGACTCTGACCTCTGACCTCTCACCATCGGCCATGAGCAAACTTTACCTTTTGGGTGATGTAACACCCCCTCTTGTTTAATCTCCACCAACGGCCAAGGAAAAATATCTGGCTCGGCATTTTGTTTGCCAGGAAGTTGTTTTAGTTTTCAAGTTACAAGATTGATTAGAGAAGACAGAAAACCACAGATACATTTGAAAACATCCACCAACACACTGAGAGGAAAGACAGGACACAAACAAAGACACCAAAGTCCAGACGTTGTGTCCTTGTGAGGTCCAAGAGTTGTGCTGGCAGGAGACGGAGGGACAGGTGGGCCAATCAGTCCGGCAGAGAGAGAGAGAACGATAGAGAGAGGTGAATGGAAAAACTGGAGGAGGATTATAGACGCAGGAAAGAATGACGTGGGTGAACAGGAGAGAGGAAAAAGACGAGCGTCGATATAATTAAGGGACGGGGATGGATGGACGGGTGGAGCAGGACTGACAAACCAGAGAATTAGGTTACGGGTTCGGACTAACATACAGGAGCTGGAAACATCGAGCAATGCAAACTTCCCGCGTTCTGTTACTGCGTTTAACTTCCTCAAAAACAAATCCTTTACTTCATAAAAAAAGAAATGACAATTTCCACATTACTTTTTTAAATCCAGTGATGAAGGTGCTCTTAGCAAAACCCTTTTTTTTCTCCTTTTTTTTTAGCAGAGAAGCGTGCACACACACAGATAAACAGGTTAATAAAACATATATGTGAGATTAAAAGTCAGAAGGGTGGACGGACGGAGTGAAGACAAGGAAGGATGAGAATGCTCCTTCATTTCTCCTCATCCTCCCTCCACCTGATCAAGTTAAATTAGAAGAATCACTGAGAGGGGGGAGAGAAGGAAAGGTGGAGAAAGAAAGAAAGGAAGAGAAAATAAGGGAGTTTTGTTTGGGGGTGGAGAGAGAGAGAGAGAGAGAGAGAGTCCATCAGCTGAGTGTTAGCACTCTGCTGAGATCAGCAATAATGTGAGAGCGAGAGAAAATGAAGAGAGGGAAAGGAAGAGGAAGAGGGGGATGAGGATGGAGAAATGTGGTCAGAATGAGAGTGCTTCCATCCTGCGTCTGCCAATGAAAGCTTCAGCAACCAGGAGATGGAGTGAAGGAAAGCAGAGAGGAATGAAATGAGAGATAGTTTGGATGGAAAGAAAACAGTGTCTTTGATGAAGTGAGAGGGAGGAGCGTGATGACATAAGCTGGTGGAAAAGATTCACAACCCCAAGGTGATGGAGCCATTACAATAAGCCCTCTCCTTCACCTCCAATCCTTCCACCCACCTCTCTCCCGACACCCCTCTGCACCTGGCAAATGGGCTCTCCTCAGTGAGGGGAAGTGATTGGGCTGTACCACCTCGGCGCCGGAGATCGGGGGTGAAGTCGTAAAGTGCTGCTTAATGTCCCGTATCTATAGACAGAGGCTGGTGTGAGAGGCCTGGAGAGAAGAACCGTGTTGTTTTCTCACCTTGATTTTTTACTGCCTTTACTACGTCCATGCTGCTCCGCAACATCTGTAGACAGGGCAGAAAGTAATCTATTACTGTAGGGTACTTAAATACCGGAAAGGCCATAATGCCAATGTAGGCTACATGGACCCTGGACTCTTTAACACAGGGGACTGTTGTTTCCTCTTTCAAACAGTCATTTTTATTTTTACTGCGATCGTTCCTGAACCTTGACCAAACATTTGCAAAGTGCTTATTTTAACCCGAACTATCTTTCCTAAAGCAAACAAGTGCATAGTTGCATCATAGAACAGATTTATTTTTCAACTGTGTAAGTTTTGGAGGGTGTTGACGATTGATGGGCATCAGATCATGAAACAACATGATCTCATATCTGTCACCAGTTTTTCACCAGTTTCATTCTTGACATATGATGTTTTTGAATTGCATGATGCCATTTGTTTATTTCTTATACAGTGTTGGAACATATTGTCCAAATTCCATTACTGTGCACTGTGTCACACTGGAACATTGTCCATCACGTGTGTGTGTGTGTGTGAGAGAGGAGGGGGGGTAAAGGCTCAGTGGGACACACTGATGGGACAGGAGCTCACACTGTGATGACACATGGCACTCCCACACTATTTCCACACAATACACACATAAGCCATGTGCACACACAAACACACACACACACACACACACACAGCTCATGCACATGTCACCGACTGGAACTGGTCCCAGTCTTTTGCATGTTGTGACCGTGTGTTTTTACTATTTTTGCCAAAGACCCCACACTGTGATCGCATGCGTTACATACAACACACTTATCGATGCAGGCACGTGGTGTTTGACGCGGGCACACATGCTGCGATGAGCTTGTTACATCATGTATGTTTTACGTGTCATTATCACTAAATGTCAGCTGATATATGCCACTAACATTAATATGTAGATGACTTGGTTGTGGCCAAACTGTCGTGGTGGTGCTGGGTGGCATCATATAAATGAGACCTCGGGTATGAAGCACAATCGGCTTATTACAGTCTGAGTCTCATTTTTGTAGCTTTGACCATCAGGCAGGTTGTTCAAAAGCTTCAGAGCCTTGATGACAAACACACAATTACTTTAAACTTAAAGTAAACTTAACGTAATGGGATTGTAATGAATGCTCAGATGAGTTTTTTAAGTTCAGTAGATGGAAATTAGAGCTGCATTTTGGCTCCAGTCAGTAAAAGGTTCAAAGTTATTGCCAGTCGCAGTCGAGTTCCTGGTTAAACAGCAGCTCAAGATCACTGGTTGAGGATTTTACAATGTAGAATCAGACGCTTTTGATTCTGTGTGTTTGTGTGAGTGTTGGAAGACACAACAGTGTTGAACGCAGCAGCAGCAGCAGAGAAAGTGGGTCATCCATACTACCTGTGCTGCGCTGCATTCGTCACTGTCATCAGATCCTGCTCTGTGTGTGTGTGTGTGTGTGTGCAGAATGAGTACACACACATTTATTTGATGTAATTGTGTTTGTGTGCGGTAAGAGGATGCACTTGTTTGGTCAGTGTGTGTGTGCGTGTCTGCATGCAAGCGAAGTTACGCCTGTGTGCATGTACTGTACGCCTGCAGCATGCACAGGAGCTGCTGTTAGAAAAGGGTGTGATGGGGTAGGTAAGGTAACGTGTGTGTGTGTGCATGTGTGTGTGTGTGTGTGTGCGTGGAGGGGTTGAAAATCAATCGTTAGGAGACCCACTTCCCATCCCCGTTGCTGCGGCAATGCCGAGATTCCATCAATGAGCCGGGGCTGCGTTGCCCTGGCAACGCTTATGAATGAGAGCAGGTCGGTAACCGTGGAGACTCGGCGAATCGCGGGTTGCCATGGCAATGCCACGAACGGGGAGAGACCAGGCGAAGTGAAGGTGGCGAGTGACCTCCGAGATGTTCGTCGTCGTCGTCATCATCATCATCATCATCCTCATCCTCACACCGGCGTTGCTCTATGGAGGCAGAAACATCTCACACCATTTCTAGATCTTTCCGCTTGTTTTCAAAATGTATCTGTGCTAATATCTTAATATCAACAGTGAACTGGGAGGAAATCTGGTTTTATCGAGCTTCTGTATAGAAAAAAAATCAACTAGTGTTTCTTTACCGGCAATAAAAAGTTATGAATAAAACTGGATCTACTTTAATGAAAATTAAAGTAGATTAAAGTAGATCCAGTTTTATTCATAAGCATAAGCATTAATATTACAGCCTGATAAATTACAATATCCTTACATTTGCTTCGTGCCATATTCCAACTTATTTTTGAAAATGACTTTTTTTTTTTAACTAGTTTAACTAAGTTTTCAAGGATTTATTAAACTGACTGCTTTAAATCTTGGAACCCTGATTCTGAAAAAGTTGGACACTGTAAACCATGAATAACACAGAATGTGATCATTTGCTGATCCTTTTTGACAGATACCCACATGGAAGCAGTACAAAGAGGATATGTTTAATGTTTGACCTCATCGACTTCATGGATTTTTGTAAATTCACCACATCCTTGTGGAAATGATATCACTACATTGGGTCGTGAACATTTGGTCAAGGTGTTGTTGTTAAAAGGTTTGTAAATGATTGCATCCTGTTTTTATTCATATTTGACACAGTGTCCCAACTTTTTTGGATTATGGGTTGTAACTTTTCCAGCAGCTGTGATAGATCGACATAGTTCTAATGCCCCATGTCTGGAACAACATGTGATGGGAAACACCATGTGACATCCTTCGTGTCCACGTCGTCCATTATTTTTAATATATCGAGACACCTCGTCATGCATCACTGCTTAATTAATTTGCATCATACAGTTGGAGAAGGAAGAGCTGCAACACAGGAAACACACGTAAACACACTGTCAGCATATTAGAGTGTGCGTGCGTGCGTGTGTGTGTGTGCACGTTTTACAGGTTGATTGTTAGGTGTTTCCCAGCAGTCAGAGCCTCTGTCATCACTGTCCAAACACCTTCTCCCTCTGCAGATAAATCTCTCCCCCTCTTCCTCCCTGGAGTCTCTCTCTCCCTCTCTCTCTCTCACTGTCTCTCTCTCTCTCTCTCTCACTGTCTCTCTCTCTCCCTCTCTCTCTCTCTCAGCAGTTGAATCTCACACTTCTGACACACAGGACTATCACTCTCTTTCAAACTGCTCACTCTTTCCCTCACTCTCTGTCTCCTGAGGGACGCTCCATCTCTTCCCTCCTGGTCTGTATTATTTCATGAGGGACTCTCATCTCTAATGTCTCATAGTCTAATGACGACACGACTCCCCTTTGTGAATAAACGTCATTTAAAGGAATGATTAAGAAAGTTTTGGTCTCACATGTGGACCTGAGACTAAATAAGGACGAACTAATTAAACAGGTCAATCTTGGGAGGCAGTTCAAACAAGGATGAGCATTTGAACTGAGAATTAATGGAAATGATAAAATCCTCATCTTCATTCAGCCTCCTCCCATTTTTCCTTTTCTGCCACTCTGTTGTTTTCTTCCTCTCCTTCCATTTACCTGTTCCTCCTCTCCTGTTGTTGTTCCACTGTTTCTCTCTCTCACCCCTCGCCGCCCCTCCCCCTCCGTCCCCATCACCACCAGTATCACAGTCGCTGCTCCCTCTACTGGCCACCTCCGTGAACTGCGGGCAGGTTCGGCAGTTGCCAGGGGTGACTGCATCCCGGAGGTTCGGGTTGTCTGGCAGGAGCGGATGGTTGGTCTCGCACGGATGAGCATCAAAGCTCTCCCTCAAACGAGACGTGCGGGAGAAAAGAGAGAGCAGTGAAACAGGACAAAAATAAACGGGGAGCAAAAGGAGAGAGAATGAATGACAGAGAGACAGAACAAGTCAGGATTAAGATTCGAGATATCAAAACAGGCCCTTTGCTCTTTCGTGTCATCCGTCTACTCATCCATGCACAAATTCAACTCTCTGAAAGTGAAAATGTATCTGAAGCTCTTAATGGTCCCAAAGGAGACGAAGCAGCAAATAGTGAAAAGATAGAGAAAATAAAAACTAAAAATAGAGTTAGAATTAGAAATGTATTAAATAATAAAGGAATTGGTTTTCGGAGCTGCTATTAATTGATTGGTTGATTGAAAGAAAATGAATAGGTTCTTAAACGTAAGGATTTGCTGCTTTTCTTTGTGAAGGTTTTGAACTGACGGATGGACAAATGAAGCAATTTGAAGACGTCACTTTGGGCTCTGGGAAATTGTGATGAGCATTTTGTAAAGTTTTTTGACATGTTCTAGACGAAGCGATTAATCATGAAAGTAATTGGCAGACTGATCGATCATAAAAATAATCCGTAGTTGCAGACCTGTGTGGTTTATGTTGGCAATGCATGAGAATAAAAACAAGAACCACAGAAAAAAGAGGTAGACAACACATGAAGACAGGATTTTCAAATCAAACCACACCTGTAGATCACATGCAGATGTTGTTATCTTCCCTGTCAGTTCTCTCATTTACACATCAGACCACAACCTAAACGTGCGTCCTGTCGGATCTCTGCCGGACCCCGAGGCTGTTTCCTTATTTCGCTGAGGTCCAGTGTTTTCAGGTCTGCAGCGTGGCCTTTAGCCGTGGCAGTTAAAAAGCCATTGAGGGAATGAGGGGCTTGGCTGCCGGTGCCGTGTCTCTTAATAAATGACCTCTTACTGGAATTAGCAACCAACCTGGAGAGAGATGGAGGGGGGGCGAAGACAAGGGAGGAGAGAACAGAATGGATGAGGGAGGAAGGAAGAGGTGCCAAAATTGGAAATTCAGCTCAATTCATATTAACTTTCTGTGCCTCGCTCGCCATTTTTCCAAGTCACTCAAATCTGTTTCTTGTTCATTTTCTTGGCTTTTCTCTTCCTTTAGTGTCATATATTGTTGCTATAAGTGGTCGAATGGCATCTGACAATGGCACAATTCATGCGGCACTTTCAGGAATGCTTGATTTAAGGGACAGCTCTCTTTTCTGCAGGACAGGTTTTCTCAGCCTTTTGGCACAAATGGCATTCTGCAAACACGCAGAAGCCTGGAAGCTCAGTGTGCCAGACATCTGAGGCACACTCTGTGACAACAGCGATGTATTTGAGGGCTGAGAAATTACACAAAGTCGGGAAGAGATTTAAGGATTTGCATGGGCGAGAATTTTTTCTGACTGAAGAGCAGATGCACAAAGCACAGGTGGACGTGATGGTGCAGAACAAAATGTGCAACCATTGTATCGCACCTACTGAGGTCTCCTCCACTCGCAGGACACACTGAGGTGTCGTCTCATGCCAGTAAATTTCTGGCCTGCGTTTGTTTTTATTAGTGAAATGAGTCCAAATGAGTGAGATGACATGATCAGATTTCACAAATCGCAGCTTGCGTGTTACAAATTTGGTGAAACAGGCCTCTCGACTTCTGTCTTGTTTCTATGTTCATGCATATATCGGAGGATTTACACATCTGAATACAATTCACTCAACTTTAATTGAGTAAACACACTTTTTGTGTGTCCTGTCACAAGTAACTAAACCCAAATTATATTCAGGTGTGACAGGACAGGAAGTGACAAAACAACATCACTTTGGCATCTTTATGATTTTCACTTCTGGTGCAGAAAATATACAGTTTTATTTGTTGTTTTGTCTTCTATCGATGTCTGACTTCAGGTCAAAGCTCGTGCATCGTGCTCCTCCCCTTCGTTTCTCTCTCTCCTCCTCCTCAGAGCATCCCCTCTCTACGCCCCCACACTTCCCCCCTCCCCCCACTGTTGGACAGACCCTGCCTTCCGCCCCCATACGAGACGGAGCATGGAATTTTCCAACCTGTCTCTGGCTGACTTAACACCCGAGCTTCACACACACACACACACACACACACACACACTATGGACACACACAGCGCCGTCAGAACAGGAGGTGTCTCTGAAGCCAAGTCGATGAGGTCGTGGCAAGAGCCGTCACGCTGTTACTGGATTACTGGCTCAATCATTCCTGTTGTAATTATTAATTTTAACAAATTTAAGTGGTAACCCGCAATTTGTGGTTTTCATGTGCCGTGATGTGAATTTTGGAGCTGAGTGGAATCATTTTTCAGTCATGGCACAAATTTAAATAAAGTAGTCGTGCACAACATTTGTGTATTTAACAAAGCTCCACTTTCTCGCTTGTTCTAGAGCTTTTGAACACATCACATAATTAAAATAACCGTCATAATCAGCAGATTGATTTGCTGAGAGTATATTGACAGGTTGCAAATTATTGTCATGTTGTCAGCTCAATAGTCAGCCTGGTTCTTTCTGGTGCGACACAGATCTGTTGTGCTCAGTCGATTCTCAGGGGATCGTTTTATTTTTGATGTGTTTTTTTTTATTCCTTTCAGCTTTTTTCAAGTGTGAATCTCAAAGTAAAACTATGCAAGGTTACCTGGTTTAAACAAGTGATTTTGGTGTCATTTTTCTTTGCTCAGCCGACTAAACATGTCAGTGTCAGTGACATAATGCTGTAAATTTAAGCCATAAATTGAATGACAAGGATGTTCAAGGAAATTTGATGATTTTCAAAGACATGAGCTGTCACACGGATGTTTGTTCTCATGTTTTCTCTCTCTCGCTGTCTCTCTGCAGTATTTTGTCGTCAGTGGGGTCTCAGCTCGACCTGAGGACACTACGAGCCGTCAGAGTGCTGCGACCACTGAAACTGGTGTCTGGGATTCCCAGTAAGCCTCCTGACTTTTATAATTTAATTAGAGCAGTTTCACTCCCCAGTTTGACAAATGCATGCATTTACTAAAACTGCAGCAGTGTCTTGATATTCAGATGCATTGTTGGACACAAGCTTCTCCTCTGATCGTCTTCGTGCACTGTTTCCTCCAGGCCTGCAGGTCGTGCTCAAGTCCATTATGAAGGCTATGATCCCCCTGCTGCAGATTGGCCTGCTGCTGTTCGTGGCCATCCTCATGTTCGCCATCATCGGCCTGGAGTTCTACATGGGAAAGTTTCACACGACCTGCTTCGACGAAGTCACACGTAAGAATGAAATGACGGATGAACTGGTGTTGCCATCATAGAGGAGTGAAATAAATTGAGACACATGTGGCATCTCAAGTTTCTACTACTGTATGACAGAATGTCTGTACTATCAGCCTCTTGGATTGGTAACACACGATTGTTAAAAGTTTGCTTCCTGATCCAAAGTGAACTCTGTTAGTGTTGCTTCATTCTCTCTGTCTCTGTGTTCGATCAGGGGAGGTCGTGGACGAGTTACCGTGCGGCACCGAGTCGCCGTCCAGGCTGTGCCCTAACGGCACGGTGTGCAGAGGCGGCTGGCTCGGGCCAAACTACGGCATCACGCAGTTCGACAACATCCTGTTCGCCGTGCTCACCGTCTTCCAGTGCATCACCATGGAGGGATGGACAGACATGCTCTACTTCGTAAGTCTGCCCGTCCACTGAGCCAAACATGTTGTTCAGTTTATAGAGCTACATCAGGAAGTCTCAGGTACCACGTCTACCAGTTAAGTCCCTGAGCCACGATGTCCTGTAATTGAAAAATAAAGTCACATGTTCGCAATAGATGGCAGCAAACTAGACACCCGTCAGAAAACTTCACATTAATTTTATTTGTTATTTTTATTTTATTTGTTTAAAATTGACTTGATGAAAAACACCAGAATATTATTTACAACCAGTCTGTACTGCTTGTGCTTAGCAGGATCTGTTGATTATGATCAGCAACATTAACCAACAGACTGAACTGTAATCATATATAGCACTGACCCCGACGTACAGATTTTTATTTCTTTAAATCAAGAACAGACAGGTGCTTCAGGAAGACGTGCCAGGATAATGAGGCAGCCAGATGAATTTATAAGGCTGTTATAAGACTATGGGTGAAAACATAAAATACAAGCCAAATCTTCAGACGCAGAATGTTTAAATTTAGAAGCTCTCACAGTGACAATACATTTCTCGTCTTGTCAGGACAATTTCGAGGTAGCATTAAGGCAATGCACGTCATTGCCATTTCTCTCTTTTGTCACTTTGGGTGTGTCAGAGTGTCCAAACCATCGGGCTCTGCATAAATACACAAATTATGATTCTTGCCCACAAACAAAGACCAAACTATGAATCACTGAACTGTTTCATCTCCTCCCCTTTTCTTGCGTCACTGGTCATTTTCTCATTGCAGAACATCCCACAATGCATCTCATTTTTGCCCCATGAACGAAAAGCATTGTGGTTTTTTCTGCAGTTTTATTGTTGGTCTGAAAACAGTCTTTGCATATTGCATGTTTTGCATATTTTTTTAGTGCCAAACTTACTGCAGATATTGGTTGTGTTATCCATCAGACACTCTGCCCTCGTGAACCACAGATCTCGTGACCCTTCTCACAGTTATCATAGTGGCGACACTCTCTCTTTTCTCCATGATGTGCGTTAGGTCTGTGCTGTATGTTTTTTAGCTCACTGAAGGACTCGCGGGGGTGGGCGGCTGTGGAGTTTGGTGATTGGCTTGAATTTCATTCGGCTAAATGAGGCATAAAGTAGTTTGAGATTTGATTCAAAACACCATTTATTTGTCCAAAAGCCATTTTCCACCCCCCTCTCTCTTTATCGCTCTCCGTTTGACTTCCTTTATCCGTCTTCTCATCTGTCCTTTTCTTGCCTTCAGAGTCGCTCTCCCTCTCTCTCCGCCTCCTTCTCTTCCACCCTCTATTCTGGTCCGTCTCGCTCTATATTTAACATCTTTTCTGATGGATGGAGGCTGACTTCCACTCTCACACGGGCAGTCAGGAGGAAACCAATGAAAGTTTAATAGAGAACGGGCTGCTGGCGTTGTACCGTGCAGTAGAAACCCTAACAAACGCACACAGCCGCTGATAATAATCAGCTGATAAGTTCCATTTAGATGTTACACGTGTCACAGAGACACAATATCCTCCAGTAACCTGATGTCTCTGATTGTCAGCTGGGTTTGTTTAGTGAAAGAAGGAAGTGACACAGTCAGTGTCAGATGGCTCAGCGTCATCAATGTTTGTGGAAGCCATCGCTGTAACACGCTGCACATGCCGTGTGTCTCTATGTCATCCTTTCTCCACGCAGATACGAGGCCTCTGCATCCAGGTCAGGCTTTAAAGAAGTTTAAGAAAATAGGTCACTCCTGAGCCAGCATAATGTACATACATGCTTCAACTTCTCCTTGCTTCTCATGCAGCACAGAGAAAGTTGCATCCTTCAGTCCATCTTTGTCCAAAGTAGTTTGATTACATTTGAGATTTTTTTTGCGAGAGCGAGATAAAAATTCATACATAGTTCACAGGATGATAAAGTATTTTTAAAGTCTTTTAGATGAATGAGTAATGAGTATGTTTTTAGCTGTTGGTCCCCGCCTTGTTTGTGTCGTGTCCACAAAAGAGGACGCACATACACGCAGGCGGCACAATTCATGGTCTGTCGATGGTTTAATGCTTTTCAGCTGCATGGTGATTGATAGCAAGGAAATGCGGATGTAAATAAAACACATTTTAAAAAAAATCGGTTTTGCAAATACGAGGAAGGAAATACATTCAATACATTTGTTGTACTTGCAAATAATGTCAGTAGTAAAGTGCATACAGCAGTGCCAGTGGTAATAGTGAATGAAAGAAAGAACCCTCACTGGGCTGTATTGGACTGAGAAATGTAGATGAAATATTAGAGCAAACACAGAATCTGTTCACAAGAAGTGAACCGTCTGTCTGTGTGTGTGTTTCTCTCTTGCAGAGTAATGATGTGGAGGGCAGTGCCTGGAACTGGATGTACTACATCCCCCTCATCATCATCGGCTCCTTCTTCATGCTCAACCTGGTGCTGGGTGTACTCTCAGGGTGCGTCTCCTTTCTGTCATTTCCACACGCTTAAAATGTCTCACATGTTTTTATAATATAATACTGTATTCTCTTGCATGCTTTGTATAATTTATTTTGTGGGTTTTTTTTTTCTTCCATCACAAATGAGCAAAACAAAATATAAAAAAACGCCACGTGTGCCCACAGTGAATTTGCCAAAGAGAGAGAGCGAGTGGAGAACAGGAGTGAGTTCCTCAAGCTGAGGCGACAGCAGCAGATTGAGAGAGAGCTCAACGGATACCTGGAGTGGATCTGCAAAGCAGGTCAGTGCACACTGACAAACACACTCAGACTGTGGGACACACTGACACACACACGTACAGACACAGTGTGTGTGGAGAAACCAATAACCCTGATGCTGTGTGCTGACATCTGTCTTTCTTATTTTCTCGTGCAGAGGAGGTGATTTTGGCCGAGGACGACGCCACAGGGAACTTTGATGGTAACTGACCTTCTCCTCTCTTCTTTAATTGTGTCTATGTATATTGAAGGCGAGACAGAGGAAAAGCTCATGACATTAGTATGAAGTGTGAGTATGAAGCTAAAGAGTCGTGCATTCACAAGGACAGATTGTATCATGAGAAGATTTGTACAAATACACCATGATGCATGTCTTGTCTTCAGCTTTCATTCCTGGAGGATAAATTAGGATACCAGACGCCACAGACTGCCAAAACATCCTTAAGCTAACTGTTATGCATGACAATATATGACTAAGCAACTCCAGAATGTCTCAGCTAAATGTGTAAATGTGGCGTTTAGCACAATACACCTACAAGTGACAGACTGTGGGAAGGACAAGACAGCAACGTTAGCGAGACAGACGGATGAAGAAACAATCCTTTTTTTTTCTAGGTTCAAGGCGAAGGCCGACCATCAAGACCAAAAACAACAAGACGGAGCTGCTGAACCCGGAGGAAGGAGAGGACAACATGGGAGATGCAGTCGGTGAGAAAAACACAGGGATGGGGGTGGAGAGGTTTTTCAAAGCAAACTCAAAACAGTGATTTCAGCTCTGGAACTCCAGGTCACACATCTGCATCTGGAAAATTCCATAATTTATAAAAGAGTTTAAACTGTTGTGAAAGAGCCAAATTAGTCTGATGTCATCTTACATTGATGAGCCTTAAATCCCGAGAGTTGGGTTTGATGATGGGTCCAAGAGGAAAACGAAATCACTCCAACTCAACGATGGATGATCTTGTCTCGTTCCTCCCTCTCAGGTTTTGCCCGCTCCAGCATCAAGAGTGGGAAGGAGGGCTCCAATTACAGTAAGAAGGAGCGACGGATGCGATTCTTCATCCGCAAGATAGTGAAGACGCAGGCTTTCTACTGGACGGTGCTCTGCCTGGTGGGCCTCAACACCATGTGTGTGGCCGCGGTGCATTACAACCAGCCCGAGCTGCTCTCTGACTTCCTCTGTGAGTGAACAAACCCGTCTGCAGACTTCTTACACCATGACATCGACTACAGGAGCTTTTCCAAGAATCTTTACAGGCTTTTTGACTCCAGGAAAGTGGCTTCAGTTTTGTTTTCCTTGCTTGTAGATCGTTGCACCAAAAAAGTTGCTGACTGATCAGGCACAAAAGTTGAGGCTGCAACAATATAAGAAGAGCATTAATTCAATCCAAACAACCTACAGCTCCATCTGTGTTAGAACTTCAGTAGGATTTGAAGTTACTGCTGTTTAAATTAATGACTTCCCAACTTTAAAAGTGATACTGAAGATAAGAACTGAAGGAATTATTAGAAATAACACTTACATTTTGCTATTTTTCCAATGCAAATGTTCCTTGTTATCTTTCAGATAGAAAATATTGATCAAGTCTAAGATCAAACACAAATACAAGTATTTGCTCCATCCAAGCCAGTTTTGACTGAGAAATTCAGGAATAGACTTCCTGTTTTGTGCTCCTGTGTTTTATTTTTTGTTAGAGTTTATCATTGTTCACAGTATCTCTTCACTATTTTCATCAGATCTGTGACATCACATCCATTTTTGGTGCAAACTTTGCAAAGACAAATCTGACTTTACCTTTCTGTAACAAGATCTAAATCTGAAGCCACGATATTTTTTACAATTGTCTCTCAGAACACTGTTCACTTTAATCACCACACACACCTCGACTCAACCTGAATCATCTTTTTACACTTTAAATCCTCTGTTTCCTCCCACACACGCAAACAAAGCATTTACATTTTAACTCCTTTAAATAGCAGAAATGTGTTGCATTTTATCTGGTTCATCATCACCTTTTTTTACATCTTCCTTTTGAAGAAAAAGAAGATTTTATTTTTCATTCTGCTGATAGCTGGTGGGTGAAACTCGACAATATGACCGCTGCAAAGAAATGCACTGAAGGTTTAGATTTATTACGAACATGTTAACAATCAGTGTTCACCATATACAACTTAAAAGCAATCTAGTCATTTTGTTATCCAAACCAGAACCTACACTGACAAAAAATCCTTCTTTCAAGGATGAGACATAAATATTAAACCTATATTATACGTCAGTGTTGTTTTTGATGCAGTAAACAACATTTTGAATAACTGTACAGAAAGACTTTGCTAAGAGTTGTAACTACTCCCCTGCATCAGTGATATATTTCTTTTTCTATTTAAGTTTGTTTGCTGTTGCCGACATGACCAGACACACACACACACACACACACACACACACACACACACCCTCTGTAGAGTCAGCTCGTTGGCCTTGGCCAGTGTCCAGTGTCATTAGCATATGAAGCTGTAGCTGCTGATGGAGTCCATTCATCACTGGACTGTCATACACCGCTGGGCTCGCACCACTATTGACTTCCACTCATCTGACTCTCTCTCTCTCTCTCTCTCTCTCCCGTTCCCTTCTTTCTCTTTTATTCTTCCTCCCTCACTTTGTCTTTTTATCTTGCTTGTCCATCTCTCTCTCTTTTGCATCCTTTGCATTTCCTTCATCTACATTTCTCTTCCTCTCTCCATGACCTCACCCTTTCATTAACACCTTCCTCTGCCCTCTCCTTCCTCCCTCCCTCCTTTCCTCCTCTCTTCCTCCTTCCTCCCTGCAGTCTATGCAGAGTTTATCTTCCTCGCTTTGTTCATGTCTGAGATGCTGATCAAGATGTATGGTCTGGGCATCCAGCCCTACTTCCACTCCTCATTCAACTGCTTCGACTGCGTGGTGAGTGCGCACACACACACACAAACACACTCACACACACACACACACACACAGCAACTGAGTGAAAAAACTAATTATGCTCACAACTATCAGGTTTTGATGACAAACCCAACACTCCATTTAAAATCAACAGATTTGAGAAATAGATTTTTCTCGCGTTGCTCTGCGACAAATGAACAATGAGCCGATTCAGCGTCGCATTTGTCACCAATACATGTGCAACAGCTGTGCATTCATTTGTCATGCCGACACAGTGGCAGAGGCTTATTGGCAGGTTACTTCATTTTATATGCTGACATGCAGTACATGGTAAAGTGACACCGTGTAATACTGCGCTCAGTCAGCCGGCAGCAGATCGAATTAAAGACTCTGGATACATGTGTCTCAGCTGCAAAATGCTTTTTGTCTGTTTGTCTCTAGATTGACTTTAATGTTTGTTCATTAAAAGTAATTTAAAAAACAAAGAAATTCAATTGAAATTTCAGCATTTTGTGAAACAGAATGTGCTCGACAGGATCTGACTCCTTTGTGCATGCACAGGTCATCGTGGGCAGCATCTTCGAGGTGGTGTGGGCCACCATCAAACCGGGCACATCCTTCGGGATCAGTGTGTTACGAGCTCTGCGACTGCTGCGCATCTTCAAAGTCACCAAGTGAGTTTCTCTCTCTCTGTCACACACTCCTACATATGCTCGTCCATCGGCTCACTCATGTACGTATGAGACAGTGATGATGAGGAGGATCATGATAATAGACTGAGGTTGTGATGCTGATGTGAAAGAGAGTTTTGGTGTTTTAATTTGAAAAACTTTTCACTCTCGTAGCATCTGAACTGTTCTTGTGTTTTGGCACTTTGGCACATCTTCAATGTTCAGGAGAAACTCATTTGGACAAATCTCACTTAAACGAGTCTGTTACTCTCGATGGGCTTATACGAAATCATGAAACTGTATTTTTGGGCTGATTCCCACCAGGGTTTTAGGGTCAACTCTCATTACAGTTAGAGCTGGACAATAAGTTAGTGCTATTGTACTTTTAATTAGAGCTGTGATTCTCAGCCTGTTGGTCTGGACACAAGGATGAGCCACAAGTTTCTGGGACTGATCAAAACTCTGAAATTATGAAAAAAAAAATCCCTTATAATACCTCTTGAAATATGTTTTGTGATTTGAAGATTAGTTAGTATTTCAATGCATTGTGCATTGAACATGATTTAGCTTCTTATTGCTGAGTTTGAAGTATGAAAATCAAAATAGTGTTTCGTGATTGTTATTAAATGAAATTGAAGATTATATTTTTCCCTCTATTCAACACAGTAAGTAGTCAGAGTTTTAAATCCCCAGCTCCTCTCTCCCTGCCCTCTGTCCTCCTCTTCTTTCATTTCTTCCTTTTTGTGTTTCCTTCATCTCTTTCTTCCTTCTTATCTACTTCTACTCTTCATTAATCTTCCTCCTCCTCCTCAGATACTGGGCTCCTCTTCGAAACCTGGTGGTTTCTCTGCTGAACTCCATGAAGTCCATCATCAGTTTGCTCTTCCTCCTCTTCCTCTTCATCGTGGTCTTCGCCTTGTTGGGGATGCAGCTGTTCGGAGGACAGTCAGTATCAGCACAAACTTCAAAATGAGCTCACGTCTCTGGATTAACTTTGTGTTTCTGTCTTTATTCCTGTGATTTTCATGTTGTTTCGCTTTCTTCTTCTCAGATTTAACTTTGAAGATGGAACTCCTCCGACTAACTTTGACACTTTTGCAGCAGCGATCATGACAGTGTTTCAGGTAGGAAAAGACACACACTTTTTTAAAATTAATTATTTATATGATGTTGATCTATATTGATCTTTTTTATAAACATAATACATTAACCCCTTTATGCCAATTTTCTCAACAGTTTATGGGAATAAAACTCAACTTATTTAGCTTAATAAATTCTACATTGTGCTTGAAAAATCGGTCCTTTTGCAAATTAGGCACCAGTGAGTTGCTGTGTTTTCCGAACATGACTGTCAGCACAGTCATACACACTCATGTTCATGTTCAGCTGAAGCCTTTTCGAGAGTGAAATTTCACGATGCCCATTGTCGTCCCGTCATCGGTTTGTCAGATGACTCGCTCAGTCCTGACTGCCGTCGCTGTGTTTGCGTTCTTTCCTGAGATCGACAGACGGCTGTTGTAAAGAGACGTTTGTGTTGAGTTTATTGTCTCTGAGTGACTCAGAGGCCAGCTGTGTGTGTGTGTGTGTGTGTGTGTGTGTGTGTGTGTGTGTGTGTACCCCATCAGTCAAATTCTGCTCATTTTTTTATTCTCATATCAAAATAATTTAGAAAAACAAAAATTAAGGGTTTTTTTTGCAGATTTTCGCTTTGATATTAAGTTGTCAAACGTGGAAAAGAAGTTGATGCATAATGCATTTTAATTGTCCTCAGAATTTGCTCAGGGTGAAAATGTACAATTGATGCTCACTTTCTCCTTCATTAACAAGTAAAAGTGATTAAGTGATGAAACTATCAAAGGCTTTCAGAGCAAATGATACTTTTCACTTTGATTTTAACCTGTTTTTCTAAATAAGTACCAATAAAATCCAGATTTTAAATTAAAACAGTAAGATTTAATCCTTGCCCTAGTTTTTAGTAAAATAAAATTTCTTTCCTGGCTCATTCTCTCTCTGTAGATCCTGACAGGAGAGGACTGGAACATGGTGATGTACGACGGCATCAAGTCCCAGGGAGGAGTGAATGACAAAGGGATGATCTTCTCCATCTTCTTCATCGTCCTCACACTCTTTGGCAACTGTATCCTGCCTCACATAAACAACGCATATATGAAAATATAGTAAACCAACATATGCACGAGCTCAACCTGCGACATGATGACAAAATGTAGATGATGATTTGTGTCCACTTCCTCTCTCTCCTCCAACTTTTCTGTCTCTGCAACCCGACATCTCTCTTTTCCTTCTTCTTCTTCCTGAGAAGCCGTCGGCTTCCTCTCTGGCAGATTTCTCCTTAACTCTTGCGACCACAGACACTCTGCTTAACGTCTTCTTGGCCATCGCTGTCGACAATCTGGCCAACGCCCAGGAGCTCACCAAGGTACGGGATCAAACCAGATAAATATATGTTCTCACTTTTAGGGGTCAAACTTTTCTTCTGGGTCATTTAGTGATGAACAATCACCTTTTGTTTTGACATGTAAAATGTTGGCATTACCAGGAAAATAAATTATGATTATATCTTCAAATTGTGTCAAAATTGAATTATCAGTATTTGATTACTGCCTACAAAATATCTCTTCGCTTTTATTCTTGGTTGCTGATTTTGTTATTTTTAACTTTATTGTTTTGAAATTTAAACCAGGATCAAGTGGCTGAAATGATTCTCTTGTTCTCCAATAGGACGAGGAGGAGCAGGAAGAGGCAGCCAATCAGAAGACAGCGATGCAGAAGGCAAAGGAAGTGGCGGAGGTTAGCCCGCTGTCAGCAGCCAACTTGTCTATTGCTGCGTGAGTACACACACACACACTCACACACAAACACACACACATGCACACAGTCATTGAAAACACAGACACATACAAAATATAGATTATATATGATATATAAAACTGTTTCACACACACACACACACACACACACACACATATCTGGACAAAAGTCTCTCTTCCTCGCTCTTTTTGTAAAATTGCACACGGAGAGAAATTGCTGTTTCTTTCTCAAGTCTGCCTTTCCTAACATTTGTGATTGGCAGGCATTCATGTACACGTGATGCACACACTCACACACACACACACACACACACACACACACAACAAACACCCACCATCACACCCTCCCCCCGTTCCCGTCCTCCAAAACATGATTAAGCGATTGTTCTGAGAGTGAAAGGAACAGATTCGGGGCTTTGTGAAGTGAAGAAGAGTAAAATCTGCTCCTGGCAGCAGAAACGCTGACAAAAGCATCAGAAGGATGCTCACAAAAATCCTGCTGCTCCTTTAGAAGTCACCGGACTCTGCCGACGCTGTTCTGCTGCAGTTATGGTCGTCAGTTAGACACTAACTTGTCAATCATTTACTGTGACAGCGGAGTGGATGATTTCTGGTTATGATCCAAATAGTGTGTTTTAAAGTCTGGAAATTAGCTCATAGACAAACCACAACACGAGTTAATCAACAAGCTCAGGGATTTTGCATTTCTGTTTTGTTTTTGTACATTTTACACATGTGTGTTTAACATGTTTAGAATCAGAAGTAGAAAGTGAAATCAGTATTAACCCACAGATGCAACTGTTTTGTGATTTTTAAAGCCTTTCAGATGAACGGCTCTGATTCAGTTTCACCTTTTTAAGGTTATAATGTACTTACTGTTAATTTTCCCAATCTTACAGTTCCATCCTAAAATCTTGCCTTCACATCACATCCACCATCTCTCCTCCTGTATTCTTCCTTCTCTTTCCACCACTTTTCAAAACCTCCTCACTCTCATTCCCTCTCTTATTTCCTCTCTAAATCTTCCTCCCTTCACTAACACCCGCCAACAGGAAGGAGCAGCAGAAGAACCACATCAAGGGCAACAAGTCGGTGTGGGAGCAGAGGACGAGCGAGATCCGCCGGCAGAACCTGATGACGAGCCGCGAGGCGCTCTACAACGAGCTGGAGCAGGAGGACTGGAAGGTGGGGGAGGGAGAGGAGGTGAGATCCCCCCCTGAAAGAAGACACACATGTACACATATATATACAGTCTACTCCTGATATATATGGTTCATAGTTGTTGTAATGTGTAAAGAGTGATATGATTAAAGGGACATTATCACCCATGTTCAGCTGACACAAATCATTTCACCTCACCGACCTTCTCAGCGAATGAATAACTCTCAGAAAAAGTTCTAAATTATAAAGTGCAAGTGACCAGATGGACACCTGATAATAAAGATTAACAGACATTTAAGTCAATTGGCATTAGATAAATATCCCCAAAATATTGCAGGCTCCAACATTTTAAGGACGACATGGACCTGAATGTGTTTGTCAGTTGAATTACTGCAAAGCTGAAGCTGAGATCCTGAGATGAAGTTCGTCCTCCTCATCCATCATTTACAAAGAAACACCCATTTAAGATCATTAGAATTTGAACTCGATGCCCATTAATGGCATTGGCATTAAAGTCAATCTGGCAGGTAACCAGTCTCTGTTTTTCTATAAACAGACTTTTCATATATTAAAAACTGTTTGCCTGCCAAGTTACAGCTGTTTTGCTTTGTCGCTGTGAAACATCTGGGGAAAAAAATCAGCCTTCAAAGAGTTTTTTAACATCAGCTGGAAATCTAGTTTTTGCTGACCTCTGACCCAAGTGAACTCCAGGTGCGGATACAACCACATCCATGAGTGATACCTGAGCTTGAAAGTTTCAACTAGTAAAAACAGTTGAACACAGCTTTTCAGCCTGATGTTAAGTTGCTCTTTAATTACTGTCCATTTCAGCCCATCTGTGTGTAATGTGTTGTGATCCACGGAGGAAACACTGGACAAACATAAAGGCCTGACCTGCTTTTTATCACTGTGTGTTCTGGGTCATGCTGCACTTCACAGATGTTTGATTCCAGGGTGTAATGTCCCTTTAAGCCTGTGAAAGAGTGTTATTGCTGCGCTAGCCGCTGCTATATGGGACGGCTTGAAGCTGCGTGCTTGGGAGCGATGCATTATTAAAGTGGGGCATGCAGAGAAATCCAGAGCTGTACCCAAAGAAGGCAGCGGACTCGAAAGTGGAGCGGGGCGAAGTGTTCAAAAAAGAAATTGAAAAAGAAGACGATCAGGAGTCGACTGGATATGGTTCGGCAAACTGTGCACTGCAGCTGGACCTGTTTGCCATTTTGTGGCTCTGGAAAAGATTCATGACAATTTTGATTTTCGAATTGTTCATGTGGAGCCAAGAATGGTGGACTGTTTGCCGAACTGTGTATGTCTGTGGCTCAGGGGAGGGAACGGGGAGGGGGATTGTGCCATGTTGCAAATTCTGGGTTTATTCTGGGTAAACTGAGATGAACGTCAGGTAAAAACTGCCTGAACGAAGGTCACAGTTGACCCATACTGTGTCCTTTGTGCCAGCTTTGAAGCAAACTGCTTCTGCAACCTAAAAACCATGTAAATGCAACTGTGATGTAGTTTCAGTTTGATCTCTGCTTCTTAAAAGCTGTTACAACACAGAGATACAGAGACAAATATGCATGAAAGTCAATGAAGAAATAAGAACTATTTCCTCATTGTTGCAGATACATGGTTTTTGTCCAAAATTGGCTAAATGCTCCTCTTTAATTTGCCCTTTTTTTCATTTATTAGTATCAATGAGTTTGAAATGCACAACCAAAGTAAATATTTCACCCACATATTGTTGTCCATTTTTTGCATCAGGGCTTCTTCCAAATGTTGATGATGAACTGTCTGATGAACTGTTTTTACTTAAATCGTAAAAACATCATCTTCTCAGGACATGAGAAACTATGTCTTATTTCAAAAAGATTTATTTACAGTTCATGTGGCAGTTAGTGTCGGACAGGATCAGCCAGACAAGACAAAGTAAATTACTGCCAAAAGGATCCCAAATATGTGAGAACGCTTGAGCATTTTTCCAAGTTTCAGAGTTTATCTTTGTGATCAAAGTTAGGGTTATGATTGGGCCTTAAAGGGTCAGTTCACCCAAATCACCCACAGAGCTATTACAGTCACCATGCAGATCAGTTCAGCTTTATGTGCTCTGATATTGAGATTAGTAGTCTCTGAAATGTCTCCTGCTTCCCCAGTAGACTGGAAGTTAGTAGAATTTCATTTGTGGATCATCCACAGAAGAAATTGTGAACCATTTTCATTGAAAATGTGAGGCCAAGCATCACAATTTAAATTTCCTTCAGTTCCATTGTATTGGGGGGCAGCAGAAGCTTTGGAGGCCAAATTAAAACCTTAAAAAACTAATGAAATATAAACTAACATGCATGAGTAGATAACAAGGTAAGTAGGAAATTCTGTCTTCCTGTGATTTTTGGTGGAATCCGTTAAGATATATGTGATGTTTTAGCAGCACCCCCTCATCCAATCTGCTACCCTATAACCCCCGACCCAGGTGTCCTACCCACGCAAAGCACGCGGTGACATGAAGACTCACCTGGATCGACCGCTGGTGGTCAACCCGCAGGACAACCGCAACAACAACACCAACAAGACCCAACCCGGCGAGCTGCCTCTGGACCAGGAGTACCGATGCCAGGACATTGACCACTACCGCAGAGTCGCCCACTATCACCACCATCACCACCATCAGAAAGCCACTGGGACAGACAGTGCAGGGACGGGCCAGCCGGCAGAGACCCGCATGGAGCATGGCTTCAGCTGCACATCTCTGGGCAACGTGGAGGGCCAGCAGGGAGAGGAGAGGCACGGCCACAGGAGCCACCGGGGCCACAGGCACAGGAACAGGGAAGGCAGGGAGGCCCGCAGCGTGTCTCCCCACCACAGCGAGGCTGGAGAGGGGAACAATGAGCACAGGAGATCCAGGCAGCACCGCAGGGCCGCCAAGGAGGGGGAGGAGGGCAGGAGACACAGATCCAGGGGGACAGAGGGAGAGGGGGAGAAAGGGACAGAAGGGGAGGGATGCAAGGCGAGACGACACCGCCACAACAACCAGGAGAGGAGCAGAGGGCATCGCACCAGAAAGTGAGTGAAGGAAGGTTTGATTTTCTCTGCGTGAATGTCTCAAATTACAACCTGACAAGAATTAAAAGCCAGTTCAGTTTGTCTTTGTCTGAGAAACCAGGAAGTGACCTGACACTCAAACTTTCCAAGAACATTGTGTTGTGTGTTGCAGCATTTGTGGCTGGCAGCTCATCACAAATTGGTTGCACCTAAATTTCTTTCAAAGTCTTGCAGAGGACGTTTTAGACTTTGCCAAACTAGATGAGAATCATCACAAAAAATCTGTACCAGTATTTTTGTCAGGGTGAGATGATCTACACACAGAGTCAGTTTCCAACATGACACACTACATATACTACATATATACTACATATATAAATTGTTTGAAGCTCATTTTCCTTCCCAATGCCTGAGTCAGGCAAATAAGGCCATTTAAGGCTGATATTGTGTGCATTACTCTAATTTTGACATATTTCTGTGAAGTCAGGTGAAAAGTATATTTTTATTTCCCAGTTTGTGGCAGGTGATCCATAAATGTAAGAACCTGTATGTCTCTCAGTGTGTGCACTAATTAATAGTTTGACGGTACGTTCTGTATGTGTTGGTACTGTCAGTACTCATCTTGTGACATATGGTGCTACATCTGGTGTTTTTGATATGATGCTTCTTCAATCACCTGATCCTTTCCATCTTCTTGTTTCATTCCTTCTGTCCCTGATGTCTCCTCCTCCCCTCCTTCGTCAGGGAGCACCACAGCACCTGTCCCAGCCTCTCCACAACTCGACCCATACAGCAGTACAACGAGGACCTGGACAACTTCCGCAACAACAGCAAGCTGGCCAGCGCCCACGAGCACCCGTACACCCTCCCACCGGATCACCCCGACCATCCCGACCACGTCAACAACCTGCTGAACTGCCGCGACGCAGACACCCACACCCTGCTCCACAGCATGGACAGCCTGATCCTGACCAGCATGGCCAAACCCGAGTACACCAAGATAGACATGCCACCTGTGTACCCCTACCCCTCCACCAACGCCATCCTGCAGGGTGAGCATCTAGGGTGGAGTCAGTCATGTGTCAACAAGAGTATAAGTTGGTATTTAGACTATGGAATTTCTCTAGACCTACATTATTTTCGGCAAAGGTGCGGCCAGGTGACATTAAGGTCCCGTCCCAAGACCTTTGCCCTACCTCTCAGTCCTCCCCTGCAATCCTGTCCTACCTATTTTCTTTTTCATTTTTTGCAATTGTTCCTGTTGAGGTGGAACACCCTTTAAACTCCTCAAAGAATATATCTACATCACAAATTGTACTGTAGACTTGACTGTTCACAGCACAGGTGTCTTAAAGCTCTGTGTCGAATCGGACTATTCCTTCATCTGAATACTCAAGCTATTCAGTATTGCATTTCCATAAAGTTGGGGGATATTTCAATAGAGATATGATCAAATTTGATGCAGCAGAGACCGAACTATCTGTACTTTTAGTCTCAAGCAACAAATACACTGGATCCCACAATTTCTACGATATAATTAAAAAGCATCTTTCTTTGATAGAAGAAAAGAGACATTTATTTACTAGTTAACACTGGTCTAAATTCAGTTCTGTTCTTGAAACAATGCTGACAGATGTGTGTCATGTGGTCGCTGTCTCGCTCTGGTGATGCTGACCTTCTTTCTGTCCGTCCGTCCGTTCGCCTTCCTTTTCTTTTGCTCAGTGAACAAGAACGCCAACACCGACCAGAAGAAGAGCGAGGAGAAGAAGGAGGAGGAGGAGGAAGGAGACGAAGACGGTCCCAAACCCATGCCTCCCTACAGCTCCTGCTTCATCATGTCCACCACCAACCCGTGAGTATCTATGTGTGTGATGGTAAAACCTCTGACCAACACAGCTATAAATTATTGTACAATGTCCTTATTGAGGACATAGAAAGTTAATGGATATGAACATTTTTCTCTCTGAGCCTGGAAATGTTGAAACAGTTTGCTTTGTGTGGCTTCTTGTGTCCATGTGTTTGCACTAGGTTTCGAAAATGCTGTCACTACATCCTGACTCTGAAGTATTTCGAGTTCAGCATCCTGTCTGTCATCGCCATGAGCAGCATCGCCCTCGCCGCAGAGGACCCCGTCTGGCCCGACTCTCCGCGAAACAATGTGAGACATCACGTGTGCTTGTGTCTTTCTGTCCGACTGCAAATGTGTCTGCAGCTCCATCCTTTTGAAAATAAGATGTTTCCCAAGCGTATGAAGATGAGAAAAATCTGCGGACGCTCTTTTCAAATTTTTCAAGCACCAATTTTTACTGGTGCAGAGATTGGTTTAGGATCAGGCCTTAAAGTTTTAAAGTAACATTAGATCAGATTTTTGTTTTGGTCCGTGTTAGTAAAAGGGTTAATAATGTTGATAATGATAATCCTGCACCAGGCTTCAGCAGGACTTATCTGTATCATCTGTACAATGAAAAGACAAGTATTTAAGTCTTAAGCTTTAAATATAACAGCACCACTTATAGACACATACATTTAACATTTATTCTTAAGAGAACGCGTCTTTTGTGTGATTGTGTGTAATTTGTGTGCAGTAATGTGTAATTTTCACAGCAGTTTTTTTTTTATATAGCATCACAGATGGTATCATTTGGCAGGTCTTTGGCTTCAGGCCCGGCATCAGTCTTTTTCAGCCTGAAACTTTTAATGCAGTAAAGCGACATTGTGGTGTTTTTTTTTTCCTTTTTTTTCCTCCATAATGTTGTGGTCTTTGATCACAAAAGAAATTATTGATCATTTATTGTTGTAAAATGTTATTATTGTAATAAATGTAGCTACGAGGTAGAAAATGTTGAGGATAATTTAACCCAGAAAAAAATAAATACAGAGGAATTAGAAAATGTAAAAAAGAAAATGAATTAATAAAGAATGAATGAATGAATAATGAATAAATTATTATTCTACTCTGATATCAATCAGAGAGAGACACTAAAAATAGAAATTGCATATGACAGATATTGTGAAATGGCAAAATGAAAAGAGGATTAAGATTAGAATTCGGATTAGGTTTCTGCTTGGTGTCTGATTGTTTCTGGTTCTTTTGTTCTTCCTCACTGATTCATCTTTCTGCTTCTCTCTCTCCTTCTGCCTAATGTGATAATTATATCTCGTGGTGTTGTGTCGCTCTGCAGGTGCTGCGTTATTTTGACTACGTTTTCACAGGCGTCTTCACGTTTGAAATGTTGATCAAGGTAACAAAAGTATCACTGAGTGTGTGTGAAAGAGAGAGTATCTGTATTGACATGTTTTGTATTTTGCATTACTGTAATTGGGTGTGTGTTAATGTGGTTGTGTATTGTGTGTATTTGCACTGTGTGTGTGTCCTTGTAAACACACTAGCTTGTGTATGAGTGTGTTGTTTAATCTGATGTGTGTGTGTGTGTGGTACTGAATGTTCTCTGTCTCCTCCAGATGGTGGTGCTGGGCTTGTTCCTCCACCAGGGCTCCTACTTCCGCGACTTGTGGAACATTCTGGACTTTATAGTGGTTAGTGGTGCTCTGGTGGCCTTCGCCTTCACGTAAGTGTCCCCCCCCACCCTCCTCTTCATCATCTTCACCACCTCCACCCACACACACACACACACATTCCACCATCTGCAGAAAGACCCTTGTCGCCCGGCCTCGTGCGTCCGATACACCAGGCAATGCTGATCTTTCTCTCCTGTTTCCTCAGCCTGCTGTACCTCAGAAATCATCCTGTCCTTGTCTGTCTACTCTGTCTGTCTTCCTCTCAATCTGTCCTTGTTTAATCTGTCTTTTTTGTCTTTATATCGCAAAGACGGGAGTCTTTGTCCCTTCTCTCTGCTCACGTCTTGTTCTATTTTTCGTTTTCCGGCCGTCTAGGTCATCTCTTTCTTTCTCAAACTTTCTTCTTGTCTTGTCATTGTCTGTTTATCTCCCTCCCTCCCACAGTCCACCCTTTGTTCATTTCCATCTCTGTTTCCTCATTGGTCATCATCACATGTGGTATCGTATCAGCAGGTCTTTCTCTCCGTTTCATCACCACCTTCATCTGGACAACCACCCGTAATCCTTAACTAAATTCTTTCCTGATGTTCTGGATGATCATCACCAACCTTTGACCTACACTCTAAAAAGGAAAAGGGCTCCTCTTAACATTTTGTTTTTTCTCGATGATGCAGGGGAACCTCGGAGGGTACCCTGAGGTACTCCTTTGAAACGATTATCCCAGTAAATTTTTGGTTAGTTGGTTAGAGGAACCCTTAAAGTGCTGAAATTAGTTTTTAGAGTGTAGTTACACTGTCTTCACCCACCTTTCACCCCCACAAACCCCAAACCTTGCCTGAGACAATCACCTCAAAACCAAACCCGACATCATTCCCTTTACTGTCTGACCTAATACAATATAATGCACCGCCTGCTCCTTCTGAACATTTTCTTTTCCCAATCTTCCTTGCTCCTGTTCCCTATTTGCCAATCCATGCCGCTCTGATATTTCCACCAACCAGGCCGTGAGTCATCCCTTCCTCTTTTCTTACATCTAAAGCCCTGACTTTGATCCCTCAAATCTTTGCTCACCAACACCCCCCCACCCAGACCCTCCACAGCTTTGGTTCCTGCTGACGCCTCCACCTTCCAGATACCTCTTAACCCCCTCCTTCATTAGAACCTGAGTTCCCTTCCTCATCGCCCCTAACACCCCTCTTATTCCCAACACATAGCAAAGAGACGAACAAGTGAATATTGAATCTCTTTCAGAAAACAGAAAGGGTAGTTTTACTTGCTTCAAGGGTCACATCGCATTAACTTGCTCCAACGAGCTGTTCATGCATTTGTACCTCATGATCCGTCCAGTCCTTCCAACCAGAACACCTCCACCTTCATAATATCGAAGGATACTTAAGCAACCTAGCATCCTAACTTGCTCACAAGTGGATGTGAACATGCTTTTGAACATCTTAGTTTACTTGTTAATCTTGAATTTGTGCGCTGTATGTTGGGAACAAGTGTCACCCATTGATCCCTGGCTTGCTGTTATCCTCCACCCAACCCCAGCCTCCACCCTTATCTGAATACAACCCTTATAATCCATAATGAACCCTGCTGCCCCTCCGAACTCCACCACACACACACACCTTCCAACCCCACCTCTCCAACAACCATTAAAGCCAACATCCTGCCTCCAAACCCAACCACGCCCCTGCCTCCCTCCTCCTCATCCTCCACCCGTCCTCCGGGCTGAAGGTCCCTATCGGTCAGTCCGTGGGGGTGAGGGCACCCCAGACACCTTTAACCCTTTAAGTGCCCAGGCTTATCTGTTCGCCACCAGGAGGAACGCCACCAGGCTCATCGCCTCGCCCCCCTCTCTCTTTTTACCCACACGCAAACACAAACATACATACTCACCCTTCGTTCTGACCATGTTAACGTACCCGGAATCTCAGGTATTTAAGACTCCTTCCTCTGCACGACCTGGGAAAGTCAGACTGAACGTGGGAGGGGAGGAGGGAGGCATGCCGGGGCAGGGTGTGGTGGGTGGAATGATTTGTTATTATGCTGAGGTAGTATATCGATAAATACATATGAATTAAATATGTATGATATATGCAACTGGAGGGACTGAATGTGTGTTTGTGTCCAAAAAAAAAAAAAAAAAGACAGAAGAGTGAGTGAGAGAAGAAGCTTGTGTGTGCATCCTCCTCAGCTCTGTGGATGCCTCATGCATGTCTGCCTCGGTGACTGCATGAACCTGAACTCAGCCTGTGATGCAGTTAGACGGCATCACTCAGAACCACGTTAATGATGTTCAGCGTCAGTCACAGGCAAATTTAAATCTGTTCTGTGAGTCTTAGAGCTGATAGCTACTGTCAAAGTGTGTTCAGACTGAATGCAAAGCAAATTCTAGAGGTGGCGCCATTGCATAATAAATCAGTGGAAATGCATCAGTGACACAGATAGATGTGGCTTTGCTTGAGGTGGCATTAACTCAAAAAATTGCAATTGTTTTGGTGTCATTCAGATTCTCTCTAAATGTCAACAAATTCCATGAAAAGACCGAAACAAATAAAGCGTTAGTCCATCTCTGAATACGTTCTGATGTCCCCACCCTGTCTTTGACATGCAAACAAGCCCATTTCTTTCCACTTAAAATGCAAATCTTTCAAAACCTGTCACAAACAAAATTCAAAATTATCCAACTCGAGGGTCTAAGGATATATGGCGTCATATGCTGTATAGATTTTAAGCCCTTTGAGGCAAATTTGTGACTTATGATATTAAACGATGTAAACAAAACTGACTTGACCTGACTTGAAATAAACTATAATGCCTATGTTCTCTGTAGTGAAAGAACAAGTAAACTAGTCATTCATTGTTGGTTTTGGTCTTTTCATTGGATTTTTTTTTTCTTTGGCAATAAGGAAAAAAAATAGAATATTGTGATCCACATCCTTTAACTTGAACAAAAATTATCCCAAAGATGTTTGACTTTGCTTAAATATACAGACAAGACAAGAAGACAAAGGTTCATGGGGTTCCTGCTAAATTTTGATATCAGTCTTAGTCTGAGCTGCTTTTCGCTCGTCGCTGTGGACCAAGGCAGCTCCTGTGCAATTAGAGCTCTGACATAAAACATTTTCAGCCTTTGACCCCTTTAATTTCTCACATTGCAGGTTAATCTCTTTCGCCACCTCCCTCAATGCCTTAAAAAACAATTTGCTTTCATCTCATATAAAATGTGTAAGTGGTAATGATTTCATTTCACACTCAGTCTGAACACACAACCTCTGTTTTCAATAGCTAATCATACATAAAGTATAAGTTCTGAATGTTATTGTCACTATGCATTCACACAGTCAGCAACTAGAAACCTCGGCCAGTGTCAACAATATTTGACTTTGATAGTCAGAAAAGCATCTAGAACTTCACCCAACAACATCATGTGCAGCCATTCGTATATGTCCCATGTTTAAATAAGCACTGTGGTTGCTCGCAGGCTGAATGCAGAGCGAACAATGTTCTAGGAAAACAACAGCAGCAAAAGTAAATCCAGCTGCGAGCAGGACAGGGAAGGTGCACATACAAGGTTTTTAACGCACAGCTTTCAGGAGACAGGTGGTGTGAATTTAAAGTGATATAATACTTTGGTTAAACATTCAGGTACAGTGTCAGATCTACCAACAGCATCAGTCAGTTGCTGCAAACAAGAATTAAATCATCCAGAACAAAAAAAAGTTTTATCTGAACGTGATCAGTTTGACAGACAGTAGAATTACAAATTAAAAGAAGCAGCAGCCACAGGTTCCTGGAAATTTAATGATGAGGGACAGATTATAAATAAATAGGTAGCAAAAAACTGTTCAATCAAAGTTAAATATCACTTTGGCGAAAAAGCCAAGCAGCACCTGCACCGAACAACAGCGACAGAATGAGTTGGAAATCACTCCACTGCTGCACCCTCCACAGCATGACTCCCCTCTGAGAGAAGGATGCCTCCTCCCCTCCTTCACTTGTCCCCTTCCCTGCCCCCCTCTCATGCCCTCCCTTGCCCTCTCACTCTCTTTTAGGATGCTTCACCTCCTCTCTCCACCCCTCTCTCCTTCTCCACCATCTCTCTCTCTTTGCCTCCTCGCTTCCACCATCTGCTCCAGGGCTGAGCCACACTACAGTTTTGCTTAAAGGGGTGAAGGCTTCACACACACACACACACACACACACACACACACACATGCCCATGAAATTTAACGCATGACGTTGTTTCAGAGCAGGTACGTCACAGAGCCATTGTACGGAGAGGCGTTTCAGCATGGTCGGAGTACAATGGCATTGTATTTCTGTGGGTTTTAAACAGTTGCGCTTCTGGCACCTTCATCCTCCAAATAAATGCTGAATGAAACACTGACTGAGAAGTGCATGCAGTCGCAGGACTCTGTGAGAATGCCTCTATCGATGGTGTGTGTGTATGCAATAATACACACAAATCCTGGTTTCTTGAGCCTCCACTCATGACCCTGAGTGTTTCCCTATGTGCTCCAACATGGCAAGAAAACCTGGAACCAGCCTTTTCCCCTTCCCCCCGTGCAGATGTGCATGCAAAAGAGCTTTTGATAAAATCCCACCAGATGATTGCAGATCTAATGAGGGCAATTTGTGCTGTAGGCCCGGTCTAATTGATCATTATGGTGCGATAAGATAAGAATCGGTGTAAATGGATGCAGCGATCGAGTTTCGTCCTCCAACCGTGAAGGTAATTCTTCATAGAGCTGGTTGCAGAGCAGAGGACAGCCGGGAGGGAAGGAGGGTTTGCACATCCAGAGTCTCATCCAGGAACTAGATTCACACAAGTCCTCATATTATAGAGCTCAAGAAGTTACCTGATGATTAAATGCAGTTGTCATGGAATGAAAGGTGGAGGGAAAGGAATGACAAATCAGTTCATATCAAAAATGTGTTTACTTTAAATTAAATAATAATATATCAGTTGATTTACTTAACTGATCTTATCCTTTTTCAGAGTATATAAATTGTTATCAGATTATATAATTTTTCATCTCATTATCTAAGAAACTCGACTTTCCATGCATATTAGATTGATGTGCGAGCTTCTGCAGTATTACCTCTAAGATAAGATAAGATAAACCTTTATTCGTCCCACAGTGGGGAAATTCACAAATATATAATAATCTATAAACCTATGCTCATTTTTGTTAATGTCTTCAGTCTAAAAGCTGAGAACTAAAAGCTTTATACAACTGAAAAAAATGATTCTGTTTCCAGATCACATTAATCATAGACAACACTGTTTCTTTAGTGATTCGTGGCGTCTGCCTCTATCCAACATGATTTACCTGCCCCAACATTTTGGTCATTTTTGAATCAGACATAGTGATGTGGAAAACATCACAAAACATTCTAAAATATCTGCTTCTCAGTTAACATTTGAGTGGTTAATTGCCTCGATTTCAGTTGATAGACGTGGCTTCATTTCAGTAGATCTGATGAAATCACCAAATTTCTAAAGTTACACATCATCTTTTTATTGTTATCTTATTGTCTTCTCATCATAAGGTTCATTAACTATCCAATCAAACAGAGTCTTGTGTCAGTAGGATGTGCAGGATCAGGTTTTTTTTAAGTGAGGTTTGGAGAAATCAGTGTAATGATAAAACAGAATGTTAGTAAGTAATTCAGCTGAAAACTCTTAAAACTCAGGTATGTTAACATCCAGTCCTCATCAAGGAGACGGGGGGTGGATAAGAGGAAGTGTGTATCTGAGTGTGCACTCTGTGTGTGTTAGTGGGGGGGCGTTCCTAAGCTGATATGTCCATCTTACTGTCCTTCCTTCTTTGTCTGTCTCTCATATGGATGTATTTTTTTCCTGTTTCTACCAAACCCCTTCTCTCTTGTCTTGTGTCTTGTCTTTGTCCGTCTCTCTTCTCTATCAATGTTTGTCTCTGTGTGTGTCTGTCTTTCTATGTGTTTTTCCTTCCTTTCCTTCCTCCTCCTCCTCCTCTTCTTCTGTCTCTGTCTTTCTCTCTGTCGCTGTCACTGACTCTCGCTGTCTCCACCTTCGGTGAAACTCCACAGGAGCACCACCCGGTAAAGTTCTTCCTCTGTCCTCCTCCTCCTCCGCTCTGTCCCCTGTTCTCCACCTCCGGATCAAATTGGCTTCTCACTCTTTCTTTCTTTGTTCTCCTGATCGTTCGTTCTCATTCTCGCCGTGCCGTACTTTGTCTTATTCTTCACATGCCACAGAAAAACATCCAAACACCAACAGACAGACACAAACATCTTCATCAATACATTTGATTTAAAGGTTTTTTTTTAACATGCTTTTTCTGATGATTCATTTACTAGTTAAAATTTCCATGTTACGTATTTTTTTCTGACTCCACCCACAGTCTTTTTAATCTTTTGATTATCAAATCGTCACGTCCTGTGCGCTTCAAAGTTGGCTGTAAAGACTTTTTGTTTTGTCCTTCACACATGTTGGAGCTCTGGATTACTAAAATGATAATAACATTGCCACCGTCCATCCTCAGTACGTTCACTAATTTTAACAAATATAAGGCTACTTTACCGCTTGATGACGTGATGCTGTCAAACTTCTGAGCAGGAAAACTTGCTGCCTGGATTCTCATTCTTTACAAAAATAGTTCAACAGGCTTCATCAATGAGGTGTTTGTCTGCATGTACCATTAAGAAGATGAAATACACTCCAGGACGTTCAGTTAAAGTATTTATAAGTTTGATTGAAGGTTTATCAGCTGACAAATGAAATGCGGCGCAGTTCATATTATTTTTGCTTAATATCACCCTGCCCAAGCTGATGGTACGCTCACAATTACTTTTGGCTAAACCAGGTGCGCTTACATCACTAAATAATACAAGCTGTCCCTTATAAATATAAAGAAAATAGAAAAAAGAGTTTTTTTAATCTCCGTCTTGAGAATTGCTCAGTTGTAAAGATTGTAATCCATTAAAATGTGCACTTGTACAAATTTGATTGGCCAATGCAGTGATGATGTTGCATTGCATTAAGTTAAGAAAGGTTCAGCCTTGCTTTGAACCATCTGGACACCTCGACGCAGAGGTCTCATTGAAATGAATGAGCCTGCCATTGTGCATGAGTGCTGAGACAGGCGTTTCCCATATTTTGGTGTTACATGAGAATATAGGGATATGCTATATCTGAACATGCTGAATCTTTGGATAAACAGCAGGATGCATTATGTGCTGCAGGAGTGGCTCAAGACTTTTTTTCCCCACCATAAAAGCCTCCACCGTTGGCGTCCATTGTAGACATGAATCCAAGCTTTCAACAGCTGCTGTGCTCACTGAAGGACAAAAGTACTGAAGCCTTTCACAGCCACCTTTTAGTCGAACAGGTGTCGAGTGTTTGATAGTCAGAGCATAAATTTTGGTGGAGTGTCGCCTTAATTTGCCGTTGGAGGAACAGTCAAACATCTTATAATAATAAAACAGTGCACTATACACACTCGCACATTAATCGAGAGACTTAAAGAGTCGTTGTCATTATGTTAGCGTGTGCATGTGTGAGTCCTTGTGTGTCTGTGCGTAGGGATGTTTTTTATTCCTAACACCTATAGCCTTACTGGGCTTTACTCTAATACTCTCCAGCTGCTCTGATAGAGAGACCTCAGTCCTACTCAACTTCAAAGGAGGAAGGCCTATTGATTATTGATCGAGCCTCACTCTCGCACACACACAAACCCCTATACGCATATACGTACAACTTCCAGGGCTCAGACTCAATCAATCAGTCTTGAATTGAATTGTCTTACGTTTTGTGCCACGGGAACTGAGTTCATAGTTAAAGAGCGAGCCTTGATGGACGACCTCTCTCCTGCTCAGGCTTGGCAGCCGTCCAGGCATGCCTCCTGCCTTGTGTTTTTGAAAATGGCCTATCCACTTACAGTAAAGATCAACTCGGCTATTTACTCCCTCGACACCCCAATTTTTCCTCGCTGATATTGGTTTATGGGTGAACAAATCATGAGCAGAAAGTTCAGTTATGGGGTTCAGGGAGGAAACAAGCGCATTAAAAGACACGACCGAAGGAGTTTGTCTTTCGGCCCTAAATCGTTTCCTCCGGTCGCTCTCATGGCTCGTTTGACGCTATTGATGCAGCGTGTTTGTTTGTGTTGTGACATGTGATGTCGTGTTCTGCAAGCGACATCACATGTCTCCAGAGTCTCACATAGCCTCCGTTTCCTGTACTTTCGTCCTTTGATTCAGGTTGAAGCCCTGACCAAAAAAAAAAAAAAAAAATTTCTGAAATCAAATGAAAGGAAGCTATGTGAAACCCATCAGAATCCGTTCATTTAGTGTTTCGGAATTCAGGATTATATCAACATAATCCTAGCCATGTAAAACTTAAAGTTCACACTTCATGTGTCCACATCTAAAAACTCCCATTTCTTCCGAAGAACCGAACACAACCGAGTCACTGAAAAAGAAAGAAAGAGGTTTGGCTGGGCACTCTGCCGGGAGATGCCTGTCGACATGGAATGAGTGAATGTCTGTTGTATAATGGTGAAGATTATAATAAATGCTGATGATGTCCATGAAACCAAACGGTCAAGCAACTGATCGCTTTCCCTCCCACCGGTTTCATGTTTGACGTGCACTTAAAAGTTTCTTTTCTCTGCAGAAGAGACTCTAAGGGCTTTTGATGCAATGTGTTTTATACAAGACTGCTGCAAGTGTCATATCATGTGTTGCTTTTACTTCGATTGTGACTATAGAGGTTAAGATAAATTAAACTTTGAGGACATACCCTTCACCCCAACTCACACCCTTTTGATGAAAATGGCAGAGGGTGCAGTAAGAGCCCTTTATGATTGTTCCATCTCTTCATTCCTGCTCCTACAGCCTCCTCTGACATTGTTGTTGTTCTTTGGCTGAACTCTAGGGGGAGCAGCAAGGGAAAAGATATCAGTACGATCAAGTCCCTTCGTGTGCTGAGGGTGCTGCGTCCTCTGAAGACCATCAAACGACTCCCCAAACTAAAGGTAGGAGCTCAGCAGGTCTGCTGGTGCATCTCAGGTCAGGTGCACAAGGTTTAGTCACATCAGGTGATAAAGACCTGTCTCATTTTAAAGGTTCCTCTGAATGCAGCACAGAAATGAAGCCTTATTTTGCAAGAATTTTGAACAAGGCAAAAACACAAACTATCAATATGAAGTCAAACATCTGTTGTAATCTGTAAATGTCACCGTCTCTGTCTTGCAGGCTGTGTTTGACTGTGTGGTGAACTCTCTGAAGAACGTACTGAACATCCTGATTGTCTACATGCTCTTCATGTTCATCTTCGCTGTCGTGGCCGTGCAGCTTTTCAAGGGTCGATTTTTTTACTGCACGGACGAATCCAAAGAGTTTGAGCGCGACTGCAGGTTGGTACAGAAACACAAACTCATAGTGTGCAACTACTGTTTGTTTCACTTGCTTGTCCTTGTCCATTTTTATGCAAATATTCAGTATGGCAGTATTTGATGTTATAGAGTGCCAAGAATAATTCACAGTGTTATTTTTCAGTCAGTACTATTGTTTAGTAAGCATTGTTTCATGGAGTAACAAGAATACATTTTCAGTTTGTACCACCTGTGCAAGTACCTATACTTCATTAAGAGGAAAACATACTCAGAACTATGATGCTTTATCATTGTGTCTGTATTGTTAGTACTTGTGATACATCTTTTGGCATAGTATTCTCAAAGTACTAAAACTGGTTGTGCCGCTTGTGAGCTGTCTGGAAAATGAATCTGTGCATCTGAACTTCAGGTAATGAGGAAAATCACTTAGTCCTTTTGACCAGTTGTATCAGTTGTGCAGATGCTGCCACCTAGAGGAGTTTGCTGGGAATGTGACGGTAGACGGTAGATAAGTCGTGTGTGTGGTGATTTTTACTGATTGGCACTGATAGCGTGTTTTCATTATAAACCCTGTGTGTGTTCCTGCAGGGGCGAGTACTTGGTGTATGATAGAGAGGAGGTTAAAGCTCAGAAGCGGGAGTGGAAGAAGTACGATTTCCACTACGACAACGTGGCTTGGGCCCTGCTCACCCTCTTCACTGTCTCCACTGGAGAGGGGTGGCCGCAGTGAGTGACTCACACACACACACACACACACACACACACACACACACACAGTCTTTACTTATGTCACTTTTGGGGACTTTACATAGACTTACATTCATTTCCTGGAAACTAACCTGAAGGACTACCTAACCTTAACCTAAAAATCACAGTTTCCCAAATTGAGGACACCACTTTTTGTCCCCAATTGCACCGCTGTCCTGAATCAACTGGTCTTGAGTCTAGTGTATATCCCCAATTTGGACATAAGCAAACCCAAAGACACACACCTCTTACTGGAGATGTGTAAATGTGTAACTACATATTTTAAGTATATGTGTTTTGACTTCATCAATCATGCAGTGGAGGCACACAAAAAAAATAAACAACTCCTATAACCCATCAAGATGTTAATATAAAATAAAGTGAAATAAAGTAATTTTGTCTCTTAGATTATAAGATATTGCCAATCCTGATTATGGTTGCAATATCTAGAAACATCTAATCGAATGAATTTAAGCCATGAATGTGAAGCTGCAACAAACGGGTTGTGAATTAATGACATATTTCTTAACCTCTCTTTGCCGTATTTGGGAATTTAATGGTATAACACTACAGTTAACTGTCACGCAGGTTTGATTAGAATTTCCTATTATTTAATAGTCAAATCATATATTAGATATATTCATCCAAAAACACATCGAATACTAATTTATACATTAAAAAATTTACCTGAGCCTGTAACTCATTTCCCCATTCTCTCCTTCTCTGGCAGGGTGTTAAAGCACTCAGTGGACTCCACCTATGAGAATCAGGGCCCTAGCCCAGGTTACAGGATGGAAATGTCCATCTTTTACGTGGTGTACTTCGTTGTCTTCCCCTTCTTCTTCGTAAACATCTTTGTGGCTCTCATCATCATCACCTTCCAGGAACAGGGGGATAAGATGATGGAGGACTATAGCTTAGAAAAGAATGAGGTGAGTTTGCGTTTGAGCTTCTTAGAAGAGATTTTTAAAATTTAAAGTTCTGTATCTGTAACTCCTCTTTCTTTTCCTGTCGTTTCCATTCTTCCTACAGAGAGCATGTATAGATTTTGCCATCAACGCCAGGCCTCTGACTCGCCACATGCCCAAGAATAAACTGAGCTTCCAGTATCGCATGTGGCAGTTCGTGGTGTCTCCGCCCTTCGAGTACAGCATCATGGCTCTGATCGCGCTCAACACTGTCGTCCTTATGATGAAGGTACGAACTTTTACGAAAATCGCTCTGCAAAATAAAAGGATTCAACTTTAAAAAGTGCTGCTTGGTGATGATATTAAAAGCACTGTATCTGTTAAAGGATGCTTTCTCAACCCAAATGATTTAGCTCTGTGATGGAGGCACCTTTCACGTAAACCAAGCAATCTTGGGAAAAGCTAGAATTCCTCACTTTGCACACTTTTCACTTTTTTTTTTTAACTTTCTCTTTATTGAGGTTCTGACAGTCAGTGTATATTTCAGTTCAGTAGAATTATAGAACCACTTTTTTAATCTGAACATATTTAACAAAGGAACAAAACGCAGCAGGGCACACTAAACAGACATAATACAGAAAAGAAAAAGAATAAAGGACAAACAGAGACAGAAAATGGTAAAACCTAAACAAGACAAGACTCACACACCACCAGGCTGGCATAATGATGTCCAAATTGCTAGGGTTTGCTGCAGTCCATTACCCATGTTGTTAACTGGGTAAAACAAAGTTCAGTCCATTGGGGTCCACTCTCTCCAGAACTGGTTGCCATGTCTTGACGAATCCCTTAACATTGTCATGAAGGGTGTAAGTCAGTTTTTCCAGAGGAAGTACTCTCAGTTAGCTAAAACAATCTGGCCCTTACCCGTCAGTGCAGCTAGCAAAAAGAAAAAGCCCCGTCCAGCTACGCCCTGTGTTAGCAGCTCACCCCGACTGGGTCCTCGAGTCAGGGGGGAAAGAAGTGAAGATGAGCATATGTAAATAAAACCGGGAAGAAGGGACAAATATCGCCTGTCCATCTTTTTTGTTTGTCTCTCTAGTTTGACGGTGCATCAGAAACATATGATGAAGTCCTGAAGAACCTCAACATCGTGTTCACCACCTTTTTCTTCATGGAATCAGTCCTAAAGATCATCGCTTTCGGCCCTCTGGTGAGGCTTAAAAACATCCACAGACATGCAGCGCCCGCTCACATACACGCACACATTGCCCATCTAGGTTGACCCAGTCTATATGCTTCAGTGTTTCATCCTATTATTCATTTATAAAGCGGGTTATTTTGGTAGACAGATCTAGAGCATGTTCTTCCTGTCCCTGAAAAACCCAGAGTGCACCCGCCGTGTTGCACGGCAGTCACGCCATCAGGCTCCTTCCAGCCCGTCTGCACAGAAACAACGCCACCACTGGTCATTGCCGCCCCCTGGCTGCAGCGACGGGAGGATGCTGTTGGCCCTTGTTACCTTTGTCTTCTCATCACTTTTCTCTCTTTCCCAAACAGAATTACTTCAGAGACGCCTGGAACATTTTTGATTTTGTCTCCGTCCTTGGAAGCATCACTGACATCTTAGTGACAGAACTTGGGGTAAGTGCCGTCGACTGGACCAGGTGACACCAGTTGATGATTTGTCACATGGAAGTGGTTCAGTGGACTCAAAGGAAAAATCAGTCAACATCCAAACTAGTTATGTCGTGGATTTATTTTAGTTTCCTTTGTCTGATCTTCAATATACATTTAGATTAATTTAGACTTGACCAACCTTCTGTTGGAGTCTTTTTGTGACCCACTGTGTCGTTCTGCTCAAATCTCCTCAAAGTACAAACATGCAGAACTTTCACACAAAATCAGGATTTATATTTTACCTTTATATTTATGGATTATTAGTAGAAGCCTAGAGGCAGTCGATAACATCACTTCGTAGCCACTGCTCTACTAGTTTCGCACAAACCACATGTCATTTTCACATTTAAGATGAAACATACAAGATGTAACATGGTTCTTAAAGCTTTGGAGGTGCTGGTGATTTTTATATTCATCATATTTATATTTATCATGACGCTGGTATCGATCCTCTAATCCAAATCTTGGCAAAGAAAGTGAATATTTCCCATAACTATTCCTTTAACTAACACAACATCTGTTTCCTTGTCATTGAGTTAAATCTATTAAATTTAATCTGTCAGACGGTAAATAATACATTTTTGATGCTAAAGAGACTAACAGTAATTCTACCTTGCTAGTGCCCAGTGGTCTGTGTGTGTCTATATGCTGTGTGTACATTATTCTATGGAAGGTTTCATTCTTTGATATTAGTTATTTGGTGCTTAGTTTTTGTGACAATGTTTTCACCCCAATTCTCAAAGTTCATTTTTTGAAGCAAAACCTGATACACAGGTTGATTGACTGCTCCTGGATTTATGTGCATTATTCCTTTAACCCAAATCATCAAATAAGTGTAAAATCCACATTTTCGACAGTCAAATTACAACCAATGTACTTTAATGCAACTGGAGACACATTAAGTCTGATGTTTGGGGTTAAATTGTAATTTTGTACCAATCACAAACTGTGTCTTTAATTAACTGTTCATGCTCATGTTTATCTCACTGTGAACTGTGATGTTTGTATGTCTATCAGCATGTCTGTGTTTTACTCTATACATATCAGCTCAATATGATTATAGATGTAAGACTTCTTTATATTTGTGGAACTTCAGCCCCTCTCTGTTGTTCAGCTTTAGCCTGATTTCACTCCTGAACCTACAAACCCCCTCAGACTTTTACCGGCGTCTCACACTGACTCTATTAGCAGGAAGTTTTCTAATTAGGCTGCAAAACAACTGTGTTTTCAGATGATCAGTCGTCCTCTGGTCAAACTGGAGGAGCTCAATTTACATCCTAGCTGACATTAATTGAGCGCCGTTGTCAACAGTGAACTGATCATCTCTGACATCTGATTGATTCTCTGTCAGCTTGTGGCAGCTGACCTGCAGGTTCAACACATCCGATCTTTGCACAAGCTCAATCATCAAGTAAAATCTACTGTTCGTATTGGCTCGTAATCAGATGCTTGGTTGAATAGTTTAGGTTAGTTTAGGTTAATGAAGGTGGCTTCTTGATATAGCTCTAAACCTAAATCCAGCTAATGAGATCAGTCCCAAATCAAATAAGGAGAAAAGCTCACAAGAATAAAGCCAAGTTTGATGTTCAGTCATTTTAAGAGAATCCCACAGCTTATAATGACACACGACTACAGTCTCTGTCATGTAGATGCAGGAAGTGTGATTCACAAATTGATGTTTTTCATAACATAATAAACTCTACAAATGCAATATATCATGAAACTGAGGATGAGTCAATGTAGAAAGAAATCTGGGAATCAAAATGACAATATGAGGTTTTTTTTTATCAGAGCTGGCATCAAAGATGGGCTGAACTCTCAAATCGCTCACTAACTGTTGTTGACTTGAAGTTGTGTTTCACTGCCTTATCGATGACGCCCATAATGATTCTGTCTTCCTCTTCTATCTCTTTACATGCTTTCTTTAAAACCTCTCTACTTTGTTGGCGCCCTACGCCCCCTTCCACTCCCTCCTCCTCTGATAAAATCCATCCAATCAAAATGCACTATGAAATCCTTCATCGTGTTCTCCATCCGTGCTGCGCCATGACATGTGGTGGTGGTGCTGTGATGATGATGATGATGATGATGATGATGATGAAAATGAAAATGATGGTGGTGGTGTGCGTTTCGCCCCATGCCCCTGCCCAATAAAACAAATGACCAACCCCCCCCCACCAAAAACTGTCTCTCACCCACTCACAATGTACTACAACTGACCAAAAACATAAAAAAAACTCCCTCCTCATTCATCTTTCTACATCTTCGCACATGTAGAATCTGGTTGGTTTGTAATTTATCTCTCAAAGCTTTCTGCTGCATCCTCATTGGTCATGCGTACCCCTGACCCATTCTGACCCCCGGTCACCCGCTCCCCCCATGACCAGTATTAACCCCTGACCCCAGTGCATGCGCTTCCTGGATGATGACATTTGTACATGATGACACAGAGAAGTTCATTATTAACGTAATACATTTTTACACAACAGTACTAGAAAACTTTGCATTTAAGTTTTTCACATGTAGCTACAGTAAAACACATTTAATTTTCTCTCTAACAATATTTCCAACATTGCACCAATTTTGCAACCAGGTAGATTGGTAAATTTTATCTGCTTACTTGTCACACAGGTTGTCTGAGTAGAAAAGCAAAAGTTCATATTTGGCTTTTTGCAGCTAATTAGATCAACTATGATCTGGTTCAGTGTGAAGTTGACTGTTTGATGCCGTTGCCATTTTGCCAGTAATCTCAAAGATCACATTTAATTAAACTGCAACACGTTGATGACATTTAATATTCAGTTCATACTACGTACAACAGTATGAGGGTATTTGTCACGACAACACTCGCAGCTAGTATTTACAAGGTTCATGTTAACTTTCTAACACTGATGCAAAGTTCGTAAAATGCAAAGTAAAATCTCTCACTCTTATTTCAAAGTGAATGTGTGAATCAGCTCATGATGTGCTCGGCCCCTCTGGCCCCCACCTGTCTGCATGTAGGCCGGTTCTTTCCTCCAGACGTTTGCTGCCATGCCAAACCATGCCTGCACTGAGGCTGCTCGCTACCACCCCCCACCCCCCTCCCTCTTCATGCTCCTCTTCCTTCTCCTCTTCCTGCCTTGCCTGTCAACCACACAGTGGCGAGGCCTCACCAGGGAGTTTGGCCGTCACACATGACATTGTAAAAAAAAAAAAAAAAACACCAACAGAAATCAGTAATCGTGCTGAATTCATGTTGAGACCATAGCAGCTTTTTTTGTTTAAGGGCATTTTCACACTTGGTCTTGAGTCTAGGTTTGTTCCTTTAGTCATCTAGCAGAGGGAGTCACTACTGCAGGAGTCACTCCAAACCATGGATAGATGGTGAAACAAGGATCCTCAATAACATGAGCATTTAGTAAGCTTTGCAAACACAGAATAGTCTATGCTTTCCTTTATGATTCTTATGCTGGTAGTTTAGTCACAAACCCAGTCGGCATGTCTCAGTCCAGCTGTAACTCCAAACAGGGACATGATAATAATAATAATTCCACGTCCTAAAAATTTCAGAATTTATTTGACCATTTGTAAAATATTTCCTTTTTCCTTAGTTCTCCATAAAGATTCCCATTGCACCCAATGAGTGATGACGTTAATGTGTCATGGGATTTTGAAGCAAACACTGTTTTGTGGTGGACATGAGAAAAGTTTTCTGGCCTGAATTCCATAACCGACCTTTGCTGACACTCACCAAACTGAAAAAAAACACTCCAAGCTTCAACCCAAGTGTGAAAACGCACCGAGTTTAAACGGCTCAGCTTCACTGTGGCTGCTGTTCTCTGGACATGAGGCTGATTTTTAAAAGAAAATCAAAACACCAAATATTTAAAGCTGTGTCACAGACAAACCTAAGCCATGCTCTTTGGTATGTGTGTGTGTGTGTGTGTGTGTGTGTGTGTGTGTGTGTGTGTGTGTGTGTGTGTGTGTGTGTGTGTGTGGTTGACAGGCACAGCGCACTGTGCTCCATCCTGTGTGGCCTGCTTGCCCCCCAGAGATCAGTGCATTTGGTTCTCTTAAAAAAAAAAAAAAAAAAAAAAAGCCTTCTGCCGTACCAGATTGGATGATGACCTTTAGACTCTTTGAGTTATGATTTTCCTTATTTCCTCTCTTTTTTCCTTCTTTTGTCTTTTGACCTTTTCTCTGTCTTTCTCTCATATCTTGTATCTTCTAAGAGCCGTTATGTTTGCAGTTGGTTATGTTTTGTTGGGTTTGATCCCCTCTCTCTCTCTCTCTCTCTCTCTCTCTCTCTCTCTCTCTCTCGTTCTGCCACTGTTGTTTTTGGTTTTTGTGTTTGGTAGAGGGAGGCTGTGCAGGTGTCTCGTGTTTGGCGAAGCTGACTGTTTTCTCCCTCTGTGCTGTAGAACAACTTCATCAACCTGAGCTTCCTGAGGCTGTTCAGAGCAGCTCGTCTCATCAAGCTGCTGAGGCAGGGAGAGACCATTCGCATCCTGCTGTGGACCTTCGTCCAGTCCTTCAAAGTATTCAGTCATTAACAGACACAAATTGCACATATAGTCACAATACATGTAGCAGCTCTTACAACTGTTTCCTCTCTCTTTTTCTTCTTCTCTGGTAGGCTCTGCCATACGTGTGCCTGCTCATTGCCATGCTCTTCTTCATCTATGCCATCATCGGCATGCAGGTGAGTATCGCCTGTGTTGCCCATTTGAATTTTCAATTAAAATATAGGAGACAGTACAGCAGCATTGAAAGCACTCAGTATATCAAAATCAAGCATATCAAATGAGGGCTCCTGCATTGTTCCATTGTTGTTTGCTTTCTTTTTCCGCTGTGAGCGTAGTTGTTTGGGAATCTGAAACTGGATGAGGAGAGAGAAGGCGCCATCAACGAGCACAACAACTTCCAAACCTTCATCATGGCCCTGATGCTGCTCTTCAGGTTTGAGCATATGAAAATGTTCACACATGTGCACATCATTGGTAAATTCAGTGCTCTCTGAGGTGTGTGTGCTCACTCTCTCATGTTTGTATGTTTCCCCTCATGCAGGAGTGCGACAGGCGAGGCGTGGCACGAGATCATGTTGGCTTGTCTGGGCGGTAAAGAATGTGACCCGGCCTCAGGGAACAGCGGACCTGAATGTGGCAGCACATTCGCCTACACCTACTTTGTCTCCTTCATCTTCCTCTGCTCTTTTCTGGTGAGAAAAAAACCCACAGTGTGACACATCACAAACCAGCGGACGTAAATATTTCTCAACAGAAATGTCCCAAAAACAATTCACCAATTTCAATCTGACATCTGTCTTACATCGGATGATTTTTATTAGTGTTTGATTACCTTGACAAGAAAAACTTTTCTTCATTCCAGATGTTGAATCTGTTCGTGGCTGTCATCATGGACAACTTTGAGTACCTGACCAGAGACTCCTCCATCCTGGGGCCGCATCACCTGGACGAGTATGTAAGGATATGGGCCGAGTACGACCCTGCCGCCTGGTGAGTGGCGCACACACACACACACACACACACACACACACACACAGAAGTCATGCAAGTACAAAGGCAGAAATACACACGTGAAGTAACAAATACAACAACATGCAAACTGCATTGTTGTAAGATAATACACAGTTGTGATGCGTAGCTTAAATTTAGCTTAGACAGACTGATGGTGAATGCAAAGTTACTCTTAACCTCTGACTTTCTCTCCTGTTCTGGGCAAAAACTGATCTCATCCAAGAAAGGTTGTGATGAAACAGGATCTACATCAAGTGATGATCAGAGATGATGTTAAAAGTGGGTCGATCTGAGCAAAGAGTTGTCCAGCTTCCTCTCTGTCATTCTCTCTGAACTCCTCTGCCTTCTTTCTAAAATGGCATCATCTGTGCTCAGATGAATGTGACCCTCTCCTCTTCCTCTTCTCCCCACTGTAATGTTTGTGTGTGGGCATGCAGGAGAGGAAGCACCTCTTTTTCTCACTGTAAATAAATGCTCTCTCCACTTCTTCCTCTCTCTTCTTCATCTCCTCCTTTCTTTCTTTCTCTCTCTCTGTATTCTGTGTGTTTCTAACCTAACCTCCCCTCCTTGTATTTTTCTTGCAGCGGGCGCATACATTATAAGGATATGTACAGTTTATTGCGAGTTATCTCCCCTCCCCTGGGCCTTGGCAAGAAATGCCCACATAGGGTGGCCTGCAAGGTTTGGACCAAACCCCTAAAGCACAAACTTAAACGCAACCTGCTCGCCTTTAAGAGACTGGAATGAATGTCGCTCTTTATCACTTTTAAAACAAATTCTTTCTTACTTCAACTTTTTATTTGGTTTGGTTTGATTTTTTTGGGTTTGCATTATCCAGTTGTTTTAATCTCATTTCACCATTGAATCATTTTGGGGGGGGGCGGGTTCTGTTGTATATGCATTCTGACATGACAATGAGAATGTTTGGGACAATGCAGAAATGCACACACACACACACACTCTTGTATACACTCACACACACACACCAATAGCGGTGTGTGAAGCATGAGGTGGTGCACTGCACTCGCTATTGTCTTCTGACTGAACGCTGGGAAAATGATACTGATGTGCTCACTTTTAATTCAGTAGTATGGAAACACCAGAGTCTAGACTCAAGTCAGCCATTGTCCTTTATTTCTGCTTGCTGTCTAATTTTGCCTGGGCAGAAAATGGTCGAGCAATGTGCATTGTTCTTGTTTGAGTCGGGGTTTGGCTGAGGGAGGTAGAGTTACTTCAATGCAGAGACGTATGCAGAGAGGCCTTGGTCTCAATATTGTCGCCACGCTAAGCATTGTAGCCGCGAGCTCGGCCGGTGTTGTCCAACCTTGTGTCATCAGGGTCAAGAGTGTCACACAAATTAAACCCGATGAAATCAGCTGCTGTTGTGGTTGATTGATATGATTGACAGATTCTTGTGCCTCCATGTCACATGTTTGTAAAACCACTGTGCCGAGCATTAGTCTGTAATATTGAATTTAGATATTAAAGCCACTATGTGTAGATATTTTATGTGATTTTAGAATCTTATCCTGATGAAGAATGAATCAATCCTAGTGAAACCATGTGCTTGTGTGTAAAATCCTACACATAGCGGCTTTAAGGATTCAAGAAATCAAAACGAGGCCTGTTACAAGCTCTTCATGAAGAATGCACCCAACAATGCAAAGGGTAACACACACAGGGTCCAATGCACAATAAAAATATATCATCAGTCCAAAATTTGTGACTTTTGCTAAAATATCAAGCTACTAAAAGGAGCAAGAAGTTATTTTCTGTGCAAAGAAATCAAATATAGAATTTGTTATCTTGTATTCTCAGCCCACAGGGATCGACTGTAGCTTACATCTTCTACACTTTTGTGTACAATAAAACCACGCATTTCTTCTCTTTGCCGTTTTTATGGTAAATACTCGAGTCCCAGATCACTGAGTGGAGACTGTAACAGGCCTTATGGTAATGGTTTATCTTCACTGTTACCTGAAATACTATAACAATACGGCCAAACCTGCTCTGCTTGTGGCTCTGCTTTATGGGGAAAGAAGGAAAGGGACAGGGTGTGTGTGTGGTTTGGGGCAGGAACTCTGGACATGAAACAGTCTTGTGTCCACCAGGTACTTCTCAATAACCTCCTGTGTCGACAGAAGCTTGTGGGAAGAATCGTCGGTTGCTTTTTGATCTTGTTAAGGTGCAGCGGTCTTTGGCTTCGATGTAAGAAAAGGCTAAAGAGTCAGTTCACCTAAATCATAAAAAAACGTTTTTTTACAAGATACCCCTGGTGACATCCAGCCATGCACATAGTTTTGTTTGTAAAGGGTAAAGGCCACAGTTAAAACTGTGAGAGGCCCTCCTGTGGCTCGCGTAAATTGTGCAGAATTTAATTTCCACATAATGAACAAATGAGTCAGATCAACCTTTACAGTTACAATCACATGACTGTATCAGAAAACATACAGAGATAGACAAGACATAGGGAGGAGTCATGCAATAAATAAAGCAATTCAGTTTAGTTTTCTAGAACCGACATAGATTTACCTTTTATCATTGAATCCTATTGTCATTGTACCAGTTCTGCACCATCCTGACAACAACGTGATTTCCTCCAGAAACGTTCATGTACCTCAGCTGTTTCAGAGCTTTGAGACCAGTAACGTGGCTGCTGATTCGACAATGCATTCATGAATCTCACACACTTTGATCTATAGTCTCTTTCATCCTGACCTTTTGCACATTGCACTGTTGCACCTACATGAGCAGCTGCACTTACAGACACTCACCCTTTGACCTTAAAGTCGGGCCCTCGTCGAATCTGTTCACAGTGAGGTCTGTGGATCATTCTGAATAAGACAGAGACAGAAATATCAGAGTCACATATCTCAAACTCTATGACACATAAAACCAAAACTATCTGCATGCCCGGATGCCTCAAGAGGTCAGCGATGAAGCGTATTTTTGTGATAAGGGTGACTCGACCTTCTCAAAGCCAAGACTTAGCTTTCAGCACTGCTGGGGTCTCAATCCTCCCGTGAACATCTGGAGACACAGCTGTGAGCAGAGGCTCCTGGTGGACACGCAGCCTCAGTAACGGACTGCATTGACTTGTCATTGTGACTCACTCCGATCTCTGCAGCGGCGCTTTTCTTTGCCTGCTTGAAGCCCCGCTGCCAGTTCTATCCGAGCGGCGAAAGAGGGCAAAGACCAGAAAAAAAAAATCTCAAATCCCCTTTTCACCTCGCATAGAACGGTATCTCAAAGACAACTAACTAAACTAAATAACACCTCCTCCTTTAATCCTCCCCTCCTTCCTCAACCTCTCTCCCTCCCTCCCTTCCTCTCCTCTCCCTTTACTTTATGATATACCAGACTAGAGACCACGTGACGCACCCCCTCGATCTCGATCTCTCGCTCTCTCGCTCTCTCTCTCTTTCTCTTTCTTTCTCTCTTTCTCTCACCACAGCAACCACATATCCACAGCGATCAAAACAATAACCTCTGTGTATTTGTTTCCCTCTTCCTTTCCTTTGTTGGTTTCTTTCTTTTTTCTCCTCATGTCTCCTCCAAACACACCTCTGTGCGTCCTCCCCCCTTCGTCCTCCCCCTCCCTTATCCCTCATTGTTTTTCTTTTTTCGTTTTCACGTCGTCCGTCTACGTTTGTTCTGTCTGTTGTGTGTGTGTGTGTGTGTATGTGTTGGCGTGTGGCTGTTTGAATGCATGTGTGATGTGCATGTGTGTGTGCGTGCGTGTGTGTGTGTGTTTGTGGCCACCCCAGCGGCCGGATCAGTTACACAGACATGTATCAGATGCTAAGACACATGTGTCCGCCGCTAGGCCTCGGGAAGAGGTGTCCCGCCCGGGTCGCCTATAAGGTAGACTCGCCCCCCACCTTACCCCTCCACCCCCCTCAACCACCACCCCACCTCCTCCTGTCCCTCCTCTCTCCCATCATTCCTCTCTTCCCTACCTCCCCCCCTTCATCTCCGTCCTTGAACCTCCCCATCGCTGGGGAGGATAACCTCTTCTCTCTCTCACTTGCTGAAACCTCCCAGTCCTCCTCCTCCTCTCCTCCCCCTCTCCTCCACCTCCCTCCCTCCCTCTCTCCCTCCTCCCAGCGGTGTTCTCCTCATTGTCTGTCAGTGGTGGTTGTGGTGGTGGTGAGCGCTGTCCTCTCTTCTCTCTCTCCGACCGCGGGGATGGAGGGATGGGCTTTTGTCGTGAAGTGAAGTGAAGTGATAGTGGAGTGGTAGTCAATCCTCTTTCTTTTATTTCCTCCCCGTCAGGCCGCAGGAGTAAAGGAACAGAGGAGGCTTTGCTCGTCCTTCTGCAACCTGCACGGACGCATGCACAAACACGAACCCACCTATGATCCAGTCAGAAAAACATACAGAGTTAGACAAAGAATTTAGAATATAAGAAAAATGCATTTGATGTTTTCATATTTTACCATCATGCAACTTGCAGTATAAGTACATGAAATCTTAAATAAGCTTGTGCAATACTTCTGTCTCGGCAGCCTGTTTTGTTAAGCTGTTAAAGATTTTTAGAATAAAGCAAAGATTTAAGGCAACAAAATATAATGAAAAGTATAAACAAAACATTATTATTGGGCCACATTTTCTCATTATGTGTTCCAGGTATGATGGTTTGTGCTTCATTTAAAGAATAACATCCTGTAAATGAAGTGAACTGAAAAAAATAATTAATGATATTCTGTGTGAGCATATAAAAAATAAAATATCTAGTTTACACGAGCCAATATTTATTTCTAGTGTGGAGGACAACATACAAACAACGTCTACATTAAAGTGAGATTATTTTAACCATATTCCCTCAGTGCAAGTCTTTGCTTACGATGCGGGTACAGAAGGACCGGCAAGGGTGTCTGTCTTCAGTCCTCTGCGTCTCTTATTCCTGCGGATGGCACTTTAGTGCACACACACACATGCCTACATTTACCACACACACATACACACTGTGCACATACAAACAATAATGATTGCATTGTAAAATGAGTAGGAAAAGTTCTGGCCCTTCTAGTTTTTTTTTCTTTTTTCAAGATGCTTTTTTGATACCAGCGTCTTTGGCTTCTCTTTGCACCTCAGACCACCAGGGTAACGATTTGAGTATTTCAGCATCCATCATCTCGTTGTCTCGTTGTCGTCTCTTTCTCTCATCCTCGATGGAGTCATACTCTGTCTATCTTCTCTGTCATTCTCTTCCCGATTCACATCCAGATTCACCTAAATAGCATTAAAAAGATGATTTAAGAGGTCACTTGCTGATCATTTCGATGGTTTATGAGGCCAAGAAGTTCTGCAAAGTAGCAAAAGTAGCAAAACAAATATCCTGTCATCACTTCTTAACAGTTTGAAATGTGTGCATCAGCTTAAAAGCATCATCATGAACTCCAAAGGCTTTTATTCTTAATTTCTTTATTATTATTACTTCATTTAATATTGAGAACAAAATGATAATATATTTTTATTTGGATGACTTATCTGGTCAGAGAATTTGACTAGACATCCAATGCCAGCTTTCAGCCCTGGACAGTTTTTGATATATACTATAGACAGAAGGTACCATGAGGATCGAGTCCTATTTAGATGGAAATCCATCTTTGTCTTTGTCTAATTTGCCAGTGACATAATAATATTAACTATTCTCACTTTGGCCATGTGAAAATATGAGTGAACAGGATGATTAAATCAAATAATACTGTGCTAAACTTTTCTTGAATCTGGGTGTTGGACCCTCATTCGCCTCTGTCTGTCTTTCTCTTTTTTTCTTTTGTTCTTCTTCTCCTTTTGTTCTCTCTTTTTTCCAACCTGTCAACTTTCTCTCTGTCATTCTTCTGTCCTTCTACGTCCACTTGTCCGTCACCAATCGGCATCCACCCTCATTCCTTCATAGCATCACTCTGTCCATCTCAGCCCGTTCTGTCTCTACTTTACTTCTCCTCTCTCCTCTCTCTCCTTCTTTTCCTCCAGAATGTCAACCTGTATCAGCAGTGGCCCCCATCACATACTTCAGCCATCAAAGCCTTCCAGTTTTCATTGAAGAGATTCACAGAAGAAGTCCATTAAAGGACCATTTGAGATCAGAATGGTTTTTTTGTCAGAACAGACAGGGGAAGGTTAGACGTCACCGATCACTCTTGATCCCTTGGCAAAGTTCTTAATCTCCCCTTTAGTGGACGCTAGGCCTCGGCCTTACTGGAAAAAGTAGTTTTGATAAATGTGCATCGCTACGACGCCTTGTTTTCTGAACTGACCTCTTCTCAGGAAACTTATGTCAGTGTTGTTTTTAGTCCTCGTCTTTATCTCTTGTCTTGTTCTGTAATTTTCAGCCTCTCTCTCTTCTCCTTCCTTTCTATCTGCACACACACACACGCACACACACACACACACACACACACACACTCCTTTCCTCTCTCTGTTAACTCCAATTGACCCTCACTCTCCTGATTCCTCTTTTACTCTTTCAGTGTTTTCACGATCCTCCTCTCCCTCCTCATCCTCGCCCTTCCCTTTTTATCTGTAACTACATCTCATGACCAAGCTTAGAGCTGCCTAGTTTAACTCAACTAACTGCTGTCCCCACCATGTGTTCCCTCTGATAGACCCCCCTCACCTTACCCTACAGTACCACTACTATAAAGTCTGGTTGGTCCAACACAAAAAACAGAAACAACTTCAATCATCTCTTTTTGATCTTCTCTATGATTTTTTTCTTCTTTCAGGGAATGCCACAACTCTAATCCTCTCTAACTCTGACAACCCCTTAAGACACTGCACCCGTTTGGCATTGAGAGAGATCTTGACTTGATACGAAATATTATCGCTGTCCAATCTGACATTGATTGAGGGAACCATTAATGTAAAAATGTAGAGAGCAAAAAAAAAAAAGAATCTGTCAATCAGTAGGATCAATCCGGTTGGATTGAGGATACTCTCTTTGCGCGGATGCACGGCTGCTTGTATTGTGAAAGTGGGTTTTGAGGGAAGTTGGGGGGAGGCGTAGCGGGCTGGGTAGGTGGGAAGAGTTCTTAGATAATGGGAGTGAAGTTAAGGCATGTTGCATGCTCTGTGTGTCCGGGTTTGTGGGAGTTTTCCAGGGGGGTGTTGTGTGGTGTTGCATGCAATCCTTGCACTCTCTGTCGCATGGCTATGGGCAACATTGAGCCTGCCTGTCTGCCTGCTGCCTGCCGAGCGCTGTGGAATGTTGGCCGATGCCCTCCGCCTGCCGCACACTCGGCTTTGGGCATGCCCGACACTCGCACACACTCAGGAACACGAGCACGTACACAACCCCACCGCCATCGTACTGCCGTGCTTGCCATCGTTAGTGCCCAACGCTCATGTTCGTAGGTAAATCTGATGGACGCCGACTGGTTGGAATAAGAACGGCAAGCGGCCCCAGCTGGCCCAGCTTGTTTCGTTCTATCCACAGGTTTCTCCATTGGTTTTACCTGGTATAGACATGTAAAGACAGGGAACCTCCTTACAGGTAGGGGGAGCTCTATAGAAGATGCCTCAGTTAAACAAAACAACAGCAGTCTCCTGAAAAATTGCAGAATTACTCCAGTGATACTGTTATTGTTCTCTAGTCGACCTATTTTGTCTCCAAAGGACTCCAATTAAGCGCTCTTAATTGCAGTCTGTGCAAATAATTGTGTGTAAGTGGGCGGGGAGGGATGTTGGGGTTGGAGGGGATTGGAGGGGGGTTGGTGTATGTGTACTGTTATATATATATCTATATATCTATATGTGTGTAACAACAGAGATGTGTAAATGTACCAGTGCATTCACACATTTAGGGAACATGGGCACAGGTTGGGTCGGAGGCCATTTTGGCTCCGATTGTTCTTCCTTGTGGTTCTCGGCTCTCACAGTTGCTTAGCAGCAGATGGCCCTCATTGGATAGCTGTGCTGTCTTGTAGAGTATCATTGGAAAAACAGGAGACGCAAAGACTCGCCTAGTCAAGTTTCTGTCCTCAAGCAAATGCACGCACTAATAAAATGTGCAACAGACTCAACACATGAATGCTCAACAGTCACTTAATTTAGCAAACATTTATTAGAGGACTCATTACCTCCACTTAAAATTCAGACTTGACTTATTAGGCTGATCAGATCCGTATCTGAAAGGATTATACTGTCATCCGTGCCTTAACTCTAATCTGTCTCAGAGAACATTAAATAAAACCTGGACGAATCCAGTCCGACTCTAATTGGCTGTTGTCTATGGAGCTCTCTCAACCCTGCCCCCAACCCCTCACCCCCGCCCCTTCCCGGAGGTTCAGGCACAACCACACCTTAGCGAGGACACGTACCTTTCTCATGCTCTCATCCCGACTGGCTCTCCACAGAGGCTGCTGCGAATGGATCTGCCGGTCGCGGATGACAACACAGTGCATTTTAACTCCACCCTCATGGCTCTGATCCGGACGGCACTGGATATAAAGATTGCCAAGGGTACGACTCTAAAGTACTCTAATCCATTTACTGCTTCAGTTACTTTCCTGTCTGATATTCTTGGGTGTTCCTGGGTAATTCGTGACTTTTCACCTCTCAATTTCTGTCTGCTTCTCTTCAACAACTCTAGATCATCTTAACAAAAACAATTCTGACTCTAACAAATTACTTTCTTGTTTTGGGTGAATGTGTATATGTGTGAATGGTTAAAAATATTTCTTTTGGTCGTCCTTTGGTCTGTACCTTCTTTGCCTTCTTTGCCTTATGTGTCTTCATGTGGGGTGTTTGCATGTATGGATGTGTGCATGTGTGCAAATGATTGATGTGCGTGTGTGTGTGTGTGTGGGCACTCTGGGTCGCGGGGCTACCCAGGCGGTGCAGACAAGCACCAGATGGATGCAGAGCTGAGAAAGGAGATGATGGCTATTTGGCCAAACTTGTCGCAGAAGACTCTGGACCTGCTGGTCACACCACACAAGGGTAAGTTGCAGGAAAAGAGAGCATAGTGGTGTGTGTGTGTGTGTGTGTCCGATCACCAACTCACCAAGAGGACAGCTTCCACCAGCCAGTGTCATTCACTGCTTCGCATCTCCTGATCAGGCTACAACCGCAGAAACACACATACTGTACATACAAATGCATATATACATACACCAATATATATTCTGAACATCCAGAAGTTCTCCCAATACCGTGATCCAAAATATTTCTACCTGCCAGATTCCAACCAAATTGGGTATCAAGATTCAGAATCCTAAAGGGATTTATAGTAGTTTCTGATGCCTCTATGGCTTCTCATATAGCATCATTACAAGAGACACGTGCTAACTCAGTAACTCTTTGCTTATTGCTGCAAGCAAACAGTAGGAGACAAAGACATGAGTCCTCACTGGCATGAACACAGCAATTGGTGTTTTTGTTTTTAAGACCTGTCTAAGCCAGAGGTCCTGTTGTGGCACAGGTTGTTCTGGTAAAAGGATTTGATGTTTGGTCTTTACCACAATGTCTTAAGGCTCTACAAGCTACAAACAGGCCACAACATATGCTGAATGCTTTGGTTACCAGTATCAAGAGAGGTTGCAAACCTACCTGAACCCAACGAGGTGCTTCCCTCGTTCCCTGCAGCATCACAGGCCTCATATTTGGTATCCAAACTCTGCATCCTCACAAACACAATTTGGAAAGGTTGAGGAATGTTTCCACTGGATTTTAGACGGTTTAGACCGAAGTTTAGACGGTTTAGATGCATCTTGTAACTAATTGGCTTCAGTATTTCCTGCATCATTTGTGTTCACAGATAAACATCTCACACAGGATTGCACCACACCATACATGTAGTGTAGGCACACCAGCACACACATGTACACAGACACACCGAACACAACAGAGTGAACACAGTTACACACACACACACCTGCACTGCTGATCTTGCCACCCATTCAGTCAGACCTGGTATCAGGGGGTGCCTGCTATAGAAGATCCTCTATAGAAGTCTTTTCACTACAGGAAGAAATGAGCAGCAAGTAAAGTAGTTAAAATAGATCTAGGTTAATAAGTTCATATTAAATGATGGTGATGAGTGGTTGTTTTCAGGTGAATCTGTTTAGATGATTATTTAAATGATTTTAGTTCTAACATGAGTAGATGATATTATAATGAGCATGCATGTTTAGCATATCTGCAAGTTGCTTGGCTAAAGGCATGACAGCTAATAAGGTATGAGATATGCATTGTCATGTCTTATTGCCCGGTGATAGAATAAGAAAATAAGATATGTGTGGTCATATCTTATCACACGTTAATAACAGATTTGATGCTGGAAGACTTGTAGCCATGCCACTTTGAAAAGGGCAACGCTCATTAAGTAAGAAAGTTATCCACAGAGTTTTTTGACAACCAAAACAAAGCTCAGTATTTTTCTGATTTTAAATGTTAAATGTTTTCCATCCAAACTCTGGGGATACATGTCCAGAGTTTTTAGAAAAAAATTGAGCTCCTGTTTTCCCAGCGATCATTTGACAGCGGTGTCAAAGTGTTTCTTAGTGAGGTGGCTACCTGGTCCTCAGCTTTAGTATCATGTCTAAAGACAAAATATATACTCAAGCTTTAATAAAGTTAGATGATAGCAAAGTAATAAGAGAATGTTAGAATATATAGGTCCAGCATCTGCCTGTGAAAAGACTACTGCCTTTGTTGTGTTAATAATTGTATAGTGTTGTGATATTGTATTTGTCAGTTGTACGCCAGTGAGTGAGCGCAGATCTGTTTCAGTTTACAATGAATGTTGAGGCAGTGGCCGCCGATGTTCCCTCAAGAAGACAAAAGAGCATCATAGTCCCTGTTACAATGAGCATTTTTATTTATTCTTATTTGTCCTTTCATATTGCACTTTTTAAAAGCCTCATCACAGCATCCAACCAAATGTCTACCTGCCACATTTGCAGTGCATAGAATCACATCATCAGCAAACCACTGAACCCTTTATCTCATTATACATATAGGTGTGCATGATATCACCAGCTTATTAAACTATTTGCCACATGATCTTTTTAGATTTTTAGACATGAGCTTCATGCATGAAAATTAGCATAAAAACAGTACCATCAATGTCGTAAATGAATTTGAGCCATATGTTGAAAAACGTATTAGCCAATGAGAATGAGGTTCTGTGACTCCATGGTTGCACACGAGCATGAACGTCAGTATGTTTGCATACATGTTATAATGAGATGTACATTAAAACATTTTAAAGTGCAATAGGACGGGGTCATTGTGTGTGAGAGGTTTACTATGTAGGACTTTCAGTAAGTTTGTCACTCTGAATATGCCTCTTGTTTTTTTTTCACTCCTCCAAAAGTGTTTTATGTTCACAATTATTGGTCACCACTGACTAAATAATGAACTTTCCTTGGTCAACTGAACCAAACTAAGAACTTGTTCTTAAATTTAGTTTAGTGATTTTGAAGCTCAGGTGTGTCCGTCCATGCACTGACATGAAACAGAACTGTCTCACCTGCTGGTGTTTTCTGCATGTTATTGTGAATTTCTATCTGTTTGTTGTTTGTGTGTCTCGTCCCCCACTCCCATCCCCCCCACGGCTCAGGGTCCCATCCCACTCGGGTCTAATCTTGCAGGGTAACTTGTCATTTTCTCAGCAGCCACAGACTTGACGGTGGGCAAAATCTACGCCGCCATGATGATCATGGAGTACTACCGGCAGAGCAAGACGAAAAAGCTGCAGGCCCTGCGAGAGGAACAGGTAGACTCCATCCCAGAGAAACTCCCCAAACCCAACAAGGCCTTTATTTCCCTTTCCTCTTCTTCCTCCTCCTCCCGGCCCTCTTCTTTGATAAAGCTTCCACTGGACTGAATTTTGCCTGTCTTCAGCCAAATGTGGATTTAAAAGCATAAGAACTATGTCTTATGCATTTAAATCTGATATAAACTCTCAGCTACACCTCCCTACCTCCCTCTCCACCTGCGCTGTACCCTTTACGAGCATGCTACCTGGAAACCTCCGTCCTTTTCTAGCACTTGTTCCTTTACTATGCTTGCTAGTTAAGGTATCGAGCTGTTTTACTTTCTCTAGCTAGTCGCCAACCTTTCCCTTTTCAGCTGCTTCAAGTTTTCTTTGTCTTTTCACCATGGGCTGTTTTACGTGGTGACGAGGATTAGGTGTCACAAAGGTGTTACCAGTTTACAACTATGTTTTTTTTGTTGCTAATGTTCTGAATGATGATGATGATGATGATGATGACACACCACATGGCCTTACATTTTGTTCCCCGTCAGTGCTCTTCCCCTCCTGTCGATGAATGCCTTTTGAGATGCACTCGCTCCCGCTGTCTGTATTTTCAGTCCACGCCATGGACGTGTGCAAACATCTCTCCACTCATGTAGTTCCTCCTGTTCGCTCCAACAAGTCATTCGTTTTGGTTCAGCACTAAATTTCATGTGATACAACAAAATTCAAAATTTGCTCATGGAGCCAGCCTCATATTTCCTGAGGTGGGATTTCTGTTTTGAAGAACGAAGGAGTGTATTGGTGATTGGAGAGTATGTTCATCTTTTTTCTTTCAAACTGCAAAAACAGTGTGTGTTGGTATGTTCCTGAATGCAGCCATCCCATTGGACTGAACGGACAGGTCCAACACAGGCTCTCTCAACATCAGCAGGACACAAGGACTTTAACCAGTCTGTGTCTGTGGGTTTGCCATCTCTACACCATCTCACTTCATTCGTCCTCTCTTCCAATGTGGTCTTTTTTTGTAATGCCATCACATTTTGTAGGAAGAATCCACCCAAAAACATCATAACAGTGTTATAAAGGTTTTGCTGTTTGATGATTTGTCATTCATTCAATGAATTCACATGTCCTGGCTATCTGAACCATCAGGTCAGTGTTCAACCTTTAGAATTAAAAATCAAGTGTAACTCTCTTCAGCAATCCGAGAAACTCCTTGATACAAAAAGACAAAGATCATAGACGCAGGGATGAAACAATGATGGCAAATAATGATGGCACCTGCATATGTTAATAAAAACATATGTTATAGTAAGTAGAACTGCAGTTGGTACATCGGGACCTCCGACAGTATAAGAGAATCAGGGGGTGGATTTTTTCTTTAACTCCTCATTTGTTGTCCTCGTCTCTTCCTCCTCCTTCTTTAAAACTCATCACATCTCAACTCTCCCCTTCAGTGTTTGTTGAGCTGTTTGTTGTGTCTCAGATGTTTGTCCTCTTTGTCTGTCATTCTCCTGTTTCCTTCGCTCTCTTCTAGAGTCTGTTTTGTGTCGTCCCTCATTCCTGTCTTCAGTGTCGTCTCTGTCCTTCTGACGCGCTCCCTTTATCCTTCCAGGAAGAGATGATGAGACCTTGGCTTATCAAGTTCTCGCTGTTTGGTCCAATCCACGTCGATTGTCACCAAGTTGCTCTAACCGACGCCCATTCTCTCCAGCCTGTCTGTCTGTCTGTCTGTCTGTCTGTCTGTCTGTCTGTCTGTGGGTTTTGGTGGATGTTGAGTGGAGGTCCCTGTGGCCAGTGGCTCCATCTGTAATCAGTCAGTCCTGGAAATATTCACTGGTTCATATCCCACTGCTGAGACATGCTCATTGTAGCTGGTGTCTGTTTTAGATGTTTGGTGTTTTCGCCATCGTCCATCTTAATGTTTGAATTTTCTCAGGATGCATCACTGGAGATAACTAGTTTCAAACAAGACTGTCCAGAGACGAACATGAGCCATTAACCTCCATGACACACGAGATGATGACTGGACGGGATTAGACAAACATCTGACAAGCAGCAGTTTTAAATCTTCTCTGTCTAATAATTTATGTCACATGTTCAAATAGAAGGTTTACAGTTGAAATGATGCCAAATTGTTTTTGTGCTTAGATAAAGTCAGCCTTTTAGATAACTAACCAAAGTTGGCCATGACTTTCATGTCATGAACACATCTGATTGTCAAACAGGGTAACTTGTTCAGTGGAAGTGAACGTTTGTGTGACTGTCTTTCATACGTATGTGGATTTGGGACACAACTTTAAAATGTCCCTTTAAGGCCAGTGTTAATTTCTAACTGCAAATTTTAGTCGGTTAGTTTAGTTTTAATCACATTCTTTAGACTAAAACCGAGCAACTGAAAAGCCTCTATTACACCTCCACCGGTCCAATAACAAGTCTTTCAAGTATCATTGACATTTTTTATTGGCGTGTTTGACGTACCCAGACGAGCTTCCTGTCCAGCAGATCAGCCCGATGTGTCAGAGGAGGTTTGGACGTGTTTCTGTTTCTGAACAAGTCTCGATCCATCTGCACTCATTTAGCATTCAGCCTTCAGCTTCCAGGCTGTGGAGGGACATGACACTGTAGGCCGTACAAGTCATGAACCCATCGCCTTTAAACCACTCTCGAGACAACTCCATTACCCAGGATCCCCTGGGAGGAAGCCTGCCTGACCTCAGACCTGATGGAAGCAGCTAGTTCAGCATCAGATGTCTTCTTCCTACAAAATGGCATATTACTCAAAATATCTTGGCAGATGAGGGATCACACAGGTTGTGATTTTTGAGTAAAACATCTTGTTCGATGATGTGTTTCATGAGTAATTTGGTCCAAGACCTGTGATTTAAGAATAATCAAATGCCTAAGGTAGAAGTTTCCCTCTGACACAGATCTGAGATCAGCTTTCCCTCCTGAACATCAACCCAAATCAGGAAAAGTCAAATAATGTTAAAGCCAACAGTTTTCCATTAAACACCTGTTCAGTGTGGTCAGCAGATCCCAGATCAGTGGCCTGGCAGGGAACTTTACCTAGGATATACCCACAGCCAAGTGCTTGCCGATGGCGCCCCCGTGTGGGTGCATGCTGCGAGTGCATCCTGTGTTTGTGTTCCTGTGTCTGCCCCCCTGAGTGTGCCTGATGCCAGCCTGCAGGCCATGTCGTGTATCTCACACAGAACCGAACGCCATTAATGTTTCAGCGCATGGAGCCGCCCTCTGAGGGAGGGGGCCCCGACAGCCAGGGGGGCCAGGGCCTGAACGGCCTCCCCAGCACCCAGCCGGACAACCTCAACAGCATGTGAGTGACCAGGACCCTGCGTGTAGGCAAACACACAACAGCAGGAAATATCAACACCTGTCCACACACACATACGTCCTGTAGTTATCTATGCAGGCATATACATAATATATAGCATAATAGTTTTTGCCCCTTGGTCAGATTTTTAAAGGCATCTTGCTTCTTTTCAAGCACAGTGGGGTTTTTTTTATTTTACATAATATATGAGGAAAATAATTTGGAAAAGAGACATTTGCAACAGCTCAAAATTCAGACCTCAGTTGCAGAATTTAATCCGATTCTGGTTGTTTTAGCTTTTGTAGATGCTGGAGTTTTTGTCGTGCACGTCGAGTATTCACAACATTTCTCTTCTCGTCCTCTGTGGACAACATTAGTCACTTTCACATGTGAATATGTGACAATACATTGAACATGATGCAATGCAAAACAATTATATTTAAAATCACAATCTGGTGTACAATCACCCCAGATGTGGGGTCACATAAAATAAAATAAACTCTGGAGTAGGAACATTCAATTTCAAGATATTTGAGTTGAGTGAACTGAAAGTAAAATGACTCATTCATACACTACAAACATACACACTTATTTGTCTTCTTATTCCAGCTTCGTTGCCTTTGGGTGTCTTTGACCATCTGTTTTTAAATGGTGTCTCATGTTGTGTGTCGGAGTGTGTTTTCCAAAAAAAAGCCTACTCAGATTTGCCTGAGCATCAGTTATGTGGGCAAAACATGACCTTTGGAAATTGCATGAGTGCCGTTTATCGGAGTGAAATTGAGCCGAACTGGCATCATATATCATGGTTTTACAAATTTACAAATCCCTGTCTGTGTGTGTGCAGAATCTGTGTGTGTTACTGTTTGAAATCCTGTTGACCCAGAGATCCTCATCCTTCATTGCAAACCTCCCTGATTTGTAATCCCCTGACTCTATGTGTGGGTGCCAGACCTCCTGAGGGTGGCATGACTGAGAGCCAGTCGTGGGTGACGGCCAAAGCCCGGGAAATGTTCCAGAAGACGGGTAACTGGAGCCCCGACAGACCCTACCCCGACGACCTTCACGACCACCGTCACAACCCGCAGGTACGATGAGCACGAGCGCGCACGTCGTCACGATGGTAACACACCGACTCAGGCCGAGCAGAGACAGTTTGTCTCCAACCGCGCTGGTTACGCTCTGGTAGCTGAGTGGAAGCAGTAAAGTCTCGTGTTCAGCAGGTCCTTAATTATAAAGAAATATTAAAGACGATGATGAGAAACATCAATGTTTCAATGCATAAATTGCAAACGTCTCTAAACCATCACACTTAAAGTCACAAAACCTGACATAAATTCATTGTCATAAGCATAAAGATGTGAAAAGAGAAATCTCAACCTGCTGAACAATCTACAACCAGAGGTGCAAAAACAATTCTCTTTCTATCTAAATTACCTCACGTTGTTGAATTTATTGACATTACTTTAATTGTTTAAGATGTAAAACTTTGTCATCAGTTAAATTTAGAAACTGATTTTTGGTGAGTTTCCCCACAAGGCCCATCCTTAAATAAAAGTCTGAATCTCTGAGCTCTCTGAAGAGTCAGAGCTTTAATGCAAACGCAGCCTTTCTACTGTAAAAAACAAACAAACAAACAAAAAAAAAAGCAAGTAGTGTTTTAAAGCACGTGACAAGTGAGTGGAAAGTAAAACCCCTGATTTTCTTTCAGGTAAGTGTTTTATTTCAAACAATCCTGTCCGATTCAGATTTAACCTCAGAAGCAGGATTGGATGGGCATAAAAGACGATAAATGAGAATCCTTGGGGGCTGATGTGTTGCTGATTGGAGTCTTTCATGATAAAAACATGAGAAATTGCTCGACCATTTTACCTTTTTTTTTCTGATATGAAGTGATTTTACGCAGTTGCGAAGGAATTTAACTCCACTTTAATGTTTGAAAGTTCTTGTTGTGGAAAGATTGACAAGTATTAGTACTATAATCCATCATCTCTAACACCGCTTTCTTAACAACCTCCAATAAATGGCTGAGTTGAAACCTTTTCAGTGACTGAAGTGCTGGATGTTGCTGCTATGACTCCGAGACTGTAGTGTCTCTCTGTCCTTTGCGAACCTACTTATCTGTCTCTTTCTTCATCTTCCTGTTCACATCTCCTGTTTTCTCCCACCATCTTCCTCTTCCTTGATTTTTCCTGGTCACTCTTCAACCTCCTCTCGAGTCACTGGCTTGGAGTTGGTAGATGTGTTTTGTGATCCTCCTCCTCCTCACTGCCTCCTTACTTTCACTTGTCTGTTGGGACGTCCCTTCTCCCCGGCCCCTCATCTCTCTCTTCAAACTAATGTGCTAAGATGTAGATTTGGAATTGTGCCATGTGCTCTTTGAAAAGAGCTTTTGAGATGTTTCCCTGCCACAGGTTTGGATCCTTGGGTTGGCAGGTTTATGCTAGAATGGTCCCCAAAGAAGCTGTTTCAATGGTTTGGTCCAAGTCCAATTCAGAAAGGTATTTTAGACTTTTATGCCTTATATTTAGGAGACAGACAAAAACTTTCCTGATACCTCATTGAATTTATTTCATGTCCTTCCACCTCAGCTAGCGCCCCCTTCAGTTAGCCTCTCCCTCAGCAGACAGTGGTCACGCCCCCTCTCGTTGTCTTTTACAGACGGTAGAGATGAGGGAGATGGGGCGGGACGGGTACTCCGACACTGAGCCCTATCACCCAATGGATGGGCATGGGCGGACCCTCTCCATGCCCCGCCTCTCAGCAGACAACCAAGTGAGCACCTTCATCCCACCATCACCACCACCACCACCACCATCATTATCCATCACTATGCCTGTTAGAAATGGGGACAGATGAAGTGAATCAAAAAAGTCTCTCCTTTCATCCTGAATGGAGAAGAGAACCAAGTCTGAAATCAACCAAAAACAAATGACTGATCATTTTTACTATATTAATTGTTTCATCCAAATTTAATATCTTTAGTGGAATATTTTCCAAAAGTACTTTTATGTGTCTGAAACATGGTTCACTTCCTCCTCAATGTTTTGCCGGGATGCAAAGATGCAGCGAGACTTTTGTGAATTCACCTCCCTCTGTCTGCTCTCCCGTTAGTCTTCCCTTCCTCCCAACATCCCTCCACCTCACTTTAACCCTCCTCCACTCCTCCAGCGGCCGACCCAACAGAGCAAACTGGGTCAGAGGGCTGGATAAGTGTTCTAGATATGTATGCAAATATATATCTAGGAGACCTATAGGTATAGAATATCTGGTCGAACCATATCCTGTTCCCCATTCCATCTCCATTAGATCCTTGGTGTGTCTGTCCTGTGTAAACTGTGGCCAGAGTTCATGTCCCTCTGCAGCAAAGAGAAAAAACTGAAACACTGGAAACAACTTGAAACAAATACAACCACATGGTGAAAAGGTACATAAACTATAGGTGCCATTTTTTTATGTATGGAAATTGACTTCATCATTGACTTCCTCAAATGGTTTGACTTCTTCAATATGTGTGAGACCGAGACAAAGAGACAAGTTACTATAGATAATTTCATACTTCAGTCACAGTTTTGTAGAATCTTATTACAATTAACTACAGTAAAAATTATTGAGTGAGAACAATATTAATTCTAATATCAGGCAGGGACAGATGATTTTGTACTCGCTGATTTTAAAATCTGGTCTCACAGATTTCTCCAGCAGGTTTGGAAGCTTCTAAATAGTAGATAATGTGAGAGAGCTTATTAACAGTTTCTGGAAAACCTCTCACAGTATCTGGTTATTAGTTGTAAACTCATTTTTCCAAATAAAAAAGATGGTGGGTGATACAGGGACAGAATCTGCTTGCTTTATATATTTATAATAAATAATAAACAATTTTCATGATCCTCTTTAAAAAATACCAAGAGAAGAGTTGAAATTCATCTCCATGTTTTTCATTCATGATTGGACTTTGCCATGAAGCCTCTGGCTGCAGTTGCACACACACTCACGCATTCATGCATACGAGCATTTCCATGTCACTGCATCCAGTCATGTTGCTCTCACTTTGGTATGTTGGTTACTCCATGCAGTGTTTTTGTATGAACATTTAGAGGATGAAGTAGCAGAGTGTATCAGAGGAATGTGACATAAACAGAGGCGTTGCAGTTTCTACTCATTCTGAGTGAAAACTCTGTAGCGTGTAAAACTTACTTATTTTAGCCTAGACAGTTGATGATGTGCAACCAATAATTAAATATTCTGTTTATGCTTCTCTTCTAATTGTCCTCTGTTGATATGATGCAGATGTAAATACCCTCACATTGACGCTGTCAGCACTTTCACTCTCCAAATACTGCAGTTTAGCTATGAATGCACTCTTTGTATACTACAGACAATCAGTTCTCTTTGCCGCTCTTTATATCTTGGCAAGCTCCACCCGTTTGGTACTGCATGGTCATTAAAACAAACACTGCCTGAGCCAGGGTTGGTGCCTGTAGTCTGAACATAGTTGTCCTGGAACATAGAGTCTTGGTGTTAATAGAATTAGATGCACAAAATGATTAGTGTTAATATAAGTACGTAATAACTCAAGATGCGGGAGTGTAGAAAATGTCCTGCGTGAGTGTGTGTGTGTGTGTGTTGCGTTTACAGTATATACGTGTGTGTCACTGTTACTTACTGCCTTCTAACACTGCTCTGCCTTACAGAGAGCTCATGCTGTTTCGGTAAGTGTGTGTATGTGTGTGTGTGTGTATGAGTGTGTGTGTGTGTGGACATGCATCTTATATTGTCCTCTGTCCTCTCTCGCTCACTGGCACACCCACCTCCTCGCTCTTATGTGTGTTCACTGGCCTTCTTTAAATGAACTGGGTCCTCTCTGTCTGTCCTCTGTCTGTCCTCCCTTTATCACCTACTTCTGTTCTTTTTACCTCCTTCCTTTCATCTTGTCCTTCCCTTATATACATGCTCTACATCTCTCTCATCCCTCTCTTTCTATTTTTCTCTTTCGTCCCAAAACGCATTAATCTCCTCAATATTATCCTCCCTCTCTTCCTCATATCTGTCACTGTTTCTCATTCCTTCTCTTCGTTTCTGTCTCTGTCTCTTCTCTTTCGGTCCTGGCGGCTATGCTATGTCGGGCCTATGCTCTGTGTGTGTGTATGTGTGTGTGTATGTGTGTGCGTGTGCTACACTGCTCTGCTCTACGTATCATCTCTGTGTTTGCCTGCTCTGCAGCGGAGGAGACACAGGCCTCGCGGAAATAACCTCAGTGTATGTACCTCTCCAGCTCTATCTTCCTCTCTCTCCCTTCCCTCTTGATTCTTCTGTCTCATTTTTCAAACTGGATCTGCACCAAAATGTAGTTTGCTGGTTGTTTTACCCCAGGTGAGATGCCATATGGGTGGGTTTGAACTGCATTAGAACAAGTCAGGTGGTGATAGTTAGTTTAATGGTTTAATCAAATACATCTTTGATAATATTTATGGTCTGATTTTTTTTATCAATAGCCATTTAATATATTTACATTCTGTAATTGCCAAGCGCAAAGTCTTCAGTCAGTTATCGGGGGACCAAGGGGGCGACTAATTTCCTCACTGGTCAGTCGACCTCAGTTTGTATAATCCACACACACTTGGTGCTCCTTCCCTGTGAACTGTAAAAATACTTCTCTGTATTTTTAGTCTGTCTTTAGTCCTTGTTTCCTGTGTACGTGCACAACACACATAACCAGTGGACAATACAGACAATACATGCAACAGTGCAGACTTAGTTCTTTCCTGCGTTTCCCTTTTGCAGTTTGACCTCCAACACAATCATAACCTGGTCGGTAAAAAGTGACTCAGTTTAGTGACAAATCAACAACAGATCTAGTTTTAGAAACTGAAACACCAATCATCATAACTTCTGAAGTGAACAAATTTGCTGTCCTTCAGATTTTGGAGGGCATCTTGTCACACTTGTTACGAGGGACAAATGTCCATATACGTCCCCTCTTCTTCTCTTGGATCAAGTATTTGCGTAATCATTTTTATAGTTTGTGTAGTCTGTTCTGACAGTCACACCAAACAGCTTGTAAGTCGAGACACCACCTGCGTGGTGTCGATGCAGTGAATCCCACCCACCTGGTCCTCCAAGCCCTTTAAGTAAACTGTGACCTAATTGTCACTATTCAGATCTACTTTGATCACATCTCCCTTCTTTTATCTACACTGTCAGCTTTTCTTTGAGCTGTCAACTCTCTCTCTTTCTGTTTCCCCTCTTTCTCTCTCGTGTCTGCTCGTGTTGAGGTCGCTCTGCTCTCCATTTTTTGTTCTCTGTGACGAGTTTCCCTGGAGTTCTGCTCATGTGCAGCGTGTGTGTGAGAGAGTGTGTGTGTGTGTATGTGTGTGTGTGTTCCTCTGTGTGTTACCTGTGAGTTTGCATCGCTGCAGACCGGGTCAACAGTTTGATGAAAGCATGGACTGGCCTGATGAGCAACTGTTGGCCTGTACGGGCGGGGTGCGGGGGGGGTTGGCTCGCGTGCCGGCATGTCATTGGTCATGCATGACGTGGCAGAGCTGAGTATTGGCCTGGATGTGATGGAGAGGAAGTGGTGCACCAACAGGTGTTGCTTTAGCCAAAGTCTGTCATTCAGGAGCCTGAAAGGTGGAGTGAAAGTTGGACAGTTGGATGTTTGTAACTTTTCAGTGCATTGATTTAATGTAAACTGAAGGTTTAATGTAAAAGTCAATTTAGCCAATTTCCTTATTTTAACATTTTAACCTTAAAATGTTTGTCTTGATTCACTTCTTCTTGCTCATGTAGTTTGAGCTGAATTTCTTGTATAAAAGGTGCAATATAATTAAGTTATGAATAGATAGGTACATTATTGATCCTTTACAGGAAATGACTTAGACTGAAATGCTAAATGGAGTCACTCAGCAGACTGAAAGCGTCTTAACAACGCTGAGCTCAGCAGAAGTGCGATGACTGAAGCTAAGAGATGCCTCGATGCAAAAGAGAAAATCATTCTATTGATATTTAACTGTATTTACTTTTGTTTACACACAATCACAATCCAGGTGGTCATTGATTCTTGTGACAAAATTCAGTGTTGTGAAATTACATCTCTAGTTACAACATGGAACAGGGAGGTTTGTCATCAACATAATAACTGAAAAAAACATGCGTGTGTCAGTACAGAATAGATGCTCAGAAAATGTGGAAAGTAACGCTTGTGTGTGTGTGTGTGTGTGTGTGTGTGTGTGTGTGTGTAAGCATATTAAGTGTATGCTCAGTTGTAGTTCTGTGCTGCCGGACACCCAGTGGGCATGCATGGCTTGCGTTAAGCTGCTCAGAGATTGTACAGACAGCTGTCCGTGTGTGGCACAGCTCCTCTCAGGATGGTGAATCCTCTTGTGTTCGTCCGAGTCTTTGTCCGGCCTGCTGCTTGCAGCCCGACGTGTGCTTTTATCATCAGGGTGATGTGAAGCCTTCTGGGGGTTCAGAGCGTCAGCAGGGTCCCGTCCTGGTCAGAAGAGCCTGATAATGACCCCAGCAAGAAAATCACACAAGACTGGTTCCAGGATACTTTAGATTTTAACTGGAGTCAGTCTCTTTATATGATTTCCTTTTTTCCTGATGTCATCTAAATGTGATGCAAAAAACATGGCCACAAATTGATTAAAAATGAATTATATTTGAGCAAGAACACTTCTTTCATGCAGTAGATTTTCAGCAGACACATACAGAGCTTTACAGGTTCAAATAGATTTATATATACAACACTGATTTCAAAAATATTGGGTCACTGTTAAAAACATAAATGAAAACAGATGCAATCATTCACAAACAAACTGTGTTTCCTGACAACAGTTTTACAAAGTGTTCCTGAGATCCATGTATTAATCTCCGTCGTACAGTCATGTGTTCACAAAGTGTTGAACCTCTCTCCATCCTCGCTTGTGAACGACGGAGTCTTTCCAGGATGAACCTTTCATACCCAATCATGATACTATCAGTACTGTCTGTTTTACAATTTTAAAAGACACTAAACTAAATTCAACATGCAACATGTGTTAACACACTTTAACACTTGTGTTAAAATCTTACACCTGGACAACTTTATAAAGGATTTTCCTGTTGGGTTCTTGCAGAGCACTTTGACCAGGCTCTAAGGTTATTGAATGTCAGTTTACTTTATCCACCTGGCTGCCATATTTGATTTATGTCACACTCCAAACAATACCTGTATGAGAAGTAAATGACCAAGACAAGCAGTCTGGACAAAATATGTTATTATTCTGAAAATTTTTATGATGAGTAAATAAATAAGAAATGAAATAACTACAAATATCTAAATAAACATAGAAGATGGATTGAATGAAACTAGATTATGTTGATTCATGAGTTGCCAGGTCGCCAGATGTTTCCCTCCAGTTTCAGTTATATATTATATTTATATAGTGTTTGGTAATGCAGCAAAATTCTCATCATGCTTCAAGTTATTAATAAAGGTTTTGTTTCTTGTCTAATTTCATGTGGCTTTGTGTGCAAAAACTAGTTATAATTTGCCAGAATTTACATTGAGATTTTTTTGTTTTTTTAAATCATTATTTTGAATATTTACAAAAAGTTGTGAGGCTCAAGGAGGAACAACAAAGCTAATGTCAGGGTCTTTGTCCAGCTGTCAGTCTTTCAACCATCAGTAATACATCTGATGTTCTTTTCTGATCTGATGATGTACAATGATCTAAATGAAATATGGCTGCCAGTTGAAGTCCAGTCGGTTCCTCGGCCTTGTGCATGTGAGGCATGGTTTTCTATGGCCTTCCTTCATGCTTGCTCTCTGTCTCTCTGCCCCTTTTCTTCTCTCCCTGTCAGCTCCCTGTTTATCTTTCTGTCCGTTTCATTCCTCCATGTTTTGGTGGAAAAGCATGGTGTTACATGTGCTTGTCGAAGGCTTAGTAGTTTGGGATTTTCAGGCACAATGAGTCGAGCTACGTGAATGAAAAGATAGTGTGATATGATTTCAGATGGGTCAAATAGTACTCAATCATTTTGGTGAGTTGTTTCAGATCAGGTGGGTGCAGGTCGCCACACAGGACCCAAACGGTTCACATCATCAAAACACACTTGTGAAAACCTGAATTGTCCCAGTGTGGTAAACCACCACCCACCCAAACCAAGACCTACTTGTTACTGCTGTTTGACCCAAGTCAGATACTGTCATTTAATATTCAGACACGCATGAATCTGACAGACCTTCCACCACATGCAGGTCTGTAGTCGAGTCACACGCTCATTAAAATCAGCTTAGTGAGTGTTGAGAGCGTCGTCCTTCTCCATCAGTCAGGATGCAATCAATCTCACTTCTTTTCCTCTCTTTCTCTCTCTCCCCCACTATTTTTATCTTTCTGCTTACCTTATCACATCCTCTCCTACCTTACGTCCTCCCTATCCTCCCTTTCTGGATCTCCTCCTCCGCTCTGTCCTTCGTCCTCTCAGACCATCACCGACACCAGTCCGATGCGTCGCTCCACCTCCAGCCTGGTCCACGGACGCACGGGCCGCGGCGTGAGGCTGGACGACTACTCCCTGGAGAGGGTGGTGTCCGAGGAGGGGAGGCACGGAGGGCGCCGACACAGGGACCGGAGTCACCGCGCCTCGCAGCGCTCACTGACCAGATACACCGACGCAGACACGGGTGAGCCACTCGTACTAGAAACCTGCCTTCGATGCCTGACATCTGACTGAGATCTGCAGCAGATCCCATGATGCATCTCCAATGTTCATTTTACTTACAAAAAGTTAGATGCTGCTACTGGGGTCGTAGAAGGCAGAGGTTTTACAAGTTTGACACATGAGGCTTTAAGGTTTTATTAACAAGACAGTGTTTTTGTGCATGAGCTGTGTTTGCAACGTTTTTGCAAGTTCCTGTTAAATTCTTCGAAGCATTTGACTGGAAGAAATACAAGTCCATAAAGAAAAGACAGCACACAGCAGGTTTTCTGTGGACACGTAGTAATGATATAACTTTGCCACAGTGTCTGTAATGGAAGCGTAACATGAACCTGCAGCTTGGTCAAGGGCAGCAGCAGTTGTTGAGGCAATTAAGAGAAATCGGTGCATTTACGGAGCGACGAGAGCAGAGTTGTCATCACATCCACTAAATTTTGCGCGAGTCAAGTCTTGGCACAAAGAAGTCCTTGACAAGAACATTGTGCAAGCAGATAGCCCACTTCATCGCTAATTGCGAGTACAAATTGCACGCTCAGGCTGTAAAATTAATGCAACGAGGCTGGCGCGGTTCAACTCTAAATCCCCTTTATAATTGGAGAGCTCTCTAATCTGATGGAGGAGGCTCTCCTCTGCTTCCCAGACTCAGTTAGTGATGATGGTGTTTTAAATTAGTTTTCTTTGCTCTACATTTCAGTGCACAGGTGAAGTGGATTTTTGCGTGGATTGGCATTCAATTTTTTTTTTCCTTTTAAATCTTTAATTCTTTTAGCTTGTTTTCATTTTCATTTAAATCCCTTTTGCAATAGTTAATCCGCTACAGTAACTTGTGACACATGCTGTAATCTTAATTTGTGTGTGCTGAAATCCTGACAACATAATGAGTGGTCTTGTGTTTATGAATGTAAACTGAGACATCTCTTTGCCAGGCCTGGGCACAGACCTCAGCACCACCACGCAGTCGGGCGACCTTCCGCCCAAGGAGCGCGAGCGGGACCGCGGCCGGACCAAGGACCGCCGTCACCACCATCACCACCACCACCATCACAGCTCCATGGACAAGGAGCGCTACGGCCCCGACCGCCACGACTACCCACACAGGCATCCTCATGACCGCCACTGGTCCCGCTCACCCAGCGAGGGGCCTGACGGACGAGGACACAGACAGGTGGGCTCCAGAGGCACCGAGATGAAGGCCATGAAATATTTGTTTCCCAACACTGTCTTTCCTGTTCGTTCTTGTTAATTTCCATATATGTAAAATAACTTAAATAAAGCTTTTAACTCAATACATATTCAGTAAAAGCACTAATAGCCTGGAGGATGTTCTGTACTGTCATTATGGATACTTCAGTGCTGACGATAGTACTTACATCAAACCTATGAGCTGTTTCTGTTTCAGTAGATGTAGATTTTTAATGTTTGAATCCCAGTGTACCCGTTACCAGGAGCTGAGGTGAATAATGAAAAGTATTATAATTTATGAAGTGCTTCTTAACCCTGCACAGTTTGCACCCACCACAACAACTGTTCTTTTATCCAGCAAGAGTTCGCACAAATTCAAACACCTACTTATGAATTTCAATCTCTCTTTTTTGTGTTATGCTTTTTTCTTTATCACTGTTTCTCTTCTCTGTCCATTTTTCTTCAATGTGACGTGTGGCTTCTTGTTGTCAATTTTTTGCCTCATCACTATGTTTTTGAATGATTTTCAATGGTGTTTATCTATCTATCTATCTATCTATCTATCTATCTATCTATTCGCCACCACTCTGCTCTATTCTGGTCTCTGTTGTTGTTGTGGTGCGTTTTGATTTTCCTTGTTTACATTTTGCTGTAGGGCAGTAGTTCGGTGAGCGGCAGCCCAGTCCCCTCCACCTCGGGGACCAGCACTCCACGGAGAGGCCGTCGCCAGCTGCCCCAGACCCCTGCTGTCCCCCGTCCACATGTCACCTACTCCCCCGCCGTCCGAAAGCCCAGCTATGGGCCCCCGGGGCCGGGCCGGCTGCGCTCGCCCTCCCGAGACACTTCTCCCCACCAGACCACGAGCGGGGCTACCACCACCGCCCCCCGTCACGCCACGCCTCTCCACACCACGGGGGCTCCTCGTCCCGGCACGGTTCCCCGCGCTCCCCTAGGCACCAGTCCCCGCGCTCGCCCCTCCACGGCTCACCTAGGTCCCCTCACCGAGGCCGCTGGAGCGGGCCTCCCCCTGGGGACAGCCTGGAGGGTGACGGGCCCTTCTACGAGCGCGACTACGAGTATGAGCGCCACCATGAGCCCCCCGCCTACGAGCAAAGCCTCTCTCATGGCAACCCACACCCACATGGGGGCAATCCTCATCCACACCCACGCTCACCTAGGACTGCCCGCCACGGGCCTCCTCCGCCCCCTCACCCACATCCACGCAGGGTGCCCAATGGCTACCGCTCATCCTCACCTTCTCCGCATCGGCGGGGGCCACCTGGGGCACCCCCCCACCCGCACCACCGCCTCCCCCATGCCCGAGGGCCCCGCAAGGGCCTGCATGAACCTTATAGCGAGACGGACGAGGACGACTGGTGCTAGCAACCACAGGGAGCGAGGGATGAGGGCAGGAGAGGAGAAGAAGAATAGCAGCCTCCGGTGTTCTGGCCTTGGATATGTAGACTTTTAATAAGCAGAGGTGGTGAAAATGTTGGGGGCGTCGAACGCCCTCCAAACCCTTGACCTTCACCTCTCGGACTCTAAATGAGAGGAAAGGCCGGTGGGGAGGGGGGTGAAGGTGCTGCAAATAGCCTTTTACAAATTTTGTCTAAGACTCAAATCAGTGACAGAGCAGCACATGGATAAATTAAAAAAAGAGACTGCCAAGACGACCCGGGCTCAGTTTACCTCCGCCTCCCTCGGCCTCAGAACTACAATACACTACACTTCTATGCTTGACCAGCAAGGCCAGGCTGCAGGAGGAAGAGAGAGGCGTGGGAACAGAAAAGCCAGAGAGGAGCATGTACAATGGCCGGGGATGATGGCGGTTTACGAGGCCGGAAAGCACTTCTCCCAGACTGTCGTGTGATTGGTTAGTCTCGTCAGGTGTGTGCTATCCGTTGCTGGCCGGTCCGCTAATGTAAAAGCCTGAAAATGAGCTGGAACGCAGAGTCCACCGCTTTGACTCTGCTCCTTGAACAGATATGTTTAAAGAAAAATTAATTAACAAAAAGCCAGGACCCCCTAACCCTTACATGCCAAGCTATGCCTCCAGAAAATCAAACTTGAACAATGAAGAACAAAATGAAACTTTACATGACAAACAATGAAAAGAAAAAAAGGGAGAACAACCACTTTATCTTTAATCTTTTTCCTTTCCAAGGGACAGAACCAGGAAGCTCCGCCTATACTGCAAAAACCAGCCAATCACAGTGCTGGCTGATATTTGATGAGTTTTATCATCTCTGTTTACTGTTAAAGACTCACTTAATGCTGACGGAACTGGTGTGACATCACTTCCTGTCCGGTGGTAGTGGGGGGGAGTTGGGGCACAGTGTGGGCTCGCTTCCTGTTCTAGTGCGCTACGGTGGGGGGTGAGCTCAGGTAACTTGAGAAGGGAGTCGGACACTTCACCAAGCCCCTTCCTCCTCAGTTACTCGACCCGGCGCAAGGTGAGGGATGACCTGACAGGAAATGACATCACACGGTTGAATGGGGCGGAGGAGAGGAAAGGAGGGATGGGGAAAAAGACTAATTTCTTCAGTATTTCTTCTGTCGATTACTTCTCCTTCTTGTTCTTCTTCGGACATTGGAGCTTGGTTCTTCTGTTGCATTCGCTCAGCCTCCTTTGATCTTTTTCGGAGTCCAAAATTTGATGGAAACCTGCATGATTGATTAAATACATACTAGAGAGGAAATCTAACTGGTGTGGGTGGGACCTGGGGGCTTTATAGGAAACTTTGCATTTAGGTTTACAAAAGAAGTTCTCTTCTTTCAGACTCTGTCTCTCTCTTACACCTCAAATGTAATTTCCGTTTCACTTTTTACCCGAAACAGGTTTTGACAGTCGGCCGTTTTGTTCGTCTCAGTTTTCCGCCGACGTGGCTCAAAAGTTTCTAAAACCTATTAAAAGACAGGAAACGCTGCAGGATCACGTTAAAGTTTCCTGTCGTGCTTGGGAAACAAGAGGGAGAATGAGCGGAGAGAAGCGGACTTCTACCACACTTGATTTATTATTGTTAATGATGATAGTCTTATGAATAATGATATCAATGTCAATGCAAAATGACGATGACAATGATGATGATGATGATTGATTGATTGATAGAACTGTTGCTGTAGATTTGTTGTCATGTTATTTGGAGTTTAAGTATGCTATGTCCATCTTGATTACATCCGTTATGTTTTTTATCCCCCCCGTTCAATGACGTTTACCGGGTTCCTGATGCCTTCCTGCAACGTTTCGGGGCAATGACGGCTTGGGAACATTCACTCAGCAGCGTTGCGTGTTGTAACGCAACTCTTAAGATACACTCTCTCTTCGGATGGTGGAGGTAGAGGTCAGGGGAGCTTCAGTACCTGACGTGCAATGATTCATGGGGTCAGCACTCTTGTCAACCCAAAGATCAAGAATTCATGCTCAGAAGCAGGTGTAGACCAGATCATTGAGAATGTAGAAGAGTCTGTCTGCCTTTTACACTGCAGAGGTTTCAGACCACCCTGTTTTTCTGAGGTTAAAGTTCTACCATGGTTGAATTCTTCCACCTGCAGCCAAAAAAAAAACTTTGAATTTGAATCTTTCCTCTCTGTCGGGCTCTGTAGTTTTGTAGTGAGATCGGTTGCCGGCAGTGACAGCACAGTATTGGTGGTTCAGTGTTGGTGTCAGTATTAGGTGGTGTTGTTCTCTGTTTGGCCACCAGGGGGCAGTTATCAGCACACATCCACCCTGCCTTTCCCCCTCTACAGGACAGCCTCCGGGCCACATCCTGGTTTCTAGACCTGGAGTGAAAGCTCCACTTGTACCCGTCTCCTGTATCTTTGTAAGATACGTCGATGAAGTCCAGTCCGAGTCAGGAAACACGGATGCAGCCCGGGAGATGCCATATCTGTCCGTTTGTCAGCCCGTCCTTCTGTCTGCCTGTCTGTGCCAACGCTGACCTCCCCTCCCTTCTCTCAGGTCTGGATAACCAGAGAACAGTCACCAAATCACCGATCCAATCATATGAGGTTGTAGCAAAGCTGAAACCTCCTCTGCCAAAACCCACTTCAGTATCCAGCAACCTTCTCGCTCCTCATCTTTCCTTTTCTTTTTCTGTCCATCTGCTTTGACATCTGTTCTTTCAGCTTGCCAGAGAGCGACACTGGAGACGCTAAAGGCATTACAGGACAGAAACACTTAGGAGTAATAATTTCATCCTTATTGTTATGAGGGACAACAATTATTGAATATTCAATAACTCTAGGACAAGATGATAAAGTATAGATAAATATAGATGATAAACTACATATAAATCTAGATATAATGCAGTAGATGTAGTTATAGATAACAGACAGAGTATAATTAGAGTTTCAGATATTTATTTATTTTGCATACCGTTCATGCTCATGACACGGTCGACGATCTAGCTACTCTCGAAAAAACTGTTTTCTTCGCAGTCGCAGAAACCGGAAAACAAACCCCAGTCCACGTGTTTTGACTCTATGCAGACCTCATGAGCGTCCTCATCGTATTATTTCGGAGGAGAAACTGCAGCGCTGCGGTACTGTGACACGGATTGATGAGACAGGAACACGCGGATCTGAGAAAATGTGAAGATCGACACCACATTTGCACACGTCACTTGACATCACGCCCACAGTGAAACTCCTTTCTTTCATGTACCTCTGTCTTTTTCCCCCCTCTGTCAGACGATCCGTTCTCCCTCGCCATCTTTCTCTCCTCTCCCGAAATGTGTTGCCTCCAGGCCTACTAGTTGAGCATAGCGTAGTGAAGATGGGGATGGGGGGGTTTGTTTTGGTTGGTTGTTCATTTGTTTGACGGGAGTAGAGGGGCGCAAACCCGAAACCCCCTCTGCCATCGCCTCCCATTATGAGAGGTTGCGGCACGTGGGGACGTTTCCCAAATCCCCCCTACAGAGCCACAGTGCCTTCTGTATCAGAGTCACATTCGTCACCCGCCAATCTCCTCGCCCCGAGCCGCTCCCGTCCGTCCCCCCTTACCCTCTGTAGTAGTTGAGATCAACCACACTACGCCTTAAAAGTCAAGTCCCACCGGCTCCCGTGCTGGCATAGAACCAGGGAGAGCGGTGATTTCGAGACTGGGCCACGGTGAGGAAACAGCCAAGAGGCTACACTTGAAGTAGGGAAATCAAAATCACATCCGGTATGAACCTAATCGCTGAAAACTCCCATTGAAGCAGATGCAGATTTTTGTAAAAGTTGCCAAAAATCAAAAGAGAGCCACCAAGTTTGAATCAGAGCTTTGTGGATTTTGACTTGACCATCATCGTTGAAATACCGGATGCTGCTTGCAAGCTTAGTCCCCTTGGCTTCACCTCCCCGTCAGGCATTTTTGTGTCCATCCCAGATATGTCGTGGGTCCAGTTTCAGGCGGTGTAGTGAGAGGTTTACAGAGGTGCAAAGCAGATTGCTTACTTCTCAGGTCCCTCTAGAGTTAGGTAGCTAGATAGTTAGACCACGTAGGGAGGAGTCAGCTGCAACACAAGCAGGCCTCGGATTGAGTTATTGTATGGTTTTACCTGGCATGGCGTCACACGCTGTAAACACCCCCTCGCCCCCCTTCACTAACCTGCATTACACACTCTGACTCTTCACCCCCCCATCAGCAGCCTGCCGATGCACCAACACTCGACGCCAAGCAGGAGATACCCCACCTCCATTTTGGCTCCACGACACCACTCGCTTGTCCAGAATTGTAACAGCAGATCCAAAATGGCCGACACACAACACTGCCCTTGTGTGAAAGCATGTTGTGTGTGTGCGCTTTTCCGAGAACAAATCCCATTCTTTGGAGAAAAAAAAAGTGAACATCTGATCTGTCTTTGTTTTTGTTGTCGTTTCACTGACACTGACTTTGGACAGAGTTTGGGGGGATTGCAAGGTTTTTGCTCAGCCATCGCTTCTCTCCACATCTGCTTTCTGCGTCTTCACCTCGGGCTTCTGTCTCCCATCGGTCGTCACCTCTGACTAATCATTTTTTAATTTACTTCTTCGTTATGGGACGAAGGAAAAAACTAACACCAACCCATCCACTCAGTCGGCTGTGAAATTGTGTCAGTGGGTCAGTCGTGAGGCAACGTGTCGACAAAAACACGAATAAGGGCTCTCTTTGAAAAAAACTACACAGTGGGTTTTAATGTACAGTAGTGCTGCCAAAAGTTGTGCTTATGTAGCTGAAGCCACGCCGTGGTCTCCCCTTTGTACAGCACTAGATGTGTGCATGCGTGTGTGTGTAGGGGGGTCAGGAGCGAGGCGGGGAGGGAGGGGCGGGGGGGGGGGGTCAAAAGGCAACGAGAGAGATTTTAAAGATGCAGTTCGGGGTGGAGTTTCGGGGAGGGGGGGCGGCAGCAGCAGCAGAGGTCGTAGTGATGTTAACACACAATTTCACAATGGCACTGGACCACTTTTCGGGCTCATCCTCATGCTCAGAAGCCATTTTGTCACCGTGACCCCGCCCACGCATGGTCTCACCTTGAGGGGGGTGGGGCTACTGCTGCGACAGGGAGACATTTAGTGTGTGTGTGTGTGTGTGTGTGTGTTGATGTGCGTTGGTGTCTATGAGTGTCTGTGTGCTTGCAGATGCTTTGAGTGTTTAGAGCTGAAACTGATTATTTTCATTATTGATTAATCTGTCAAATTATCAGGTAATCAGAAAATTGTTTTAAAAATGCACATTTTTACATGGTTTATATATTTTTAGTTGTTTTAGGACTGTGGGTGCTCATTAGTTGTTCACACATTTACATAGATGGTTTCATGAAGAGAAGAGACGACAGAACTCTGAATTTTCCTGAATATAGCCGACACAGTGTTTCCTGTCATTAAAAACAAAATAAAATCAAGTAAAGCTAGAAAGAAATTAATAAAATAAGGGGAACAGCTTCTATATGACAAATTACAAGCAATGAAAATACTGTGACTATGTTGTTTTATTAGTCTGAAACTATCCCCAATATATAATCAAATTAATAACGATAAACTTCCCAAGTTCTGAGATGTAATTTACAAGGTCGTCATACAAAGAAAAAATTTTAATCCTCCTGAGATCAGAGAAGTTAGTACAGTTATGTAAATGAATAATCAATAATTGTTTATTTTCTGGTGGTTGATTAATCGATTAATCAGCTAATCATTTCAGCACTAACTGTGTGTGTGTGTGTGTGTGTGCATGTAAGAGAGAGATATGTTACATGTATTTGTCAGACTGTTATTGTGTGTGTGTGTGTGTGTGTGTGTGTGTGTGTGTGCGCGTGCACGTGTCCTGACACCATCAGCTACAGTAGGTAATCCTCAGTGCCTTACACACTGTACAGGACACGATGATTTCTCCCTCTGAGACAATCATGGCTCACACACGTAAGATTTTAATGTCTTCATCGCCATCTTCATCCCCCCCTCCCTCACCCCCTCCTCACCTTCCTCCGGGATCAGTCAAACCTGGACAGGTGAGATCATCACGTCACTTCTCTCACCCATTCTCTCTCATGCTGTCCACTGTATATTTTGCCTCTGTATTTCTTGTGTATATAATCCATAAACTTTCTGAAAAACTCATCGTGTTCCTCTGATGACTTCATCTTTCTTATTCTCTCTCCTCATCCCTCATGTCATACCGCTCACGAACACCAGGTGGCGGGATTGAGATGCTCCATCATCCCTCAGTATGGAAGCTGTATGTCTGTGCTGTGTAGGTTGACTGAGTTCATGCTTGCTGCCTGTGTGTGTGGGTGTGTTGTCTGTGAACGTCTGTCTGCAGTGTCTCTTTGTGTCGGTCTTCACTTCTTTAGTCCTGCAGGTGTTAGGGATGAATCTCTTGATGAATTCTGCACATTAATTCATGAATCGTTCACTTGAATTAATAATTTGTAAACTCAAATAACTACGAAAACAAAACCCTGGATTGTTATTAAAGTGAGACACATCCAGCAGACACAGCAGTGTTTGCAGTAATTTGGAGTCACATTTGTGTCCATGTGATGAATTAAGTCCTTTAAGCTTTGTTTTGGTCCGTACCACCTCTGAAGAAAACAGGTGTTGGACAAAGAGTGAACAAGGAAAAGTGAAGCAACTTCTGATGTAGCATCGAACGCGTTTGACATTTTCCTGATTCACAGATGTGATAACTTCTCATACTTAACAGAGCTTCTTGCTAATAGTGTGAGGACACGACTCTTAATGTGAAGAATGTTTTATGAATTTTTGTGCACGTTATCAAAACTCTTATCCCCGATCCCTCAGTTCTCTGTGCTGGTTTACAGTAGATTGCTTCCTCAGACACGTGAGTGAAGCGTCTCCTCCTGTCGCCACAGTCGTCCTCAAGGTCCCTCTCTTTGTTTCCATCTCTCTCTCTCTCTCTCTCTCTCTCTCTCTCTCTCCATTTGTTTTCATCACCATCAACCCAGTGGAGACAAGTTGCTTCTTGAGATCTGTCCTCATGTCTCAGCATCTCGGATGCTGGAGGCCGATCTCCCCCAAAACATCTCTTGGTGCCACAAGATCAGGAAATCAGCAGGATGTATTTTTAACCCTTTGTAGCACAAATTTGATTATTAGAGTATTTCGAAACATTACAATCACTGTTATTTAAAATTAGAGAAAATTTTGGGGTCCTTGAATCAAACACTTAGTTTCTTAGCTCGTTTATTGGACAAAGTTCTGGTAGCCTACCACAATTTTTAAAAATTAGAGTTTAAGGTGTCAGAAGATATTTGAATTCAGCCAAAGTTAAGGGACATTTCTGTCTCTTCTTCTCTGCTATTCTCACTGGTTTCCACTTAAAACCATATTTTACCCAACATTTATGTCACTTTACATTTAGTGATATATCACAGTATGACCTTTATATTCCTTTATATATCCTTATGTACTCCTTGGTACTTTATTGTGATGCTTAGGTGACACTGGGTGAAATAGTTAACCAGGTCAAACAAACCAAACTAAAGGAGTAAAAGCTTCAGAGTAAACAGCTGCAAAGATGATTATTGGGAACATAAAGTGCAACCAGACCCTCGTCCAAAAATATTAATGCCGACCACAAGATGGCTAAACACTAGCTACAAAGGGTTAAATATCATTTGAAAGTATCCGAGTACTCGAGGACTGTGAAGTGTCGTCGGTGCAGAGATGCGTTGGGGAACTTTCCGAAGCAACGACCGACCGTCCATCTCATCACCTGCAAACCATCGGGCACTCGACCCAGTAGAAACCGAACCAGTGCCACAGTAGAAAACCATACAGGATTCACTCAGCAAGTTGGGGAAAAAAGAAAAAAATAAACATACATGGCAATTTAAGATAAAAGAGAAGTATTTAATTACAGATTTGCATGTGCAATGTGCATGCCACTATGTGGGGTAACAAGTCAACTTCAGGAATTTAAAAAAAAAAATAAATATAAAGAAAAAAGTATATATGTAAAAATATATATAGATAGATGTTTTTAAGAGCAATGTGTTTCTTTTTTCTTCTATTTTTAAAAACAAAAAATTCAAAAAACTCGACCAAAAAAAAAAATAACAAAAATGCCAAAAAGAAAAAAAATCATCCTGATAAAAAATGGAAATGACTTTGGTGATGAAATCAAAGAATGTTTGTTTGTTATATTTGCCAGTTATTTCACGGGTGGTGGTGGGGAGGGGAGGGGGGCAAACCGTGGGGGGAATGAGGATAGATAACACTTTAACTAACATTACAAAAAAGAAAAAAAAAGATTTTAAAAAGGGGGGAGAAGGAAAACTTTTCCTCGATGAAAAACAATCCCTTTGAGAGTAAAGAGCTGCCTGAACCTGAATCTGGTGATGTTATTCCCGTTTATTCCGGCTATGAAATCCCTTCTTTCTCTCTCCCTCTCTCTTTCTCTCTTTCTCTGACCATCTCTTTCTCTCCCTCTGTTTCTTTCTCTATCTATCTCTGCTGTTTCTACCAGTGCATTTTGTAATTTCAAACAGAACTCTTCCTAAAGAACCTGAATAAACCAGAGAGAATGCATTCTACCCATCCTCCGTCTGCTTCCTTCATCCTGCACCGGCCAACACACTTTAGTCTGACTGCACGTAATCACACGACATTTGCTTCAGTCTGATTACGGGTGCAAAAGTGAAAGTATGCATATTTGCTATCTTGCCAAAAAGTTAAGAGACTGATGCCACCCTCAAGTTTGGACTCTTGGAGTTTGGAGTTGCAACTACATGGTGACGGCAAAACAAATTTATTTTTCACATTTCAGTTTTTGTGCACATTAAACAAGATATAACTTAATCATATATATGTCTTTATGCTCAGCTGAGCTGACTCCTGCCTCATATTGAGAGTGGTGTCAATATTTCATCTAACTCTTGTGTATTTCCCAAAATGTTCCTTGAAGGTCCGCAAGAATCAAGATCAATACAAAGTATATCTTAAATGTAATCAAGAAACAAAATTGATCATGAAAAGTATGTTATATGTAATTTGATTAAATTTTAGTTTAGTAGTTTTATTATGAGAATTCAAAATCTTACTATTTAACACAATGTCAGCAGTGAAATAGTACAAGGACAATAATAATACTGTTTTATAATTATGTTGCAGCTAATGAAACAAAAATATAAGTCTCAATAGTTTAGACAATAGCTTTTAACTTCAGGACCAGCAGCCTTGTCCTTTAACTACTCAGAATATCGGTGGTGACAAGTGAGAACACTGATTCGACTACAAGTACACTTTGAGGTACTTTATTTTACTGTATGACTGAGCAGGAAGCAGCTCCAGGACTTCACACCATTAAAGGTCTTAATTAGTTGTACGTCGTTTGATTGATTAGAAATTTGCACTAAGAAACAGTAACGACAAAGGTGACTTCTTCCCCAACCTTTTGTCAAAATCTAGTTTTAAGACTCTTATAAAATGCTTGTGGAACTAACTTTTAAAGATGTGAAAACTTCTCCCATCAGTGACGATTACATAAATGACTGTTTTCATTTTCCAGTTTGACAGTTCTGACAGCTTTCTGACGAACGACAAGGATGATAATTATTTATCAACGATAACTATTAACTAGTGCAGGATTATGTTACACTAATGAGATCAAAGGAAAACTCATTATCAGTAACAGGATTAAACTTCCAAAAGGTGATTTCAGAAATTCCACTGTTCAATATCACAGTATTTTATACAAGTGCAAGCACAATAATAATGATTTCACTGTTCAGTGCAGATTCACTTATTCACTTCACTCAACAGATGTTACAGATGTTAAATTGTGATTCATTTTTGATGAATTATACCATGAAAACATATTATCAGATAACATATTCATTTAATAATCTGATTGACTGCAAGTGTAAATGAGTATAAACATTTTTTAATCAAGTCTGAGTCTGTTTCCATCCAAGAGAAGAAAACAATGTGATGTGAATTATGTAAAATCTTTGAAGTCGCCTTTAAACATTTATCCAACGTGATATCGACTGGACGTCACCTTTAACCCCTGTTTGCTTTTGAAATTCTCGTCCTTAAATCTGCTTATAAATATCCAGATGTTGAAAAGGAAGAATTTCAAATATCCTAACAACCTGAGGGATGATTTCTTTTATTGGACCCTTCAGGGCAGACGGCAAAACCATTATCTACATGCAGCAGTATACTGGTATCTTCCTCAGTCCTTCCTGTGGACGAGTGCGTCTGTTCCACTGGAGGCGAGGAACAGTGAATGAAACATTTTGTTCCTGCAGAGAGATGAAGCCCCTCAGAGGCGTCCGACTCATCGCAGGTGAGACGACGCTGCAGAGCACAACCCGGCTAGTTAACAATTTAAAACATGCTGAAATCAAACGCCCCCTCGGTGAGTGTCCTCAGACTGCCTCCCTCCTCCTCCTCCTCCCTGTCTACGTCTGGCACTACGTCACTGATGTGGGCTGTGGAAGACACACACACACACACACACACACCATTTGCTGTGTCCTGCACTCCCCCCTCCCTGTGTAGTCACGTTTTATTGACATCCTTCTTTTTTCCCCCTTCCTCCTCTTCCTCTCTTTGAACGCCTGCTGTTCTTCCTGCAGCCCTCATCACATCTGTCCTCCTCCTGTCTGTCTGCCAGTCCACTGTCTGTCTGTCTGTCTGTCTCCCACCTCACCTCCACATTTGACTGACGCATGAATAGGCTTAAAAACACAAGAAGAATTATGTCCTAATTTGATTTTAGTGACAGATGCAATTATCTGTGGGCTTTAAGGACATTTAAAAACACTAAAAGCATCACCTCTGGCCATTAGCCTGCCTACTGCATCATGAACACACACACACACACACACACACGGTCGTACAAGGCCAGATGTATTGGAGTGCTCTGTTCTCCTGCAGTCTTAAAATAGACTCCTCCTACACATTCTGTCGCCCGGCGGCATCAACGCATCACTTCCTGTCTGTGCCAGCTCTGCATCTGCTTCCACACACACACACACACACGTGCACACACACACACACAGGCATTCTTACTCATTGATATGCATCGTTAGTCCTCTGCTGCAATAAAACATCTCAAACACAATCGGCGCCGTGAGAGGCATGAGATCATGTGTTCACAGCCTCTTGACATGTGATCCTCAAATGATTACACACACACACACACACGCACACACACACACACACACACACACACATAATTACTTCCTCTTCATTTCCAGAGAAACACACAGGCCACTTTTCAGTCAAATTTCAACAGACTTCCACGCTTCAGTTTGATCAGTGTGGGTCATTGGAGGCAAACACTGATTCAGATCTTTTTCCAGTTGAAGTTATTAACTGATGTTTTGTGCCAAATATCTAAAATTGTACCATTTGTAAGTACAGAAATTTAAAATGCCTTGTGACTTTATGTCAGGAATGTTCTTTACATGTGTTTCTTGTAGTTGACTGTTGCTTGTTCTGCATGTTGTCGTTTGTCGTGCACGTTTATGGCTATTTTATAATGTTTATTATAACTTGTAGTGATGAAATGTTTGAAACCATGTGTGAGGCTGATAACTTAGCTAATCACTTTTCACTTGAGGGCCGCAGGTTGAGATGTGAAGAGTATGTGTGATTAAGAGTTTATCTCTGAATGCCTCTTTCTTCCTGGACAGACCTCAAGCTCACCACAATATAAATGTTTACAGTTACAGTTAATGTTCTTACCAATGTTAATGTGACACCCGCGAATGTGTTACTTCATTGTTTAATGACGCAGCCGGTGTGATGTGCTGATAACTTACAGTGTAAATTCTCAAACCACCATAGCGTCATCATGATGGAGGTCTGCACCATGAGATTCATGATCAAACACCCTGTATTGGCCCCCGCATGTCTGCACCCGACCCTCCGTCTCTGATTGGTCGCGCTGCCTCCATCACAGCGCCGGTCGATGCATGCATGCATCCTGTGTGAAGACATTTCCTGCGCTGTTCTTTTTTTAGCCCGGAGCTGTTAGAGCTGCGCGTCACTGCGACTGTCTGGCCTCTGCTCTCTGCATCTTAATCAGACGATCACATAGTGCGCGACCGTCACAGTGCAGGATTGGTCCATCACCGAAAACGTGTCTGCAATTTACATAGCTGCTGTAGCAACAGTGTGTTTCTGTAGAAAATATATTTGTGTAGAGTGAAATGAAAGAGTATATTGTTTAACTCCTCCACATTTTAAAGGATGAGGCAAATGATATTTCCATATTTTTCTTATTGTCAGTTCCATCAGAAACCCACTAACACAGTATGTGTTTATCCTAAACCTAATTCATCTTCTTCCTCTGCGCCATCGAGATCCAGTGTTGTCCAGAAACTATTAGAAAAACACTGGGTATCATGTTCCTTCATCACCATGAACACACACACACACACACACACTACATCGTCCTGCTGCAGGAAATGATGTGGATTCATCAACGGTCTAAAAATAAAAGATACACTATTTGCACTATTTACTAGAAGTCCCAGCTGTCTTTGAAAATAGAGAATTAAAATGATATATTTATGCCTCAGCTTTAGATTTACATCTTCAGATTGAAGCTGAGAGCTGCAGACTCAGTTTAGTAGAAGTCGGAGAGATGGACATTTTTAGTTTTGGTCTTTACAAATAATGCAGAATATCGACATCCTGACCCTTTAAACCCAAAAATTTAAACATCAAATCCAGACGTTTAAGAAGGTGGAACCGGAAAGTGTTTGCTGTTTTTTACCCATGCTGGTGTCGTTCTATAGATAGCAATCTTGTTTGGAAGGACATTTTGTACAGACATTCATGTTCCACAGAGGATGAAGCCTACTGACTTTTGCGATCCCCTGATTTTCCTTCTTGCGTCACAGCAGCTCTCGATTGTGGATTTGAGTGAAATGTCTCAACAAATATTGGCTGAATTGTGATTCCTTCATTTTTCCTTCATTTTTTCATGCAGCGCCATCATCAGTTCAAAATTTAAATTCATCCAACACTTTGGTTTCTGACCAGCTGCGAAACGAATGACATTCCCATCAGGCTCAGCTGCATCATTCCAAGCATCACACCTGCTGGACCTCAGCTTGGCAGCGTTGTCGCAGGGATCCTGTTTGCATGCTGACGTTAGCGTTCATCTCACAGAGCAGCCGGAGTCGCCGTCTCAGTCTTGGTGACAATTTAATGGCCAATATAACGACTAACAATATTCTCACGTACACAAAGCACGAGGACAATAAGAGCATTATGCCGCAGTTATAATTACAGTCTGTCACTAACAGTCTATTCACACACCGAGTGATGAGGAGAAGACACAGAACAGAGAATCAGTCGCGCTGAGGATCGAGTCCAACTTGCTTCCTGCTGTGGGAACTCTCATGTTGGGTTTTTTTCTTTTTGGTGTTTTAATAGTGAATTCATCAGAGTAGTATTTTTTTTTCTGGGTGAAGCTGCAGAACATTGTGAAATAAAAGGAACGAAACAATCCCACCACCGGTCTCCTTGAAAGGAGGATTTTCACCTCTGGCTCCATTAATGCCCTTTTTCAACCTGACAGTAAGAACACAAGCCTGCATTGATATTAGTGGCAATAATAAGAGCAATAACATCATGTCTGTGGGCTATAAATACTATTGAATATGTAGCGTACTGCAGCCAGAATGAGCCTCCTTTAAAACATGTTTGTGATACTGTTTGATTTGAGCACATGTTCTGCCCAAGGACATTTGTTATTTAAGTGTGTGTGTGGAACATTATGTACGAGCGCTGTCTGTGGAGAACTCGCAGCTTTCAGACAAACAGCCGCTGAAGCTTCGGCCGTGAATCTCCGCTCAGCGTTCAAGGTGTAATCGATCCAAATCATGCAGAGCGTTGATGTGACACATCTGAGGTTCACAGGAAACAAACCGAGGTGTCATTTAAACAGGACGGTACTTTAAATTTCTCACGTCTTCAAACCACATAATGACATAAGTACGAGAGAGAGATGCCAGTGATTCTGCAATGACTCAATCAAAGAGACATTTCTGCCTTTTGAAGCTCACTTTCCCGCCTCTGCTCAAACTCTCAGCTGCTCAGAACTGAAAGTCTGATGAGGAAACCGCTGGAGTTAGTATGAGTGTGTTGATGAGCAAAGACCCTCGTTCAGACTCAGTTTCCACTCACATCTTCCCTCACCTCCTCCTCACAGTGAAACAACACACCTGATGTCATTTCATCAAACTCATTTACATGTATGAGTAGCATTGTCTTCGCTACTAAAACCAATTATGGCGCCTTTCAAAGGACAGTGCGTGACTTAAGTCCTTGTTTGGTAAAATGATAAACACCATTACAGCCTGGATCCCCTCTGGATGAATAATTAATGCTGCTTAGAGAAGGATTTATACACCAGTTTAAAAATGAAAGCTCCTATATGACCCAGATTTTTTCATGCTAAGCCACTGACGTTCAGTATGGGCAGATCAGGGTCAGTGTGGTAAAACTCTCATCGCGGGGTTTGTTTGTGCGTTCGTATGCTGCGGGGATACGAGGCGGCGTTAATGCTCGCAGTGTGATAATGCAGCTGCTGAGCCGCAGATACACGACAGCAACATTCATGAAGTCATAGTGAAAACATGAAGTGTTTTATATGGGTGGTTCCCGACCTGGTGGATGGAATCCCCCACAGAAAACCTGAAGGGGAGTTACCAGATGATTTCAGCATGAGAAGAAAAAAATGATTTGACTTTGCTCAGATTTGTTGTTTGATTTCTCGTGAACACTTTCACCTCTGAAAAGAGAAAAGACTGTTTACGTGAACTACGTGAAAGGCGTCACCAGTTTCATATTAAGGGTAAGAAGAGGAAACAAACAAAGCAGGATGAGACAAAAATGGTGGAAAAAGTGGGTAAAGGTTGTTAGTAGGAGGAAAAGAAATTTGTTGATGATGATGAATCGAAGAGATTTTGGAACAATTGACAAATCTCTGCTCCTCAAATGAGAGATGTTGCTGCCTCTCTCTGTGACACATCATTGTAGATTGAATAGGCTTATTTTTGGGTCTTGGATTTTTGGTTGGACAAAATGAGACATTTGAAAACATCATTTTCGGCTCTGGGAAGTTGTGACGAGTGTTTTTTTGACATTTCAAATGAAATGATTAACTGATTCATTGGGAAATTAACCGGCTGACGGATTGATAATGAAAATGGTTCGACGACAGACGACGACAGCAAAGTTAAAAACTAATTAAGTAAATATGATTTTCTATAAAGCAGTTTTATAATGTAGACGTCACAAAGCTCTTCACTGTAAAACTATGAACTTATGAACACAAAAAGAGCCTCAAAATAAAAATGAATCCAACTAAAACAAAGTCAAATCTAAACAGTTTAAAGATCCACAGAGAGAAAAACTCCCAAAGTTTACGAGCTTTGCCCTCAAAGGCATTTTCTTCTTCAGTGTAAGGACGAGGATGATGATGCTTTAACTAAACAACCCCAACTCAAGGCCCACTGACGGAGCTTTTTCCAGTGATGTCAACCGTATCACAGCCGACAGCCTTCGCTCAGTTCCCATGGAGACGTTCTGTTGACACACGAGCTCAGTCGTTATCGTCCGCAGCTTTCGTGGGACTTGTTGTCCGTGTTGGCTCGTGAGTGGACCTTGAGTTGAGATTGTTTTTGCCAACTTACTATTTCCAAGGAAAAGAATGAAGCTTTGTTCTTCAGGATGATGATGATAAAAAAAAAAAAAAAGCTGTGAAAAAAGCTGACAGGGGAAGAAAGAAGGTGAAGATCATCAGGATGAAAAGAAGGATGATGAAGATGATGATGGTCACTTTCCTTCCTATAATCATAAAACCTCTCTTTGTCATTTTCACCCTATTGTTATTTCTTCTCTCCTTCCTCCCTCCTGCCATCAACTTTTTCTCTGCTCTCTTCCTCATCATCAGGCGGGCTGGGCAAGAGGAAGAAGGTAGTGAAGATGATGATGATGATGAGGACTGTTAACCCTTTAACACCCACCTTCCCCTGGAGACAGTATATAAGGTTTCTGTATTGCGTCTGGATTATTTTCACAATAGGGAATTTGTACAATTACAGGAAATACAGGTTTAATCCATGATTTCATAGAATAAATGTTCATATTTTTATACATGTTCAAAGTGGTCACAGTAAAAGTTGAGCGCAGTAGTGAAAGTACGATAACGTGGTCACTTGACCTTTCAGGAAGTTTGCTTAACTCGGCGGTGACCTCATGCTTTGCTACGAGTGAAACTAAAACGCCGCTCTGCCTCCTTCCTCCTCATATCTGATGACCCACCGAGTCCTCGCCGCCTGATGTCGTCAACAGGAAATACGTCACATTAATGTGTAATTCAGTTTCGTTTGCAATGTGTAAACAAACTTGACCAGCTTGTTTACAACCTGGCTGGTTGTCCGATCACTGATGTCACCGTGTTTCCACGTCCAAAATGAGGTAACAGAAATGATGATCAGAGCCACAAAAATAAAGTTGTAATAAAACTGGGATCATCCTTTAAGGAAACTAAAACAACTTCGCTCGACCTTTTTAGCTCATCCCTCAGTTCTTCATCTCCATTTTTCTTCCTCTTCTTCGCTCAGATGCTGCTTTAATATGTGGGAGAGAAGAAGCGAGGGTGATGACAACCTGAGCAACCAGTACAACCAGATCACCACCATTACTGGGTTTCAGGGTGTAGTTACCTTCCAGTAATCTGGCAGGAAGCTGCCGACGACGACGATGATGATGATGAAGAAGGCCCTCGGGCTGTAAACACTACCTGCTGCTCTCTGTATTGTTCAGCGGCGGCGTTTTGGCCCCAGCTGCCGCGGTGACGTTGCGTAACTCTTTTTATTATCCCTTTTTTGAATCGGTGTCAGGTCATGTTGGGAAGGAGGGACGTGATTCAGAGTTCTGTCATAATCCAGGAAATGGTCCGACCCTGGACGCTTGTGTGTGTGTGTGTGGAGTTACTCATGTTGTGGGGACATAAATCTGTTTACAGAGACACATTGTGGGGACAAAACTATGTAAATCATTAAATCTGAGGGTGAAGACTTGGGTTCGTGTAAGTCTCAGTGTGATGTCCTCCGAGGTGATGGAAATACATATGAGCGTGTGTGAGTTTGTTTGTGTGAATGTGTGTGCGTGTCTTAGTGTAAGCATGAGATTAGCGGTGGCGAGCCAAGCTGGCGCTGGGTTGTACAAGCCTCCTCCCTCTTACAAAAGGATTGACCCCGTGAACTGTGGCCCAATACACGCCGAGCAATAGAACTTTAATTTGGAAATAAGATGCAAGTGTGGACGGGTTCAAGTGTGTGTGTGTGTGTGTGTGTAACTCAGCAACATCACTTAAACCTTACATCATCAGAACAAAGAGAGCAGGACGACCAAGCGCCATTTCAACATGTTTATTACACCATTAATTCAATCATACAGGTTTTTCAAAAAGCAGCTTGGAATGTGAGGTAATATTTTCTTCACAGGTCAAAACATTTCAGCGACATAAAACACAGAAGGTTTACATTACTGGGCGTCCAACAACAGATGGACAGCCTGTTTTTTCCGAAGCACCATGTGAACACAGGACAGTCCCCAAGCAGTAGTATTGATCTGTCAAAGTCCACAGCAGCAGTTGAAATGTGTGTGTGTGTGTGTCCTTCCTCTTTCAGTGTTAGAGTCCTGGCACAAAGGCAGGAAATTCCCTGAAGTCCTGGTTGTGTGTGTGTGTGTGTGTGTGTGTTCACCACTTCACTTGTTCTGACTCACACACACTCTCTGCTGATTCACACACACACACACTTTGAGTCAGACAACTTGTTTGGACTCATTTTACTGAAGGTGAATCACCAGAAAAAGCTTCACTTCCTCTTCAGCTTCTTCCTCAAACTTCTCCTCGGCTCGTTGATCTGCAGCAGCCCCGGCAGGCTCGGCTCGGCTCGGCTCGGCCCGGCCGGAGAGCTCGCACCACGGCCCCGGTAATCCGTCCGTCCCGGGGCCGCCGATGGAGGTCAGCTCCTCGGGTGCGCCAATGGATCAAAGCGGCCCTTGTAGGTCAGTTGAGAGTCGCACTCGTCAAAGTGTCACAGGCGGCCGTCGGTCCCTCAGCAGGCAGGTATGACCCGGTTCAGGCTCAGGGCGCTCAGGGAGTCCCCGGCCCCGGCGCGGCAGCCTCCCGGCGGGGCTCCGTGCCGCTCCTCCCCGGGCTCCAGCCTCGCCCTCTTGCTGGGCAGGAAGTCGGGCGCCGCCGACGCCTTGCCCCGGCGCTTCCTGGACGGCCTCTGGTTCTCTTTGTCCTCGGTCACCTCGCCGTCGTCCCGCTCGCTCAGAGACGGCTCCGGCTGCTCCTCCGGGCTGGTGTCCATCGGCTCCTCCGGGGCGGGCGGCGCGCCGCTCGGGCCGTCGCTCTCCCGGGAGGAGTGGTAGATGTCCCGGGCAGACCTCATGACCATGGAGAGCAGGAGGCTCCGGTGCAGCCGCAGCCCTCCTCTCTGGCTCCGGGAGGCGTACAGCTTGCTGATGGACACCGCCAGGATGCGTCTGGCTTCGGCGTTCAGCTCCGTGGCGGCCGCGGCGCTCATTGTGTTTCTATGCGTAATTACGCACGGGTGGATGTTTGGCACGGGTCTGATGTGAGCCGGGTTAGACTCGAGTTCTCTGGTCTGGGCTCTGGCTCACTTCCGGCTCTGCTCCAGCTGTTGTGCTCGGAGAAAATGAGAGCGTGCGACTCTCAGGGCGGCGTTTTATTTCCTCTTTGACGTAACGTGGACTTCATTCCTCCAACAGGCGCCGCCCACACCTGCGCGCACACACACACACACACACACACAGAGAGAGAGAGGCATGTTTCCATCACCTCAGAGGACATTACACTCACTTATATTCATGTCCTGGAGACTCACCTGAACTTTACCTCAAGTCCTAAAAATGTGATGAATTGCATTATGGGGATTTGAGTTTTGTCCCCAAACAGCGAATATATTAATTCCCACACACAACAGGAGCGCACACACACACACACACACACACACCACCATCTGTTCCGTCTACCGGTTTTTCTCACAGTTGTTCTCTGTCATTATTTCGCTTTCTGCTGCTGTTTCTGCTCCTGAAATCTAATTCAGTAGATTCTATATTTTATTTTTTTTATCTCTCCCTCAATATCAGACTCTTTTTTTTAGCTTCTTTATAAACATGAACAAGGCTTAATGTGTTTATACACAAATGATTTTAAATGTCTTCTCATGTTATAACAAGCAAAACATGATTTATAGCACATTTTATTACAAGAGAGATTTTTATTATACACATTTTCTGTATTAATTAAACAACTAGATCTATCAAACCTAACAGTATTTATAAGAGATCAGGTGTTAATATTTCAAAATAATGTTTCTATAATGAGTTATTATATTATTCAAGTGCGTTGAATCAAAGGCAAGTGGACTGTTGAGTGATGGCTTCTCTACTCTGACGTAGATGGCCTCTTTCACTCCTCTTTCAAACCACCTGTCTTCCCTGTCCAAAATGTGGACATTGTTGTCATGGAAAGAGTGTCCCTTTTCCTTGAGGTGGAGGAAAACTGCTGAGTCTTGGCCTCGTGTGTTGAGCCATCCTTTTCTTGTGTTTCGGCGTGGGGTCTTTGGGGTGGACCAGTTTCTGTCTGAGTGTGTTGCTGGGTTTGAAGAAAACCGGGATGCAATGTTTGTTGAAGATCCTCCGGAGTTTCTCAGATACTCCAGACACGTAGGGTATGACAATGTTGTTGCGTCTGATCTGTGTGTGTGTGTTTTTCTATACACCTCGATGTGAAGGCTCCTGTCCTCTTCGATCTGCACGTTGCAGTCCAGGAAGGCCAAACTGTTGTTTCTTGTGTCTGGAAGTAGGTGGTGTTGAGATGGCAGATCTGATCCAGGCTGAGGCTACTTCTGTTGTCCAGAGTGGTGTCGTGCAATGTCCACATTTTGGACAGGGACGACAGGTGGTTTGAAAGAGGAGTGAAAGAGGCCATCTACGTCAGAGTAGAGAAGCCATCACTCAACGGTCCACTTGCCTTCGATTCAACTCGCACTTATATACCATGACCTGGATGGCTAAGAACCTTTTCATATTTTAATATGAGACTTATTATATTATTATATGATATATCAGTATAATGACAGGTTATACTGTCATTATACTGATATACAGTATAATGACATTATACTGTATATCAGTATAATGACAAGTTGTATATAATAAAATCTGCGTTGAGATAAGCGTTCACAGTCAGAAGAGGAAATGTTTTACAGCTCAGTGTTTGAGGAAGTGTTGTCAAATCTAAATATATATAAATATAAGACGGGGATTTTAAAACAGAAACTGGTTCAGTCAGTTCAGTAAAAGTGACATTAAGTCAGTCAGTGTTTACATTCTGGTAAAGAAAAAAAACTCCCAGCGAGCAGTTCGAAGAATTTACGTAGGAGGAAGAAAACGTGTCTCCAATTTCACACACACACACACACACACACACACACACACACACACACACACACACATCACGTCACTCTCAGCCTCCATATATGGCCCATCCGGTTGTAAAGCCCCGTGGGGACGCGCACAGTGGAAAAGCCATGACGCGAACGCGCAACTGCAGCCCCCTCCCCCTTCTCTCTCCTCCCCCTTTCTCCTCCCCCCTCCCTCCCTCCCCGTGCACCGGGCACACAGCGGTGATGACGTCACCTCTGCACCATATATGGAGTTGTCACCGGCTGAGGTCAAACTGCAGAGAGGAGGGGTCACATCCTGCAGCCACACAACAACAACAACAACAATAATATATATTATAATAATAATAATATAAAAAATAATAATTGCACTTTTGGTTTTGCAGAAAAAAAACAAAGAGGCAAACTCTTCTACTTGCAGTGGGAAAAATGTCAATCACTTATTATTTGCAGGTTTATAAATGTTTTAAAAAAAAACTGCACATATGCACTGAATTTGTTGTAAAAATTGCATCATAATCCAAATTGCACTTTTTTTTTTGCACCAGAATTCAGTGTGAATGTTTCCGCCAGTGCTGATCAGACCTGGAGTCGATAAATCTCCCCCCGACTGCCGCAGAGTCGTTTGACCCTGAGTCGCCCGACGCTGTGAAAACACGCGAGCTGTATCCGTGGAAACCTTTTCTCATCACCCTCACCCACATGATGCGACCGTGGCATCAGAAACAATAACACTTTGATTCAAACCAAATGTCTTTAGCAGAAATTACACCAGGATGTTTCAGTTCATCTGTCAGTGCCTTTTTCTACAGCTGTGTTCAAAAATGTTAAAAATAAATATTGATGTGAAAAATGTGACCTACTTCTCAAAAACCCAATTTTGTTGCTACATCTAAAAATGATGGATCGCCTTTAAAATCAGATTTCAGCTCTAAAGTTTTGTTGCATATTTAAATACGTAAACTCTGTATTGCCTTCTAATCTCAGAAAATATGTTACATGAATGATTAAATTAAAAAAAAACTGAATAAAGAGCTTTAATGAAAAATGTCATTTTGGCCATGAGAAAATCAAGAGGATTCATGTTGAACCCTCGCGTCCACTCTCACTCATCATATTCATCATATATCTGATGTAAACTGATGTGTTGCAGCTTTTAGACTAAACAGACTAAATTATAATCCAGTTTAAATGCACGGTAGACGAGCGGTTCCATAAGCCGAGCGAGGAGGCCGACCAAACATGACTTCACTTCACGTCTGCGCCCGACCCGTCTCTATGGTGACAGTGTTATGTGTGATTATGTATGTGAGTCTGCCTGAGGCCAAATGGGCGGCGGAGTGTGTGACTGTGTGTGTGACTGTGTGTGTGTGTGTGTGTGCAGATCAGAGGGTGTGGCCTGCTTTTTCAAAGACCTGCAGTATTTCCCTCTGTAGTATAAACACTGCTTCTTGGTGGGACTGGGAAATGACCTAGTTGCCAAAATATGACCTTTTACAGGCAGAAAGCACAGAAACTGTTGCCACAATTAACACGACACAATGGTAACGATGACAGAATTCAAAAACTTCTGAACTTCTGGAACTATGTGTGCGTTATTAAATGTTGGTTGTCGGTGCGTTAAACCTCCTTTAAAACAGATGTTAAAGGTCTGTAACAGTGTGTTTGCAGGTTTTAGCTGCTTAATGATCATTTTTAATGCCGTCTGTGCATTTTAAGATTTTTCATGATGACCATAGGTTACCATTCATTTCTGTAAGGTTGGAAATCAATCAAATAAATTCTTGAAACTTGCCTGAGATGTGTAGTTAATCACAGCTAACATCAAGTCCAAGTTATTTCTTGTCAATATTATGTTATTGTTCGGTAGTTTAAAGCTGCTCAATCAGCATTTCTGTATTAACAGTTAACAGTTTTGGCTCACTCTTATCATCAGTATGCTCTCATCAACCTCATCAATTAATTAAGAAAATAATCAGCAGACAACTTCAAATGAAAGAGGATGTTGCCGTGTGTCAGCTCAGTGTATAAATAAAAGCCAATGTTTGCTTACATATTAGCCATAATAGCTTTTTTAGGTGATGATAACGTATGTCAATGTTTATACAAAGGCCAAAATATCAATTAAAGCAAGTTTAATGACAGACTGAATTGAAAAGTCTGCACTGTGTTGCTTCATTTTGATAAATAACTTTGACAAAAATTGATGCAGACAGTCGCTAATAGCACAACTGAAGCAAGTTTCTGCTCATAGATATTCTCATGATACGAACATTAACAGGTCTTGATGGACTATTTGAAAGGTTTTAGGAGACATCAGGTTGAGTGTAGTCTGGTGGTTAAAGAGGCTCGGCCTGTTAAACCATGCTGCAGCTGTATGACGCACGGCCTGATGTTTGTTGTGGTTTTCAGTTGCATCCTGGCATCACTCACTATCAATTAATGTCATGACGTCTCCTCTTCCTCCTGCACAGAGGCTCCATTAACTTCAGCTCTGAGAGAAAACAGCAGCAGGCCGAGATGTTTCTACTTTTAAAACAAGCAGTTTCTGCATTATTCTCTTGCCTGCACTGAGCAGCAAGTTGTATTCCCGACTTCCGCGGATTGGAAGTAGGTCAACCTTACAAGGAGCACTTGAATGCATCGTCAGGGAATGGGTCAGAGTGTCTATTTATAGACTCAGCGTTTCTCTGACTGTTTGTCCTGCTTGTTGACTCTCAGTTTCTTTTGTTATGCCAGAGTGACTCGGTTCATTTCAAACTTTGTTTAGTTCCAGCAGAGATTTTCCTGCCGCGCCGCTGAGTTTCAAAATGACTCAAACTTTCCACTGAGCTGGACAGTGGACGAGCAGCAGAGACAAACCGAGCGATGCAGCGAGTGGAAAATAACTCTGTGGGTTGTAAAAAGAAAAACACCTCAGTGTTTTCTCTTATCAATCTAAGTTTTTGTGGGATTTTTTTCTCATCTGAACTGCAGGTCTAAAGACAGAGGCTGTTGTTTGCTGGACAGATTGTGAAGTGCTATGAGGCAAATTGGAGAATTTTGGGCTGTGTCGATAAAACTGATCTGTTTGTCATCATGTCACACTCTTTGCTTTAATGTCTGATGGTGATTTGCCTGTTTCCACATTTCCTTATTAATACCGTCACATCAAATTAGAACTGCAAACAAACTTCTGCATCATATGTCCAGAATCAAGACTGTGGAGTAATAGTTAATGAGAACTTTTAGATTTTCTGAACAGAGTCAAAAATTCAGTATTTAATTTTTGTCTACCTGATGATGCTGCAGAAACATCTGACGACACACATTTACACATCTGAAGAACAAAGTAAGGGCTTCATGTGAAATGCAAAGTAACAGAATGAGTTCGTGAAAAGATTTAAAAAAAAACTGCACTCGTGGTTAATGAATGCTTTGAAACAACTTCTCTCTACTTGTTACACAGCATTTTACAGTGCAAGTCACCTGGTTGGCTTTGCAAAGGAATTTCTGAGTGTGTTTACATGTGTGATGTAATATTCCATGTATGTTCATGTATCTCCATGTTCTTCATTCTTGTTTTAGAAGCCTGGATTGATAGTTGGAATAAACGCCAAGTTTGCCCTGTGTCAAATCTGGTTACAATAATGAACCATGTAACTATAATAACAACAGAAATACACACAGCAGCCCTCCATAAGACAAGGTCACAGGATTAGGTGATAATGCTGCCTTAATGTCTTGTCATTTAAGTTAATGTAGCGATGAAGTGGTTCAATTTATTCACATTCAAATTACTGCAAATAAGCTGACAGAGCAAAGACGGGGCCTTCAGGGCTCCTGGAAGTCTTGATCCGGAAAAACCTTAAATGAAGTCAAACCTCTGAAGAAACAAGCAAAAATTGGTGTCAAGAAGTGAGTTAATGTGAAATGAATTCTTCATTTTGAGAGAAACTAGTAGTAACAATCATGTCATTGAACTAAGACCAGTGAAGACTCCTTCAGTGTGTGTGTGTGTGTGTGTGTGTGTGACGTTTATAACTGGCTGTGAATTTTCACAGGACAGGAAGGGAGGAAGTGGAGTGAAGGAGGAGAAGAGGGGAGGAAACAGGATGAAGACAGGAAGGAAGGAGCTGGACAGGACAGGGTGGGATCGAGAGAAAAGCCCACAGGACTCGAGACAAATGGGTGGAACAGGAAGAACATGCAAAGAGCACTGGAGGATTTGCTGAGCATGCTTTTTTTCCCCCCCCTCAGCAACCTTCTACATTGATCCGCTCCATTCATCTATGTGGATCCTTTCATTTTTAATGAGAGCTCTGTGTTGTGTTCATCAGCCTCTGTCAGGTTTCAGTTTCCTTTGATCGACAGTCAGATCAAATATGAACATGAACATGTGTCCTATAACACGATTTTGTTGGAGAACTCATCATCAAACGCTGCACATTTAAATACATTGTCTTTGTACTGTTTTCAATTGTGTGTATGTGATTGAGGATTTGCAAATGATCACATTCTGTTGTATTTATGTTTTACATCCCAACTTTTTGGAATCTGGTCTGTATAATCTGACTCAGATCTAAACAGGGATCTATTAAATATTTAACATTGCTCAGAGGCATATAGAGGCCGGCTAATGCTCGTGTATATCAGCCTATATTACACTGCGTCATGTTTGCTCTATTTTAAGAGCAACTTGAAGGCCGTGCATCGTGTCTTCCTGCACGCTGGGCCACCACAGAGGAAACTGGATCCTGTACCCAAGACTTTTGCAGCACTTTTTTTCTTACATGGAAGTGATCATGAATTTGTACTGTTTTTCTGTATCTACTAAGACATCCTGAAAAAATCCCCCTCCGTTCCTACTCGTCTACTGTATCTGCTGTCTGTACTTTTTGTTTTGTAAATATTTGGACAACATGTACACAAAGAGTTAAATGCACTTCATTGCTTTCTGTCTGGATATAAAATCCTGTAATTTGCTGCAAACGCAGGCAGTGATTACACAGAAGTTATCATGGCAACTAATGTTATACAGATGTGTCCCAGTAACTCCTCCTCTGTCCCAACAAGCCCAATTATCCAGACAGTTTTTAAAGCTTCACTTTAACCACCTTCAACCTGGATTAAAAGTTGTTTTAATTTTTTAACTAATGGAGGAAGAAGCCTATATTTTTCCTTTTTCAACTTTTAAAAGCTGGAATAATAAAGAAATTATGTGTTGAAAAAAATGCATTAAATCAGTGGATTGTGTTTGCATTTTTACAGTTTAAGCGTCCTGTATAATTATAACTGTTTGTAATATTGAGAAAACTTTACAGAACAAAAACACAAATTGCAGAAAGTGTCACTGGAGACCATGTGAGCGCAGCCTGCGAAGTACGCATGCGCTAAGTGGAGAAGCGGAAGTAACCATCATGTCGATAGAAGACCCGTTTTTCGTTGTGAAGGGGTAAGAAATGAACAAATTAAGACTTTAATATGAGCGCTACCTCGAGTTAAGTCAAGAAAATACACACTCAACACTGAACTCGACAGCGAGCTGGTGTTTTATTCAAAGACAAAGTTACATTAGCGAAGTTAGCTCCTCGGCTAGCTGTGGCTAACTAGCATCAGCGCTACCAGCTGCACCGAGTTGCTCCGTGTGTTGATGTTTGTTCAGACTGTAACAAGAGTCGGTTCAACACTGAGTCAGGTTGGTTTCTGTTTCCTGTGGCTGTCAGTGTAAACACCTGGGCAGCTCTGGGACAACAGTGTCGGGCAGTTTGCGAGCTGCTGTGAAGTTAGAGAAGGAGGCGAAGTCTGTTTGTTTTGATGAGACTCGCAGCTGCAGCCTGAAAAACCAACCAGGTGTCTGAGGACTGAAGTCAGCTAGCAAACAGTTTCCATGAATGTTGATGGGTTTTGTGTGTGTTTGTGTGCAGGGAGGTGCAGAAGGCCCTTTCTCGAGCTCGGGGCCTGTTTGATAGGTGGGAGGAACTGTTGCAGGATGGGACTCAGGTGAGCAGACCTCCACCTCAACTACAACACCACCACCACCTCAGGAATCACTGTCCTGAAACTATCACAGAAAAATCACAACACAAGTCATCTCCAGGCACTTTCCACAAAGAGCAGGTCTAGATCAAACTCTTTATAATATTATTTATAGAGACCCAACAGTTCCCATTATGAGCAGCACTTGGCGACAGCAGCGAGGAAAAACTTCCTTTTAACAGGCAGAAACCTTGAAACAGAACCAGGCTGTAGATGGACAGCCAGTTGGGTTGAGAGAGAATGATAACAATAATAATACTAGCAGTGTAAAACAGAGGCACATGGGCAGTGGGAGGCTTGTAAACAAAGACTCTGCAGCTCCTGAGACAGATGCACCTGCAGAAAGAGACAGGAGGGAAGAGAGAGATGAGAGAGCACAAAACCACGGGAGAGGGAAGAAGTCGCATTAGTAAGATGCATTGATGGGTTGTGAATGAATACAGGTGGAGGAGAGAGAATTCAGAAAGAAACACTGCAAGGTGGCACAAATAAACATGCTGCAAATATAGAAGCATTGAAAACTGAACAAAACACGACAAATGTTTCTGAGAAAAGTTGATGAACACAACCTAAAGGTCCAAGATGCTGGAAAATGAGCTCATAGTCTATAGTTTCGTTTAAAATTCTGTTTGCATAATTTCATGTTTACTATATAAAAAGCATTTACCTTAAACTAATTACCAGTGTGTTCCATCAGTTATTAGTGTCCTTCAAAAACGTTTTGTCCATACCTGAACCAATCTACCAAAGCATAAAATGGAGAAAACTAAATTGCTTCTGGTGAATTTCGTTGTTGGAATGAAAACCTGCTTGCGTAGAGGCTGAGTAGAATGTTTATATCATCTTTATTTATCCAGTGTCTGTTGGTTTCTGTGTTCTCAGGTGAGTCGTGATGAGCTGGACTGGAGCACCAATGAACTGAGGAACTGTCTGAGGGCCATAGACTGGGACCTGGAGGACCTCAGCGAGACCATCAGTATCCTTTAAAGAGACAACAACAAGTCTCTTTCCCTCATCCTCACAACCCGTATCTTCACATGACTCTCAGTATTTTTAAAACAAACACATCCTTTGTGTCGCTCTCTTGCCCTCGTTTCCCTTTATCTTTCCACTCATTTAGGAAATGTTTTAACCTTTTAAAGAAATAAGCCATTTTTACTTAATTAAGATAAGATCAGAAATATGAAAAGCCCCTTTCAGTCGTTAGGAAAATATCCGTCAGTATTATTTTCAATAGAGCAGAACCTTCAGGCAGAGGAGCGAAAAAAAACACGTCTCCATTTAATGGTTGAACGTCTTAATGTGACTCATGACTGTGGTTGTTATGTTTTATATCAGAGGACGGTTGTTTTTTTTGATGATGGCCAATAACAAACTTAAGATAAGATAAGATATTCCTTTATAAATAAAGGTTATTTGACTATTAGCAGTTTTCATACATAAGCCAGTCAATGAGTCAGTCGATATGATTCACTTATATTGAGAGTGATAGTACCTTGAGCTTGAGATTTTTTTAACTTTAACTTACACCACTTTTTCAGTTGCTGTCTTTATTATGTTCTGTCGTGTCCTCTTGTTTTAACTTACATAAGGAAGACAACATTAACATTTTAAACCTATTTGTCTCCTTAAAAATGAAAAAAGAGGCCTGAAAATGCTGCAGTTTTAACAGTACATGCACGGAGGGTCATCAGAAAAGTTGGTGTGTTTGTTCCTTAACCGGCTCAGATATTGTGGAGTCGAACCCGGGGAAGTTCAAACTGGGTGACAATGAACTTCAGGAGAGGAGAGACTTTGTGGAGCGAACCAGGAAATCTGTCCAGGTGAACTTTTACTTTCTTTATTTTTCTAGCACGTTGTTTTTGCCATCTTCTGCTTGTTCTTTTGTGTGAGTGTGTCGTAATTGTGTTTCTTTGAAAATTTGTGATTGAGATGAATTTCCTTATCAGGTATTTGAAAAGAAATCTGTTAAAGTATTAGAGACGGAGAAATCAGCTGGAGTTTTGTTATCAATTCATAAACATATTTAAGAGATCCTTATCAAACATTTCTCTGTTATTCATTTACATTAAATAAATCGGCTGACCAGATATTTCTATACGAGTTTTACCTCTGGGCAGAACGTGTGTGTTTTCTTTTGAAACTTGTTACCAGTGGTTACATGTGGTCATGTTGCAAGAGGGACGGTTACACAAACATTGCCTAGAAGGCCTCTGTTGTGTTTTGATGACTACAGTGTTTCTAATAAAGCACACAGACTGTGCAAGTCAGACAAAGTCAAACATCTGTCAAAGCAGCAGCTCCCACAACTGGAGCACAGAGTAACTTATGTGTTTTCATTGGAATTAATGATCCATCGATACCCGTCGGCTCGTTTACCTGCACCGCGGCTGTCGAGCTCCTGACATGGCTGAATTAAATTATTGTCCACACAGTTGGCACAATGGAAAATGTGAGTCAGTCTCCACCACACGAGTCTTGCAGGCAAAGGTACCATCTTTAAATAGACCTGAAGAGAACTGAGTCATCTGAGCCGAAGAAAAGAGCTTTACCGAGAGGGAACAAAAGACCTTCTGACATTTTGATTTGCCAGCCGGCGATTCTGGAACAGCATCAGAAAATCTCATTAATGAAGCTGTCTGCGCTGAGCTGTGCTTTTAAAGTGATTTTTGCTCCGATTGTGAAACATTGTGGAGTCAGAGTTGTAAATTGTTTTCTTGTGTGTGTGTTTGTGTGCAGGAGATGAAGGAACAGTTGTCCAGCCCTTCTGCAGTGGCTCAGGCAGAGAAGAAGAACAGACAGGTCAGTGGACGTTTAAACACACCATGAGCACATACACAGTACTCACTCTTAACTGGGTAAAATGAACTAGGCGTCATCTGAAATGTCTTCATACAAAGACTGAGACATACTAAGACAAAAAAAACACATGTCAGCAATATCTCTGATTCTAATCTGAAGTGGTCGCCCCACTCACATCAGGAAAAAAAAAGGCAGTTGTGATGGTCCAAGGCTTTAAAAGCTAAAGATTTAAGTTTGTTCTGATTATTTTCAGCACAAGTCACAAAATCTAATCCTGCTGCTCAGCAAGGAGCCTCGCTTTTGTTCACTATCACAGAGTTCTATGGTGTTGAATCCAAAATGTTTCCACCCATTACTCATCAGATGGTTTGGTTTGTTTGTTTGATCAAACAGACGTATTTGACAGTCCACCCACAACGAGCAGAATGATGTGTGATTTTAATGAGAATTTTGTCACCAACATTTTGGCTGTTGTAACAGTTTTGACTGTGTTTTGAGTTCAGACAAAAATAACCCAGTTGTGGACGTCACTGCCTCAACTTGTGAGATGTTGGATGGAAACCATGTCCCTTCATCGGTGCAGTCAGAAAGTCACTTTCCGTTAGGATACAAAGGTCCAGGGTTTGAATCCCCTCGTGGCCGAGTCCTCATGTTCATGTATGTGGTGTGTTTTCAAGTGCTTCATGTCATTTAAATAAGAAACGAGGCTCCAAAAGGTTGCAGCCTGCTCGGACCCTGATCATTGCAGTTACATTCTTTGTTCAGTCAAGTCAGCTCATAGTTTTGACATCTTGACTGATTCTGTCATTGCTTATCTTAACTTAGGTCTCACACTACAGTTCATGTGTTGGCAGGTCACTCTGACACATTTCCATCAGATACAACAAAAACTATTGCAGCAGCTTGTGATTTGGAAAGAGTTGCAGTCAGGAGCAGCTGTAAAACTCAAAATCAGATCTTTCCAATTATAGATCTGCTTTTGCAACAACTAGAATATAACACACGCTCTTGTGTTAACACCATGTCTTATGTGTGTCTTTGTGCAGGCTCTGCTGACGTCATCAGGCCAGGACAGGTCGACGGGACTGGAGGCTCATATGGTGTCTGCAAACTCCAGATACATCGAGGAGCAGCAGGAACAACAGCAGGTAGAAGAGAAGAACTTTTGGTTAAAGGAATGGGGGAAAGGACAGAAGGGAACAAGGGAGTGGAAAAAAGAGGAAGGGAGAGAGCTTGTTCATCAGTTTTATATTCTCTACTTTATGGAGAAATTTAGGTCAGACTGTCTAAAGAGAAGTTCACGTGTAGGAGACCAGGATTAGTTCACAAAATCATGTCTCTGTCTTCCCCCTGTAAACTCCCTCTGTGTTTGGAATTGTATGTGTGACTTTATTTGCAGTTACACAAATGATTTCATAAAAAATGAGACTTCATATAATCTCCAATATGAGAACGTCTTGACTGTCAGAATGAAGCTTCAAAATGTTCTGTTTGTTTCTATTAGTTTATGTTAACAGATGAGAGGGAAGATTTGATCAAAGGATCACATTACAAGAATAGAAAATGAGCACAGAGAGGATTCCTGCTGCAGTCCTTTTATAAAAAATGAAGTAGACGAGATCTTTATCTGTGTCACGCTGTGAATGAAATGAAAGAGGATTAAATCTACATGTAAGGGTTATTTTCAGTGTCAGAATATGAACTGTTGGTTTCTATTTCCTGTGGTGTTGAATGATGTAAATGTGTCTTCACACATCCTGTGTCAGGTTGTGGTTTTCAGTCATCAGCTTTATCAACAGTGTGTGTGTGTGTGTGTGTGTGTGTGGCACCCTTTTAAGCAAATGACAACATGCTTAGTAATAAACAAAATACAGGCAGTACATTAGAAATAACATTTTACGTTTTGGGAAATTGTAAAAGTTGAGGATGAGAGTAAGCTTGTCTGTGTGTGTGTGTCTGTAGCTGATCATGCAGGAGCAGGACGAGCAGCTGGAGTTGGTGTCTGGCAGCATCAGAGTCCTCAAAGACATGTCGGGACGCATCGGGGACGAGCTCGACGAGCAGGCCATGTGAGTGTGTACACACACACACTTTAAATAAAATCTATGTTATTTCAAGTTTAAGTCAAATCAGAAAACACATCCTTTACATGATTTCTCTGGTCAAGAGACACAGACAGACACACAGGCAGCTCAAACTGAATTCTTTCTTACCTTTAAGAGATTCACTGTAGCCCTTCACCTTCTAATTTCTCTTTCTAGTTTCGACCTCACTTAATAAATTGTGCAGTCTTTTATTTTCAGTGACCTAAAACATCATCAGTAAAACTTTGGTCAGTCCCTCACGGAGCTGAAACCATCAATCAACTAGTCATTAGACAGAAACTCAGTAAGAAAACTGGTATTTTTGAAAGTAAATGAGGTTTACTGTCGGTCGGACAAAACAGGCAATCTGAAGAGAAGACGTCACTTTGGGCTTCAGGAAATTCTGATTGTGAAAATTTTGATTTTGAATATGTAAAAACTGAAGTGATGAATGTTGATTACTAAATAAAATAATTTACAGATATATTGATCATGAACATAAGTCCACAGGCCACTTTCAGCTGAACACAAGACATTCTTTACTGTTTTCTGGGAGTTATCAGAAGAGTAGTCAGACTATTAGAATCCTTTACTGCTTAGTAATAAGAATTTTAATAGCTAAGTCTGAATAATGAAGCATTTTTACAGCCGGTGGGTGCTTTGGATCTCATTCAGAGAGTTTTTGTGAGTGACTAAACAAGTCAGGTACACATCTTCAGGAAGTAGAATAAATTTCTCTTCTTTCACGTCAGCTGTCGATGAACAGCAGTGACTAAACAACCCTGTGGAAACACACGGGGCCGAGCAGGAGAAAATCAGTTTGCAATTTACGCAAACTATCAGTTTTAAATCATCAGCAAACCGTGAATCACAGGAGAGTGGCAATAAAATGAATATGCAAATTCTCAGTTTAGCCTCGTTACCTGCGGCCCCCAGCATCTTTAAAGCAGCAGATTTGAATGACCCCTTGAACTTTCCTCTAGCTCCACCATCAGGACAAACTTGAAGCTCCACTGGCTCTTTGAATAACAGAATTGTGAGTAAATCTCTTTCAACCAATCCTTTAATATTGTGGGATGTAATAAACACTGTGGCCTTCAAGGATGCCTGGAATCTCACCTCATTCAGACACCCAGAGCACATTTCATTTCTCCTCTCATAACATCATGCAGCGCTGCAAATGTCTGCAACAGCCAAGGACACTTCGGCTTGATCATAATATTTGGTTTTAGCAAGTAAATAGGTTTCAAGTATGAGGAATTTGAGCTGGTGAGTCGGGCTGCAACTGACCATTATTTTCATTGTCCATTAATCAATGAGTGGTTTGGTCTGCAGAATGTCGGTCAGCGTTGATGACGTCCTCAAATGTCTCGTTTTGTCCACAACACAAAGATACTCAGTTTATTGTCATAGAGTAATAAAGAAAATAGAAAGTATTTAGAAGTATAGCAGAAGTCTTTCTGATGTTACATTTGTTTAACTGGCCGTGTGCTCCTCTTGTTGTTCAGCATGTTGGGGGACTTCGGAGACGAGATGGACCAGACGTCGTCCCGTATGGACTCGGTCCTGAAGAAGCTGGAGAAGGTGTCGCACATGACCAGCAGTACGTTGACACACACACAGAATCACATTTTTGAAATTACTGCTAATTGTAATTTGTGTTCATTAATAACTGGCTGCTTGCAACACAAACACGTCGAGAAAGGCTCATGAAAGTGCGGATTCAAATTCTTTTATTGACCTTTTATTGAACCTTGAGTTTTTACAATTTGTAATTACACAGAAAATCCAAAATCACTGCAGTATTAGTAGGTAAGTTTTGTTTTTCTTTTTTTGTGTTGTTCAGGCCGCAGACAGTGGTGCGCTATCGGCGTCCTGGTCACCATCATGATCGTGGTCCTCATCCTGTTCTTCGCTCTCTGATGCCAATGACCTCTGACCTCCCGGCCATGTTCAGTGACTCCTCCCGGACGGACGGACAGGTACAGCAAGAGGGACGTGCCTCTCCTCCTTTCTTCACACTGAGGAGAAACTGAGAGAGAAGTCAGGATGTAATCCTCCTCCTCTCTGCTTTTAAAGATTCTAGTGAGCAAAAAAAAAAAAAATCAACCTGCTACAGAGGAGCTTAACACGTGAAAAAAACCCCGGTGGTATTATGTTTCTCATACTGGTGCATTTTGGCTGTTGTTAGAAATAGTGGTACTGAATGGGAAGCTCAAGACAGGAAGCTGCTTCTGTCAGGTTAAAAACACTAATGAGCAAATCAGTATGTAATCAAGATATTTTCATGTCTATTATCTACATCACAATTTGAAATTTACACCCAACAGCTGTTCAGTGGCAGTAAAATCTGATGATAAACTGACACTTCAGTTGTAGTTTTTCTTCAAAACTATAAACCTGTCTTGTTTAGAATGATGCTGCACTCGGCAATGATCCAAAAACATTTAGCCCTAAAAACATTTGTTTTAAAAATGCTTCATAGACAGAGTGAAAGGAAAGATGGGCTGTTTTAGCATAGAACAGCTTTTGTGACATTACTTTCAGTTGGCTGGTGAAACCTCATTCTTGGCAGAGCTACCAGCCAAAAAGTAGTTTTTGGACACTGATAAATATCAATATATTAACTGTTATATCAAGAAGAATGCAGTTATTTGTGTTTTCAGCTTACAGGAGCAGCGTGGGAGGGAGGAGTTCTGGGGTTGGCAGGGGTTTTCAGTGTTGCCTTAAATATATTTTTATATTGTGAAATGTGCAGTATGTTTCTGTGCCTACATGTGAATCAGGGTGGGAAATCGACACCAAGCACCAGTCACCAGTTAAATCAGGAGAATGGTTATAGTTGGATGAAAGTCTGCAGGTTTTCCTTCCAGTCCAACATGACAGCAGCTGATTTCACTCATTAACTCTTCCTCCCTCTGGCTGAAATGTATTAGTCACCTCTGAAATCAGCTGCTGTGGCGTTTGTGGACAAAACAAACCTGTAGACTCAGAGTCGGCGTGACACCGGGCCGCCCAGCCCTGATGCCAGATGCTGGTCTTGTTCCACTGCCCACTTTGTCAGAACCGTACAGATTCCTGGCGCCGTGGCCGGCGGACACAAACCGTTTGTTTCCCACCCTGATCGTGATCCGTCTCTGCAAGGTGAAGTGAGGTCCGCAGCCAGACGCCTTCGCGCCCCTGCAGGCGGTTAAGCACACGATTGGCTGACGCTTTGTTACTCTCACTGGGAGATGAGAGACAACCTTGGCTCAGAGCGAATGGGTTTGCCTGTTTTATTGAAAAGCTGTAGCTGGTGAGAGGACGAACAGTTGCTGGGCAGGATGTCTCCGCAAGCAGCCCAGATTTAGGCTCACAGCTCCCTCTGCTGGAGGCTGTGCGTCATGTTGTTTCTTTGTGTCATGTCAGGTAACACTGCCCACACTAGGGTGTGTTGCAGTGCTGTATAAATATACTGTATACTACGATGCTTTTAATGTGTGTGTGTAAATGGACATGATTCCTGTATAAAGGCTTTATCCAGATTCACTCTTATTTTTTAATCCTGTGTGATGCAGATTTCTTTTCACGTTTCGCTCATCACCCAGAGAAAATGACGAGTTCAGAGATTTCTCCGGAGGTGTTCGCCGTTGTTTTGCGCCAAAGGAGTCAGAGGTCAGATGCCCAATATTTAATGCAGTTGTGTTCAGGGACGGTTCTCTGCACTGAGTTTCAGCTCTGTTAATCTTATTCTCTCAGTGGTTCATGTGTGCTTTTACATATTCAAGCCCTCATTCCCTAAATGCTTCAGTGGGGAAAATTAACTGAATACTTGGAAAATGGCTGCGAGCATAAACGAAGCACTCGTGTGGTTTCCACTCCAGCAGTGAGTCACTGGAAGACCTCTGCACGCAAAAGAGAGATTTGTGAGGGTAAAGGCATCTTGAAACACTGAAGCATTTATGCTTTACAGTAAATCTTATATATTTATCCATAAAGTCAAGGTTCTTTCTGGCTGCATCTGATTTTACATCATGATGCTGTAACTCCACATCTGTATGTGAGTATTATAATGAGCTCAGTCTTTTTTGGCTTGTTTCCAGATGTAGGTTTAAAGAAGGACTCATTTCAGTCTTTCCAGTCTTTGTTTTGTCCAAATTTGAACTGATTTTATCGCGTAAAGACAAAAATTAAGTCTGATCACAAAAGTCGCTTTATGATATTAGACAAATGACAATAGTGGCTGTGTTATAAAGCAAATCTCAGTAAGTTTTTCTGACCAGAAATTTATTTTGCTCCATTTTTCAAAACATCTTCCGACTTTATCTCATCTTGACTTCTTTGGGGGAAAAAGGCATCAATGCTTTAAGATCTTGTTTATGTCACTTTTGGTAAAATGAATTAAACATTGTGGGTATTAAAGGTGGATTTGGGGAACTGACCTCTGACCCAGATGAAACTAAGTGTCTCCTATAAAGTGCCAATGATCCAAATTTCATTTATTCTTTTTAACGAGCCAACAAACACAGAGAAGCTTTTAGCTGGAAGTTTTTCTTTTGAATGTAACCAAACTTATTTTTGGTGAACTTGTATTATTGTAACATCTTTTGGTGGTAGAAAAGTAAAGAAGTGAATTATGGGAAGATCTGAATGTGTGTATACAAACCTGGCTGCCGTCGTCCTTTAATGTCAAACAGCACATGTATCTGCTGTTTGACTGATTATAAAAGGACAACAGCTAAACATTTCATGTCACTGCTGTGCTGTGTAAGATTTTCAAAGTATTTGCCTTCACATAACACAACACTAAAGATAAATGTCATGTGGCAGCTGCTGCTTTGACGAACACAAACCGTAACATCTGCACAAAGTGAATTCAATGTGATTGTTTTCTTACTGGATCCCGGAGATTTAAATTGTTCAGTGATGTCTTAAGTTTCATTAAACTTGTTCAACATGAAGTCGACATCAGTGGTGATTTTTTAGTCATGAGTGTTCCTCCAATATATCTGAGAGACTTGTTTTAAACATGAATACATCTATGTTTAGACTTGAAGTGGCTCAGTTCCCTCTGTGCTGTATGTTTGAATGAGTACAGTATTTTTGGCTCCGGCTCCCTCTGTGGTTTGTACTTTAGGTAAAAGCTTTCACCAAATTGCAGATGTTACAGGAGTGAGTTTTAATCGAGAGGCACTCTTCAAAATGGAAACATCATCGCGTCCTGTTCCGAGAGCGCAACCATCACGTGAAATTACATTTGCTTTAGCTGTAATGAGCAGAGCGCGAGTCCCCGGTGGCTTTATGAACTGCAAGGAGCTGTGAAAACGAGCACGCAGCCGTCAGGAGTCCGACTCAGTCAGACGTGCAGCAGATGTCCCGTGAAACTCTGACAGCGTCACACAGACACATCAGCTGTCAGCGACGAGCTGGTTTAAATCACAATACAAATGCTCACACTGTTGCCAGCTCTGCTAAATCTATAACTGATTCTACAAGACTGATACTTGGTGCAGTTTGACGTCAAACTCCCATTTTGGTTTTCTACTGAAGCTCATTCCCAGGATGTGGCAACATGGGACAAAGTGAATGAAACCTCAGTGGATGCATCTAATTTGGTTAAATGTCTATTATAGAATCTACAATATGAAAAATCCTACATAAAGTGAAATAATGTTTTAACACGTCTATTTCACCTTCTAGCTGGAACAACAGCTGATTTATTAATTGATGGACAAGAAATTAATTGCCAACTGTTATGATAATTGATTCACTGTTATTTATCAAGCAAAAAAGTCAAACAATATTTGGCTCCAGCTTCCAAAACGCTGCATTTGTCTGTTTTACATTCTGTAACTGTTAACTGAATCTCTTATGTTTTGGTCAGACAACCTGACAAATGTGAGCTATTTTAGTCTTTTTCAGACGTTTCATAGACTAAACAGTTTATTGAAATACAGTCAACAGATTACTCAGTAAAAAATATTAACAAGCTGCAGCTCTGTCTCATCTCTTATCTGCTCTCGGAATAGATGTGATAAGTCTCCATTTCAGAGCTCCAGTGTCATTGACACGATCATTGACATTATCGTCTAAGTTTCAGAAGCTTTTCCACCAACATAAAATTCAAAAATATACAACAGTGGTAGAAAGTGGTCGACCAGTATTTTCATCACCTGCAAGTTTTGGTTTGTTTGTGGGTGTTGATGCAGCCTCTCACCTGGTCAGGTCGACCTCCAGGACACAAGCAGCTGCTCCCGTTTCAGGGGTTTAGTCCTTAGAAAATTACATTTCTGAAAGTTTTGACACAACAGTGATTGGAAATTAGAAATAAATGCATATTCATTACTGGGCTTAATAAAGCCAACCATTAGCTTTGAAGTATTCTCTGTCTTCCAGTCAGCCATTGGTTTCAGCTCATTTTAGCACAGTTAGAAATTAAACTTGCAGATTTGAAATCTGAGTCAGGTAATTTAATACTGTGAGCATCATTATTGTAGTTTACATGGTCACAGTCTCGAAAACCAGTCTGTTTGGGAACATTCAGGTATATTTTAACATCTGAGATCTGAAAGTAGAAACACGGTTGTGAGCTACTTTGTCAGGAAAAATCTCACCCAGAAGACAAATAAATTTAAAATAAACGCAGATGTTGATAACTGATCATCTGAATTTAGCAGATTCTTTCACCAAACAGGCAGCTGTTCAGCAGCCGAATCCAAATCTCAATGCTGAATTTTACTTTAACGTTACAGCAAAAAGACTCTGGAAGAAAAGACTGGAAGAAGAAAAGAAAAAATATCATGTCTGTCCTGGAATCACCAAACTCCAATCATCTGCCAAAAGTCATTATTATTTTTAATCTTTTTAAGTTGAAAGATTGAAAATAGTCACATTATCTAAATATCACAAAATCTTAAACTTGACTGATCTCACACTTACCTGAAAAAGCTGAATTGGTTCTGAGTCGTGTAAATCCACCAGCTGGGCCCTTTGAAGCAAAAGTAAAAAGAATAAGAAATAGAAATTAAATTCATAAGCAACTAAACAGTTTCTTTAGTCTGTGATGACCAGTGGATTATTATTACTGAACAAGTTTTCTGACTTTTCTACTTGTCACATTGTTTCTGCAAATTTCCCCACTGTGGGGCGAATAAAGGTTTATCTTATCTTTAATCTAACACATCAACAAAGCAACGATTTTATCAGGAGCACAAACAAACAGAAAATGCATCTCACCTGACCAGGAGACACGTTTGCTGTTTCAAGCGATGGCAGCGATGTTCGGAGGGTCACTCCATCTCTTTGGTCCAGACTGAAATCCCTCAACGGCCGCTGGATGGACTGTTGTGAAACTTTGTGCCGACATTCATGAGGGTGAAGAGGGTGAATCCTAAAGACTTGGTGATTCCGACTTTCCATCTAGCGCCACCATCAGGTCCAACTTGTCGGTTTCCTCATTCTCGTCAGCCTCAGCTATACTTTGCATTTTGTGCAAGTTGGCAAATGTTAGCATTAACATAAACTAAGATGGTAAAATGGTAAACATGATACAAGCTTAACGTCATTGTAAATATGTTAGCGCACTGACGTTGGCATTTCGTCCTGGACGGGAGAAAAGGTCAATAATTCGCCGACACAGCCGTGAGGTCAATCCTGTTTGTTAAAAACCTTTTTATTAAGATACTCAGATTTTTTCCTCATTTTTAATCAGTCTGGTTTCTTTTTCTCTTTACAGTAGTTAATGTGCAATTATCTTTATTACTGGGTCACAGTTAGGAATTCACAAAGTTATTGGCACTTGGAACACATGGGGGAAAACACTGGCATGTACACAGGGCGGGGCGGGGGGTGGGTGGGGGTGGCGCGAGGGGGGTATCGGGGCGATCGGTTGGATGGGGGGGTGGGGCGAGGGTAACACGGCAGGGCTGGGGTAAAGGTCCGGGGGTGTGTGTGTGTGTGTGTGTATGTGTGTGTGTGTGTCGGGGTGAGGTCGGGTATTTTCTTTGACATCAGTAGACGCTACTGCATTGTTTATTTTATTTTTTTTTAAATCCTTTGTTGTTTACTTCCAAAAGCTCTTATTTCACTTTTTCATTTTTCTGGGTTATGAAGAATAATAAAGAATAATACCTCATGCTGCGAGTGCACATCTAACAATCAAACTTCGATAGTGCTTCTATGTCATAATGTACAGTTTATATATTTATATATTTATAGTGGAAAAACGAGAAAAAGAAAAAGAGTTCTGCAGAGTATTCTCACCCAACAACACCAGAGACAAGGAAGAGAAGGAATAAAAAATAGTCATTCACGGTTGCTATGATCATATAGAAGCCCGGCCCCCCCTGTTCTGTAGTATGATTCTGAGGTAAGACTGTGTTGACATGGACTCTCGACTCGTGTCCCGTTTCTGTAAAAACCCTGCGCTGTATGCATTCATATGGTCCGGGCGCGCTCTGCTGAGGCTCCCGGGTTTGTTCCTGAAAAACAAAAATGTACCTGCTTTGTAACGGCAGCCACAGCAGTTCAGAAGCTGCTCGCAGCGCTGAGATATCTGTGGGGATTAAGGTCTGCTATGGCTGAGAGCTCCCGAGGTAAACTGGTACTTTTTTTTTTTTATTTTTTACAACTGCATCAGTGACACGAAGACACGCACACACACACGTCCTGCAACACATCCTGAGAGTCTGCAGGTGTGTGTGCGTGAGCTTCTGTATCTCAGAGGTTTGCCCGTTTTGTATTCATTTATACATATACAGTATATATATATGTGTGTGTGTGAGTGTGTGTTGTCTCTGGTGTGTGGGGATTTGGGAAAGAGCGGAGTAAATGTTTCTGGATAGAAGACTACAGACCTGCAGGCAGCAGGAAAAAGAGACTCGCAGAGTTTGAGGAGCGCGAGGGGAAAGGTCGGGCGAAGGGGGGTCGTCGAGGTCGGGGCCGCGGCGCCGAGGAAGATGAGGAGGAAGGCGGCTGAGCGGAGAGGAAGGGATGGAGAGGGAGAGATAAACGATGAGGATTCACCTCGGGATCTTGATTCCGAAGAGTCTCGCATCCACTTCCCTCGCTCCTCTGTTCTCAAGTTTAGCCAGTTTTTACACACTTAACGACAAAACTCCTGACATTCCTCCAGATTTTCAGCAGAGTCCCTACACAGGAGAAATCCACCCTCCGTTTCCAGAAATGTATCTGGTATCAAATGTTGAAACTCACATGCTTTGGCCACTTTTTCCACCACTCTCTGATTTCTTACATTTACCAAAATGCATTAGATAGAAGTCGTTGCTTTACAGCATTAAAGCTGCACTAATCTATATTTTAATAGTCACAGTAGATGGTAACGTGAAAGTGGTCACTCAGAGCGAGGATCCACATCACTCAGCTCTACAGAGCATTTTGGCATCTTTCAGCTAATTGTTTTGGTTTTTTACAGCCTGCAGCTTTTCTGTTTTTGATCCACTGTCACCAGCTTCGTCTTTAGCCTCAGCGAGTCGCTGTTTTCAGTGAACAACCTTAGTTTAGTTAAGACACAGTGAGCGACGAGCTGGTGAAGAAAATGGAGCTAAAGGAGTTGGTGGAGACCAAAACAGAGCTGCAGGGAGAGTGAGTATTGGATTTACATTCATCAGAAGGCCAGAAACATGATGCAGGATGTGTGGGATTAAAAAACAAACAAACAGCTGATGCGGCTTTGAGGGAGAGACACCAGGACTTGATGTCCAGTGTCTGAGGGTGGATTTTTCCTTTAACAATTTTACTAGATTCAAAATTTGTTAAAGGGCCGAGGACCTTCAAACAGATCATATATGTTTCCATGCAATACACATGACAATACAAGTCAAACCCTACAAGCATTTTGACAAAACTGATAGTTGAAGGACATCAAAGTCGTCCATCTTTGCTTTCGAAATCAGACGTGAACATCTGCCTGATTATCAGTCGATTTCTGACTCTGGCTTATTGTCACACAAGGTTTTGTCCTTGCTTGGATCGACGATCATCAAAAGCTTGTTGAGTGAACATACTTTAGTTTGGATTCTTTAAAAAAAAAATGAACTAGAAACAATCAGAATTCACTTCATCCCAATTTCTGTGTAGGAACCCTGTCTGAATCAACTCCAACCTTCACCCTTTCACCCCTCCCCCACATGAACTCTCCCCCCTTTAACTCCTCCCCCACCCCCATACAGAGGAGAGTTTGCACAGTCTATGCTCCCACTTCCCACCTGGGGGAGACGGGTCGATGGGCACATCATCATCATCATTTTTACAGTAAACAACGAATGTCATAAAGAGAGAGAAGAGAAAACAAACATACAAAATAAAAAAAGGGAATAATAGTACAAAAAGATAAAAACAACAAAAATAAGGAACTTACAAAAAGAACCCTCACATTACATCTCGATCCCACCCCCCGAATCAAAAGTCCCACTTCTGACGCCAGCATCCAAACCACAGACAGGAAGTGACATAGTGAGTGTGCTCAGAAAGGTGCAGAGGGCTTTGGCTCTCCGGGACAGTTGAGCGCTCGCCCAAAGGTGCTTTTTTTTTAAAAAGATTATTCCACTCTCGCCTTGTCACTTGTGTTCCTCTCTGTGGCTCGGCGGCCGAGACGGAGCTCAGGGGCGAAAAACAGACGGACTAAGTCGTGGATGGACGAGTCAAAGCACAAAAACGTCTGCAGTGCTCTTTTCTTTTGGAGGTCGTGTCAGCAACTTTCAATCTACCGACAGCTTTATTTGGCATCTTGGCCCACGTGCGGTGGACGTTTTGGCGGGTTTGCGTCTTGTGTCAGATTTGTAAAATGAGCAGCAGAAGCCTCCGGCGGTCCGCTGTTAAGGTGCTCGGATGAATACAGTGATCGAGACTGTCATTACAATCGTAGCTTGTGTAGGATCACTGCTTCTTGGGATATCGCCCTCCTGTGGAGCTGGCAGTTACTGCAGGCGCTGAGCCCCCCCCCTTGTTCTCTGAGCTGCAGTAGCTGCATTCAGCCACCAGGTGGAGTCTAAAGAAAAAACATTCAAGCAGCAGTAGCTTATTCTTTGTGGAAAAGCTGGTCCGTGAACCAGGTCAAGTAAACTTACTTTGGGTCGATTTCTAATGTTTACGCAAGCTAAGAAATGTATTTATATCGTCACAAGACAGTGAACAGTACGATTTTATCCATGAAGAGATTTTTAAGCAGACATTCAGACTCGTAGTCTTAAAATGATGTAAGCCCAACAGTGTTTTGTTTGCCTTGACTGTCCATCCGTCCATCAGTCGGTCCGTCCGTCTGCTTCCTGCAGACCCTGATCTCGCCCAGACAACAGCTGCAGTACAGTAAAAACCAAACATCTGGTCCAGCATTAAAAGCCCAACCCTCAACCCTCCCGCCCGCAGCACCTCAGTCATACAACAATCGCAATGCAAAAATATGTGGTTCTCTTTCTCTAAACTATTTTACAGCTAATCATGTCTCCACTTTCTCTTTTTGTAATTTTTTTTACACAACTTGGCAACTCTACAGGTGTTAATGTTGAATTATTAGTATCATCTGTCGTAAAATAACTCTCAAGGACTACAGTACGCTAGCTCAAATGTAGAAAACGAAAAAGAAAAACAAAACACAATAGCAACAAAAAAATGAAATGTAAATGTTTTAAAACGAAAAGAAAAAATTCTGAAATGTGTACAAAGCTCTTCTACAAGCGCGACCGAACTCGTATCGCTTCGGGAAAAACAAACATCTGCTCTGGCCCCGCTCAACTTTTAGTCGTAAAACTGTGCTCAGACACAGCTGCCCTGCAAAGAGGCAAAAAGCTGCAAGGTCAAAGGTCACAGGTATTTCATTAGAAAAAATGTGATACAGCCCATGGAACAGTTTTACTGTTCGGTTTCATGTTTCAGTTTTGCTCTTTGCAGGGCAGAGGAGTGTTCAAAACTTCTTTATGAGAATCGTTCTCTCCTCCTCCTCCTCCTCTCAGTAGCGCTCCGCTACCGGCTCGTAACATTTCCTCCGAATCAAAGAGGAAACACAACAGACAGATATTAAAGAAAATATCCCTTTTTCTTTTTGCTGTGCTCGTTTGAAGTACGTCAAATTTCTCTAAAATGCATCTTCAAAACCCTGGATGTGAAAACCGCTCGGAAACCCCGTGCACCCGGTCGACGACCCGAGGCCCCAGGAGACCGGACAGACGGCGGAAAACCTGGACAAAAAGCTTGTTGGATCCGCCTCAAAATCCTCTATAATCACAACTTCTACATTCTTTTCTTTTCAAAATCCTGCACAGTGACGAAAGCAACTTTTTAAAATGACAAGACTTTCAACTTTTATCTTTATTTTCTGCCTGTATAAGAAGATTAAAGCCCATGTTTAGTAAAGACACTGGGGTCGAACACTGCTGCTACGGTGGTTCCCCACCTGTGGCTCATGGGTGGGACGAAGCTAAGGAGTCGTCAGGTGATAAAACTGACAAGTTATTGCTTTTCTTATTATTATGCTGCTTATTTTCATGCTTTCTTGATAAATTGATAAAACTGTTTCACTTAGCCAAACAGGATCTCTTCAAATTGCTTGTCTTGTTTGACTAACGGTTCAAAAACCTGATGCTATTCAATTTATTATCGTAGACGACTAAGAAAATGAGCAAATATTTACACTTGGAACAGAAGCTGGAGCCCGTGATTTTCAATTATCAAAATCCAATTAATTTTCTGCTGATAAACTAAACAAATTAATTATTGTTATTATGAACATGAAACAATCTGAGAGCAGGCAGCTTGTGATGGATTGCATTTCGACAGGATTTTGCATCGAGTGGGGTCACGAGCACAAAAGGTTGGGAACCACCGTACCGCTCAATAAGATGCATGTGCACACGTAATATCAGGCTCCTGCTAATTCAAAAATCCGTTGTTTGTCCTGGTCTGTGATTGTTGAGTACAGATGAAGATTCTGGTGTTCAACACAACACACACAGTGACAACAGCTGGGCAAACTGACTGCCAATGAGGCCAAACTTGCCTCCACAGTTGCAGCAGAAACGTCTTCACATTATCATATCGCAGTGCTTAAAAAGGACAGTGGGGTGAAACATTCAGCCAAATGTGTTTCTGGACATAAAAGACATTTTCTCCACTCTGCCTACAGATATTTAGTGCAATTTCAACTTTGTAGGGAAAAAAAGATCAAAGCTCACTTTTGTCTCCAGACAAATCTTAACTAAAGTTTTGGAAGATTTATTTGTCATCCCGATCCCCGTTATCGTCCAGTTAAGTGGGTGCTTGTCTTGCTGGAGTCGTTTGGAGGGATTTAGACGACTCCAGCGTTTATTCATTCTGCCCACGACCCCACCCTTCTGCAAAATGCCACGCTACATAAATAAACAAGCACCCAGGTATTTATCTTGGTGGCACAGGGCCAGAGAGAGACGATCACCTCCTCCTCCTCCCCTCTGTCATTAGCCTCCTCTCTCTCTCCTCTCACTCTTGTCTCTTTGTCTGGATTGTGGCTTCGCTCATGTGACGGCAGACTGCCGCAATGCCTCATCTGTCCTGGGAGATTCTTAACAAACATCTCCTCCTCAGGAAGAACAGCACCTCCTCCTCCTCCTCCTCCCCTCACTGCTCAAGTCTAGGATGATTGTAATTATTTTTTCAACCCCACTTGGTCACTTGCTTCAACAGCATAGTCGATATTTGTGTCCTGATTGGCTGCGTCCCCCGCGTGGACTTTCTGATTCGTCGGCCGCGGCAGCCAGGGGAGCGTGGGGACAGACAGACCTTCCTCATCAATCGTCTGATTATTAAAAGGTGCAGTAAACACAAAAATCACACAATTAGAAAACAGTGTCCCATGAGAGGGGGGTGGGCAGCACGTGCACATGCACACACACACACACACAGCACTGATGTGCCTGGTCAGATGTACCTACACTCATTTACTTTCATATTTGCATTCAAATCTCACATGTAGGCGCGCGTACACACACACAGCAACATATTTGGCAGCCCCATCTGTTGTTATTGCAGACAGCAAACACTCACACGCTCACACACACACACACACACGTATACAGACGCACACAGGAATCCAGATATACGGGTGAGAGTTTGGCAGGGATTTGCATTCTATGAAGAAAATGGAGTCGACACAAATGAAGCAGCGGTGGATGGAAAATGATGGTTTACGTAATGAAGCAACAAGGGATCGACACTATTTAGCTCCTTCCTGTATGTGTGTGCGTGTGTGTGAGGAGGGGGAGAGGTGTAGGGGGGCAGCAAGGGAGAGAGATAGAAATGTATACATAAGGAGGAGACGAGGCAGAAAGAGATGTAAACAAAGAAAATAGAAAACAGAGAGAGGCAGGCGAGGGCAGAGAGAACTGAGGAAAGAAATAAAAAGACAGAGGGAGGAGAAACTGTGTCTGTGTGTGTGTGTGTGTGTGTGTGTGTGTGTGCATGCATGTGTGTCCTGGGTGCAGTTGTGCTGCTGTCCCAAGCAGGAGTACAGGACGTTTAACCAGACAGCGCCAGGATATTAGGGAGGGAATCTGGAGGACAAAAAAAAAAAAAAAAAAAAAAAAAGAAGATGCAAGAGAAGTGCTGATGATCCGCTTTGTCTGAAGTCTATTGTACATTTAAATGACTTTTATAAAAAAAGAAAAACGGCCGTCCAGGAACAGGAGAGCTGCAGCCACGATGTGCAACAATACATCTGCAGCTTGATATGGCACATGTATAGACTCTGTGCTGTGGATATAGATATGTGACTCTGCAGATGTGTGTGTGTGTGCGTAAGGCAGAGGAGGCAGACAAAAACAAACATCCACTCATCTCAACCTCTGCGCACATACCACCCACTCACACACACACTCACACTCACACACATATACATACAGACCTTGCAGAGCTGAGCACCCAAACCACCCACACACAGTGACAGACATGCGCAGTCGCCACACGAAGCCAGACACACACGTATGCAGCACATAGATCGAGACGCAGACCCAGCCTGGCATAGGCATGCGCATTACACACACACACACACACACACACACACACACACACACACACACACACACACACACACACACACACACACACACACACACACAGCACCACTGTCAAAGGCTTTTTCGAGTGAGGAGGCAGACATTAACATGCCATAAATGGAGATGGAGGGAAGCGAGCGGGGAGGAAAAAAAAAACCCCAACTGCATACATACATTAATATGCACACACACACGCACACAAACATTAAAAACACACCCACGCATTATGCTCGCCCACAGATGCACACACACAAAGCCTTTACAAACACCCAAACCCACCCTGCAAAAAACCACACACACAGAAACACACACGCTTACATACACACCAGTATGCATGCATGCATTCACACCAAATCATCCGAGCGTCCCAGCCCCCCCCCCCCCATTCATCCCTCCTCTCTAGGGAGGCTCACACTGTCCTCTTCTTCCCTCTCCATCTCTCTCTGAATTTTTTTTCTCATTTAAGGCGGCGGTTTTAAACAAAGCATTGGAATAAAAGATTTTTTTTTTTTTTTTAAAAAAAGGAAAACAAAAATGTGCAAACTGTCTCCTCTATCTCCCCCCTCCTCCTCCCTGCTCTCCCCCAATCCCTTTCACTTTTTTCTTTCTTTCTTTCTTTATCTCTCTCGCTTCTTCTCGCCTCTGTCCTCAGTTATTGAACTTGGTTAAGTCTCCACGGATCGTACCATGTGCTCCAGAATCAAGGGTGGGGCAGGGTGGGGATTCAAAAAAAAAAAAAAAAACACCCCCCCTCATTTACCTTCCACCTCCTGACTGTAGGACCTTTAGGTGCTCGTCTCAGGACCAAGGGTTCTTTGACTGATAGCCTTTTTTTAAAGAAATAAAAAGCTCGATATACATGTAAATATATAAAAAAACAAATAGTCACGTAAACATTGTTCCTCAAAAGCCAGGCTGTAAAAAGCAGACGATTTGTTCATAACACTGGTCTACAAAACTGGTTCAGGTCAAGACGGGTTAGATGACGCCTCAAAGGCTGTTTTTGGTTCTTCTCTAAGGTGTTTCAATGTGCAGCGGCGTTTCTGTGTTTCGCTTAGCAGACGGTTCAGCGACAGACCCTTCACCTTGATGGTCTGTGTGTGTGTGTGTGTGTGTGTTTTCCAAACATCAATATTAAGCTGTGACAGTGACATTGAACAGTTCAGCGGCCTCGGCTCATTTCTGATGCCACGCTGGCAATAAGGTGCTAGAGGTTTCTTCTCATTTAAAAAAGGAAAAAAACCCACCAAAACAGGCCAAATACACATAAAGAACAAACAAAAAAAATGAATGTCAGGTGGGTCTGAAATGTCTAGTTCATAATAAAACAAACCTTTCTCGTTTGGGTTTTTAAATGTTAGTCCGTCTTAAAAAACACTCTGGGGATTTCGTAGCAACAGGAATCAAATGTACCAGTAAGTTTGTTTCGCCAATTCTCAACCAGAAATGTTCCATAAACAAGGGGAGAACTATATACTATAAATGTGGAGCTGGATTATCCTTCAGATTAAACACTCAACACGTTCCCTTTTTAAAGAATGATGGCACCTTTGACACTGAGGGCGTCCTGCTGCCCCCTACAGTCCATACATCGCATTTCAATTCAAAAGGTGTTCTCGGACAATCTGCTGACCAAACACACGACGTGACCACCAGTTATCACAGTTTGAGGCCAATTCACCAAAGCGAAACAGACAACCTTCAGGATCTGCTGGCTGACATAACGATGCTGGAATCTGAAGGTCAGTCTTCACAACAAGACGACGGCATCACGATACAGAGCGCGAGTCTGCTCTTTGTGAATTCCAGACCTTCGCAGGAGCAAAGTCTGTTTCCAGCCTGATCATACAGAGAAAACTCAGGGCTCCACAGTGAAACTTTCCATGTCATCTAGTGCCACCTCATATTTTCTTTTAAATAAAAGACACAACCTTCCAATAAAGTTCAATACATTTTTAATGTACTTGCTTAAAAACCTAAACAGCTGTTGGTTTGTAATCAATGTCTTAATAACCCAAGCTAATTAAGTCACACTTGATTACTATTAGTGGGTAATTTTACCTAAAAAGTCTATTGAAGTATCCTGCTGTAACATAACCGATGGGTGCAGATGTGGTTTTGTATCGAATCGATGTCAACAATATCAGTAATTTCCACTGTTAGGACCGTCCCAGTGCAAAATTAAAAACTAGCTGCTTTTTTTTGGGGCAAATTAGTGAGATTAAATGATGTGACAACTTAGAGACTTCACGACAGTCACAGTCTTGAGTTGGACTGTGGTCTCAGTCTTGACTTGCACAGAAACAGTGAGCTATCTCACTTGGGTGTGAAGCAATAAACCACCGTCTGTGACCTGGATGTAATTAACACAAATCAGTCTACTTCATCCCGACATCGGCATAAAAAAAGGGTTTGAAATGTATCTGAATATGACACAGATTGTGTTGGATAGATGGAGAAACTTTTCTTAACTTTGATCCTGCTGTGTCGAATTCTCAGATACAAACTAATGGGCTTCACACGGTTGTGGCATCGATCAAATAATTTACAGTGAAATTTTGCTTGCATGTTTTTCTTGAGGCCGTCATTCCGCAGTGGCAGACTGACAGATGTGTCAGGTCTGTCCAAAGAAAGATTGACTTCACACTGATTGTCTGGGATTGATTTTAAGATAAAAAGACACAGACTGAGGTCAAACTGAAACTAAAATATCAGTGGCACTAAACTAAAAGTTCAATTGGAGCCCCTGTATTCAACCTCAAACTGAACAACAGAAAAAAAGCCCTCTCCACCGTTTAGCTGATGAGTGTATTCAGTTGTATTGTGAAGGTCAATTTTTCTAAAGAACAGATTTTGTTCTGTATTCTTCTTTTTTCTGAAAGCTACCATTCAGCCACGCAAGTATCAAAGGCGAATATGACTGCAATATGACTTTCAGGGTTGTTTCTATGCCAACATTCTTCTGTGATTTCCATTATTTAGCAGCCTTCTTTTTATAATTCTAAATACCTCACAGAAAGCCACAGGAACTTAACTGTCAATCCAACAAACTCAACTTTCAGCCAGCAAAGTGAAAGTTTACCTTTTCCATCACATCGACCGAAGCCTCATTAGACACAAAATGAATTTAAGCTGAACGCTTACATGTGCCGCACAGCAGCCTCCCACGTCTGCTTTGGTGTAATTCCCCTTTAATTCCCACGTTGCTCTGGTGTACTGTAGCTGATGCGGCTGACAGCGCCCAAATGCGTATTAGCGTGTATGTGTGCTCACCGCAGTGATGGGTGAATGAATCGACCAAGCGTGTGTGAAAACACACCGTCTGGCCTCCCGCTCTCTTCTCTGCTGCAGCGCGTGCACACAAGCTGCGTGGCCGCACAAACACACACCTACACAGAGCCGTATTCCACGCAATGTACCAATGCCTTAATTAGCACCTTTGTCCATGCCAGGCGAGCACGCATCGAGGCGGCAGAGCCCGAGGAAACTTGTGCTGCTAACTGGCATGGCTGCGAATGTTCTTAGGGAAAACAATTGAAACATGAGCTGAAAACAAAAGAACATCACTGCAGGATCCTCACACACACACACACACACACACACACACACACACACACACAAAATCGTTCCTAAGCTCACAGGCAGAAACTCGTTTCTTGACTTTCCTTCAGATTTCTAAAAAAATGGGTGATGAACAGATATACAAATTGGATTTCAGCTTGTATTTTTTCTCCTTTTTTTTGCATTTTTTAAATAAAACCACCCCTCTTCTCTTTCTGATACGTACAAAAACGTAGTTCGATTGTACTCATACCGCAGGAAGTAACACAGTGCATTTATCGCGCGCAAACTCTTTGACAATCATCGGTAGCAAGGTTCCTCTCCCTCAGGAGGCTTGGCAAAAAAAAAAAAAAAAAACACACAAAAAGGTAATATTAGGAATTTAAACACAAAAAAGTAAAACTTAAATGTTTCTTTAAATGTTTTAGGGTCAAAAAGTTGGGGGAGGTTGGGGGGTAAAAGGTTTTTTAGCTCAGCAAACCTCAGTTTTTCTGCCACCACAGTCAGTCAGAACTCACCGTCTCACCACCAGCATTTCTCTACAGGCTGGCAGGTCAGTTTCCCAGCATTCCCAGCAGGGGTTAAAGAGCAGGGTCGCTGGGGTCGGGGAGATCATAAACCATGCCAATATACATATTAATATTCATTTCAACCCCTGACCTCATCAACTCCGTGCTCTCAGAGAAGCTTTCATCTGGCCGTCCAGATGAAATGAAGCTAAATAACAAACAAATAGAAACAGGGGTTCTGTACAGGCTCACTCAACCTCCACTGACTCACAACGCTGCGGTCCGGATGCTTCGCCACGCATACATTCAATATCAAAACAACAGTGTTACCGGAGTTTGGGGAAAGAAATGTCACTTTCTCCAAACAGGATTACCCCTCCCCCCAACCCCCCTCCCCAGGGAATGTCTGTGATTGATTATGGTTAGAAAAGGGCCTTAGTGACAGTACACACTTTTAAAAACATAAAAAAATAAAGGCTGAAACAATCTTGGTCATGAAAGGTTGCAGAGGAATGAAGAGATTGGGGGGGGGGCTATCTGTCAACCTCGTTCCTCTGCTACCTTTCTCTCCATCTTTCAATCTCTCTCTGCCAGAAAAGAAAGGAGGATCAATGCGAAGAGAGGCATTCAGGGCTGCTGAGAGAGAGACAGCAACGTGGACAAACGAAAGAAGGAAAGCAGAACAAACTGACTGAAGAGGTGTAAAAGAAGAAACAGATCCCCAAAAACGTGGCGGCGAGGGGACGAGTGACAACTATCATCACGACCACCGTGGCCACCGTTCTCTACTCATCGCCCCAGAGAAATGCCATCCCTCCCTCCATCAATCTGTCCATCTGTCCATTCATCTATCTGTCCGTTCACTCACTCAAAACAAAGTGCTGCCGTCTCCTGCCGCCCCCTGGAGGGTGTCTGCCGGCGTGGCTCCTCCCACTTCGTTATTGGCGGTCGCTGCTGCCGCCACGGCTTCCAGGGAGGCGGGGTCAAAGCCTTGCTCCGCCCCCAGCACGTCTGCCTCCATCTTCACGCTGTCGGCCAGGAAGGCCGAGTAGGCGTCGCTGTCAGCCATCAGCAGTTTCAGCTTGGGGATCCAGCTCTTGCGGACGACGCGGCGGGCGTTGGTGCACATGTCGGCCGCAATGGCGTTCATCTCGCTCTCCTTGAAGCTCGGCGCAAAGTTCTGGCAGTAAACTGGAGGAAGGGGAAGAGGTGAAAAAGAAGCCACAGGGCAAACAAAAGCAGAAGAAGAAAAAGAACGGATGGTGGGGAGTCTTAAAATGTACATTTCAAAGAAGTAACGGGCAGCTTTGCATGTGGGCGCTCTAAAATCTCACTGGGACGTAACTGACAGTATTTATAGTATCGAAAACAGTGTGTGTGTCTCTGTGGGACTCACATTTGACAGCGTGCAGCACTCTGTTGTCCAAGGGTTTACGGCTGGGGTCGTTGGTTGAAGAGCGGATGCCAGTTCCACAGCTGTTAGCCAGAGTGCTCCTGAGTAAGGAAAAAAACAGATATGAGATACATATTTTAAGGCGGCTAGAAGACTGTGAAGCGGTGGTGCATACTGACACGCAAAGTTTCTTCAAAATCCAAATTTTCAAACCTAACCAACCGAACCAAATGTGTCGAACACCGACCTGTCAAAGAAGGCGGCCAGCAGGCGTCTGAGCAGCACTTTGTGGCGGGTGCCGGCGCTGACGTGGCAGTTCATGAGCTGAGCGCGGGAGATGAACACGGAGGTGCCGCTCACCAGCTCCAGCTTCTCGGCCGGGTCGCCCTCCTCGTACAGCTTCGGGTGGCAGCGGTTCCCGATCTGGCTGATGAGCTCGGCGGGCAGAGATGCCAGGTCCTGCCGGGACCGCCCCCCTCTGCCCCCCCGTCCGCCGCCGGAGTCTGGGGCCAAGTCTGGAAGAGCCTCCACCCGCTCGCCGACCACTGAGGAGGGAAGATGATGGATTGTTGCTTACTGACATTTAGGGCTGCGTATTAGAGTTGCAATTATGATTATTTCATCATCGATCAATCTGCTAATAATTTTCACGATTGTTTATTCTACAAAATATAAATAATTGTGAACAAAGGTTAATCACCATTTCCCAGAGCCCTGAGTGATCACTGACTATTATAAATGACAAAGAAAGCAGCAAATCTTTACATTTGAGAAGCTGGAACCAGCAAATGTTTTGACATTTTTGCTTGAAAAAAATGACTGAAATGATAATTCGATTAATAAAATAGTTTTTATAATTTGAAGCATTTGAAATTTAACTATACCAGTACCAGAGTTTCAGAGCCACACAAAATCTTACTTATAAACATAAAAATGAAAAGATTTTTTCATTTATGAAAAGATGTCAAACCTTTTCAACTTGCTTCTAATTGGCTGAAGTGTGCACATAACAGACATTTAAATGAACACATATTGCACTTCAAAAAGTAATCACTGTTATAAATCCATACGCTGATGACAATGATCTGTCACCTGTTAATAAAAAGAAGCAAAATGTTTTAACAGTAAAAAGACAAAACCCTAACCTGAAGCCCCCTTAACACTGTTCAATGTTTTTTCCCCCAAAGCATTCAGTAGGAAAAAAAACCCTCAGAGCTCTGATTTTAACACGATATGAAGTGAGGTAATTCACTCTAAGTGTGTTGAAAGGACTCTAACAGAGGCGATCACACTCCACTTTGCCTCGATTCATGCATTAAAATCATTTAGATCATCCTCTTCCTGAAGTGTTTTTAAATCGTACTTCAGTCAGTCAGAATTTGAAGTCTGGTTGGATATCTGAACGACTCGGTTCCCTCATGTTTTCAAAATAAACCCTGATGTTAGACTTAAAGGCTCTCGGACCCTCGGCCTTCGACCTTTAGACCAAACAACAGGGAAATCGTGTTGTGGTGGAAAACAAACTACATTAACTGTGAGAAATCCTCATAACTTAATCGCAGATGATAGTGTTGAACTGCTTTTATGCACATTCCTCGTGTATTTTGAAGAAACTTCAGTTCGTATAACTATCAGTGCCTTGGATGTTTAATTCAAACAACCATCTGATCGTGCTTTTGAGTAAATAAACTATAAACAATTCATACGCTTAAGGCAGGATTCAAGACTTTCAGTGGTTTCAGTGTTTGGAACATTTCATTCTCCTCCACATCCTCCACTCCTGAGAAGTTTGGATAAACAAACTTTACAGGACTGGTTCTTCTAAACACACTACAGCGAGAGTCACAGATCAGAAGGCTCAGATTTACATGAAAACACTGTGACCTTGAAATGAACTCGCACTGTTAGTCTGATGGATTCGTCTGCTGGCAGTCTTACCTGCTGCTCCGGCGTTCAGCATGCTGTACATGGTGTACATGTTGCAGATCTGTCTGTACTGCTCTTCGGCGCTGTCGTCCGTTATGTCGTCCTCTTCCTCGTCATCGTGGTAACTGATTGGCGAGTCGCTGGTGTACATGCTCAGTGTGCCGGGGCTGGTGCCTTCAGGGGTCCCGCCGTTGTTGTTATTGTTGTTATGGTTGTTATGGTTGCTGTTGAGTCCAGCTCCTCCCACAGTGGCTCCGCCCCCGCCGCCCACCATAGCAGCGTTGGCTGCAGGTCCGCGCCCAGAGGCATCCTGGGTAGTGTTGTTGGAGGATGAGGAGGAAGAGGAGGAGGAAGAGTAGCGTGCAGCCTTCCTCATCCCACCTCCCCCGCCCCCTCCAGACCCCCCTCCCCCGTCACGGTTGCCCCCCTCCCACAGCCGCTTGGCCACGGGGGTGCAGACCACCGAGTAGGGAGAGCCCTCCTGCTGAGGGAGACCAGAGAGAAACAGAGGTCATTCATCTTCAACTCCAGACTAACAAATATAAACTGACAATTTCAACAGCAAACAGTAACAATGAGGAGATTATTATCATTTGCACAGCAACTCTGTGGCCCAAACACCAAAACACTCTTTGATATGGCTTCCAATTCCATATTTATCTTCTTAAACAAGTCAGACACTTCACTCAACGTGAACCTTTAGTATCTAACCTTTGATACTAGTTGCTCCACACAAATAGCAATAAGTATCCGAAGAGGTTTGACGCTCAGTTCAATTAGTCTTTGGCAAATAAATTCATATCCTTCTCTCACTTGACCAGTTCCTGACATTTCCAGCAACATTTAAATCATTCTGATCTACAAGTCAAATCAAAAATATAGCAAAACCAGAATCTTAGTATGTCTCTAATGCTGACTAACCTGCTGACTTTTAAAACAACATTTCATACTTAATCTCATATTAGGTCTAGATGACAGATCTGGTGACAGTTTGATGATGAAGAAACTGTTACTGTGTTTTGTTCAAGGCAATTTACAGACAAATCTGTTATATGATTCTTATTTGAGCTACTTGACTGTCTAAACCAAAACTATATGTAGATCACAGATCACACTGCTCCCACAGTTCAGCCTCTGTCGCTGCTGAAAGTGAGGACTGAAGCAAACACACCTCTATGCAGATTAGCACCCGACATCACATGGTGACTATTTTTGAGCAGCAAACAGATGCTTTCCTCTGAATTAAATCACAAGAAACTTTTTTTTTTACGCTTTCTCCTTTACCTGTATTGTAGCTGGAATGACTCGACAGATTTTTATAAAGATTAACAATCCTCTGTCCTTTGTATGAGTGAGCAAACTAAAACTCAAACTGAAACCTTCAGAGCACCTGATAATTCATATGCAACAAAAATAAAAATATATACCATGTATAGGCTGGTTGTTGAAAGGTTCATGTCTTCAGTTTACTGGCTTTCAGCAGAATCTGAATATCTATAATTTCCTATCACTTTCTTTTCAATAGAAAAATAGATGAGAGTAAATGAAAACAGTGGAAAGCCAGTCTAGTATTTGCATTAAGCCGCTGTTATGTGACAGTAAATGAAGTGAGACAAACCGTTTACTACAGTTTGTGCTCCTTTAACACCCACAACTAATTAATATGGATGGCAATATGATAAAAACACAAACCACTCGTCTCTCTGTATTAAGGCTCTGCGACACCTCCAGTTAAAGCTCTTATAAAGTGGTTGACTGCATGCAATTTCAATGACAACCTCTCACCTCTGCAATAATTGATGTCTTTACCTGAGAAACTTTTTCAAACTGTTTATGCCACATTTCAGAAGTAACCTTCGGGTTATGATTCGTCAAAAAAATATGGATGTATGGTGTTTTTCAAAAAAGCTTTTCAGCTGTTGTTACAACAAGAAGAGGATTTTTTTTTGCAGCTGGAGCTACTGGGAGCGAGCTTTCCTTGAAAGTCTATCAAAGCCTTTTCAAATCTCAAACTCAAAGAGACACCTACTCATGATGCCCTGTTTCAAATGACGCTCATACCAATGATGATTTATTATCTTTTCAGACTACTTCACTGATAGAAAAGGCCTAGAGGTTGTTAATTGCCTCATCAATGCAAACATTTTGCTTGTTTTAAGGTGCTCAGAGGCGGCCTACCTGCTGCGGCTGTGGAGTGGGCTGAGGTGTGGAGGCCGTCTGTTCCGTCTTCACCTTGGACACCAGGGGGAGGGGCGTCAGACAAGGGGTGGGTCTTCCCGCGGCCGTAGGGACCACGCCGGCTCCGCCACCTCCCACCGTTTGAGTGACGGGGCTCTGAGGCTCGGAGCTCGGGGTCTCCTCAGTGTGGAGACCCTGGGAGTCACAGCTTGGAGAGGAGACCTGGAGGCGAGGAGATATCAAGAGAGATGAAAGTTTAATTTCACACACATATATCATGGCACTATTTGATGTTAATGCAGGGCTGGGTATGAACCTGGCATCAAAGTTCTAGTTATATTCATCTTGTTTATTTATTCTATGATCAGAGAGTTGATTTCAATTAACATTTTGCCAAAGTTAAGGTTACGACTGCTTGTTACACTTTTTATGTTAAAATGGAAAACACAACAATACAGATAATAACTGAAGTCATTTATGAAGCAAAATTGCCAAAAAGTCTTTTGCTCCAGCCTCTCACACATCCAGAGTTCCTGCTTTTCTCTGTTTTATAGGACTGTAAACTGAGTAGCTTTTGGTTTCTGCCAGTCCAACAAAACCGACAACTAGTGGTGCACATTTCTGACATTTTTCCAGACATGATCTGTAATGGAAAACACAAAAGCTATATTTAGAATCCTTAGTTGCAGTTCCTGGTTTATATTCCTCAAATAAGATGTCAAAAAAAGTTTTGGTAACAAAGTTTGGCAATCATATGGACACTGGTAATGAAAATGTTTGAGAGGATACTCAATACAATCTTACATCTGCTTATTGATAAGTAATATAGAGGACAAGTATTCCCTTTTTGTACAAAATCAACCACTTCCACTGTACAAGCTGGACTGATTTTTAGTATCAAACATAAGTTCCCAATATTCCTTGGTAGCTTGCCAAAATGAATGCTGGAGTAGCCAAACTCTACAAAACACGTCTGACAGCCAGCATTTCAAGACCAGCAAGCAACTGAGCACATCCTGCAGTAGCACTGTAGTACTGTAGTTTTTCTTAACATAGTACTTTATGTAACACATTGCTGGCACCATATTAACTCTGTGTCTGGAAGCTGTTAAGGGGTCTTTTCAAGGAAATCATTTCTCATTAATATGCAGATTTATGCAGCAAGGCACTCCAAATCTAATCAGATCATCTGCTACTATAGAGGGAACCTGTAGTGTCAGTACGACGTTTCAATTATTCTTGAGTCACAAGAGCGTGTCTACAAATACAGACACCTCCATGACAACATAATGCCATGCATATTGTCACACACAACAGGTGCCACGGTGGCAGCACATACAAAAGGTGATTAACGCTATAGGAAAATTCCTTTGGTTCCACACCTGGATTCGATTTTAAGGTTGGGCTGGGCCATAAAATGATCTCGATAGAGGACCATGATAAAATGTACGGCGATAACGATGATAATTTTTTTGAGTTGAATAGATCTAACAGCCCATCACACAGCAGAAATAAACGCGACAACAGTCAGTCAGTGTGCTGCCTCTCTGCAAGCTCCTCCACACACAGTGGACATCAGCATAACTTCAGAGCAGAGCCCACAGCAGAGGGAATCAAACAGACTGCAGGATATATTTGACTGGGGTCAATCACAACAAAGCTCATTATCCATCCAAGTGCAACAACAGGGAGCGAGTATGATCAATTTATCAAACACCTGTTGAACGAGCAGAACACAAACGGACAAAAATGTGACATCTTCAGCCACTTTGCTGCTGCTGCTGCCTTTTAATTCACACCCAGTTTGTTTCACTCAGCCACACGCAGCTCGTTATGCTAAAGAAATCTTTTCCATCAGCTGAAAATATACAATGCCATTTAAACGTTTGCATTTAGTTGGTACTGAATATATTCTTTCATAGGAAAATATATTCTAAACCAAGCCATTTTTGCACAGTTAAATATTTGTTATCCTATATTTATGTTCATAAACTATATTCTAAATTTTAACTAATGAACCCTCTGGTCTCTTCAGGCTTCAGTCATTATCAGGATACTCTTCACACTGGCAGCAGTATCAGATTATATATTGTGATAAATATCAAAATTGATCAACACGGAAAAAATTGTAATTTTCATATTATTTGCCGTATCATCCAGTCCTACTTTAGGGAACAACTCAATCACTGTATATAAATGCTTCATCAGCAGGTTACCTTGAGGAAAAACTCTGTGCCTTTCTCCATGATCTGCTGGATCTGGAGGAAGCCGGCGGTGTACATGAGCAGGAACTGGTCTCCAACGTTCATGCTGAGGCGTCCTGTGTAGCAGAAGGCCAGGATCTGCTGGAAGCTCTGCGGCTGCACGGCCGGGGGCAGCTCCACCACCGAGCTCTTCCCCCCGGCGTTGAACAGATCCCGGAAGTAGGAGCTGCTGGCTGCCAGCACGGCACGGTGGGCCTGAGGGGTAAACAGCAGGGACAGTTCAGTCATGAGAGTGTAAAAATATATTGGTTCTGAGAGAAATCTGTGCAGTGTGAATATCACGATCCATATCATAAAACACAGCTGATCTGGGTAAATTCAAACTCTGACTTTATTTCTACTGGTTCCACTGGCTTGTGAGTGCAGTCAAGTATAAGGAAGCAGAAACAACCTGTACAAAGTGGAAGACTGTCTGCATGTTTACAATTGACCTCTCTTTGATGGAATCTATGCTAAATTGCATTGGAAAAAGAACATTTATTTACTGAAAGTATCTAACAGTAAAGGAATCCATTCCCATTGTGTTGCACTAACTTCTGAAATTCAGCCAAATTTCTAATTGTAGCCTTAAGTATTGAACAGTTGCAAAGCCAAAGATTTACTCCCCTGGTGAGAGAAGTGGCCAGAGGGAGCTCAGAAAATCTATGCGAAATTATTTAAAGCAGGAGTCTGGCGGTTTTTGACCTGGACCATATTTTCTTGTCTTACCTATTGATTCTGACCAAAATCTTGTCAATACCTTCACCAAGGAACTAATTATACCTTACTGCAGCCCTCACAAGCAGTCCTACGGGGCCAATGAACAACTGAAAAGATGAATACCAAAACACAGAAAACGCAGTTTGGCAAGAAAAATTTCATCGAAAACAATAAAAATTTAAATGTTTTTAACTCTTGCCTTTCTTTGACAGTTTTCACTGTAATTATACTTCTCTGTCTCTTGTTTGATAAAAGCTAATATGAATATTATTTAGCATTAAATCTGTTCCTACTAAGATATGCTAATGAGACGTGTATGTGTTCATTGCTAAGCAGGCAAGATGACCAATAGGTTAATGTCCCTAAAAAAAAAAAAAAATCAGTGCTTTAGGCAAATCCCTTAGCCACCAATTACTCCAGTGCAGCTGTTTAGTAACCGACGACCGAGGACTGTGGTCACACTGTGCTGCTCCCATGTGAACTTTTATATGACTCTGACTATAAGCTGTCATTCCTTGAGTAGGTAAGGTGGGTAGGTTCAATAAAAAGTTTAGGACCTTGAAGGCGTGTCCCTTGACGACCACGGAAACATCACAGTAGAGGCCCTGCAGCCGCTGTTCGTTCAGACACTCCAGGATGTTGTTGCCAAAGTTAGGGATCGCCATCTGCAGCGTCTGAGCCATAACGCTCTGCCCAGCACCACAGGGTCTGCAGGAAACAGAGAGGTGGAGGTTAGAGTCGGGATAACAGGATTTACATCACCGAAGGGTTATAAAGAGAGGAATGGATGGGATGTAGGACAGAAGAATTTAGGGGAGTGTGAGGAATGGGTAAACGGAGAGACATCAGAGAAGCGATGAGGAGAAGATAAGATGAGGTAGCAGGACAGGAGGAGAGCAAACAGTAAATACAGGAGTGATGAGACAAGAATAACAGAGCAAGGGAGGACTGGAAGATGTGCAAAAGGCAAACATGAAATAAACGAGGAGGGAGGAAAGAGACTTAAAATAAAGAAACAGGGTTTGTAAAGTGTATGATGATTAATGAATTAAGTATTTGGTAAACAACTTTAATTCGAAATTCCAACTTCCAAATGAAAGAGAATTTTGGGCCACCAGCGACAGTTATATAAGCCATCTTTCTCGTTTTAACCTTGTTTTATTACAACTAATTCACAGTTAATAAACTGCTTGGTGGTTTTTGGCCCACTTTGTTCTTTTCTCGACACTCCCTCTCAGTCACAACACACACACTTACATAACTCATCCACTTCACTCGTCTTCGTCACCACCCGACAAAGAAGCCTGTGATCAAAAGTGGAGGAACTGTCAAACTTGTGACAAAAAGATAAACAAGGAATCCATCTCTGAAACCATTTCTTCCTCAAGACTGAGGGCCTCGCTCTCCAGTGGACCCTGCATTTTTGTTTAGAAATGCACAAGATATACATAGAACTACTCTAATGCCAAGTACGATGGAGCGTAAACAGATGAGAGCAAGAAGGTGAGTCACTGGTCTGCTGAACAAACACATTTTATACAAGATCCTGACCTCTAAGTGACTGATGGCGTACAAGCTTCGAGTATGTGGACAGTAGCTGGTTCTGAGGAGATGACGCAGAGCTCCTGGTCTGGCTACAACCCAAAACAAACCACTAATGGGAAACAATATGATGATGATTAGCCTCGTTCCTCCACCGGGATGTGGACTCGCAGACGAGCCCTACTAACCCAAACAGCAGGCTCGACATCACCTCCAGCTCTCTTCATCACTGCTGGGGAGAACGCAGACGGAGGCAGCAGCCAAAGAGCAGAAGGTCACAGCGAGGGCAGGTCAACAGAAAATTCATGTTTCTAGTCAACCAACTTCTGCTTGACTGATGAGAAATGAGGCAAACTTCATGAGAGTAAGAAAACATTCATGGTCCAGGTCACAAATGGCCCATGGGAGATTCTGAATGTGTCACTAAATGGGTCATTTGCAAAATATATATAAACCAACATTTGTGAAACTATTTCTCGGTAAAGTAGCTTCATGTAGAGTTCATGTTTAAAGAAGATTATTTATTCATCCTTCAAGCTCTGGTCGACAGAAAAAGAAACCACCATCAGCTTCTGCACACGCAGAAAGTTGCTCCACTGCTGCACCAGTCTGCAACTGATAACTTCCATTATCGGTGAATACATCCATTATTTTAGGACTGATTGCTTTCTCTATAGACAAAACCCAAAGTAAGTCTCAAGTGCCCAAGGTGTCGACCTTTAAGTGATTATTTTGCCCAAACAACCATTAAAAAGTCCAAAGGGGTTCAGTTTTTAATATGAGGTAGAACAAAGACTGCAAATCCTCAAAATGGAGCAGCTACAAATGTTTGACATTTGTATAAAATAAATTAATTACAACAATTGATTGTAATTTTTTGACCAGTTCATTTTGTCATTATGCTTCCAAAACATAGTCTTGTCTTTCAAAGACAGTACAATGACTAATTAATCGACTAATAATTTCAGCACCACAGTATTAATATTCATTTACAATATTCATTATATATGTACCTGTTTAGCTAAAAATCGTGGTACTTTGGACTTGAATAATATACAGTATGTTCTTCTTAAGTTTGGGTTCCTGGAGCATTTAGAAAAAAAGGTCACCTAATAAAACCATCTGTCCATCACACTGGACTGTTTCAGTTCGAATCTCAAATTCCACAAATCATTATGGTAGAAATCTGACATAGTAATTGATATGTAGTTTTGTGTAGTCAACAAAATTATGTTTTACAAGTCAGACAAAAAAAGAGGGCAATGACAAATGCTGAGTAAGAAATATTGCTGTATAGCCCAGCACCATAATTGTGTGTTCAGCCTTAAGCGAAGGTAGAAAGGCAGCTGATCAGAGCTTCAAGGCCCTGAAATTTACAGCAGCTTATCACGAGTTGAACGAAGACAGTTGAGACGCTTGCTGACAAGCTCTGCATCGCATGGTGGTAATATCATTAAACTTCACTGACATGATCACTGAAATGTCTGAGGATTGGACAACTTGTCACTGTTCAGCCTGCTCTTACTACATGAAAGACCTACGACAGTGAATTTTAGTTTAAACAGAAGCAGGTGACCTCCACACCTCCCTTAATATATAAAAAACTGACCAACATAACCTACTGAAACTGATCTTGGAAATGGCCCGAGAACAAAAATGCCTCGACCATCTACATCTATGAGAAACACCTAGAAAGTACTAGTTAAAATCTCTGCACCAATCACTCCCAAAAAAATACCCGGAGAGGATGTCTCTCTGCTCCATCCTGAGCTTTTCAATCTACACTAAAAAGCATTTAATCACTAACAAGTTAGGCACGGTGGTGCACGAGGAAAAATGATTCTCCTTCAGTGGAGCTGCTCCTCAGCCACCAATAAAAGATAGTGGTTGTAAAGGGAAGCGTCCAGGTGTGAGTGTGCAGGAGCATGCACGCTCAGCAAACCTTCCCTGGCTGAAAAATAAAGGTTGAAAAAAAGTGCGCTGAAGCAGTCCTGAGCTGCCGCCTACGTAAGGGCAGCACTGAGAATAGAGGGCCATCAGCATTTCATCATAATTAATTTTTATGTTTATAGCAACTAATTAATTTTGATAGATATAGGCATAGTATGTAGGGCAGTGGGCTACGACTATTTACAATCCCAGTGCTACACATTTCATTGCAAGTGCTTTCAGTTTATGTTTTAAATGTTATAAACTCTATTAGCGCCTCCACACCTTAGTTATCAGCATCTCTGGGCGCTTTCAACACCCAGCAAGCACTATCTGTATTAATTGCCATTACAATATTATTATGCTTAATTAATTGGCCAGCCATATTCTGGTCAAAAAAAAAAACCAAACAATTAACACTGCAGACTGCTTATTGGATTGGGAACGCTTGGTACAATTTGATCTGAATAACTTCCCCATTATATCAAAACACTATTAGCGCCTCACAGTTTTGTTTTCTGCCATTTATTTCTTTAAAATCAATAATGTTTTGACACAACTAAGTTGATGTTTGCTGGCCATTGTACCCTGACACATTGCTGTGCCTTGACAGCTTGTGTCGATGTAAAGAAATCAATATGCATTACATTAATTATTATTCAATTGAAGTGGCTGAGAGTGATGTTTTCTCCGTGCATCTAGGATTTGTTTACATACATTACTCCTACTTTACTTAGTATCTCATGATCTTAATGGTAATGTGGCTTTCTGTCTATCGAAACAGGTTACAGTAGCGAAGTGCCCAGATTGAGCAGCAGGATTAAGATTTAAAGTTGCTGGTTTTGACCTCGAGACTTGACTGATGTGCTAGAAATGCACGATCCACACTGTCTGCCGCCGAACATCTGCATCTCCCGACCAACTGAGCCGACGAGGGTCCCGGTGGAGCTTCTCAGCGACCAATAGTAAATGCCTGTGGTTGTTTCCAGGTGTAAATATGTGCAATTGTATGAATAATAAACAGGCGGTTGCTAAGCATTTGTGCAATGATCGTCCTTCAATAAATCAAGAGGCAGAAACAAAAAGTAGAAACACAGAAAATATTACGACAAGGCTGATATTCACAGTATATAAAAAAGTATTGTGATAAAACTTTAAATTGCTCACTATGGCAGCCTGAAAGCAAACTTTTCAAACTGCTCGTCTGGTTTGATTTCAACCCACGGTGGAACATTGAGATGTCATGTGAGGACACCCACCCAGACACCTTTTCCTCCCCACAGGTCAGAGAGGTCACAACAACTTCCAGGAAACATAAAGGGGAGTTAATTCACACCACTTGACCCTTTGCCCCTGCAGCCCCCATGTGCCCCATTATATCCTCTGACTTCATGCTAAACTCTGTGTGTGTGTGTGTGTGTGTGTCTGCAACTTTTTAAACATTCATCTCCAGGGTCACAAAATCTGGTTTACTTTATCCAGACCAGCCACATGCTGCTGCTAACACACACAAATACCACAAAAAGTCACCATCTAATCAATCAGAGCAACTATTTGAGTCAATGCTAACATTAGCTCGAGAGCATCAATCACCACTTAATCACAGTTTCCTGGTTTTAGGAGGTTAAAGGTGGCCTGTTAGCAAGTAGCAGGCTAAAGCTAAGGCTAACACTGGCAGTAGTAAAAAGCACTTCACCTGCAGCTTAAATTCACAAAAAAAACACCTTTAAATCACGTGTGATGGATTCAAGCCGAGTGTGGCTTTTAGTTCAAACACATTTAAGGCTAAAAACAGCCACATTTAGACAGAGGAGACCGGGGAGACAGTTGCCATAATGTGGCTATAGTTTTAGCCTCCCTTGAGCACGACCAGAGCCGAAACTTCAAAATAAAATGTTAGCATCAATTATACATCAATTAATCTCACATGAAAGTCGAGCCGAGCCGATGTCTCGCCGGTAAACGCCTCGGGAAAGAGAGAGAGGGAGGGAGAGCTCCAGCAGCGGGGCGGCGGGGCGGTCAGACCGGGCAGGGAGCTCTCGGTGCCCCGCCGTGTGCCAGCCTCGATGCCCGCTAGGATTTTGGGAGTCCTCGGCTGGCCCGGGCCGGTGCGAGCAGGGGAGGGAGAGGAGAGAAAAAAAGAGCTCTCTTTCTTTATTTTATATTTGTTCTATCATCCGAGGAGCACAAAAATAACCGAGGAGGGGGGATGAAATATTCAGCAGTTCGGCTCCCCTGTTCCGTGCCAGCGCGGTGCGATGACCGAGCTCCCTCCTCCTCCTCCGGCCGAGCGGCGGCGACCGATACGGGACAGACACGCGTCGGCCCCCCTCCTCCAAAATGTCGCTTATGATATATTAAATTATTTACCCAGACGCCACTTGATATTTCTGTGTTATTATTACAAGGTTTAGAGCGGAGGGCGCTCCATCTTTAGCCGACATCAACAGGTCATCCCGGGACACAAATGCGCTGCAACTGTGGGCGAGACAGACGGATGGATCCGGCATGGCGAGCGGGGAGAGGGGGGAGAGGAGAGCAGGAGGGGGGGGGGGGGTGTGAAATCTTAACCCGTTTACCGACAGGACACCGTGATTTTGGGTGAGGAGGAAAAACTGCAGCCCCCCCTCGTTAAAAAAGCAAGTACTTTTTGAGAAAGTTGAGGAATGCGGGAAAGAAGAGCGGAGGACTCGTGAAGACTCTGACCGAGGGGAAGGGGGGGACAGCCCGCGGCGAGCAGCGAGAGGAGCCGGTGAGCTGGTTAAAGTTTGAGCCCATCCCCCATAGAAGCTAGCACAACTTTACCACCCCATCCCCGGAAAAAAACAATAAAACAACAGTAGCTTAGCCCCCCACACAAGACCCGAATCCGAAATCCACACATTCCTGGATCACACAGTTCGGGGCCCGGACACGAGAGCGACCCGAGCCCCGAGCCGCTGTCCTCGGTGACCCGCCGAGCTCAACTCACCCCTCGGCTGCGATCCGGCTGGAAAGTGTTTCAATGGAGGAGCGGCGGCAGAAGAAGCGGTCTAGTGTCTCCCTCCGCCTCGCTCACAGGCAGCCATTCATTGTGAGACCGTGTGTGTGTGTGTGTGTGTGTGCAGCCGTGAACCAGCAGCCGGATCACGCACACGGATTCACGCACGCACTCGCGCATGCAGGCGGGCGGACGAGCGCAGAGACATCGAGGAGGAGGAGGGGAGGGGAGGGGAGGAGGGGGGGTGTCTTTTTTTTGTGACTCTCCCAGGGGTTGCAGACAGATCCCAGAGCTACTGATCGGAGAGACAGACAGGTAGACAGACAGACAGGTGAGGCCTTGTGCCTGGAGCTGCTGTCAGTATTATTATCATTGTTATTATTATTACACCTTCAACTCCCCCATAATATATATATTTTTTAATGCAATTCAGCCAAACCTAATAAAGCTTTGCCGGTGTCATATTTTAAACCAAGTAAAAGACAGACAGATAGACAGACAGGTGGACAGACAGATGAGGAGGCATCAGCTCATTACTTTTGCCTGCAGCTGTTGTCAGGAATTAACACCTTATGTACTGTCATTTCACATAACAATAGTGAGCATGGATAAACAGAAATTATTATTATAGCTATAATCATACAAACATTTTTTAATATATTTAAATGCAATGAAATCCAGCCAGGCCAAATGAAGGTTTAAACCAGAGTCCAAGGTGAGTTTATTAAATCCTTTCCTTTGCCACCAAAGCCTTTAAATGGTATGACAGAAGGTAAATTATAGGCTCACCTGCACATCTAATTTCTTCACCTTCACTAAAAATAACTTGACACAGGCACAATAATGTGGATGAGTAATGGCAGAAAAAGTTTAGTGCACGTGGAAATACGTGGAGATTTTTATCCAATCAAAACAAATGTGAGAAAAATAAAAAATCAATATTTTTGTGCTATTTTATTTTGAAATGACATTTCTTGATAATGAGTATCTAATGTAACGAGTAACACACAGGTCATGTAAAGAGAAGTAATCAGATTACATTCGAGGCAGTAACGGAGCCCAGGTCGGAGCCCACGCGCCGCTGCAGGCAGGTAGACAGGCAGCGTCCCCAGCCGACCCGACTGTCTGAGCCCCACCCACCCACCAGTCCTCCCACTCGACCCACTCACCGGACTCTGTTCTCCCGTACGAGCTGGAGGCGACTCTCCGCCGACCGACACCGCACCAGGGGGGGCCGCCGGTTCGATCCCGCCGTGTGAGCGCGCGTGACGGTGCGTCTAGACTCCGGGCAGGTGAGCCCTCCGGGGCCTCGAGGCGCTGCGCACAGTGAATACTAAACAGGATGAGACTGCATTCAGGCTCGGCACTGCGCTCCCAGCTCCCTCTCCCTGTCATGCCAAATACTATTAACTCTATAATTCTCCTGTGTCAGATGTATAGCGCCACGCTCTCTGGGCATTTATTGTCACAGCGCCCCCATCCAGATGTTCGGGCTCGTGCGCACATACAGTACAGTCGTCCATTTCCCATTTTTGAGGTGTGAGCTGTGTGATGGTGGATGATGTGACAGCAAGCGTGAGTGTATGTCGCTTCACACTGCATTTGTCACAGACATACTAGGAAATAATCTGATCATGTGAAAGTAAAAATACTACATTGGAATGGAAATACTCGAGTACAAGCAAGGATTGTAGAAATACTGAGGTCATGAGTCCCAAACACACCCTCAAATATTATTATTTTCACCATGAAGGTCTCTGTTTTCAATGATTTGGATTTTTTTATATATTTCATTTTCAGGTAAATTTTCAATAGTTCTTGAGAATCAGAATCAGCTTTGTGACTCTGGTTTATCTTACACAGAAGTAGACTCACATACAGGACAAGGACAACAAGCTTGACAAGGTAAACATAAACATTAGACTACAAGTATAAATATAAAAAAGTATATGTATACTGCAAAACAAAAACAAACAAACAACAATAGCAGTAAGATGCAGTGGAGCAACTTCTGTGAGATCAATTCTGAAGCCTCTATATTTGTAATATTTTGTCGGCCTAAATTGAAATTTAAACACACTGAGCCTAAAAAAACACTGGGATCTAGTCTAGTTTCTAAGCCATTTTCTGAGTTGTTAATTATTGTTAGTTCTAGGTTTAAATACAGGAGAAGAACATGAGTTGTAACTATCAGCAAAATGTTAAAATATCAAAAGTTAAAGTACTCATTGTGCAGGTAATATTGTCTGTAAGCTGAGTTGGTTTTATTGCTATTTATTGTCACTATCATTTTAATTTTTTTTTTTTTTTTACATGCTTTTAAGTAGTTTATTAAGCAACAATGGATCATAGCTTTTAAAGATCATATGGTTTATATGTAAAATAAGTGCAAGTTAGTAACTATAGGTGTAAATGCATTGTAGTTGTGTAAACTTATTAAGTGTAATATTTGTCTCTTTAATGTGGTGGAATAAAAAATATAAAGTTGCATGAAAGCAAACATTCAAGTAAAGTATAATGGAGTACAATGCCTGAGTAAGTGTACTTAGTTACTTTACACCACTCGTGTTCGATTGCACTGATCAGTTTGGGTCAGATCAGTTATTTGCTGAATGGTAGCTTGATATATTAATTTAAGAATCCGCAACATGGAGATCTTAAAACTGGGATTTTGACTCACTGGCTGTCTTCAGATAGGAACCATAATGTGAGTTGACATTGTGTGACCTTAACAAGTAAACACACAGTGAACCTGCAGCTTTCAGGGCCTCAGCAGATCTGGGGTCAGTTATAGTTTTCTACTTCAGTAATCCAACCTTTCACTATAATAAAATGTTGCTCATGATTGATGACAAACCAAAAGCAAATTTGCAGTTTTTTTTATATTAACAAACATAATTCATATCAAATAATGACAGTTTTCTCGCTATACACTCAGCCTATGTGTGACAGGATTTATTTAAAGATTAAATCTGCAAACTGTGAACAACACAATCTGCTTTATTTATTGACCTTAAGCAGAATCACACAGTGTCTTTATGGCCTGGATTCACTTCACTGTCCCCATAAGCAGCTCAGCTCTGACCTGCACTCACTTTATTTCCTCTGAGGCAGCTTTTTTTTTTCTCTTCACATCACAGGATATTTTGGTTAATCCATAGTCTATGTTTAGCCTTTCCATCATAATGCATCAGCAAACTTCGGGCACACTGAGATTAAATTAGATTATTCATGAGAGCAGACGGATGTGTTTTCCAGTCTCCTCACATGTTCACTGCAGGGGAAAGTAGGCCAGTGTGTGCTCATGATCGACCCTCTCTTGTCCTCATGTTACACCGCTTTCTCCGACATTACTCGGATCTGCCGGTGGGGCGGACGGCGCTTCGCTTTTTTGAGCCGCGCGGCTTCCCGTAGAGACGCTCCAAACATGGCCGCTTCCATGTGCTAACGTGAGAGAAAAGCTTAAAGCGAGTTCACACTGCGGCTGTGAGGATACAGTCACCACCTGTATCCATTTTACTGTTAAATCCCACACAGATTAGGAAAGCAGTGTCCGTCTAGAGGAGGTGTTACAGGTAAATACAAGCTTTACGAGGCTTAGCTTAGTTAGCAAACATGCTAATAACTTTGCTGGTGTTATTATGCGTCATGTTTCTGTCTTGTTTAATAGTTTAAGTTTGCTTTCATTAGAGCATTTTAGCCAAAGTAAAAACATTTTCTCTCCACTGAAATTGCAGCTGTATTGACATGTCAGTTAGCTAAAGTTAACTATTGTATTGAAAGACAGGAAGCTAAAGACAATGAAGGTAAAGCTACATATCAGATAATAAGTCTTGGTTAATATCGATCCCTGAGTTGACTTAACTCCTGAAACGACTTTTTTTATTTGTTGATTTGTCAAAGAATTTAACAGCAATCAAGTACAATTTTGATTTTGATCAGTAAGAAAATCTGTCATTTATGGATCAAAATGCCAAATAGTGTTTTTCAAATCTGAGGCAGCTTTCTCAGTATTATATCAGTATAAATGAAATGTTTGTGTGATTTCTTATTGCTGCTTAGCAATTTGAATACATCACATTGAGATCTGAAAATTTGTGATGGATCTTTTTTGTTGTAGATCTACTAGAGTAAAACTGGCATTGACACGTGAGCTCACTGTTGTTGCACTGACAGACACAAAGCTAAAGGCACTGACAGTAGTGATAAAGTTCAAATGACTTGTACAGGTCTGATTACTTATTTATTGATTATTTATTATGAGTCAAATAATTGATGAAAATTAATCAACAGCAATTTTGATATAGAACAATTTCAGTTATTTGTCAAGCTAAAAACATCCACTGGTTCCAGCCTCTCAAATATGAGAATTGCTGCTTTTGTCTGTGTTGTCATTGTAAATTGGGGCTTTTACCTGTTTTTAGCCACTTAAATATTACACCTTGGGTTCAGGAGGAATTATGATGGTCAGTTTTAAATATGTTCTGTCATTTTTTGGGTAATTAAAATGTCCATTCAGTTAATTAAAAAAGCAAGCAAAAGATGAACCACTAATAATAATCATTAGTTGCACATCAGCATTCACCCCAGTGTCTTATTTATTGAAGCAAATGTAATACAGAAACTATTCAACGCAATCACCCAGAGGTGGATGTTATGGGTTCATATTGACTGACGCATTCAAATCTGCAAGTTTATTTAAACTAGAGCTCAGTTGCAGGAACTGCAGTGCAGAAATATCAAATACATGTTTGAGGTAACTCAGAAACAATGTTGTCATTACATTGTTTGTCCACCAGCAGTGACACGTTTATGTTTTAACTGTAAAATATCAGGCTCAGTACATAAAAATCTTGATTCCATAATAAACAAAGAATTGTAAACAAAGAGGTCTTTATCAAAAGGTTCGTGTTGTGTATGATTTTTGTCACTTCAAAAATCCAGTGTCCGATGGTTCTAGATTTAATCTGCTCACCACTGGAGACATTTAATTTTTTTCTCAAAACATTTTGCAGCATACAAACGTGTTATTTGTCTTTTCACAGAGGGTGAACCTTTATGCTGCTGCGGACAGCACAGCTCTTCCCCCTCATCATCTCCCATCGCCTGCATCCTTCCTGCGCTCATTCTGCCAGACAGGTGTTTCGGTGGAGTTTAGGCTGTGCTGCTGCTGCCAGCAGGGAACTGAGATCCATGGAGCCCCTAAAAACTGCTCAGGACCCCAAGATTCCCACCAGCAAACCTCCTCCCACACCCACTGAATCCTCAGCAGAAGGTTTGAACCCAGCACCCACCGACACAGCAGCTGACAAGGAGAAGACACTTCCTGAGGGACTCTTACCTGGGGAGACGGTGGTCAAGGAGGGCAAGGCGGCCATCTTGTTTCCCAGTGCTAATGAGGTGTTTTACAACCCAGTCCAGGAGTTTAACAGAGATTTGACGTAAGCATAAACACTGGCTGCTTTGGCCTTTACCCAGAAGACACATAATTACTTTACACCACAGTCACAAGTCTGCTTGGATTAATTTGGTATGAGGTGATTCAGTACAGTCAGTAAAGAGATCTTTGAGCTGGACATCAACTTGGCCTGATTCAATGTACAGGGTATTTTAGAGTGTATGTGTTTAGCTTTTCACTGTGGTGACAAAAAAAATAGAGACATCTGCATTAGACATCCTGAGAACATGTTAGTTTGTTAAACCAGAGAGCTCATACCTCTGCCAAGTATGTACAATGCTCTAAATTTATGGTTTCTAAAATGTAACTCCATAACTTCTTCTGAACAGTGATAATATAGGGAGTATGGTAAATGCTAAATGTAGTGCACAGCAATATTCTGTCTTTCCAAAGTGTGCTAACATTAGCCACCATGAACTACTGGTCATATCAGACCATCTAATTGTAATAATTGCCAAGTGAGCCAGACTCTGAGCCAACTAATAGCAGTTTTATTCATGATGTGGTTGTAGCATCAACATATAGATGAAATGCCTTCAAATGTAGCAGGAAATCCAGACAGGAATTTTGCTTTTTTGCCACAGTGATATGAATATCCAGTGGCCACATGGTGGAACCATCTGGACCAAAAGCAAATTAGTTCTTTCTTTGCCCCTGAAAAAAACTTTCTATCTAAATTTGCCAGGGAGTTTTTGAGACATTCTACAAAACTGCTCACAGGACTGAACACTGTACTTCCTCAGTGAAGGAAAAAAATTTACTGTCAGCTATATTTTTTTTTACTCAGTCTCACACATCATATTTTGGATTCTGCAGCCATATTTTACTTCGCTGGCTCTGCCCTTTCTGATCTGTTTCACACATTCACTCCATCACTCAGTCACAGTTATGCTTTGCACTTTTTTTTTTTCAAAGCCGAGACTCTCAAACAGAAGAACCTGCACAATAATATTCATGTTTTGGATATTTAGTAAGCTCTGTTATTTAGCCAAGGAGATGCATAAAGCACATGTTTCTACATAAGCAGTAATTTTTCCTTTCCAGATGTGCTGTGATCACAGAGTTTGCCAGAGATCTGCTGGCTCAGCGCGGGGTGAAGGTGGTGGTGCCTGGAGAGAAAGAGAGGGTGGTGGTCTCTCTGTCAGAGGAGACGAATGAGGCCGACGTACAGGCGGAGGAGAAAAACGGAGCAGAGGAGCCACCTGTAACTGTAACAGTGGGGGAGAAATGTGAGGTACGTAGGTCTGATTTTACAGATTATAAATTTTATTGCCACAATTATCTTCCCACAAGAATGTTTCATTAATGGAAATGAGAAATATATGTAAGCAGCTGATCCAGTTTAGATAACAATTTGCCTTGTGTTAATTTATTTCTCTGCAACAAATACAAGTTTATTTTCTCCAAATCTGATGACTTGTGCTAAAGAAAGGTTATACAATATCTAATTAATTTTACTCGTTCAACGTACTGTTATAATTATATGCTATATTGCTGACATAGCAAACAAAAGTCAAAGGATTAAAAGCCCAGGAAGAAAAGATGCTACTGTGGTAATAGCTGATGGGGATCATAATAAACATACAAGCAAATTAAAGGAGGCAGAGAAAGGCAGGAAAAGTATAAAATGTTATTTTTTGACAAACATTCGGAGGCTGTGAATGTGGCTCTGTAGCCCGGAGCAAAGTCCTTACACTGTCAAGGTTAGTGGTTTGAGTCCCAGTGGGCTTTCCCATGCTAAAAATATACAGACTGAATGTAGCGTGGAGCAGTTTGGATAAGGCCTCCATCAAATGACTTATGTTAATGTTGCACCAGGTAATTTCACACTCTGGTGGCCCCAAGTGGTTGAGAGAGGTTAGTAGATCAGTTTGTGAAACTTTGAAGGATTTCATTATGTTGAAATAATGACATTAGATGTCAGTAAAGAACTGAGTTTTATCCTTTTGTTCGCAGACAGAGGTGCAAAAGATGTTCAGCCATTGTTGGTGATTCCAGCTTTCTCTGGGCCAAGTGATCAGATTTGCCATTTTCTAACCATTCTAGTCAAAGAAAAAACGTACCAGTGATTAGATGTAAAATGAATTTCTTCGTGGAACGTCTACAACTTCTGAACTACAGGAGAGAGGAAAATTCTTCACATTCTCGCTTAGAACAGTAAGAAATCCTGTCTTACTGCGGCTTTATAGTAGTGCTAGCAGCTATATGTTGAACTACAGTATAAATATCTAAAGTTCTCCATATCGCTAACTTTACAAGGTTGGAAAGTGTAACTTGTGTTTACACTGTTGTTTCTGCTGCCCCCACGTGGCCAAAATATGAGTTCATGCAGCTTTAAGGTTGTTTCCTCGACCCTCCGTTTCAGCGCGGTCTTCGTGTGCTGGAGGGTCTGGCGGCGTCCGGCCTGCGCTCGGTGCGTTTCGCTCTGGAGGTCCCGGGCCTGCAGAGCGTCACAGCCAACGACTTCTCCACCAAGGCTGCGGCGCTGATCGCCCGGAATGCCCAGTACAACGGAGTCAGCCACCTGCTCCAGGCCAGCTGCAGGGACGCCAGGTCTGATGACTCAGCACATTCAGGGAAACGCTTGTTTGCTGCTGGTCTGCCTCTGCTCCTGTTATTTATCTGCTTCACTGATTTGCTGTCCGTTTCTTCCTCCTCCTCTTGTATTTATCCAATGTTTCTCATCTTCATTCCTCTCCAGGCTTCACCTTTGAACTCTTGTTCTCTTCATTCCTCTGATCCTGTTCTCATCTCCTCCATTCCTGTCTCTTTGCTTTTCTTCTTTTATGAACTCTTTTGGCCCTTTTCTTTCAGTCGTATCGCTCTCCTCTTTTACTCTCTTTTTCTCCGGCTTGCTCGTCTTCATGCCTCTCTTCTTTTATCCTTTTCAGTCGCTTCTCCTCTTTCTTCTCTGAACTAATCTGCTCTTCTTTTTAACTGGCTTTGACTAATCTTTTTTCTTCTCTCCATCCCTCTCTGCTCCATTTTAAGATCATTCTCTGTCTGAGCATCTCTGTCATTTCTTTCATTGGTCATGGACGAGGTGGATTTGTCTAATAATTCTTCTCCCTCGTCTCTTTTTATTCTTCCCCAGTATGCTGATGTATGAGATGCGAGGGAAGAAGGAGCGTTATGATGTAATCGATCTGGATCCCTACGGCAGCCCTGCTGCCTTCTTGGATGCCGCTGTGCAGGCCGTCAGTGAGGGAGGTGAGTAGTTTGCTCTGTCAGTCATTCAACCGACTCTTCTCCTCTTCATTCTTTTTTTTCTCTGGGTCTGTTTTGGGGTTGATTTAGTTAGATAGTAAATTAGTACTTGGCAGTAGTCAAATTAAGTAGGTTGGTAGTGAAACTTGTGAAAATGCGAACTGCTTCCTAAACAACAGAGCTTCATCCCTTTTGGTTCTTTTGGTTAAAAACTGATGCCTGAGTGGAGAAGTTGAAGTTGATGGATCAGTTGCATTGTTTTTCTTTTTCAGATCAACGCTTTCACTCACCATTTTTCTTATGGATTTGGTTGACATAAACTTTCTTTATTTGCTTTCACTCAGTGAAGGAAATGCACTCAAATCGCATATTTTTCATGACATTTCAAAAATTGCCATAAAATCAGCTTGACAGTCGGATCAGAAGTAGGTCAGATATTATTTGTGAAATAAGTCTTTTTTTGGGTTTATCCCATTTGAGTCTCACAATGAGTCTGCTTTATAGGACAGAACAATGAAGGATGTTTAGACTTGACAGCCAATAGGACACAATCTCAGCTGCCCTCATTTGACAATCTCCACCCATGTGAGGCAACCAGAAGGTTAAAACAAACGCCAAGTGTTACTTTCTGTACTGTGTAACCCGTTAAAGGTATTCTTTTATATTTCCTGCTCTTTTCTTTTGTCGTTTTTGCTGACTCACTCTGTCTCTCTCTCTGTCTCAGGTCTGTTGTGTATAACATGTACAGACATGGCGGTGATGGCAGGAAACAGTGGAGAGACCTGCTACAGCAAATACGGCTCAGTCTCCATCAAAGCCAAATACTGTCATGAGATGGTGAGGGCACGGCGCACGCATGCACACACACACACACACACACACACACACACACACACACACACACATAGAAAATGCACATTAAGTACATGCACAGACATGCCGCCATGTTTGCTCAGAACATCTTGATCCTTGGTGAAAGAGTGTGTACAGCTTGTGTGGCTCTGACAGAAACATGTCATGGATTCTGGCCTGAGGCTACAAGTTGGTGAGCTGGGTGTGTGTGTTTGTATTTGTACACTCACTGGGGGAGGATAGACAGAAACTTTGCTGCTCCTGGCTTCTTTAAAGTTATAATCTTATCATAAAAATGAAAAGTTGGTCCTGGCTGATTTGGTGACACCCATGTTCTAACAGCAAGTGCGGCTCATTACCCCAGAATTCAGCAGCTACTTTGTCAGAAATCTAACAGAAGAGCAACTTACGTGTCTGTTTACACTGCAGCCAAACAAGCTCATGTGGTTTTAATAAAGAAGTCAGTCAATAATTGCCCTTTTTATATTATGCCATGAGCAACCCTGATCTGATTTCACACTGCGCACAGTGCAAGTAGTTTCTTCACACATCAGCAGGGCACAGTTCAGTTATTCACCTTGCGTTGGAGTTGGAGGTGTGCAGTCTGTCGCCTGCAGCTCTTCAGCTGCAGCTCACTGTGCTTCTTCCTCCATTACTTCCTGAAATATTTACAACTGATTCTCTGTCAAGAAAATGACAAAAATGATTGATCATTTTAAATTAATGATCCAGGCAACTCCTAACTGTGGTGACAAGTACGTGCGACTGCTTCACAGTAACAGCCCCCTGTGGTTTCTGCAGGTCGACACTTTCAATGTGAGCCAGTAGAATATAGAGAGCTGATGTGTAAACACATCGAATGGCTATTGAAAATATGCAGACTATTAAAAAAAAAAAAAAAAGATTTGAATTCATGAACATTTTACAAATTGATATTTTGAATTTGAAGATCACACTCCATCATTGATGCATCACTCGTGCATCTTTTTCCCCAGGACTGTTTGATTTTTCTACAAACTAAAGCTTTCTCCTTCAGAATAATTTGAAAGATGATTTAATCACATAGCAATTCTACACAGAACGACTTTCAGTGATTTGTTTCTGGTTTGGGAGGATAAACTAACAGCGTCTGTGACAGTCGGCACTTCTGCCTGATGGATGGCAGATTTATTCACATTTCCCAAACTTGGCACTAAGAACAGGCCACTCAACCAAAACATACAAGATTTTAACATTTTGATACAAAGACCTCAATCGGCCAAACATGTTTTTACGCTTAATTTTCAAGCAAACTTGTGCATGTATGTGAATGAATATTTTTGTTTTCATTCTTGTTGAGAACAAACTGTCATAATAGCTGGAAGGAGGAAGGACGCAGTGTATAAATAAAAAGCCTAAAGAAAACGTATTTATTGCAAACACATCTGTTAGTAATAGGATTTTTTTTCAGGCTTATGACACAAATATCCTGGATGGTTTTTGTTTGAGTAATGAATTCATTCCATGTGAGTCAAGCTCATGTTTCCCCTCACATATTACTGTTTTGAGTTTACAAAGCAAATGGTGCAAGATGACCTTCTCAGACATTTTATATGAAGAAAAAAAATAATGTACGTGAATGTGTTTTTACGTGCAGGCTCTTCGTATCATCCTCCACAGTTTGGACCAGAGGGCGGGGGTGTACCAGCGATACATCCAGCCCCTGCTGTCTGTCAGTGTCGACTTTTACATCAGGGTCTTTGTGCGGGTGTTCACAGGACAGGCCACAGTCAAAAACTCAGCTAGGTACACACACACACACACACACACATACATACTGTATTGTCTTGTCACAAAAGCTGATATATGATGAAAGCTGAATGAACTAAAACTGGGTCACTGCAGCAACAAATGCTAAAAATAATGGCAGCAGCAGAACTTGGTGAGATAACGAAAAAAGAAAATGTAAAATATCAGAAATATGGAAAATGTGTTGATTATTTAGGTGAATTGTAAGGAGAGCCTAAATGAGAATATTAAGCCAAATGAATATTGTAATTACAGACAGGATCTACTGTTAACTTGCCTGTATCCATATAAACAGGAGTATAAATACATTGACAGTATTTATGCACATTTACTATCATACATGTTTACACACACACACGGAAATGATTTCTGATAGAAACATGAAATGAAATCTAACATGCAGCCCTTCTCTTGTGTCGCAGCAAACAGGCTCTTGTCTACAACTGTGTCGGCTGTGGGTCTTTTCACCTGCAGAGAATGGGCAGGAGGACGAGCAATGGAAAACAGTAAGACAGTCCACGCTGCACAACTGACTCTTTCATGTGAACTGAAAATGTAAAATGAAGGCGTGACCATCAGCAAGCAGTACTTTATTTTAGTGCTTAAAATAAAACCAGACTCTTGACCTTTGCCAGATGGTTTAAGACATCAGATCTAAAATGTAATGAACTGTAATCACTTTGATGATGCCTTAACGTTTCCCTTAACTAAACCTGATTTCAGTATGAAGTATTCTCCTGCCACTGGACCCCCAGTTGGATCAGAGTGTGAGCACTGTGGACAGAGACATCAGGTCAGACACACACAGCATACACTAACACATCATGTAAACTTGTTGGTATGTTCTGTATTCAGATCTATGCGCACACAACTTGCTTTTATTTGTTTTATAGTTGGTTTTCATGTTTTTATTTTACAACACCGATTCCAGAAAAGTTACACGCTGCGTGAAAAACGAATGAAACAGAATGGAATAATTGTCTAATCCTTTTTGACATAGACTCAATTGAAAACGGTACAATGTTTGACCTCATCAACTTCATTGATTTTATTCTGAATTTGATGGCAGCAACATGCTTCAAACAAAAGACTGTGAGAGTTGTGGACTGATCCAAAAACACCTGTTTGGATCAGTCCACAGGTAAACAGGTTCATTGGTAACAGGTGATAGGATCATGATTGGGTATGAAAGGTTCATGCTGGAAAGACTCAGTCGATCACAAGCGAGGATGGAGAGAGGTTCAACACTTTGTGAACACATGATTATATAAAGGCGATTAATACATGGGCTCAGGAACACTTCAGAAAACTGTTGTCAGTAAACACTTCACACAGCCTCTCAGCTTCTTTTGGAGTCAGGGTTGTATAAGATTCACCTTCAGTCTGTAAATGTATTGTCAACATTTGCACCTAATTTCATGTTTTGACTCAGGATGAATGGATTTTATTGGCAGGTGTCAAAACCTCTGTGCTTGTTTGTAGTTATCACTGTTCAAACACATTGAATACACCAGCTGAAGCCTGGGTCTGTCCTCTCTCCAGCTGGGTGGTCCTCTGTGGGCTGAGCCGCTCCATGATGTGGCATTCGTCCAGAAGGTTTTGTCTGCCGTGTCGGGGAACCCGTCCCGATTTGGGACGTCCAAGCGCATTGAGGGCATTCTCAGCATGGTGACTGAGGTATTAATTTATTCTAGGACATGCTGTCGTCTGCTGGTATTGTCATGCGGGTGCAGTTGCATCAGGTAACTTTGCACTGTGTGAAAGACACGTATGACGTTGATGTGCTGTTTGTTTCAGGAGTTGGAAGACGTTCCTCTGTATTACACTGTGGACAGTCTGAGCAGCACGATACACTGCAACACTCCACCTCTGCTCCAGTTCAGGTAAACACACACAAACAGATGAGTGAACAGTGTTGTCAAGAAACTACAGAGAACTTTTTGATATTTGAGCATTTCAGAAATAGCTGTGATGCGCGTGGACACAGATTGTTCGGATTGTTTGTTTTAGTGTTTGTAAAATGTTCATGTCTTCAGCTTAAGTTAAACATTAGGACAAATGAGAACCACAATGTTTTTGGACTGTGACTTATTTAACTGGAAAACATGTGTGGAGAGAGAAAGAAAGAAATCTGGTCAAACCAAAAATAACTGCATGAATGAAGGAATGATTCATTCTAGCTAGTCTTGGTTATACAGCCTGGATCGCAAACATTTAAAGCTGCACTCATCCATGTTTTTACATCAACAGTGGGACACATGAGTATTTGTAATGTGAAAAGTGTTTATAGTGACAAACTGAGAATCATCACACATCTCAGTTCTATGGGGCCGTTTAGCCTCTTTTAGTTTTAGTTTTGGCTCTGAAATGCTGTTTAAATCTCAGGTTCATTCGACTGATTCAAATCATGGGAATAATTCATGTTTACTTGCTTGTTCTGCTGCCATCTGGTGGCCAAAATGCAGCTTTAAACTTTGGTCAGCTACTCCTGTGAGCTAACACAAGTTCTTGTGACTAGATTGATTTGTTTCAGTGAGCATCAGCATTTTTTCAGGCGTCAGTCTTTTACATAGCATTTGATCTTTGTCTCGTCTTGAGAAATATTTGTAATCTGCTGCATGCACTGTCAGATGTTCCTGCCCTGCATTCGTTGCACACTGACTGCAGTGATTCCACTTCCTCTCTCTCTCTGTCTCTCTCTCTCTCTCTGCAGGTCTGCTCTCCTTCATGCTGGTCACAGAGTTTCTCTCTCTCACGCCTGTAAGAACGCCATCAAGACCGACGCTCCTCCCGCGGCCCTCTGGGACATCATGCGATGCTGGGTAAACATTACTGATTTACCAAACAAATTTTAATACTGGAAGTCAGAACACGGCACTCTTGTATTTGCAGAGTCAGAAGCTGAGGGCTAGAAAATACCCAGAATCCTTTGAAACTGGTCTCCTGAATCACATAATGTTTACTTAATCATTTGACCGGTCACAGGAGAAGACCAATCCTGTGAAGAGGGAGAAGCTGTCAGAGACCAGCCCCGCCTTCAAGATCCTCTCCACTGAGCCCAGGTGAGTCCACATCCCAGACTTATCAATGAGAGATGAACCTACAAACCTGTAGTACCAATATTAGCAGAACCAACTCCCTTTGTAAAAACAGTTTATTTACACTCAACATTTCTCACAAAAACACATTTTATTTAAACTTGCAGTGTGTTTACCTAACATCTTTGTGCTGGATTGTGTGTGTGTGTGCGTGCAGTCTAGAAGCCTGTTTCACTGTGAGGGAGGACGCCAACCCTCAGTCTCGTAAACGCCACCTGACCCGGTTCCAGGAAAATCCTGAGGCCTTCTGGGGACCAAAAGCACGTGCCAAAGCTGGGTAACTAACAAAACCTTCATGCTCCCAGGACATGCACACACACACACACACACACACACACACACACACTGACAGACTAACACACAACACAGTGGATTTTGGAAATGTTGCTGAAACCTTGATCAAGAAAGATATTTCATTCTTAAGGCTGCTGAGAATTAATTAATTACAAGCACAAATTCGACAAAGAGAGGAACAGGTTGTATTTCACATTCTCAAATACTTTAATGAACCTGCGTACATATAAAATTTCAAATTCCAAAGTATATTTATGGCTTTTCTGTGAACTAATCACTTAAACTACTGCTAATTGACATTTTAAAGAATAAAGCTGTGAATTCAGATTCATTCCCACCTCCTCCTCCCATTCTGCTTCTTCACCTTCATTTCTCTTGCTTTCATCTCTCTCCTTCATCTTTTTTATTTCTTACCTTTTCCTCCTCTTTCAGTCTCCCTCCTCCACCTCTTCCTTTCCTCCGTCTACCTCTAACCTTTCGTTCTCTCCTCTCTCTCCTCCAGTGGCGGTATCTCTACTGACCTGCAGGACAAGAGGAAGAAGTGCCAGAACAAGAGGAAGAACCAGATCACAGACTCTTCTCAGCTAAAAGACTTCCCCTGCAAGAAGTTCAGACAGGTCAGTTCACCTGCAGGCAAGAAACAGCACGAAGGAGCCTGTGAGCGGTAGGAAAAAAAATATCCAGCCTCTTGAAAACAGGACATGATGTATTTCACATCGTAACAGCTCGAATGTTTGGACTCTCAGTTAAGCTAAACCTCAGTGTTCATTACTGTCCTCTTTAAACATTACCTGTCAATCAAACAGACGGCACTCTGATGTCTTTTTTTCCTTTTGGTTTTCTCCTGATACATTTTCTGTTGGTAGAACTCTTTAATTCACGGCAGCTCCTGCTAAATATTAGACACAATTCTTCCTGTTAGAACCTAGTGTTTCAGCAGGGGAAGACATGAACAATTCGTCTGTGGCTTAATACCTGAAATGATCCAGACTAGATCAAACTATCCTCATTATGTTCTTATTGTGGTCTTTTCTTCAGGGAACATGCACCCATGGAGACAAATGCTGCTACTCTCATGACCTGGAGCAGACAAATGAAGAGAAAATGGAATGAATCTATCTTCATCTCATTTAGGTTTGTTTTTTTAAAATAATTTTATTTCTGGACTTTGAATGACTGAGTGCAGCCTGGACAAAGTGAGAATGATGCACTGCAATCAGATCTGGATGGGGACAAAAACCTAAAACCTGTTCATTTTACCAAATGTCTATTGTTCAGTTTTACGCCAGAGCTTTTTTGTTTTCGGGTTCTTTTTTAATGCGTGCGTCGTTTCAGTCCAATAAAGTCCTCACGCTGACTTTAACCACACAGTTTGCTTTTGACTATTAGCACGAGGTTTGGGTGAGTGTTAGTCATCAGTTTTAACCACTATGGGATGTTAAGGTGACTTGATGAGACATTTTAGCTTTGGTAGCTTGGAGGTCACAGACTTGCTTTTTCAATACGGAGTTTAATGAATAGTTGAGAAGCTGTAAATCAACCCACTGCATCTAAATGTACCTCGGCGAGCATTTAATGGCAGCAGTAAAATTTTGACTTTAAAACAGTTCAGGAAGCTGTTTTGAATTGATAATATGTTCCTGTCCTGATTCCACAAAACCCTGCAGGTTGTGACAGAAATCTTCACTGAATTTAAATGGTCTTGGCATCAGTGCAACACAGCTTATAATGAGAAAACAAGCATCAGTGTGTCTGTAGATATGTAGCTGTAACATTAAAATAATATTAACACAAAGTAAGAATAAGATTTTATTATCAGTTGCTTGATCATCAGTATAAAATCATTTTCATACTATATACACACATTGGCAGAAATACAAAAGTTGCACTTATTGCACACGTCAGGCAGTCAGAAAAATGTTCCAGGGTCAGTTTTGGAGGGATTGATATGTCTATAGTGCAAAAGGCAGCTTCAGCTTCACACTCAAAATCACAAGCCCTGAACATAAACCCTGCTGTGCAACTGCTATAAAACCGCCCTCGCTTGTTTGAATCAAACACAAGCGAGAGGCCAAAGGAACTTCGGTTTGATTGAAACTGCATTGCAAATTCATCTGTTACTTCATGTAAAAAAACTGAGGCGTGTGATTGGTTATCTGAGGCTGACTCTGAGCAGGAAGGTTCGGATCTCCATTGGCCTCAAGGTCACCTCCCATATGGAGGGGTCTTCAAACGTCTTCAGCAGGGGCCTCTCTTCTGGAAAACAGGTGCAACAATATGTGAATAGGTGACGAAAAACAGACAATTTCTACAAATACAGTAGATCCAAAATTCTGAGACCACATTGAAAACCTCTTATCTTTTCACATAAACCTGGAAATAATTTCAGATTTGATTTGTGAACATGTCAGAGATTTTCAATGTGGTCTCAGACTTTTGCATCCTACCATACGTCACGCTGACATCCTCCAATTATTTTATAGTGAGTTAAAAAAAACAGCTAAACTTCAGTTCCTGGATCAACAGTCATTACAAACTGGCAGTGTAAAGGTCAAAGGTCAAAGACAGGCCCCCAACAAAGCATGATGAAAGGTAGGTAAACTTCCTGATGGCAACAGGAAAGAAAAACAAATTAATTCTCCCTCCTCTTACAAACGGAGTCTAAAACACCCTGCAGTTTACTATTAAAGCTTTGAACCATAACAATGTTCATGACTCATTGTGTTACGCTGCCGGCTTGATTGGTCCCTGCAGGGACACGGTCTTTACAGTTAAGTTGACGGTAATGGAGCAGTGATTACCACCCTCGTAGAACTAAAAAGAGCATGTGGATTCCTGTATTCACCCTCCTCTCGTCTGTCTGCTGTTCAAACTGAACTGGAACCTCAACCACCAGCCAAATGGTCCATCAGTGACTGGCAGGAAGCCGCCGCTGGTGAGCTGCCAGAGAGCTGCCAGAGGAGACAAACTCACCAACATTCGGCTGCCCGGTGCTCATTTTTCGGTGATTGTCAACTAATTTTTGAGTACAGGTCTGGTTCCCTTCTCTGACGGGAGGTTAAAGGTCAGAGTTAGGACTTGAGGTATATTAACAACTACAGGCAAGACTGTCACAAAATGTCTGTTAATGTACATGATCTCAAGAGGAGGAATCCAAGTGTTTGCCTGACTTTTCTTCTGTTGTGGCCAAAAGCTCAAAATATAAAATCTGATGGTTGAATTTCTGAGAAATCTACTAAGAATGAACCTTTACCCTTAGTAACTAAATGGCAACTTTGCCCGCAAGACATCTCAATCTGATAATCGATGAATAATTTAATATAATAATCTCCATCTCTAATAATAAACTGGCAGCTATCCAGTAATTTTACAACACTGAAAATGTAACTCTCAAATTACTAAAATTAGATTTAAATCAGGAGCTGAATGAACTGTGTTTAGTAAATGTCCTTCTAGCTCACGTTTACCTTCATCATGTTCAGATCTACTGTAGTAAAGTTCATGACAGCTGAAGGTGTCCTGTACCTGTCTGTGGCGTCCAATGAAAACGTGTCATCTCGTCTTTCCACTGATTGGCTGACAGGTTCAGTTCAGACATGCCCAGAACCTCTAGAGTAGAAAACAGCTTCTGTCCGTACAGAAAGAAAGACGGGACAATAGAATTAGCAGCTATAGTATATCAGTAATTATTTACATTTCATTATATTAACATTATATTTACTTTAAATGTCTGGGTTGAATTAAGATTTCACTCTTGAATCTAAGTGTTACAGTTATGATAAAGATGAAAGATGTGTGTTTGAGTGTCTGACCTGCAGGTTGACGGTGACAGGCTCAGAGTTCACTTTGCTCTCCCAACTCTGGAACTGATGCTCGAGTCTCAGCAGCACCGAGTCTTTGTCCCACTGCGTCAGTGTGAGCAGGTGAACAGCAGGGGGCAGCGCAGCCTGCAGCCCCGAGAACTAAAGGCAGACAGACAGACAGACGTTCCGCTGAACAGACACATTTAAAAGTTGCTCTGATACTTTTTGATCGATCTGTTTGAGGAGTTTTACATGAATTACAGGGCATCACTTCTCTGTAATTACTAGTGAGACGCTGACACTGAAAACAGTTCTGAAAAGATGTCAGGAGCCTAAAACAACAGCACCTGCTCTACTGAGAGCTGCTGAAATGAGAACAATGTCTAAAAATGCAAATCTATACAAAACAGGACAGAAATGGAGTCAATACAGGCGACAACTACAGACAGCGACTGACCGACAGCACAAATCTCCTTTCATGCTCAAAGTGATGCTGAACCAAAGTGTTCAAGGTTAAGACAACTGTTTGAAATGACTACAAATAAAATTGTATGTGATTATAACATTTCTTTGTCACTTTTTATTCTTACTTCCTGTTGTGTCTTTTTTGATACAATCATTGGGTCACTTTAAACTAAAATTTCTAAGTCTAGGTGAAAAAATAATTTCTGGTTTGTGGTTAGGGGCATTTTATGCTAAAAATGTTATGTTACTGGTTCTTGTTGACACCATTTGTGTCTCACAGGTGTAAAAAAATCCCTAAGATTTATGTTCTTATAATATTAAACAATTTGATCAAACATATTTTTTGTCAATCTTTTTTCCTGGTTGTTGTATATTTAGACATTATTTTCATGAAGCCAATTCTTCACCTGACCCTCAAGATGGCACCTGACATGGTTGCTTGATGATCTGTACTGCACAGTGTATTTTTTTTTTTTTACACCTCTCTTCCTCACTCACCTCCAGTTGAGTGTTTGGGTGCAGATCTCCCTCACTGAATGTCAGCAGCGGCTGCAGTACCACCTCCTGGGCCAGGGGGCGGTGTGCATCGGCCGCGCTAGGCGGGCGGTCGAGGGAGAGAAGGAGGCGGCCTCGGACCACCAGCCCCTCTGGGAAGATCTTGGAGGTCTCGTTAAGAGGCTCGCCAACGCCGCGGACGTCATCGTACAGCAGCCGACGGTGGAGCTGAGGGGGAGGAGGGGGGAGTTCAGAGGGAGAGACTCACTGTGTGTGTGTGTGTGTGTGTGCTAGTGTTGTTGTTCTGTCTGATCCTGGTCAACTCCTGATGAGGATGACCTGTGTGTGTGTGTGTGTGTGTGTGTCTCACCATGATCTCTAGAGAGCCGTTGTGGATGCTGCCTCCTCCTTGAGAGCGATCTGTCACCACAGTGAGCTGGTCCGCATCATCCTGAACACACACACACACACAGCAATTAATAAAGTGACGAACTTGGAAAATACTAACAAACATGTTTCATTGGAAAACAAACAACAGAGGAGAAACATACTTATTGTTAAAAAGCTCAAAAGCTCTCTTGGATTGTTTCTTAGGTAAAAAAAAACGTTTCACACCTTGATGAAAGCACGGGAGTTGATGGGGTAGTAGTTTCCAGCAATGGGCTCCGACTGCCTGAGATGCCAAGTGGGTCGGAAATCTGTCCTTTAGGACAAAACAACAACACACACACATCTGAGCTTTCACTCAACAGTATATTGACTTTAACAATCCAAACCTGTCTAAACAGTTAACATACAAACTGTTCATCTTACTTTCTCTGCAGCACCTCTCTGCCGTTGGAATCGGTGTAGAAATATTGAGAGGTTTTAATACTGGTGTCTATACGAGTGATCACCTCCTTCCCCAGGTCATCACTAACAGATGAAGAGAGAGAGAGAGATAAAGAGAAGCATTTTGGCCACCAAACATACTATAGGTCAAAAATAAAATAGTCAAAATCCCTAAAAATGCAGCCTATAAAACATTTTACATGTGCATATATGCAGACTCACTCGATGGGCAGCGGTCCTACGGTCCACTCCAGCTCCAGAGCTCTGCTCTCAGCGTAGAGACGAACCACCTGAGACACCCAGGGAGAAAACCACTGCCTCACCTCCTGCACAGCAGAGGTCTGAGGGAAGGGAGGGGGTGGATAACATATGAATGAATCATATTTATATTAACACTGCCTGACATTTGTGGTGTCACATACAAACAGATGTTACAGCAGCCAGTTATTCATAAATAAAGAAAAGATGTCAAAATAAGCTGAGTGATGAACTCAAATATCATTGTTTAATAAACCATTTAAGGTTGTCAGATTGAAAGGAATCATTGCAGTGTGAACACAGCTGTGCTGCTGCTCGCTCTCTACCTGAATGCTCTCCGTCTTGGCCGCCTTGCTGATGATGAACGGTGTGGAGGAGTTGGGTCTGAAGATGTAGGCCCCTGAGGGCTGGTTACTCCATGAGTTGTTACCGTCACTGGCGTTGTACCTGGAACATAGACGCACACAAACACGTTAAAAAACCAAAAGCAAAAGTCTTCTGTCTTTGGAAGAAAAAGTTAGACACAACCAGTCATCTGCAGGTGTGTTTCTATCAAAGAGACACTAACCAGTAGAAATTCTGCGTCAGCTGGATGGTCTGTTTGGTCTCCAGGTTGCTGAGGCTGCTCAAGAGGCCGGTGTCAGGGTCAAAGGTCGCTTGTAGGAACTGGAGCATGTGAAAACACGAACGCTCAGTTTTCAGAATACAAATGACTCTGTTGTGCACGCAAGGCTTAGAAAATAGTTTTGTATTTGACTCTCTGTCTGATTTTGTAAATGCAAACCATTATCTTATTTTGGTTTTCCTGTCTGTAAAGCATTATGGGCTTATTTCCCATGGTGCAGCTGTGGTAAAGACCTTGTTCCGGATGGCTGTGGGTGTGCGGTGCGTTGGGGGGGCAGGTGGAGGCCCGTCCAGACGCAGGGACACAGAGTAGGTGGTGAAGCCCAGAGGAGGAGCCTGAACCTGGAACACCAGCTCGTTGACGGCAAAGCCTCGGTTTCTCCTCACCTCCCGGGTGGCTGCCGACACCGGAACCACCTGGAACAGAGACACGGAGCAGCTGGTATCTGGTTGTGTTTTTGGTTTCACATTTCCAGTTTTAAAAAAATCTTTCAAGTCTTAAAACAAAAGGAACACACGCCACAGCTGCAGGATTATAGCTGAAAGGATCATTTGAATTCTGTAGGATCTGGATTATTTGTCTAATTGTAAAAGACCATTTGAGTTGATAATAATTATAAATTTCACTATGGCCACAGAAAACTGCTACAGCTACTGTAAGTAGCTATTATCTCAAACTTGATTAAAAAAAACATATAAAAAGTGCATTGCCCTAAAATATGAATACATAGCAATTTATTTTAAACACAGGCAAGTCACCACAAAAACTGGATAATCCAAATTATTGTTAGATAAATGTATTTAATATTGTCTATATCATGTGTCTGACAACTGCAAAGCTTGTTGTGAATAATCTCGTACTTCATGCTGTCTCACTCACTCACACAGACACAGACACAGACACAGACAGACCTGGCAGTCCACAGATTTGGCGTTAGCGTCTGATACGACATACGATGTTCCATTCACCGGCAGCCTGACCGGCCAAGTGACGGGACGAGCCAGAGGGTTGTACACATTGACTGAGAACTGAAAGAGAAAGCAAGAAAGAGAGAGAGATTGGGTTCTGAACATTAGGGATATTTGAAATTATCGAGCAGTACAAAATCAATCGAGGGGTCCTGACAATAACAACTTCTTTATGTGTGTGTGTGTCACCTTTTTGCTGGACTCAGTGAGAGGACACACACTGATGTTGAGGTTGTCACAGTAGATTCGCTGAGCAGATGAGCCACTCAGAGCAGCCAGACTGTTACTGACCAAAACCTGAGGGAGAAATGAAATGTCCTCCACAATCAGGTCATAAAAATAATCTAAACAAATATCTAAACAAAGTGCGTGGTAAGCCTGACGTACCTGACAGTGTGTCCAGCCGTTAGCGAGCCTCCTGGCGTAGTCGTTGGCTACGTGTTGCTTCTCTGTGCCCGACACTGCGTCGTGGTGCTGAGCCACCGCCATGGCTTTCTCTGACAATGACAGCACAAGCAAGCACCTGTCAGTGAGCCTGAAGTCTGGTTCCAGTCAGATTGATTAATATTAAGACCCTTGTGACAAATATGACAGTTATATATGTGATATATGCGGCGAGTTATTCAGCCATGAATCATTTGGCTCAGATCTTAAAATGAAAATCAAAACTTACGCATTGTATGGCTGTCACCGTCCCCAAAGGGTCCCCTCCTGGAGGCGGGACCAGCAAGCACCTCCAGCTGGTTACACGTCTGTAAAAAAACAACAACAACAAACAACTACAATAGTTGAAAGACCTCTTGACCAGAGTCCAGTATTTTTACAAGTAGCAGATGGAGTAATACAGTTCAGGTGGAAACAAAGGGACTGGGATTACTTTGAATGGCCTGGGTATTTTCACTGTATACAAACCAAAACAAGCTCAAGCAACTTCCCAGATGTGACACTTAATACTCTGTCAAATACCTGCAGGTTGCTGTTGCTGATCCTCTCGTAACGCTTCAGCGCCGGTCGGCTGGTAAAGTAGCCGGTCCAGAAATCATGAGCGTCGTCTGCATAGGGGAAGAAATCATCCGTCTTCAAAGCCCTGGGTTCAAAACAGGATGAAGTTAAATACACAAGACATCTCTTTATTATTATGGGTGTAATTCCGACATCATTTCTCCAACAAGCTCTTTTAAAGTTCATTCTACCAGGTGAGGTTTGCTCGGTGCAGTTCCTGGAGGTAACAGGAGGGGGTGGAATAGAGCACGTTGACTTTGCCGCCCTTCGCCTGCTGGGCGTTGACGTAGTGGATCAGCTTGTCCAGGTTCTTGTACCACAGGTTGGCATTTTCATACTGGAAGTCTGAGCCCATGGTCATGATAATGTGATTGGTCTTATACACCTTAGCCTGAGAGAGGAAACAGATGAATTAATGGTTACAAAGAGGTGACATATTTTTTGGGGCTAGTTAGAGAATGTACCACACTTCCATATCTAATCAATTAAAGTGAAAAGTTTGTTTTGCTGTTTTCTTGTCAAATTAAATGCTGCTGACAATCAGTGTGTCCTTGTATTTATTGACATATGTTGTTAATGTAGCTTGTTATGAAAAAACTAACATTCGATAAGTGCACATATACTTGTGTACAGTGAGCTTGTCAATAGTCTTTATTTCCTTTACACATTCACCTATGGGATATGGTGTGTGTGGTCGTGTGTGTGTGTGTGTGTGTGTCTAACCTGAGTGTTGGCGATGGCGAGGAAACGCCTCACCACATCGTCAACATTATAGTCCTCCAGGTCAGGGTCGTCTCTGATTGGTGGGTCGTCACAGGACTGGTCCCAGCAGAAGCCTTCAGGAGGGTTGTACCCATTGGGAAGGATCCCTGTTGGGTGGGAGGGCAGATGGCAAATGGACAGTTCAACCAAATTACAAAGAAGTCACTCACCCCAAGTGGTTTGGCCATAAAGTGGGAAATAGATTTTACAATTCGAGTAAAATGAGCCTTCAAAGAATAGACCAACAAAAGAAGCAGCATTTGCACATGTGTGGAGTTTTGTTACCGGTGAAGAGGTCAGCCACGGGGGGCATGAGGCTGTCGGAGGCTCTCCACAGAAGCTCCTGCTCCTTCTCCATCATCCTGCGAGCCCGGTCCTGGTAGTCCAGTCGACCAAAGAAGAAGCCGTCATATCCCATCTGGAAGAAAATACACAGGAAACAGTAAGTCTCAGGTCACGACGGCTGTGGCACCTCGTATTGCAGCATTAAAGGAAGTGTTAGGTGTCATTTTGGGAAATACGCTCAGTCGCTCTGTTGCTGAGAATTCAATAAGAAGATACCTTGAAAGCTCACTTATTTACACATTATGTCTTGTTTGTTTAAACCAACAACAAGCCTCCAGGAAGTCATGGCGTCATGGCAAGAAATGGTCTGTTGTAAAACCAAAACTTCTGATCTAACTCTCAGCAAGATGGCGACTTGGAATTCCTCAACTATTCCTTTAAGATGAACGACCTGTGCAAACATGGAGGCGTGCTCGCGGGCGTGGCCGAAAGGGTCGATGTGCCAGGCAACACGGGGGCGACCGCAAGGCCCGAACGTCTCATTGAGGAACCTCAGGCCCATGGTCATCTGGTCAATGACGGCGCTGTAATGGGTGGTGGCTTCGTCACTCATGCACCAGCCGCCGTTCACAAACTCCAGACGGCCTGGAAGAAGGAGGGAGGAGCAAACAGGGAGAAGTGTTTAATCAGGTTATGGAATGAAACCGATCCAGTGTAAATGTAAATGTACAGTGTTGGTTCACGTACCTTCATTAACCAGCTGTTTGACCGTCTGCTGCATGCTGGAGCTCTGCTGTTTCCACCAGCGGTAGAAGAACGCCGTCTCCACGTAGATAAACCTCCTGTCGGGATTCTTCAACAGCTGATCGACCACCGAGTCCAGGATGTACTGCACCCCCGCGTGCTGGATGTCGTTACGATCTACACACAGATGCACAAACATGCATATAGAGGATGAAAGTGACATTATTTTGCAATGTAGAGATCATAGCTTAAAAAGGGTGTAAGGGTTCAGTCATTGCAATGAAAAAAAAAAAAAACTACTACCACTAAAATACTGTGTCACAGGTTTGCAAATACATTTAAATGTACTCAAAATGATACACAACATTTATGAAACTTCAGTGAGCAGATGCAAAAAAGAAACTCTTAAACTTAAACTGCAGTAACATGTTGCAAAACGATCCCAAACAAACACTCACATTATCTGTCCATCGACAGTACAGGCGATCTCTGCTTACACAACCACACAGGTCAAGAACAGATACCGGTCACTTGCACAACATGTGGCCATCGTCATTATAAAAGACATGTGATGCTGAAACAAGCAGGTCACTGAATCGCACTAAAACAACTATATAACTGTTATTACAGTGTTTTCTGGTAAAGACCAAGGACAGAAGACATAAGATGAAGAGATCATTTCCAAGCTGCTGTTTATCATCAGGTCAGAGGAGACATAAAGTGAAAGCCATTTTGAAATACCCGTAAAAAGTACTGTAGTAAAATGTAAATGTAAAACTGTAAAATAGTCAGTTTAAAATTTCAATATAGATATTTAGGACCAACCAAGGTGCTGACTCATGACTGCAACTGATGTTCTATATAGATAACTAGTATTGATTATCCCAGTTTACACATTATGTCACTGCAACACGAAGTACCACTGCTTCCTCATGTCTATTATTTATATTTGATTGTTTTCTTATATTTTAAGTCTAAGCTTGGCTCAGTTGAAAAATAGTTTCACAGTGTTCTTCCTGAATGTAAATAGAATTTTTGCTTCCTCTTTTTAAAAATAGACGAATCAACAGGGTGTGTTTGTGTGTCAGTGGTGGAAAAAGTATTCAGGTACCACACTGTGAAAATACTCCTCTAAGTGAAAAGCATTTAAGTAGAAGTATGTAAGTATTAGCAGCAAAATTTACTTAAAATATCAAAGAGTAAAAGTACTCATGTGTCAGTAAACTGTTTCCTGTCAATGTTTTTCTCTCATATCTGATGTTTCTGGATTCATCTTCCTGCTGCATTAATGTGTCTGATGTAATTTCCTGCTGTAGATATTGAAGGTTGAGCTCATTTGAACGACTTTATATCCTGTCGGCTGCTTTCATCTGCAGCAACGAGCATCAGATTCTAGAAGATCATCATATGTTTGTACAGTCTGTTTTCAGCCTTGTGACATTTTCCAGCTGATCAAGAGGCTTTTTAAAGAGTTGATTCAGCTTCAGAAGGAAGAGAACTGAAAGTAAAGACTTCATCCTTCAGTTCAGCAGAATAAAAATCTAATTTGAAATCACCAAACTTGGAGAAACATAGTTTTCACTAGACAGGAATTCTATGAACAATTGTAATCTGAAAAGTAACTAGTAACTAAAGCTGTCAGACAAATGTAGTAGAGTACAAAGTACAATATTTGCTTCTGAGATGTAGTGGAGTAGAAGTATGTTGTTGCTTGCAGGTACAAGTACCTCGAATTTGTACTTAAGCACAGTACTTGAGTAAATGTACTTAGTTTACATTCCACCACTGCTGTGTGTGTGTGTGTGTGTGTGTGTGTGTGTGTGTGTGTGTGTGTGTGTGTGTGTGTGTGTGTCAGACTGACCTCCATAGAAGTACTGGTCCACAGTCTTGAGCCAGCCCACATCATCATGTGTGTGAGGGACCAGGTGGACATTCAACATGTCGGGTTTGGTGACATGACACGACTGCACACACACAAATACACACTAAGAACACATCTACAGCACTGGGTTACTACACTAGGAGTACTAGGAGTACTCGGAGTAGTACTATCATGAAGGGAGGAGAGAAATAATATTATGAAATATGAGGAAACATAAATTATCTTTCAGTTTTTTATTCTTGGATTAATCTCATTTTCTCAAGCAGACGAAGTAAAAGTTTGAATGAGTGAAACTGAAAGTAGCCTGACAACAAAAAGTCTTCAGCTTCAGTTTTAATGAAGTTAAATTAATAAAATAAACGTATAAACCTACAGAAATGTAAACTGAACTGACCTCGTATCCGCAGGTTTCAGTCGGTTTGCTTTCTTGACCGAGAGGGAAACTTAAAACGCCGCCGAAGAGGAAAAACAGAGCAACAGCCAGCTGCTGCGACTTGGCCGCCATGTTGGAAACGAGCCTGCAAATCATGTGACATCTGTTTATGTTCAGCGGGGTCACGTGACGAGACTTCCGCATGGAGGGAGTTTGTTCCCTCAGTTCAGACTCTCAGGCAGCACAGAGGCAACAAGGGGAACCTGCAGGCAGACAGAGGCTGAGGTGAGGGTGTTATCATCATCATCATCATGATTATTATTATTTATTATTATTATTATTTTATTATTAGCCAGTCTAAACTGAAAAAAAATGCTCAAACTATAATAATATGCTATTTATTGTAGAATTGAATGTAACTTTTAATTTTAATTTTAATTCAACAGAACAAACCTGAAGCTACATTTTGGACAAGAATATTATTTTTATGTATTTGATGATCAACTGATCTATTAATTTTTAAAAAAAATGACTGTTACAATGATTAATAATTAGTTGGTGTAACAAATGTCATGGCCGACATCTTCAAATTCTTGTTTTGCTTTACCAACTGTACAAAACTCATAGGTATTTAAAATATATAGATAAAGCAGATGAAAGCAGAAAATCCTAACATTTGACAAACATGACCCAGCAAATATTTGGCACTGGATGTGACATACGACTTAAACGACTAATTGACTATCTGTTAATATTTGTTATTTTTATATGAAGTGGTTAATCAGCTAACATATGCCTCACACTATGCAATTACCTCACACCTGCTGGGTTGTGCCAAAAAAAAGTCATATTTGAATATTATCTAAGATAAGATAAGTTAAGATAAGATAAACCTTTATTCGTCCCACAGTGGGGAAATTTGCAGTGCACAGCAGCAAGGTGATAGAACAAGAATGAAAATAAACAGGCTAAAAAAAGTATTTACAAATTTACCAAATTAACAAATTTAAACGGGATTATTTACAGATGTACATGAGAAGATGAATATGATATGATATATATGACCAGTACAGAAGGATAAAATATGAAATGTTAAATATCAAATATGAAATGCTTGGCTTGACTTTGATGGAGTGGAGTATTGCACAAAAAGAGTAATGCACAGATGCCCAATAATTAAATATCAATATGAATATTGCACTTGAATTTTTGAATGGAGTGTTGCCCAGTAAATGAAATCTGGAATAAATATACAGATATTGCACAGATACAGACATGGTGGTGTATTGCCTATAGGGAGCAGTGCTGGTTGTACAGTCTGACAGCTGCAGGAAGAAAAGACCTGCGATATCGCTCCTTCACACACTTCGGGTGAAGCAGTCTATCGCTGAAGGAGCTCTCTAGTGCTGTTAAAGTGTTCTGAAGGGGGTGGGAGTCATTCTCCAACATGGATGACAGCTTAGCCATCATCCTCCTCTCTCCCACCACCCCCACTGGGTCCAGAGGGCAACCCAGTACAGAGCTGGCCTTCTTGATCAACTTGTCCAGTCTATTCCTGTCTGCAGCCGAAATGCTGCTGCCCCAGCAAGTAACTCCATAAAAAATGGCAGATGCCACAACAGTGTCATAGAAGGTCTTCAGGAGCGCCCCTTGCACTCCAAAAGACCTCAGTCTCCTGAGCAGGAAGAGTCTGCTCTGACCTTTCTTGTAAAGTGCAAATTAATAACACATTAATGCATGACAAATTAATGCATGACAAATTAATAATACAAGGTTGAGGACAAAATGAATGATGGGGAAAAATGCAAAAAATACCATTTAGTGCATAACAAGGGCAGTATGTAGCTTCCTCTTGGATAAATCCTTGTTGATACAAAACAGACTGAGACTCCCAGTTCAGACCTCCGTGGATCAGTTTATTGCGAGCCAAGGTGGAATGAACACATCTCGGAAAAAAGCAACACTCAGACAATTACAACATATTTTACAGTCACATTAAGGAACAGGAATTGAAGTACAGTGAGTAAACAGGTGGAGAGAATGCTACAAGATAAACTCTGACAGACCAGCATGAAGAGTTCGGTTCATGTTACAGTCCTACGGTTTGTGGAATAATGCACTTAATGGCAAAAGGGTTTTTCACTTTGGATTGAAAAGATAAGATCAGGTTGGCAAATTCAGAAACATAATTTTCCAGAAACGCTTGTGTTGAGTTGTAACTTCCAAAGTAGCATAGGTGTTTTCTGTTAGTAAGATGTTTAATACATTTTCTGTTATTAATGACTAGTTTTGAACATGCCCTCGAAAAATGTTTCTCAAACAAAGTTAATAATTAGATTCTGTGTACTTGTGCGACATCTTTGGAATGAAAACAGTTGATCCTTGTGTGACATTTCCATTTCACAAACAGTTTGGTTTAAAGGCCTCACACAGTGCTCGGTCAAGCAATCACAATCCTCCAGAATAGCACCATTCAAAAACTCCAATGAGGCATAGAAAAGCAATGTCGTAATCCAGGAAAACCTGTGGCTACATTATGGCATCCATTCAGACGGAAGGGGAGGTCACTCGCATCGCGTCACAAGTCATGTTACATATAGTGCTGCAAGTGGATCCTTTTAATGCTACAGTCAGACTGTTTCTGGAAGGAAACAGGAGTCAGAGGAAACAACAGCAGACTGAGGTTAAATCTTCTCGTTTTGATATGTTTCCTCCTGACATTCTCTTATTCATGTGATCAGTTTAAAGTTGCAGCAAGTCACATTTTTCAAATTTAACCTTGAATGAGTGAATATGAGGCGATAATAAGACTGGATAATATGATTGAATATGATGTAATAATAGGTTTGGATTTGGAAGCATGCAAAGCTCATGTCTCTGATAAACATTATTAACCAGTGTAACAGTAAATACATTTTAAATCATTCACCATAGTTATTGCCTGGTTGTGGCGGTGGTGGCATCAGCATCGTGGAGACAAGCACGGAAATGATTGTGCCTTTTAAAACATCACTTTAAAATATGTAGTCATATATTGTTACTGAATAGTATATACTGACACAGATATTATGATATGGAAAAAAATGACATTGACAGAAATTTGAAATTGAGAATGAAGACCTGTGAATGTAGCCTTAAAAAAAAACAGTTTAACATTTGGGATTTATGCTTTGTTTTGCTAAGAGTCAGATGAGAAGACAAATCTTGTGTTTGCACCCAGTGAACTATTCCTTTAATTTATGGTATTCTGCTTTAGAGACAGACCTGCACTGTGGTGCACACAAAAACTCACCCACATAAAAAATGACCTGAACCAGCCTCAAAAACACAACAGATGACCCAAAAAACAAACATTATATGTCTTTAATTTGTCTAAATCCGAAGCTGAGGTCACTTTTGCAGGTAAAAGTTTCATTATGAAAAACTGAGTGAGGTTTCTCATGTCACATGGCAGTGAGCTTGATACAGAAAAATCTTTGCTGTGGGTATTCAAGTAGTCGCAGGTACTAGATATTCAGCCTGTCTGTGTTGGGAGTTAAATAAAAAAATCCACCCTCTGATACTTGAACAATGTAGAAAAAATGTACCTAAATGTACTTACAAATAATATTCGTACAAAGAAAACAATGTTAAACACAAATCGGGGTGAATACTTTTAGTGTCTTTGTATTGTTGATTCAGAAAAAAGTATTGTCCCACACGTGTCTTTCTTGTTGGTTAGTTTTTTCAGATTTCAAACCATAAAAGAACGAATGTTTCTATCCATCACTTCTTTTACTCATAAAATCAAGAACAGGCCTTTTTTCAAAGACGACATTTTGACATGTCAAAGTAGGAAAAGCACAGGTGAAAATAATAAAATGAAACATGGCAGAAAATTCCATGTAGCTGTTCAGTTTGAGCATCCTGGTGTTGTTGATGCTGCTCACTGTCTCACTGTCACAGCTTCCTGAGACTCTTCAATAGAACAGAGCCATTATTAATGTTATTAGCAACACGGGTGCTTTTCCTGCTCTGACAAGTCAGACTGTGAAAAATGCTTTCCAGCTCCGCCTGACACTGATCCAAAAGGGTATTTACAATCTTTTTTCAAAAATGGCAAAGAAAAGTCTGTTTTATGCAAAAAGACATGTATGGAAAAAGAAAAGTGTTTGATTCCTGACTGTGATGCTTCTTCCTGATGTTGTTGCTTCTGCACCGGCAACCTCTTCATTTTTCAGTGTTCGTATTCATAAGCAGAGTGACCAGCCCTTTCCTGCAGTATTTAGGGCATAGGGTTAAGTACTGTATTTGCAGTATAAGGGTCGTGGGTGAGGAGGTTAGGTTCCATTGCCTCCCTCGTGGGGGCAGATGAGCAGGGTGGAGTCCAGGTCCAGGCGGAAGGCCGGGTACAGCGGCTGAGAGAACGGGCAGCGGAAGGTGTGCAGGAGCACCACTGTGTCCGACACGCTGTAGAAGGACAACGCTCCTTTCTGCCGCTCCAGGAAGACGCCGATTCTGGGGCAGGGCGGTGCGGCCACCGTGGTCTTGCGGTTGTCGTGCCAGGCGGCGTATCCGGCGTGCGTGCACCTCAGCCGCCAAGAGTTCTCGTTGCGCCCCAGCAGGCAGGGCTTTCCGCCTCCTTTGCGTCCGATACCTCTGTAGGTGACGCCGATGTCGACCCACCCGCCGCCCCTCCACTCCACCTCCCAGTAGCTGGCACCGCCAAACTGACCCTCCCTGCACAGGACCTGGGCCACGGAGTCGAAGCGCTGCGGGTGAGGCGGGTAAGACTGGGGCTCCTCGCCACAGTGGGCACCCTGGGGCCCCTCTAGGAGAACCAGAGTAGGGTGGGCTGTATCAGGGTCCAAGGACAGACGAGATGAAACTGGAGGGAAAAGACAACATGAAGAAAGAAAGGGTTTAAAAACTTTTACTTTATGACCACATATCTGCAACTAAAGACAGAAGTGGGGTCAAATTATTTTTGTTCTTCATGCCGAGGGTGACCCTGATGTCTATCTGCAAAGATATTTCTTCCCTCTTGTTTTTCTAAAGTTCCTGAGTTGGACAGGACACAGTCTGACCGGTCACCCTGTGTTTCGGTTGACATTTTGGCACAGGTGGGATAAATGACACATATGGCCTTAATCCTCCTCTGACCGAATGAATTATTGATGCCTAACAAGGTGATGGCACGCTGTGATCCTGTCAGCCAGCTTGTCTCTGTTGGGACAAAACACTGGTCTTAATGACGGAGCTGGATGTCATAAATACACTATGATTGCCATCCATCATTGATGAGGAACCAAACTGGGCTCAGATTTCACAGCAGGACTCTTATTATCTGTTGAACCAGAAGCATGGAGAGAAAAAAGAGAAGGAAAGAGCAGGAGAAATGATGCAGAGAGGAAGAGCAGGAGAAAGAAAAGGTGGAGAGTTTGAGAGGTGGATGGGATGGAGGACAGACATGTTACTTACACCTGAGGAAAACTGCCCTCATCCTCTGATCAGCTGGCTGCAGAGACAAAGAGGACAGAGGGAACGACACCGGCACTGCTGATAAGAGACACATGAGAAAAAGACACAGAGAAACTGGTATTTAATACTTTTGTCCATAAATAAAACAAGCAAAAAGAATAAATACATGGAATAGGAGTGAGAGAGACAAAGACAAGAAGGTGAGAAAAGGAGAAAGAAAAGAAGAGCATGAGTGAGACAGAAATGAAGAAAAAGACAAACTGGAAGGAAAAAGCACAAGAGAACCCATCAGTGAGAAGTGCCTGGGAAATGATGATTGTGTTTGTGACACCTTGTTAATAAGCAAACATGTGCATGCAGCATTAGAACCAAATAAAGTCACCATGTGTAGATTTTTTTATGTGAGTAGCATCTTTAAGTTATCTTAATGGAAGATGTTGTTTGTGTAAAAACTGAAACAATCTCAGTGAAGATCGGTGCAGTTTAAATGCTGCTTTCAGCCCATTTACCTCATGTTCTTGACTCCACCAGCAGATGGAGCCAAAGTGTGGAATTTTCAAATCCTACACATAGTAGCTTTATTATTAAAGGAATAGTTTCATTTTGGGGAACACACTTATTGGCTGTGAGGATCTTTATTGTTGTTATACTCATTATAAAAAATTGCATGGCTCCTCTGTGTGCAGTTCAAATAGAATAAAACAAATCAATAAAAAGAAAGAAAAAAGAATGAGACTTAAAACAAGTCTATTAGAGCGGTGTCAATCTTATCTTAGCATGTTTCCCAAAATACCAAACTATTTACCTTTATTCCTTTATTCAAAGTTAGTATGTTAACCAGAAATCAGCTGGTGTGTGAGTTAAAGGGTCAGTTCACCAAAAATGACCACATTTATCCACTTACCCCCATGTTGCCCTGCAGATAGTGTTGGCTGTGTTTGCTGTGGTTTGGAGTTCTCTGCACTGAGATTTCTGCCACCTCCCCAATACAATAGATATGAATAGTGTTTGATATATTCTGTACTCAACAATACCAATGATAACAAAAAACATGTCCTAACAAAAACCTAATGTGGGATCTCCAGTGAAGCTTCACTAGCTTCCAAAAAACTGATTCATTCAAATGAAACAGCTGGAATGAATTTGATTGTGAATTAAACTAAAGTGATCAGAGCAGTGTGCAGCTGGACATGAGCCAGAGCGAGTTGTATCAGACATCATCCTCTCCTCTTTAGCATGAATAATTCACACGTCCAACTGTCCCTCGCAGTGTTAAATGTCATGTCAAAACCTGCAGCCTGGTAAAAATGGGTCACCTCAGACCTGACACTGTCACAGAGGGTGTGTGTGTGTGTGTGTGTGGATCGTGTTTCTTATGCTTACCTTTTACACACTCTCCACCAGATACGTAGTTCTCATTAACTGAAAGAGAAACGTAATCATAGTATTAAACTGAGTGCACATTTTGCATCATTAATTCTACATTCATCATGCTGAACATTTGCAATTTTTGAACGGTTTATGCTCAAACTTTAAAACTGCACTGGTGTGTGCAAGTATTGAACATTTAGGATATTCATGACTATGGAGTTTATCCTCATCTTTAATTCCTGGAGGTCATCTGCTGTACCTGCGCGGCTGATCTTGTCCAGCTCCTCCCTGCACACCTCCTCCATGTGGCTGCGGAGGTGGCACAGCGCTCTCCTGGCGCCGCTGAAGGCCTCTGTGGGCAGGCTGAGGGCTCGGGAGTGCCGACCGGTGGCGAGGGGGACGCACAGCAGGGGAGCCGCCTGGGTCGATAAAGAGAGAGAGTGGAAAAAACAGGCTGGCACAGCAGCTGCAGGCCGCCCTCCCTCCCCGCCTTAATTCCTTGTACAATTGAATTTGAAAATAGCACTTAAGCATGTGCCGTCTTTTTCCACTGGTCACTGCTGACTCATTCTCCCCTCTCATCCATTCTTCTCCCGCCATCATTATTCTACAGACTAATCTCTCTGGGCATTTCTTGGTGCGTCTTATGGCCTCCAGGATGCATTAGACGTAATGGGTGTAATATCGAATGCAGGAGTTGCTGACGTGCAGCGGTTGAACAAGAAATTATATCCCTCATATAAGCAGAAGTACCAATACCACAATGCAAATACTTCATTACGAGTAAAAGTTCTCACTCAAAATCCTACACAAGTAAAAGTACATAAGTACTATCAGCTCAAAATACTTAAAGTATCCAAAAGTAAAACCACTCATGTTGCTGAAAAATAACTCCTGATGACTGACTGAGATTGTTAATAAGCAAAAGTAGAATTTCATCATTGTAGATGATCGAAATTTAATGCATTTTCAGCTTCATTCAGCTCTGACTCAGCTTTTCCAGTCAGCTACAAACAACAAAATAAGACTATTCAGATCTAAAGAACAGAGGTGTGGATTTATTGGATGATGTGTGTCTCCACATTGACAGATCAAAAAAACTGAGCTGTATGTTCTCATTTCTTTGGAAGTTTGTTTTCTCTGATATGTTTTGGGAACAATTTTTTTCTCTTCTTCACAAATTTACCTTCGATTTGCCTTGTTTCTCTTTTGTCACCTTACATCCCTCACGTCTTTCTCCAGCTCACCTGTAAGAAGTGGGCGTTGTCCTCAGTCTGCAGCAGCTGACTGATCTCCTCGTCTCTCCTCCTCAGCTCCTCCAGGTCTTTCTCCAGCATCTCCACGTCTCGCTCGGCCCTCCCGACCACCGCTCGCTCCTTTGCCTCCAGCCTCGCTCGAACCTGCGGCACACGAGTACACACTGTGATCCAAAGTACCTCAAGGGACCATGAGTGTAGATACAGGTGTACTTTAAAATCAATCACTTCAGAGTCCTCTCAAGGACAGAACTGTGGGTAAGATGTTTAAAGTTAAAAACTACAGTTCCCATGAATCTCCTCAGATCTGCTGAAGTTTATTACTTGTGCTACTTTTACAGCAGCACGACAATTAGTGGTGCTATTTTAACTTCTACTGCTTCTAAGGCTTCTTCATCTACTCTTCCAAGTACTACTGGTACTACTACTGTATTAGTTTCTTAGAGAATTGCTGCTATTAATAGTATCACAACATTAGAGCTGATACTCCTCCGGGCTGCTCCTCACCTCTGCCTTGGTTTTCTCCAGCCGCAGAGCCATGTCTGCAAACAGAGCTTCACTGTCCTCCAAAACAGCCGAGGCCGACACCTGAGGCAGGAGGAAAAAAGGAGAATTCAAACTTCTAGGAAACAGTCACTCGCCAAGAAATGGTTAATCTTTAATGGCAACCTCATCTGCCAAAGTAAAAAAAAAACAAAGTACAGTTGTTTCCTAACCCTTGAATCAACTCATACTTCCTCTCATCAATCTGACTGTTTAACAGTTTGGTATAATGTGTCTACAAACTTTTTAAAGTTGTTGTTTTATTATAATTTTAACAGGCCGATTTGTGTTTCATCATAAAACATGTTCTTCAAAACACGCTTCTATCATCTAATAGGACCATGTTTCAAAAAACTTTTCATGAGCTACAAAAACAGCTGATATGGTTTGTCACATAATTATGTGTGAGCATGAGTGAGTGTCTAAAACATCAAATTACATTAAGGTTTTCTGAGATTTTTAAGGCACAACAACAATATTTTTACTGACTTTGTGCTAATGCTCTGTATCTATTGTGGATCTATTGGAAGAATAAAAATCTCACAGTAAAACAACCAAGACAGCAGACAACAGACTGATATCCATCATCTGATAATTCATGTTTCAATGAGCTCATACGCTGGTTTTCCAAGAAGCAGCCTCGTGCTGATGGATGGATGGAGACGATGCTCAGGGGAGGAAGAAAGAAAAGTCTTTCCTGGAAGACTGAAGGAGTGGCATAGAAACTGGAACTTAAATTAGCTTCGCAGTGGAAACTGATACAGCGGCTCCTGTGAGGCGAGTGTTTGTGTGTGTGAGAGATAGAGAGAGAGGAGAGTGTGTGAGCCTGATGTTACAGGGGAGGTTTGTGTGTGTTGAGCCTGGACGGTTGTGTAAATGTCACGTCAGGTCTATTTATGTAGCTCATTATCTCATGAGCTTTACATAGCGCCATAACACACTACTGTATATGTGGCTGGCATGACTGACTTTGCTTAATGCTCAGATCACAATCATCAAAAAGAAGGTTGGATAAAGCAAACCAGAGTCAACATCGATGCAGCTTTTCAGCAATGGCAAGAACTGAGGGAGTTGAAGTCCCTGAAAATGGTGCTGTTTTTTTCTGTTAGACAGGTAATTTATTTAATGTTTGATCATCAACTTCATTGATTTTTGTAAATATCTGCTTATTCTGAATTTGATGGCAGCAACATGTTTCAAACAAAATCTTTAGGAAAAATGCCTATGTTCTCCTGGTCTTGTTAGTCTACTCTGTTGTCAGTCTACTATATGTAAGTACGGAGATCAAAGTGAAACCGGAGTCAGATTCCTTGTATGTGTAAACATACCTGGCGAATAAAGCTGATTCTGATTCTGAAATTGCAAAAGTCGACCACATATTGATGCAAAACAAGTGGAGTTCTCGTTGTCTGTCTCGTTGCTCTTTGAACTTTTGCTTCCTGTCTCCTTCACAATTGATTTTTAAAATTGCATTTCTGGTTTATGAGGCTCTGAGCGGTTTAGCGCCTCCACGCTCAGCCATCTGTCTCTGTGTCTAAACTCCTGACCGCTGCATTAGCTCATCCAACACTTCAGCATTAAGTGTATCAGCGGTTAGATGAGAAAGTCTGGAGAGGTTTTCTTCTCTGATTATGGACCAAAACCAACATCCATCATGCAACTTACTAATAATAATAATAATAATAATACTCTTTAATCTTGCTTTTATTGAAACTTACTGACATGTGTTTTCCTTTCTTCAAATGTTTTTATGAAGCATTTGATGTAAAGCACTTTGATTGTTTGTATGAAAGATGCATTTACAACAACAAAACAACAGAAGCATGTTTCCTGTTTCTTTAGGGGGTGATATCATACTGTACGCCATCAGGTAAAAAAATTAAATTATCAGAAGTGTGTGTGTGTGTGTGTGTGTGTCTCACCTTGAGGGACTCCAGGCTTTGCTGAAACTCCTCCAGCTCCCTCTCTCCACTCCGCGTCCTCTCCTGAATCATCCTCTGAGCCTCCTGGAGCTGAAGCTGTCGGACACAGAGAGACAATCATCAGACAATGAGACGCAGAGAGAGAGAAAACATCTTCACTACACTCACCAACACCGAACACTTTAAAAAGCAGGTTCACAAACTGTGTGTGTATATTTGGCACTGATTCTTTGTATAATTGCACTTGCACACCTGTTGATATTCACATTTCTATTCTTCACTTTCACTTTCTCTTGAATGAAAAGTACCATGAGATGACTTGTGTTGTGATTTGCCGCTATATAAATAAAGTTGAATTGAAACTGTATGTTGCTGCTGTAATGTTTGGAGTAATCTGGCAAAAGCATTTCCTTCTCTCTCTCTCTCTTTTTACTCTTACTGTTCATATGGACTATACTCTGCAATATCCTACTTATGTATGTCTCATACTTTACTTTTTTAACTTTTTGAAGTTATGTACTTTCTTAAATTTGTTTCTTGCGTTATTATTTGTATTACTTTTTCCTCTTATTGTTACTGTTAGATGAGGGGAGAAGGACAAAACAGGACTTTCATTGCATGGTGCAACCTCTGTGTTTTCACTGTACATTGGACAATAAAACTTCTCTCTTTACAAAAACTATCAGATTCGAACAGACTGAATTAAATCAGACTACACTGATTGGTCTGTGTATTAAAGGGCTGGAGTTTGGGTGGATCATGCTGCTGGTGATGGGTGTGGTCTGTTATGATCCAGGTCAACATCTGATCTCATTTATTTTATTCTGAAGACCATCTAAAATAAAACATTAGAAGTGTTGATCCGATTTGACAATTTGAAAAATTTCTCCAATGGCAACACTTTGTGAACCTGAGGGTCACGTGTGCAGGGTCTGCCCCCCCCTCCAGGTGTGAGCCCCTCTCTACCTGTCTCCTGGCTCTCTGTCCGTCCCCGCCGTGCGCCTCCTCCTGGTCCGCCTCGCACAGCAGGCAGTCCCCGCTCCAGCCGGCCTCGGCCTCGGCGCCGCCCCCCGCCGGCTCCAGCCCGAGCCGGTGCTGCGCGCACAGCCGCTCGGCCGGACTCTCCACGGCGGCCACCAGCTTGTGCCGCCGCAGGGTGCCGACCTCCCGGTGCGGCAGGACGTGCAGCTCGCAGAAGGACGCCAGACAGACCAGGCACGACTTGACCGCCCGCAGCTTGCTCTCCGCCGGGCAGAAGTCGCACGGCACGTCGCCGACCCCCTCCAGGTAGAGATCCGGGCTGCAGAGCGCCTCGCTCCGCTTCAGCTTGTCCACCACCTCGGCCAGCACCGTGTTCCTCCGCAGCACCGGCCGCGGGCTGAACGCCTCCCGGCACTGCGGGCAGCTGAAGCGGCCCGGCGGCTCCGCCTGGTCCCAGTAGTCGTTGATGCAGGACATGCAGTAGGTGTGTCCGCACGGGGTGGACACCGGGTCCTTCAGCAGGTCCAGACACACCGGACACCGGAACTGGCTCTCCGTCACCGAGATGTTCGCCTGAGCCATCGGGGCGGCCGGGACCCGGTCCGGGGCTCTGATCCGGTCTGACGGTGCGGCAGAGTTTCACAGTCCAGCCCGGGTGTTGTTGTCGGAGTGGGAGGGGTCAGGATCCGGGACCGAGTCCTTCCTTCCGCACTGTCACCAGGCCCAGCAGGCACCGGCAGCTGTGTGCCCTCAGTGCGGTCTGACAGGCACCGGCAGCTCAGATCTTTGTGACCGTGGCCACACTGACCTCTAGTGGTAACGCGCTGCAACTCCTCAAAGCATTTTGGAACAAGAATTAAAACAAGTCAGCGTCAACAACTGAGGGCTGCTCATGGAAATCAGTGATACTCTTCATCACTTCAGGGGTTCAACAAAGATTCACTGCACTGAATTTGCTGAAGCTAAATAAAGTTTGAGTTTGTTACAGATGCAGATTTTACTATGGATGTCTCTGGGATCATGATTATGTTATTTAAAGAGCCAGTTCTATGTTATTTACCAGTTTCTGACTCTGGGAAAAGTCAAATAAAAATCTCTTTAACCAAATCACACACATTCGTCTATTCTATGTGATCTGCTTCTGATAACTAATGTCATATGTCTAATGCCTCCCCCTGTTTGGAGCCCCCCTGGAGAGACCTGCCTCCCACTGTGGAAACCAATGATCTGCAATACACAGTTGTATCTACAAGTGTCTACAGCGCCCTCTGCTGGCCACTTCTCATAGCACAGATCAATTCTCATTTGTCAAACCTCCACAGTGTCTCTCAAATTAGTGTGAGTTAACCTGATAGCTCTGTGCCTGTTGAGGAGCAGACCAATCATATTCATTTCTTAACTATTCTTATTTTTATGAACCACAATTCCAGTGTAAACACTGGAACTGAGTCAATATGATTATGATTCACAGCTGGATTCAATACGACATCTAGATGGAAAATCTCAAACACAAATGTTATGGCCACTAATTCACTGACACTGGATGATAAAAATGTTTCACCTCATGAAATCACTGTGTTTTGACATCACCAATTTTACACATCAGTGTGACAAAAAATTAAAAGACCTGGGCTTTACCACACAGAGAGGGTTTTATGAAAGTCATGTTGCATCATGGGAAGCTGGAGGATCAGGCTTTTGGAGCTTGACAGGGTATAAACGTCAGGATATCTTTTCCTCTGAGGCATCAGGTTCGACCACCATCAGTTGCAGGTCCCCCTTCTTTTCCCCTAAGTTGTGGAAGAATCTCTTGAATGATCATTTTAAATACGTAACCCAGTCGTCATGTAAGAACGTTGTGTGAGTGATATGTCGTCCACCGTCGTCTCTGATGTGTCCTGTCAGTCTGAGCTGCCTCTGTGAGCTGAGCAGCAGCTCAGCTGGAGATTGAAGGTTGAGAGGGGGGATTTTCAGGTACTTAATCTTTGCTCTGACTGAGCCATATCACACACACACACACACACACACACACACACACACACACACAGGTCACTTTACCTGCCTGTGGAGTTAAGTGGTTTCCTCTGTGAGGTCTAGTTTGTCGGTGGGACCCAGGATTAGTGCTTCACGTCTCCTTAAATGTACTGATGCTTTAACAAACTGATTTCTAGCAGGTAAAACAGGAACAGAAAAAATAAAGGAGCCCTGATATTTTAGAAATGAGCTGCCTCACATTTAAACATAGAAATTAAAATGAAAATATAGCTGATATAAATCTAAGCTAGACATCTAAAAAAATCAATGCTTTCATGATCCACAAAGACTTATTTCTCTTTGCGTTTGAAACTGTTTTTAAAAGTATATTTTTAGTTTGGTGTTGAAATGCAGTGAAATCTCCTGCAGCTCTTGATCTTATGACTTCTTCACGTCCTCCAATCCCAGTTCTTGAGCGCCGTCCAAGTCTCTGTCTGACTGCGAGCTCAGAGCAGGTCGGACAGACAAAGCCCTGAAAGGGGTCCGGTCCCTCGACTCCCCCGGCCCTTTGTTTGAAGTGGGGCTGTGATGTACTCGCTGTTTTAGAAAGGGCCCTTTTCAGCTAGGCCGTAAGGCGATCCTGGGCCTTTCCTGGCCAGGGCGTGCCCCGGGCGTCTCTGGTTTACCTGCGGGACCAGGAGGGGTGGGGTGGGCCAGGTTCTCTCCCTGGGCAAGGTAGCACTGGAGAGGGTGGGGGAGAGGAAAGCAGCTGGTCAGTGGGAGAGCGAGAGAGAGAGAGAGAGAGAGAGAGAGAGAGAGAGAGAGAGAGGAGGGGGGAGGGATGGAGGGATGGATGTAAGGCGAGAACGCTGAGAAAGGACAAATAAACAAAGGTGGCGATGAGGGTCTGAGGTGAATTAATTGTATCAAGCTCTTTCTCTCTTTGGTGACGGTCTCCAGAGACGGCGGCACCGGGAACAGTAGACGGTGGATAAGCTACAGTATTGGACTATAGAACCAGCTTAAAGAGACCTGCAGCTCTTTAAGAGTCAAACCGCTGTGGGACACAAACATTTCCTGAGTCCTTGAATGCACAAGCTTCTCTTCAGGTCTACAACCATGATTCTGAAAAAGTATTTGTATTTGACTTGATTGATTTCTGTAAATATCTGCTTATTCTGAATCTGATGGCAGCAACATGTTTCAAACAAGTTGGGACAGGAGCAACAAAAGACTGTGAAAGTTGTGGACTGATTGAAAACACCTGTTTGGATCCTTCCACAGGTAAACAGGTTCATTGGTAACAGGTGATAGGATCATGATTAGGTATGAAAGGTTCATCCTGGAAAGACTCAGTCGTTCACAAGCGAGGATGGAGAGAGGTTCAACACTTTGTGAACACATGATTGTAGAAAGGAGATTAATACATGGACTCAGGAAGACTTTGTAAAACTGTTGTCAGGAAACAGTTTGTTTTCAGATGATGCATTCTTTTAATTTGTCCAGATTTTCTTCATACATGTAAACTCACACCGATTCAGCTTCTGGGGAATTAGACAAATTCATACAAAGATGATTTATGACTATGAATGTTGTGGATTTTTTCTCCTTTCAAAACCCACTCTCACCTTTGCATTTTAAGACTGTTCTGAAACTTTTGCCTTTCACACATGAGACTGAGATTATTGTGAGTTTGGATCCTGACATACAGTTTCCTTTCAAAATAAGATGGTTGCTGTTAGAAAAACAGATGATGCCTCCTGTTTGCTGACACGAAGCTTATTACCAGTAAACCTACCATTAACGTTATGAGTCATTCCTGGTCTTTCGCTTTTAAAATATCAGCTTAAAATATTAACTGATTAATTTCTGGATGTTTTTTGTTCCATAACAGACGAAGCCTGTACTTGTGTTTTTGGACTGAAAGTCTCTATTTGCTCATTTTAAAACTTCATACATAGAAGTTTTGCGGTGTTTTTGGACGCAGCTGAACTTGTTAGAAAACTGTGCAACAGTAACTGTGAGCGCTGCAGAGGAAGGAAGAAGGAGGAGAGTTGTGCTGTGGTTTCTGTTCCTGGCTGAGAGAGGAGACGACACCAGGCTGTGATACGTCGTTTGCTGTGTGGTTTGTGATTGATTCTCATTTTGTGAATTTTTCCCTGAGTCTTCATATATATCAGTGGTTCCCAAAACGAGGATCAGGTCACAAGAAAAGAGGTTACGAGATGATTAACAAGATAATTTCTCTCACAGAAGTTGTTTTTTTCTTTTCTCCACCAGATTCTTAGAACATATATATATGCATATATATATACATATATATCTTTGGTTTAACACAACTCATGGACGTATACGACCTGTGATTAGCCGTCATGAGTTGGCTAAGTTAAAATGGATGAAGTCAGTCCAACATAATTTCATTTAGGTTTTGAATTTATGTTGCGTCAGAAAACTTCCTTCCTCAAAATATGCACTTTACTTCTATTTTCATTTCTTTGCACTTCTCAAAAATCCCACATTTGTCTGCAATGTTCACTTTTGTGAAATTGACCAGAATGAAGAAATGGCTCAAACTACAAGCTTCTTTACTTCTTTGAGTCAACCTCAACTGATTGACTCAGGGAAATCTGGTCATTAGTGACTAGTAGAAATGACCTGTTGGTGGTGCTACTGGAGAAGAAAAGCCAGGAGACCACGTGGACCATGAATCAATCAAATTTCATCACAGTCCATCCAATACAGGGATACAGAATCTATACTCATGCAAAATACAAACAAATGCATGTGTAATACATATGAAAGCTGTTGAGCTTGACAGTTCATTCTTGTTGATGCAACTCGACTGTGACTGAAGTGTAGGTGTTCAAACTTTCTGTTGTTTTCAGCACTGCTTCGACTTCTTGTCTGTGTTTACCTGGAAACAGAATAATGGAAAGTATGAACATCTACACTTACATCACAATAGATATGCTGCTGAAGAAGACTGTTTAGGACGGACAAAAGCTCAGGAACCAGCGACAAAGTGGACCTCGAGGTGACGTTGTTTATCTGTTGAAATGCTCACATAAGCTCTAAAGCCTCAGCGTTAAATTGACACATGAACAAACTGTGTAGCCTATGCTTTTGTGCAATAACTATGTGCAACTTTTTCTGCTACGTTGTGCAATTTTATAGCATTTTTTTCTGTCTCATTCTGATTCAAAAAGGAAAAATGTGCACACAGTGTAAACAGTTTTCTAATTACTATTATTTTGTTATTGTTATTATTTATCATATATGTCATATTTTGCTAAATGTACTTTTTGCCTATTTTTGGATTTTGGAAATTTCCCCAGACTAAAAAAAGAATATTTCATTGTATTGTACTTATGAAACTACAGAGCTACTCATCATTATCACTATCTATTAATAGACTATAGAAATATGTCTCTGTTGTACGCATGACTCAACCTGAACTATATTACAACTATATTTATATCTAAGGATAGATTTGATTGAGACAGTCTATTTATGCTATTTGGATGTAATAATAAATATAATATAAAATATCCTGCTGAGTATCTTTGTCCCATATTGTGTTGAAGTTCCCTCAGATAAAATGTGATATCACCGGATGTTTTCAATAATTCTCATTGTTGTGTTTTATTTTGAAATCCACGCAGGAAGTGTCCTCATGTAACTCCGTGTGTCTTGACTTGGTGACAGTCAGTGGGCAGAACTGAGACTGAGACAAAGTCAAATAAACCCAGAGGAGGCTTTTACACAGAACATGAGAGGAAAGCAGTTCAGTCCTGCAGCTGTGGATTTTATTCTTTATTCTAATTATGAAGATGCTCTGATTGTTAAATTATTGTGAGAAACAGAAAACAGTCATGCAAATTACAGATGAGGTAAATGAGGAAACTGATGAGCTTCAAACAGGAGGAAGAAGAGACAGAAACAAAAATATGGTTTTGATGCTTTATGGAATGTAAAGACCTTTTCCCATCATGCACAAGAGATGGATGTGTCGGAGGCTTCCGGTGCTCATCTTCACCTTCTTCATCATCCTCTATGTGGATTTCCAGCTGCGCACCAGCAGCCTCTCCAGACCCGGTCCGGCTCACCGAGCGCCCCCCGCTGCGTCCCCGGCCCGGGGCGCGCGGGACCCGGCTGGAAGCAGCAGCGGCACCGGGCCCGGAGGTCCACGTGTCCCCTCAGGTCCACATGTCCCCTCAGGTCCACACGTGTCCCAGAGGAAGCTGAGGCTGGAGGACATCTTCATCGCTGTGAAAACCACCGGCAGGTTCCACAGGACGCGTCTGGAGCTCCTGCTGCAGACCTGGATCTCCAGGACCAGGACACATGTGAGTGTCTCTTCTGTCTCTGTCTTCATGAGCTGAGCTGAAAGACTTGATCACTTCTGCAACCACAAGCTGATCATTATGGAAAAGTCTTTAGACAACTTATAGAAAAAAAAAATATCATTGTAATTTCAGCCTTAAAGACTTTAGTTACATATGTTCTTCAAACTCTCTCTGAGATTTAAGATTTGACTCTTCCTCCATGAACTGATCTGAAAGGTCTTAAAGTTTAGAAACACCTGCACCAGTACCTTCATCAGAAGCTTTAGTAGATTTAGTCACTTCTGTAACCGCAAATTAATCATTATAGAAATTTCAATTTTTATTATTGCAATTTCAGCCTTAAAGATTTATAAAGTTACTTATATTCATTAAACTTCCTCTGAGATTTCTTGAACTTGTTTAAAGTTTATAAAATAATTTGAAAGACTATCTGACCCATCATGATGTCCATAAGCAGACATGTGCTTTAGGCCTAATGATGAAATGAAAGCATCCACTTCCTTCCTGCTTTGAAGCTGCTGCAGGTCTGATGATTAACTTTATTCAATTTATTGTCGATATGATGTGAAAACATAAGGATGAAAACTTCCTGAATTCCAACACGCATTTGATCATATAATACCTCTGAATTTCAGGCAGCAGCGGCTCATTTTTCCTCTCTTTCAGTGGCATTATTGCTGAATTCAAAGGTGCTCTACTGGCACAAAATACAAAATCAGCTGCTGCCAAAGCAAAATGGACAAATAACAGAGTCTAATCAGATTCAAAGAGCGTTTTACTGTCTGTCGGGCTGCTCTCTCTGGGCTGGCTGCTACTTCACTTGTCTTCTCACTGAAGCTTTGCCAGCTCCGGTGTGATAAGTGGCTTTTCAAAAACAACACAAAACACTTCACCAGGAACATTATCTTTGGCATCTGGAGTCTGCAGAGGCTTAATTTGTCCAACCTGGCTGGTAAAACCAGAGTGGGGTTAATCTTCAGGAACAAAGCATGTAAAGGATTGTGGGTCGGTTTGCCCAGAAATGATGACTCAGAGGTTTGACAGGACCGACACACAGACGCAACACCGGGGTTTTCTCAGGAAGGAGCAGATGAAGATTTCACCAGACATGAAATAATGACAAATACATATATGTCAAACATGTCTTTCAAATGTGCATGTGACTGCTTTTTGATTTGATCCCATGTTGTGCTTCATGAAACGGCTCATTTCCTTTTTTGAAATAAGTGAAACAGACGAGCGATGATCTTGAGAGGAAGCCGACATCACACAGCTTCTCGTTTTCTCGCAGTAGAGACAGAAAAGCTTCAAGTAAGAGGCATTATTTGAAAAGTGAAAGAGGAAGATACAGATACTGTCTTCCTCTATCTTTGCTTTGGCCAGTTAAGGTATCTGAGAATACACACAGTCGCACAAAAACAGAGCCACTTATGCTTACACATCAACACACGCACACACACACACACACACACACAGGAAGCCGTGCAGGCAGGTTGTCTGGGTCGAGGGGAAGCGGCCGCCGTGGAGCAACTCTGTTAACAATACTGAAACGGAAGCTGGTCATAGAACAGGAAGTGGAGAAGCAGATTGCAGAACAGAGCGAACCCCGTCTTACCTCCACACACACACACACACACACACACACACCAATGTATCACAAGGCTTTGTCCATTTTACAGGGTGAAGAGTCATTTTGAACCAACTTGGCAGCTACTGTCACTAAACAGTTACTAAAGAGAAGCAACTGAAACTGTCCCATAAAAACAACTTCTTTGGCCCCAGATCAGTAAAGATATGCTGATGATCCTCAACGTGCTTGATGGGCCCTTGTGCAGCTCTGGGTCCCCTGAATCAACCTCTCTGACATCCAACAGCGCAGAAATAATCTTATTGGTTGACTAAAGCCAAAGACTGATGTTTCAATAGCTGCGGACGATCATCAGAGGAACGAGAGGCCGCAGCCGTGCAGTGCTGATGGTGTGATGATGTTTAGCAGCGGCGTAGTTTTGTGGTTTGCATGTTGAAATATTATTGGATGTTTATGTTAAAGAGTCATTTGGTGTCAGAGGAGAAACACTGGTGAGGCAGTTATTTACTGAACGTGAAAGCTCATCATGAAAAGTGTTGGTCGGCAGTGTTACATGTTACTTTACACGAATATCGTTTGGTTTTTTAAAGCGTTACTTTCGTTGACATATTTGACATTTTAGTGAGTAATTCATCATTGAAACATGAGTGGTATCAATTTTTTAATTAAGTCTTGTGGCGAAAACAAATAAGCACATTGACACATTGACACTGAGACACTTCAGCTTACAAACAGATTATAATGTTGTAAAAATGAAGAACTGCTTGAATGAAGCAAGTGGATAAATCTACATGGATAAAGCGATGAAATGAAAAAACTATTTTCTCTCTATTTTCTATCAAGTGCCGTCATCAAAGTTCCCTCGAGGCTCCTCAAAATGAGAAACTTAGAAAAGGTCCAGATTTGAAAGCCAGATTCCAGCTGAAGAATCTCTGCAGTATTGATCACAAACCTTATTGAGATATATCGCCATCATTTTCTGTTATGGGGCAGCACAAATCTAACTTAACGTCCCTTTAACAGCGTGAAAAACAAGATGAGATTTATTCACGTCTGCTCGACCTCAGTGAAACGTCCTCTCGATCTCTGTGGATGAGCCGCTCTGCGTCGGCTGCCATTTCTGTTCCTCGGCCCAGTTGACCGATTTCAGCGCCGGTGCTTTAGTTTGAGTTATGAGCAGAGGAGATGAGGCTAAATGTGATGGTGGCTCTTTTCTCTTTGACTGCAGTCGATGGTGGTTGTCCTGATGGCGGCGGTGAGGAGGATTGATCCAGGTGTCTCATCACTCCTCCTCCTCCTGCTCCGGTGATGGAGGGATGAGAGGGAGGGAGGGACAGCGGTTTTTAAAAAAGGACGTTTGGGAGAAGGAGTGAGGGAGAGTAGGAGCTCGATCAGGAATAAAATGGCCGGAGTGAAGATGTTGTTTGATGTCAGTGCAAAGGAGAGAGTGTTAAGAGCTGATGGATGAACTGGGATCGGTGCCGTAAAACTGCTTCGATATATGCAGCCTGTTCTTAGACTGCAGGAGACACACACACACACACACACACACACACACACACACACACTTTAAAACACATTCACCACAACATTGATCTACATTCATTCCCCAGAAGCTTGAACAACATCCTCAGTGTTCACTTACTAGATTTCTTTTGGAGCTTTCGTCCCCATCTCCGTCATCACCACCTCTTATTTATAATTACACTAGGTCACATGATGATCAGCGTTCGGCAGCAACACATTACGTGATCACTGTGATCACTTTTTTCAGTGTTGAGTAGTGGAAAGATTACAATTAGAAATTCAGTAATGAGTAATGAGAGTGAAGCAACAGGTGATGCATTATTGCATTATTTTTTGCTGTTGATTACCTTAAAAACATGTAATGAATAATTGATTACATTTTTCATGTAACTTGCTCGATACCGCTGAAGCATTTTCACGACCCAACAACCGTCCTGTGATGAAAGTCATGAGATGTGGCATGAAATCCCCGGAGGAAACAGAAAGAGGAATTTACTGTCAAGTCCCCACAACAAGAGTGTGTGAACAGTTTCTGTCCCAAAAACAGACCCACTCCTACACTTAAACACAGATATGTGTCTCTATGAACATGTTTGTAATGACCCGGAGATATAATCTATTGCCCAAACCTTAAACATCACAGCTACAGGCTGAACCCACTTCTTACCTAAACCTTTGGATAAACCTAATTTTAACCTTAACCCTAAAACCAAGTCTAAACAGTCTTTTGAAGAAGTGAGGACACAAAAAATGTCCTCACTCTCATGGTCTAAAACTCAAAACCTCACAAAGGTCAAAACAAGAACAAACATATGTGTCTCCCTCTGCTGGACAGCTGCAGAACAACATTTCTCTTCTCTGTCCTCAGGCCACTTTCTGATCTCTTTGACCATCAGACAAATAAAATGTTAGTTTCTATATAAAATCACAGACCACTTGCTTTTTTTAAAAAGGTGTCGCTGGATGATATATTTATAATCTGATCATGTAATCCAGGGATTACAGTCATAAACTGGAGCTGCCTGTCAGGCAGTCTGGAAAGCTTCTCTCTCACTGCATGTCTCTTATTCATGTCATCTACACACACACACACACACACACACACACACACGTACACTGACACACATATCATATATTCAGTGTCTCTCTATGGTGGGAAATTCAGTTTCACACCCTGGTTGCTTCACACCCGAACCCGACTGTCTCCTTATCTCCTCTTTTACTATCTGTATCACACACACACACACACACACACACCTGCCAACATTTTGACTCATGGAGAAGTGATAGTTGAGAGTCTGTAACCGCTGTGGTGCCACTTTTCTGAATTTGATTGCAGCAACATGTTTCAAACAAGTTGGGACAGGAGCAACAAAAGACTGTGAAAGTTGTGGACTGATCCAAAAACACCTGTTTGGATCATTCCACAGGTAAACAGGTTCATTGGTAACAGGTGATAGGATCATGATTGGGTCTGAAAGGTTCATCCTGGAAAGACTCAGTTGATCACAAGCGAGGATGGAGAGAGGTTCACAATATTTATGCTGCTTTCATTTTATGCTGTTTCTCTAAATCTGTAAATTCAGCTGCAACTCTTATCTTTACCTTTTCCTCATTCTTCTTCAAACTTCAAATTTATGTGCTGCTTTTGAAAACCATCTTTTTGAAAATTATACAGTTTTTAATACCCATAAAAATACCAGCATCACATTTAAGTGTTTTGGTGAAAAACTCTTGGACATGTTGTGAGAATCATCGGCCGGCAGACGACCTTCTGCCACCTCACCACTTGGTGGACGCTCATTTTGGATTTGAATATAGCCCATAATACAATCATTAATGATAATGATGATGATCTGATGGACATTTCAAATCATGAAGGTGATGATTGACACAAAAGTTTTCCTTTTCATATTGATTCTGAAAACTGGTGAGGAGTTTGACTAAAGAACAAAATCAACAAGAGTCGAAACTTACTCATATTTAATTAATAATCTCATATTTAAAAGACACCTGAGATCTATTTCATATCACTCTTAGTTATTTTCCATTGCTGTCTCTCTTCTCTTCTATCTGTCAAAGTGACTCAGGCCCACATGTTGTAGTCGCTCATCTAAAAAGCTTTAAAATGCCTGAAACGTTTTAGTAATCTTGGTTTCCAGCCAACAGCCAGCGAGACGCATTAATACATTTCCAGGAGCTGAATAAAACATGAGTTATGGTTTGTGTTTATCTCATCTAACGGCTGATTTGTCCCACTCTGAGGCCGTTTAGTGCCTCTCTGGCAAAGACAGTCGAACACACCGCTCGGTTCAGCTCGAGGGCCCGGAGACACGGAGTGTGACGCGAGGGTTGCTCGTTCAAATCCCCCGGTACGAAGCTCCCTGGTCTCAGTGACTCATGCTCCACACAGACTTTTCTCTTCTGAGTGGAGACTCTGCCAGATGAAACCGGAGCAGGACGCCAACTGCTGGTGGAAGCTCTGAAATGCTGGTGAATGAGTTTGCAAACGAATTAAAAAAAAAAGCCAAATAATATCAGATTTTTTTTTTCAGGGAAGTCAACAAATATGGAGTCATTATTGTTTTGTTTATTAGAATAGGAGAGAGAGACAGGGAGAGAGAGAGGGAGGGGGGACAGACAGGGGATTCCCCTGTCTGAATTGTTTTGTTTATTAAAATATTAGAATATTATTAATTGATTTTCATAAACACACAAGGCAAAATAAATCTGACCTATTTGATATTGTACCACCAGAGGTCAGTGTTGTACTACAGATCTATCTCTCTATCTATCCCTCTATCTGTCTGTCTGCCTGACTGTCTGTCTGCTTGTCTGCCTGTCTGTCTGTCTGTCTGTCTGTCTGGTTGTGTGACTGTGAGAACAGGCTGTGAGAGGAGCAGTAACTCCAGGATGTTTGTGGTGGTTCGAGACTTATTTGACTCGTATATCTGCCACAGAACAAATTGACTCAGCCATTTAGTGGCCCTCTGACCACTGTGGAGCAGAAATGTCTCTCTCTCTCTCTCTCTCTCTCTCTCTCTCTCTCTCTCTATCTCTGTGTGTGTGTGTTTGTGCAATGAGTAATTTCTTTAGCTCACAGTGGGGAACCCTGTTTTTGTCACATCGAATTTGCTCCATTCAAAACGACATTGATCAAACGTGCACGTGTGTGTGTGTGTGTGTGTGTGTGTGTGTGTGTGAGTGTTCTCTCCTTAATGAAGGTGCTTTCTGGATGTTCTGTTACAGACGTGCAGCAGCAGATGGATATAATCAAACCTGGAGTGTTTCACTTTTCTCTCTGTTGTTTTGTCTAGACGTTCATTTTCACGGACACAGACGATGAAGACCTTCGTTCAGAAGGTGAGCAGCTGCACACACACACACACACACACACACACACACACACACACTCAAATATAGATTTAGATCAAGATCTACAGACTGCATGGTTTCTGCTCTGGGCCGGTCCCCATTGTTCACATTAATAAAGGTCTTAATGCTACAACATACAACAGTATTTTAGATAATGAGCCTCCAACATGTAGAAGGACATTTTCCTGTTTCAACACGATCATGTCCCGGTAAATAAAGAAGCATGAGAATCTGTCCTGACCCCGAACCCATGCAACATCTCTTCCAACGTCCAACCTGCCCCCTGTAGATACAACACCTTCAAACTCTGCTTCCTCATATTGTTCTGATGCAGTTTACAACAGTGGCAGCGTTTTCACTTCAAATTCATTCACTACTTGATTTAGACAGAAGCAAAACAACATCTGAAACAACAACAGATTTTATCGGCTGTAATTAAGCAGCTCCATGTGCTGAATGAAATTGTTTCCAGTTAACTCTTTTCAAATCAGGAATCTTGGTAAAGTCTTAAATATTCATGAGATGTCAGTGGTGGACTGTAATGTAGTACTCGAGTACACATCTGAAGTACTTGTACTTTACTTCAGATTACAACTTTTGATACCCTGACAGGACTTTTACTTGTAGTGGAGTATTTTCACAGTGTGGTATTAGTACTTTTATTTAAGTAAAGGATCTGAACGCTTCTTCCACCACTGCTTGATGGACACATGCATGATAAAATAAATGTAGTATTACAAAATGTAAGATCGGCCTATGATGAACCCACAGAGTTTTACTGCAGCCCTCTTCTCTTCAACATGCAAAGAAATTCAAAGCTTGACAGGGTTCAGCTTTTCTTATTTTCTCTCTCTCTCTCAGATTTTATCTCTCATTCTGCTTTGCATGGTTCTGACTTTCCTTCGTTCTCCTGCTCTCTCCTCCCTCTTCTTTCATTTTCCTCACTCTCTCCCAAAGTCAGTGTCTGCCATCACTTGCAAATAAATTCTGTTGCACACTTTGATTATAATGAGCTTATTACGTATTTGGTCACGACACGAAAGTAAATTATCATCAGTACCAATACAGTATAATTATGTAGCTACAGAAATGAAACTGAGAGAATCCAGAACAAATCAAACTCTCTCTCTCTCCCTTTCTCCCTCTCTGTCCTTCTCTCTCTGTCTCTCTCTCCTCCTGTCTCTCCCTCCCTCTCTCTCTCTCTCTCTCTGTCTCTCTCTCTCTCTCTCTCCCTGTCTCTCTCTCCTTGTCTCTCTCTCTCTCTAGGTCACAACATGGTGGTAACCGGCTGCCAGTCAGATCACAGCCAGCAGGCTCTGTCCTGCAAGATGTCTGCCGAGTACGACGGCTTCATGGCCTCAGACAAGAGGTGAGACAGATTAGGTTTGTCTGTTGTGCCGCCCCCACTGGATTTAAAGATCGGATTAAGATTACAAACTTAAATGATCACCATTGGGAACTCGGGCCGTTACAGCAGCAGGAAGTGAAAGGACAAATCAAAGAAATAAATAATCTTCTAGGCTTGTATAAGTACACACAGGTGAAGATTACTACCGTCAGGCTTAATACTTAATAATAGGGGTCGAGTCTTTGCTTTTATTTTGTCAACATCTTTGTTTTGTGAACACTAATTACACTAATTGAATTTATTTCCCAAAAGGACGCCTGTCAATCAAACGTTTTTTCATTATAAATAAGTATGAGTGAAATCTGCAGCAATGGATTACTTTATTAGAAGTACTCATCATGCAGAATATTCAGCATAATATATAGAACATATATAGAACATATGAACTTATTAAATATGACAGTAGAAGAAAAGCAGTATTTTTGGAGGCTCCATCATGCGTGAGATAATAATCAAAACTCTGTGATCTGAATTTGTTTGAGTTCGTTTCATCTTGACCTTCCTTGAAGCCGCCACACAAACACTGGACAATGTGTCGTTGATCATATTTTTCATTTGTGTAAAATACAATGAGGCTCAACAGCTTGTGCTTCGACTGCTGCCTCGTCATTAAGATGGCGGAGAAAAATGAAAGAGTGTTTCAGCCGGGTTCCAAGGCCTCATTTTGCCGTTTGGACCGAGGAGGGAAGCGAGGCTGTTTGGTTTGGACGGACGCCGCCTGTGTTGTCGGGCAGCCGTCAGGATGGCAGAGGAAGCAGGACGGCGCTTCAGTTTGGTACCAGCAGCTTTGTCATTTGGACTCTAATGTTGCAGCGAGAGTCTGTTTGGTTTTTGGAATGAGGCTTTGACATCGTGTCCGGTTGTTAAGGTGGCAGAAGAAATCAAGTAGCTTGACCACTAACACACGACAGGATATCTGGACAGACAGAAGAAGACCGGGCCTGTACAGTGAGACATATATGATGCATGTGAAAAAAATCTGTCAGCCTTAATACTGTTTATGTGATGAGAATAAATTTCCTGAGATTTGTACGGATGTTTTATTTTGTCCCTGCAATTTACCATTATGTCCGTCTGAAAAGCTTTGGATGCCTGTGAGCATCATTAGCGTCCTTTGCCAGTCTCATGTCTGTTTAAGTGATGAACTGCGCTATTTGTTTTTAGAGGCAACAGACGTTTTATTGTGCTGCAATTTTGTGGCCTCTGCTTCAAAACTTTCATCCTCTGTAGCTCCAGTGCTTTGTGCAGATAGTCCCATTGATACGATCCACATCCAACCTTCCTTCACCAGAGCCTTGGTTTACAATCTCCCTCCATACGACCATTTTTAATCATGTGACCCAAGTTCCCAAGTTTGATGACATGTATGAGTTGCATTAATTGATGGATTTGAGGAATAGCTCACTCAGTTTTCAAGTGTTTGAGAGTTGGATTTATTCTTGTACAGGAATGAAAATTAGCGTTCAAATCTCGGCCCGTCCTGGCTGCAGACATCAGGACGAGCATTAGATCGAACGCCACTGTCGCATTTTGACTGCATGTGTTTTCTGCGGCTCCTCAGGTGGTTTTGTCACGTGGACGATGATAACTACGTGAACCCGGACGCCCTCCTCTCCCTGCTCTCGGCCTTCCCCCAGGACGGCGACATCTACGTGGGCAAACCGAGCCTGGACAAACCCATCAGCGCTCACGAGCTGCTGGAGGGCAACGCAACGGTACCAGACCACGACACACACGCAAATGATCAGATCGTAGTTCACGTCACGATATCGAATGAACGTTGTTTCTCTCAAAGTCAACGAGCACATTGAAAAGGTTTTACACCATGAAACACTTCCACGTGTGATTTTTAGCATGGTGTGTTTGAAGTCTCAGTGTTATAGGCAGAATGTGTTTAAATTCAAGTTTAAGTTTGAATGTTTCTACTGTCGTGCTAAAAAAATCCCCAAGTTTCCCCAGAACACTTTTTCTTGGCCGGAATGTAAAAACCCTCTGAAACAGCATTTCCACTGCAGCACACTAAAGCTTCCCTGAAACCCAGACAGAATTTAATTTATATGGAACGATAACTCCTGAAGGCAGAGTGACCCCTCTGTGATACATCACTGCCTTCCACTTGTGGGAAAATAAAGTGACTATAAATACAACGATTCCAAAAAGTTGAGACGCTGTGTAAATAGAACAGGATGCATTCATTAGTAAATGAGCTGTGTTTCCTGACACCAGTTTTACAAAGTGTTGCTGAGCTCATATATTAATATTCTTCATACAACCATGTGTTGACAAAGTGTTGAACCTCTCTCCATCGTCGCTTGTGAACGACTGAGTCTTTCCAGGATGAACCTTTCAGACCCAATCATGATCCTATCACCTGTTACCAATCAACCTGTTTACCTGTGGAAGGATCCAAACAGGTGTTTTCAATCAGTCCACAACTTTCACAGTCTGTTGTTGCTCCTGTCCCAACTTGTTAGAAACATGTTGCTGCCATCAAATTCAGAATAAGCAGATATTTACAGAAATCAATGAAGCTGATGATCAAACATGAAATATATTGTCTTGCTGTTTTCAGTTGAGCAAATTATCACATTGCTTTATTTATGTTTTACATGGCGTCCAAACTTTTTTGCCATCAGGGTTGTAAAAGTAATCCTGGTTTTCCTCCATACAGAGTGAATGTTGTCATAACTGATACTAATCATGTTCAAATCTACAAAAATGAGGCGCTCTTATTTTAACTTCTCTCGCTTTTTTGTTCTTCCCTTTTCTTGGTGACGCTCTGCGTTGATGCACTGAAGCTCCTCTGACGACACTAATGAACTGGAAAACAAAGTTGAGGTTTCCTTTTATTGGTTTTCTGCCAAAAATGCAGCCTGGCCAGGTTAACCACCGCCAGTCCAAATCCATACTTTCTGAATCTATAGATATACTTTCACTTCTGACTCCCATCATGACATTGGGGGGGGGGGTACAGGAAACATGGAGCTCTGTGGCTTTTGTTCACATGGTAAAGATTTTTAGACCCAAGTGGATCAATGAGTGATTAGTATCTTGTTGTGATATTGATTGGGGGTAAACACACACACACACACACACACACACACACACGCACACACACAATGATGAAGACCCCCCGGGGGAAGGAGCCTGTCAAACTGCAGGAGGTCGATAGTTTGTTTTTGGATGCGCACGCTGCTTTTCACAGGTGTGTGTGTGTGTGTGTGTGTGTGTGTGTGTGTGTGTCACCGAGCTCACACACTTTACAGTAGAACTAATGCTGCCATCGAGTTAAAGTGCATCCTGACTCCACCGAGCTCTCTGAATAGCATGTCATCCTCCTTTCTCTCTCTCTCCTGCACTTTTCAATCTCTCTCGCTCATTTGGTGAAATTGCTCCCTCCGTCTCCCTCGTGTCACATTCTCCGCTCTGATTGCGCCCATTTACTCTGAAAAATAGATCTTTATTTATCTTTGCTTCCTAACTATTTTTCCCTCCCTCCTTCCTTCTGTTCCTGTTGCTCTCGTTCACTTTTCTCTCTTCTCACCATATTTCATCATCTCCTTCCTGCGCTGAGATTGGACGGGCGATGGAGAAAACAAACAGGAATGTCAGGCTCCTCTCTGTCTCCTTTTTCATACATTTTTTCGATTTCCTGTCACTATTGTGAATCTGAGAGGAGGAAGGAGGAAAAGGCAGGAAAGGACTGAAAAGAAAAGGACAACAAAGCAAAAATGAGGGAATTAAAAGAGACGTAAAAGGAAATTAAAGGAAATGAATGGAAGGTAGGAAATAGAGGATAAAGATGGAATAAAAAGGATGAGAAAGAAATCAAAAGGAGGAGGATGAATAGAAAGGAAGAGAGACAACACGGCAGGAAATGTGGAAAAGAAAGAGGATAAGGAAAATGCAAACGATGGATGGAAACTGGAAAGGAAAGGAACTGACAGGAAAGGAAACGAGGGAAGGAAAGCAAAGGATAGAGAAATGGTTGAAAGGATGGTGAAGGAAAGAGTAAAGGAAAAGCAAACGAAAGAAAAATCACAGATAAAAACTGAAAGAAACCAAAACGCACAGAGTTTTCTCCTGTAATTACCGGCGCTGAACTCCTAATCTCACTTCTGTGACCAACGCACAAACAAATCACCACGTTTCCTCCTGTGAAATATCACCGTAACACTTTATAGTGCAGGAAATAAAAAGCAAAACGTAACATCTGCTTGAGAAATGGTGGAGAGTTGGAGGATAAAGACGCACAATTCATATCAGGCCGGTTCAGAAAAACGCTGAACGATCAATACAAGTCTGAAGGAAACCAGAGAGAAAAGTATTAGACTTTATTTAGGATCAATGATAGAAGCTCGTTCTCTTCTGGGTTTCTTAGATACTCCATCACTTCACCACACACACCACAGCGGCTCTACTGTTTTGTAGTTTTTGTGTAAATACAAATTATAACGATACAAAAGCCATTTTGGATTTTTCTAAAGAGGAGCAATTTTGACATTTGAAATACGGCTTTGTGTTACTGACTGACCCACTGCACTGTTGTAGTCATATATAGTCAGAATACGATTTATTAATAACATTCAGCATTTGAAAGTTTGTCTTCCACTGTGAAAGTGGGAGCTGCCAAGAAGGACCGAGCAGCTTCCACTGAGGAAGTTAGTCCACTTCTGAGCTCTCATTGAAATGAATAAGGAAGGAAGGATGTGCTTTTTTTGATGCAGTGCAATTCTTTGGTTGGAGGATTTTGAACACACTCATCAAAACTAGGGATGAGAATTTTGTGTCTTTGTGTACAGGATGTGTTCATGCCTGTGTGTCGTTGTCTCAGAGGGAGGTGCGGTTCTGGTTCGCCACAGGAGGAGCTGGATTCTGTCTGAGTCGGCGGCTGGCGGAGAAGATGTCTCCCTGGGCCAGGTATGAACGAACTGTGTCCACCGTCCTCGCAGGGACCGGACGTCCAGATCAGTCAAAGTCGGAGCCTCCTTTTGAATTAATCTCATTTTAGAGATACGAGCTCCATCATCTCTCTCAACTCTGGTTTTATCAGAATGAACATTTCAGTGCATTTATCGATTCTTTAATTGCAAAATGTTTTACTCACTATTTTCTCTCTTGATGGCATCAAAAATCGACCTGAAGAGACTGAAAATTGTCCTTATTATATTTTGTCAAAATTATGCAATCGTTGCTTATTAATGCAGCCAAGACGATAAATGTTTTGAAACTGTCTTGTTGCTTGTTTGAAAGAGATTTGAGAGCCTGAAAAAAAAAAAAAAGATGACACATAACACATAATGAGATTTCGATGGCCTGTTTGTCACAGTTTCCCTGCAAACGCTCAAAAACAGTCTCTTTCTTCAACTGCATTAACCAGCGGCATAACTCTGACCACAAAACTCTGGCTGCATGTTCAAACTGATGAGTCACCGATCTAAAGTAAGTTCCAGGTCTCGGCAAGTTTATGCTGCTCTCAAAGAACTGAGACTAATGGCTGCCCAAGGCTAAAGGTAGGGAATCAATCTGGGCTTTTGGAAAAGGTCAGTAGGAAAGAACATGCAGTCAGTAGTTAATGGGCCAAAACATGCAAAATCACCACTATTGTCAGTTTAGGATGAAAGTTTTATATTTTTGGAAAAGCTCGTCTTTAATCATCTGTATTTTGTTAATGCAGTAATTAACATCCGCATGTGTTTCAGCGGCTCCCGGTTCGAGCAGACGTCGGCGATCATCCGTCTCCCCGATGACTGCACGGTGGGCTTCATCGTGGAGAAGAGGCTCGGCGTCTCCATGGTCCACTGTCCTTTATTCCACTCGCACCTGGAAAACCTGCTGCTCATCAGCCACAGAAGCATCCCACACCAGGTGACGCTGAGCTACGGGATGTTTGAGAACAAGATGAACAGCATCGAGGTGAAAGGGAGCTTCTCCAAGGAGGACGACCCCTCCAGGTTCGTCTGTCCCTCCGTTAACTCACGAGTCAGCAACATATGTCTGTCCACGTTATTCTGTGTAGTGTCTCTACTCTTGGTGTACACAGATTTGTGCTTGTCTCCTCACGTGTGAGACAAGCACAGACAATTTTTGTGAATTGTTGACGTGGTATTCACGTATTTTCCTGTTGTTACAAAAGGTTTTTCACAAAGCTATGAAAAAAAATATGCAACCAAGGGACCTCAGGAAATGACCTCCAAACAAAACTTGACTGACAAGTCAAAGTTGGCTCGATGGGGACACGAGACTAAAGGTCAGAGAAGTCTAGGGTTTTTCCTTTGTGGCCGAGGAATGAAAGTTTAATGTAATTCTACAAAAGGATCTGGGACAATAATAGAAGAATAATAGAAATGCATATATCAAAAATAAGACAATGCATATCTCACAATGTAAAGAGGTCCTTTAAAAGCAAACCGACACTGTGCTGCCGGACGAGTTGCCCAAACTGTTCTGATCTAATAAAAGCAGATGTAACACACTTTTTCTCTCAAGGCTAAAAATGCAGGATTTATTTAAAACTTCCAGGATCCGCGTGAAATACTAATCATTTGCTCTTTGGTCCGTGACTTTGCACCAATTCTCATTTAAAAAACTTTTAACAAGTTTCCAGAGTCCAGACAAACAAAATAGGAGCGAAAACATAATCTCCTTGCCGGAGGTACAAAAAAATCATAAAGAAGCATAAACATTGTGGTGTTATAATATTATAGTATGACATCTTCATTAGACGCCTCTGCCCGACTATTTTTAGCAGCTTAAGCCTTGTCTTTTTTCTGCAGGAGCAGATCATCTGTATCAGGGCTGTCGCAGTCTCTCCTGGCTGCTGGTAGAGGACAATGCAAAGTCACAGATAACTTAATGTCCCCTTTAACACACACTGCAAACTGGCAGACCCCACACTTCACTGTGCAGAGACTTCAAATGAACAGCAACGCTGCTCTTTACTGTGACGCTTAATGTAATTTAAGTGCTGTCAAGGCCGCTGAGGATCTGATTCACCTCGTTTCATCTTCGTATTTACAGCAGCTCGTGTTGATTCTCGTTCGGCAAAAAATGACTAATGTACGTTCATCTGCGCATCTTTCGCTACGAGGCTGGAGATGAGTGATTGGTTTTCCTCGCTCAATAAACGGTGACATGTTTCATCTGACGTGTTGTAAAAGATCTGAACACGCCACTGACACCTGTTTGTTTTTCCAGATGCAACTCATCGATTATTATTAGATGGATAGATCCTTGATTCTTATTATTAGACATTATGAGATCATATGGATTTGGATTTACATAAGCCTGGTACTTACATTATTGATAATATGTTTTGTGAAAACTCAAAGTGAAGTTTTGATGTAGACTATAAAAGGAGAAACTTAAGCTTCTGTTAAGGGGCCAGATATTTCTGATGTGAACAATTATTTGCCGATCGCTGTGAAAATGCAAACAAATACATCAGCATTAACACTGCATCAAACATGGAAAACAAAATATCTCAATCATCACTAACAGAAACATTCTAGATTTTAAAAACTGCTCTGTTATTATTCATCTCCTCTGTCTTCTACAGGTTCAAGACCGTCCACTGCATCCTGTATCCCTTCACCAGCTGGTGTCCTTGAACTTGTCTTCCAATCACACGCGGGACGATGCTGGTGAACCTGCTGGACAAAGCACTTTTCCCCGGCGTCGTCTGAACGCAGAGAAAACCGATGGATTTGATTTGATGGAACAATGTGAGATGCAGAAACTAGAAGTGACAGAGGAAAAAATCTGTCTCTCTCTCAGTTTGCCTCAACCTGCTTATAAGAGCGAGGACTCAGAAAACAGGATCTTGACTATGAACTGGGAAAGGTTTTCTCTGAACATGAAGAAAACAAGGACTTCATGTCTTTACTACTGAATGTTTTTGTCTGTTTGGAGGATTTTATCTGTGGGACTGAAGCACTTAAAGATGAACATAAAAGTGTACATATTTCCAAAATGTTGATTGTAGATTGATTTAATTAAAATGTGATTTCTGTTCTACTGTTTCTTTAGGATGATAAAAATGCACCTGGCCTCACATTCAGGCTCAGTGTGGAGGCTGAAATGTGTTTTTGGTTTTCACTGGTTTTGTCTGGTGTGTCTGTGTCATCATGAAGGGGACGGTGTCCTTGTGCCGATGAAGTCTGCACACAATGAACCGTTCTGACCCTCCACGCTCTCCCTCCTTGTCCAAACCTCCTGTTCTCCCTCCCTCTTTTTCTCACTTGCTCCCTTCTTTCCTCCACCCCTCCATCTGTCTCTCTGTTTACTCAGTTTTGTCCATAATCGCCGTGCTGGCTCCTCCAAGGCCGTGGCTGAAAGTGAAAATGAACTTATCCTGTTGCCTCGGTTGCATTTATGTTTTTTTCCCCCTGAAATTAAAAAAATCCAAACACGAACCCCTGAAAGCATGAATAAGATCATGACTGACACATCTGAAACCCATCTGAAACGCCAGCTCGCATTCGCAGGGAAAATCTTATCGAGCTGGAAAGATCAGGCTCAGAAGGAGAATCTCACAACGACACGCACACAATCAAATGTTGGTGCGGGAGCGGGAGGCAGAGACCGTGTGCAGAGAGATGACACCGAGCTGCCGGCGGCCCTCGGGTTGCTTGTTTGCTGTGAATGGAGATGTGATGAATACAGATACGCTGCCAAAAGCGTCTGGGGCCGACCTTGTGTGAAGTGTGTGGAGAGCGGTTGGGAATGTGCAGGAGCGACCGCGAGGCCCTGACAGACGAGAACACCGAGAGCCGTCATGTGAAGGAAATAACACGAGCGTTCGGATGCAAACTCAATTTGCTGTGACAGAATTAACTGTTTTCATATTTGCGCTGTTCAAAGTGTTTCTGCCTTCGTGAATGGAAGATGATAAACAACGTTTGGAAGACGTGTCGCCAGTGAAGACTTGTTTCGATAGTGTTGCTCATGATGACTGTGATTTCATTCAAGTCACTGGTCACAGAATGTCAAGGGAAAATAACAAAATATAAAAAGATGTTTAACAGGTATAATGTTGACCATGTTCATCATCATCATGACGAGATGGGTCTTTAGTTTTGCAGATATTTGGTCATCAAAGTGTTCGATAATAAAGAATTTGATGATGATGAGACGACTTCATCTGAGGAGAACATTGTTTCATGACGTCCAATACTTTCTGAAATATTACAATCTGAACCAAACACGTTAAGTTCATGGTGGAACTAGATGAAAAGTCACATCACCACATGATTAGGGCTCATCCTCTGGGCCAGGTTGGAATACAACTCTCTACCTTGGCGTGTTAATGCTATTGATTTGAGCGTGATCAGAAGCGATGTTAATTCTGGGAGACAGAGGATGTCAAACATGGGACATTTCAGATGTTGCCAAATATCCTCGTCTTGCTCGTTGTGGTTTGAATTCTTCCCTTCAATCAGCCTTGATTTGAAAAAAAGATCTCAGGTTTCTTTCGTTGCTCTTTCTGAAAAGCTGATCGTGTTACTGTGGTATTTTCCCTGTTTACACATCAGGCAGACGTGAAGTAACCTCATCATTGATGTGGAGACCAGATAAAGTTCAATATTCACTGATTCTACCTTTGTTTTCGTTTCCAACAACTCCTGAGAAAAATATCTAATATCTAGAATCACTGCTAAATGTTGTGCTTCTTTCTTCACCAGCTGCTCGCTGACATTTTCGTATTCGCCGTCGGTGATGGATCTATCGCAGCGTGTATTTCTGGCTCGTTGCCATATCGAAGCCTCCGGCTGTAGTGAAGTCACAACATGCAACTCACATGTTGTGTGAACGTTGTGAAAGCGCGGTTGCAGTAATATGAGGAAAGGGACCCAAGTAAAGAAAACCAAGACACACCTGAGGACAGACTCCTACAAAATAAGACAGGAAGTAGCCGAACGAAAACCATGACGGTGAAATTGTTTATGACCAAAGGTTTTTTTATGACCTTCATAAAAGAAACTTGTGGAAACGTTTCACATACTGGAACTTTAAGTGAGGTCCTGTTTCCATTTGATCTGATTACAATCGCTTCAGTTGATACACTGGACCGGCAATTCAATTTGTGTATGCGTTGGAATGCGATTAGTTCAGTCTTAACACAATTACGACTCCCAGTAATGAGCACAGAAACCATATGTTCATACGCTCAGCGGCTCTTTGCTTTGACTTTGCTGGCTCATATATATAGATTGTTTGTTGAACCTGTTTTCTTTTTTACCTTGCAAGGAAGATCTGGAGCAAGACAGTGAAATGGACAAAACAATACCAAAACAGATCAGTTATCAGCTTCCTCAATTTAATTTCTACAGCTGCTGGACTTAAAGATCAAAGTTTTATAAGTCTGATAAAAGTATGTTTTTTTTTTAGATCTCTTATCTTGAGATCACAAGCTAATTAGCTCATTATTTCAAACCAATTTGTTGTGATCACGACTTAATTACTCATTTTGAGATAAACACATTTATTTGTTGGTTTCATTTGATTAATTTCTGTATTTTATTTATTTGTAATGTGCTGTTCCAGATTTGCAGGAGGAAGATGTGTTGAGCTGGAAACAGGCATCTTGAACTGAAGTCTTTGGCTTTTATCACTTCTGCATAAGCAGGAAGGTCGTGCTGTCAGTTCTGTTTGTGTCGTCTTTGTTTATTTGTTTGCGTATTAATAAGCAGGATATCAGTGGAAATGGAAGAAGTGGGTGATGCTGCTTCCAAAGAAAAAAACCTTCAGGCTGTAGATTTCCTGAAAAACAAACATGGCTGACAGAGGCTCAAAGTGTCGGCAGCGCTCCTGTGTGTTTACAGCAAGTAACATCTCATAATGAACCTTGCAATGATTTATGGATATTAATCTAGCAAAAGGTGCAATCTCCCACACTGCACCTTTAATGACTTGAAGAGCCTTTGATATACACTGTGTTTGCACATCATGCATATTCATTTCCACATGAAGGAGCTTGTCTCGTCCAACTGTGTGAACATTACATTCCTCCTCCCCCGTGTTTGTCCGCGTCCCTCGTACAGTAGATTTATGACCTCCGCTGTCCATAAACAGGACTAACCGTGCTCGCGGAGGACCGGGTCAATCGGAGGCAGGGTGTTACAGCTGTCGGAGGAACGCTGTCTCTCATCTCCCCTGTCCATCACGGTAAATCGACGAGGGCCTCGTAAAGGACAGAGAGGATGCACGTGGAGAATGAAACGACAGAGGAGTGAGAGGCAGGTAGGTGTCAGTCTGGAATGAAGACAGAAAGGTGGAGAATGCAGGAACTTTCCATGAATTCAAGCAATAAGATTGATCGACTGATTTCATTTTACTGAGCTACCACTACAGTATTTAATACAGCGGCTGGAAAGCTGAACCTTTCTCCACCCAGGGTTCCACATGTGAGACAGTAGCCTCGAATAATACGCTGATAAAGGTTTGCAAAAGTATGAGTTATAAGCTTGATCACATTCTGAGCTACAGCTGTCATCGATTGGATTAGTCCTGTTATTTCCAATCGAGAGAAATCTTAACGTCACAGCATATGAGGATTTGTTGGACAACGGCGTGCTTCCAATTTTGTGGCAAGAGTTTGGAGAAAGTCCTGTTTCGAGATGATCTAATCAATCAAGCAATCAAAGTCAATTTAGTTTAATAGAAATGCTAAGAAAATGTTATTAACCTCTAAGATTCATTGTTATATAAAAAAAGGGCCCTTTCTGTCTGACTGATCTCTATCAAATCAAATTTTCCCGTTTGAATCAGGACGTCTTCACCTGATCCAACATGTGCTGCAGTCGTATCTGTGACTGTGGAGAAAATCTAAATTCAATGTTTCTTTGACATGAAAGCCAAAAATAAAACTTCCAGATGCATCAAACATTTACAGATTTTTTGAGGAGAGAGTCTCTTCATCTGTCTTCCTGTTTTACTCAGTCTGTCAGTTCTGCTTTCCATCGTATTCTGAGAAGCTTTATTGATGATAATGTCAAATAATGGCGATATTGAGATACTGTATATGATCTGTTGTGTCTATGTTTCTACTGACTGATTAACTGCTTCTATTCTTTTTTGCTTCCTCAGCCTCCCGCTATTAAAGTCTCTCTTTCTCGTCTCTTTCTCTCCCCGTCTCTTATCACTTCTGCCTTTACGTTTTGCTTCATGTTTCCATCTTTTGTTTTCAGCCTCAGTCGTTTCATTGTTCGCCGCCTTGCTGCCTCCATCCTCCCAGATCTCGGCTCTAGTAGCTCTTCACCTGCATGTGCCAGGCTTAATGGAAAGTTGTCAGGCATAGCAGGTGTGACTGGGCTGCCGGCCAGGATTTCTTCTGTGTGTGTGTGTGTGTGTGAGACAGAGGGCAGATGTGCAGATGTGGGAAGAGATGTGAGAAGTTGCTTACTGCTACTCACGTTTGCCAACTCTGAAAAGCTTTGCAAGTTATGGATGCGAGCGTCAAAAGATCATGGCTGACGTTACTTATACACACGACTTTGAAAATGTCAACAAAAGGGTTCATTTTGAGAAATTTGCTTTTCAGAGTTTGATGAGAAGATCAACACTAATATAAACTTATCATAAAGGACTGGAAACAGCTCCAAAGGTCATGCTACATCTTGTTTGTTGAGTTTGTAGAAAAACCAAACTGTGGCTGCGGGAGTCTCGTCATCACAGCGAGTCAGAGTCACGTCACCTGGACCAGGATTAGTCCGACACAGAACCACCTCTAAAACCACAATATGTCCTTTTTATTCTTGAGCTTTGAGGCACCTTGAGCAGAGCCTTGCAAACTATTTTCACCCGTTTCCAGTCTGTGTAAGTTGATATTTACTGCACAGACATGACAGCTGTATTAATCTTGATCTCATGTAACTTTTAGTCAGAGTGAGGATGAGCACATTTCCCAATTGTCAAAGTGTTTAACAATTTAACAGGGTCAGCCTTGGCATTATATGCCCCCCCTCCTCCTCCATACAGATAGATAGACAGATAGACTTGTCCTAAACTGGGAAAGTCTTCATATCTCACCATCACCATTCTCAACTGTCCTCACGTGCATGATGCAACATGATTTTTTGAATCTACCTGGACTTTAACACTCCTGTAATCTGAGCCCAGAGATGTGACTGTTGCTACTTCACAGCAAAAGATATTAGTTAACACATCTATAGTTATGTATAAGTAAAAGTGAATTGCCAATTGACAGTTGCCTTATTTGCTTTAAGTCCGCTTCTGATGAATTACTGCAAAAAATCTGACCATATCAGTAAACCAGGCTTCAGCTAACCAGTAGAACACGTCCACAAACATTTTGAATTATATATGAGTGAGAAATGAAAACAAAAAAAAAGCCACCAGTGCTGTATTGAAAAATAACCACATACAGTCCACCACTCGGAAAAAAGGCATTTGAGGCTTGTACCACGCAACAAGGACCAAATAAAAAAAATCCAGTTACCTGAGCCTGATGAACACATGAAGATGAAGCTTTGACACGAAGAAAAAAGGGAATATGTTATAACGGAGGAGGAGAGAGAGAGGAGATCAAAAGCTGCTGTGTCCCAATTCAGGTGCTGGATCCTTTGACACATTTCTAGATAAAATATGTCACGACGGGTCAACGGGCCGGTTCGAAAGGATCTGACGAACAGAGGCTTCTGCTCGAATTGGGACGATAGAAGAAGCGTTTTCCTTGCAGCCCTGTTATCATGTGACTGTAATTCATGTAAATTGTTTAATGGCACATTCATTCATTCACTCGTTGTTTAAGGGAAAAGTCACTCAGGCATTGTTGGAATAATTGAGTTACATTACATTATGCTATTATTTATTTTATCCAAAGTAGTATAAGTGCATTCAACCATGTGGACACAACCCAATTATTACAGGAATTATACTCTTCCTACTCAAATATGCTGATACATTTAGAAACAATAAGAGATCGAGAAAGAGCAGTCATGATTTTGTTGAGCCGTAGCTGGGCTGACTGACAGTAGCAGAGCACGGTGGACGGGCTGAGGTGTGTGGTTTGGCCACGTCCTGGATGTAGGATGAGCCTGAGCCAACAATCAGATTGGAGCAGCCGCTGGTGTGGGTGCCAGCTCCGGTGCACAGGAGCGGTGTAGCGTTGGAGAACTCGGGTTCGAGCCAGGGTTAGGGCTGCGTTCTGGATGAGCTGCGGAGGCCGGATGGCACATGCAGACGCAGCATTACGGTTCAGTAGACTTCAAAAATCAAACTGTACAAAGTGTCCAAAGGCAAAGTGTTTCTCCCTCGTCTGACGGCCACACTCGAAGGCGGAGTGGAATGTCAGCCGTCATACAGATGATTGATGAATCGCACAAACTGGGATGAGGATGCATACTTTCAGTCGCCCCTTAAAGGCGTTGGTGGTGTTGAGCACAAGAAAAGTAACAGAAGCAGTTTTGATGACTGACAAAAGCTTGAGTTCAAACCTCGCCAGTTGTTTCACCTCCACACACCTGACTGATCGCTGAGTGAAGTCGATTGTTGGATTTTCGGTTTTGGAAAGTTATCAAAGATTTGGACACAGCTGCCAAAATTCTTTGTCTCAGACACTGATCGAGGATCCCATAAGCACTTCTTTTGAAGCATAATGACGCCTTTTCATTTTGGTTTCTTTGTCTTTGGAGTGATTTTGTAATTAAGATCATCCTGGAGATCTCAGCTTCGAATAGGGACCCAGCTTCTGAAACACTCACCCTATGTTTGACAAAACCAAAAGCGCTGCTTATCTAATTAACAGGTTGTGAAGTGCTTGACCTTGGTGCTTTGCCTTCGCTTGCGAACAAAAGAGAGATGAGCTTTTTGAGGCCGCTCACAACACAATGATTATTGGCAGGAATCAAAGCAACACCTGCAAGATGGTTGAAAGGGAAAAGAAAAGATTGGGAGTGAAGGTGGAAGCAGGGATGGAGGATTCAGTTGGGAGAAGTAAAGTCCCTGAGACAGATGGCGAGGGGCGCTGGGAGAATCCTCCCCCCCGTTATGAAAACACCACAAAGCACAAACCTCCAGCTGTGAATGGCACCGAGCGTACCGCCGGCAGCCGCCGAGAGGCAGCAGCCTGCCAACAAACACCCACTAATGAATGGAAAAGGCTCGATTCAGAGGCACCGGGAGTGGCGTGGCCTCGTTCTGGTGCATGAAAGAGGCTCACACACGCTCGTCTGCATTACGGTTACGACGAGTTCCCGCGTGATCCGTGGACCGGATAGATTCAGAGACTGATCACCTGTGATGGGTGGGGAATGGAGGGAGTGGATTTCTCTGGCGGCTCTGGTGGAATCGAGGGAGGAGAGTCATGCAGAACAATGGAAAAACAACACAAGAGATGAGAAGGCGAATGAACTGCGAAATGACGACGAAGACGAAAGAGATGGTAGGTGGAAAAAGAGGATGAAGATGAAAGAGTATATATGAGAAGAGAAATAGAAGAGAGAGAGAGAGAGAGAGAGAGAAAGACAGAACATAAACAAATCCGACCACCACAGATCCAACAATGTTGTTTATCCACATTTGATCCAAGTACCTTCAATTTCACAGTAGGTCTCTGCCTCTTTCCTACAATTACTCTTTACATGTCATGTCAATCTGGCCTCTCTTTCAATAACGACCGACTGGAGAAGACGGGTCAAGCTGTGTTTTTATGTCTCTGAGTGTGTGTGTGTGTGTGTGTGTGTGTGTTCATACCGTCCTCCTCCCGTCCCCATTTAGCATCGAGAGGACGGGCGAGTATTCAACAACAAGCCAATTTCAGATTCCATTTCGCCTCAAATTAATCCAGGAGCAGGAGAGTCTAATACAAAACACTCAGACTGCGCTGGATTTTCGAGGATTTGCCTCTCCATGCCTGATTTGCTCGGGCGGTTTTCTACCTGAGTGGTGCTTGACCAGGAGAGTTACAACGCAATGCTGCAAACAGCTCTCACTCACGATTAGAAGAAACTTTATCTTCATGTATTTTACAAGAGAATACTTTGGGTTGACGTCAACTTTAATTCTCTCAATAATTCAGAATATACACATCTTTCTGTTTCTGACTGTAAACCCGTGTGAATTATACTTTTAACAGTTGTTTGGTCCCTGATTGTAAATAAAGGAATGATGATAGAAATGAATATTTCCTCTTTGCTTTGAAGTTATTATGTGCAGATATTGACACCATAAATACTGAATATTGTCTGTCAGCTTGTTCCAATGCTACAGGAATATAGATAACTAGAACAAGACAAGCATTTGTATGGCTGCACCATTACGTCACTTCAAACTGTTTGGTAGCTTATTTTATAGTAAGGTTTAAACAGTTTGAACAGAAGTTGTGATACCAGAGGATCCTTTCCAGAAGCTTCACATTCGTACAGTTGCACAACCACAGTTGCCTAATACAACCACAGGTTCGAGTTAGTGCTTGAGCAGCTCTGCATCGACGCCTTGCTTGAAATCATCTAAATTGTCAGAGATGGAATTATTTTTAGTTTTAGGTGCATTACATGTGTTTGAGACAGAGACAGAGGGGCTTCATGAACCCAGCACTGCGACACTGATTGCAGTCAAGTGCGTCATGGGAGTGATGAATGCACATTGGGTAAATTTGGCGGCCAGGTCGACCTAACACACCTGTGTGGGATCAGAAAGGATATATTACAACACAATATCAGTGAGAGGCTGTAACAATCGTGGCCAATCACTGCCATTATTTTCATCCCTTTTAAGCTCAGGGCTCTCCTCATAATGACGCGCTGACAGTTTGGGAATCCTGTGCAGAGTTTTAGCTGAGATATGTTGTGGTCATTTCTATCAAGATGATGAAAATCAGGAGAGTGATCCAGGAGATGGACGTCCTGTGGCCTTTACTACTCTTGCAAGACGACACATCAACCAAGCAACAAGAGATGTAGCTGGATGTGTCGAGCTCTGCACCAAGGCGTCTTTTATACACCTGGCACGCAATACATCAATTTGTCTGACAGGAAGTCCCATTTCTGGTTGGCATGCAAAAATAGACTCTTCTGGCTTCTCCTGTTAAGGTCACACCTTGACCTCCAACTTCGCAAAAAGATTTGAACAGCTATGACCTAAACATATAAATAGCACTAAAGGACATCTGCTCTCTCTAACATGCTTTCAATGAGCTAAAATAAAAGTGCAAGGATTGTGAAATCTCCACCACAGTAAAATACATTAATCTCATACAGATGATGTGTAGTTTCTGAGCAGAGGTCAAAGTGAATGTGTTGATGTCACATCTCTGCACTTCAAGATGTACCATGTAATCTATATTGCAAAAACTGCTCCTTTCCACTAAAGACTAATCTGCAATGCTGTCACAACTGACAGCTAAGAGTTGCAATTAAAATGCAGGTAAATGCAAGATTATCAATTAATTGTGTTTGAACAAAAGATGAAACTCACATTCTGTTTTGTCTCTTTCATATAAACCGTTAACAGCTACGGTCACATTACACCTCTGTCCTGCAAATATTCACGACAGCTGATGAATAAAAGCATGTGTTTCCTGATTCCTGTCACGCCCACAATTATAACCCACATCAAAACTGTGACATCACATCTATTTTTTGGTATGAAGGATTTCATTTTGCTGTTGTTGTTTTTGACTCATCGCTCTTGGCAGCCGAAAACACACGGAGGATTCGGGAACAACAACAGAAATGAGCGGATGAAGGTTGGTGGTGAACACGACCTCAGTAATTATTATTCTGAACGCACTGGGTTAAAATCTGTTTGTTGTAGACAGTGCAGCTCCTGTATTATTCATTTTTTATATTTTTCTAATATGCAGTGATTTAGTGGAGAATGAGTTATCCGTTTTTTTTCTAGCACATAATTTCAGTGTTGTTGAGAGAATATTTATTCCCAGAAGTGAACACATTTGGAGCGTTTCTCGTTAGGCTGTCAGTTCTAATGCTACTGATTCGGCTGATTCCACATGGCATCAGTAAATGTTGAGGTAATGGAGCCAGTCACAACAAAAAATGACTTTTCAGACTGAAGTATATTATTGGTCGTGTGAGTAACTGAATCCTCTGACTGATTTATGTTAGTTATTCCATGATTTTTATGTTGTGATGATCCGTCTCAGTCAGATAAAGGACACAAAAAGGTCAACAAAGTTGACAATGCTCCAATCTTTAGGATCCACAAGTTGAAGCGAGTGAGTCTGCAAAACAAAACAAAAAAAAAAAGCCATTTTCTGTTGATTTCATAAACAATGTATACAGATATGAAAAGCTTTTTTTAAACATTAAAATGAACATACTTCCATGGCTGGAATGACAAAAGCAAAATATATATAATAACAGCAGGAACGAAAACAGATGAACACAAAGGTACAAAAGTTCACTCCAGGCCAGAAATGAAATGCAACACTTTTTCATATTTATCATATTTTGTCTCATGACAGTTATCTGCAGATGCTGCCATGCAAATAGCAGCCAGTTCATTAACACGTCGACATCAGAAGATCCTTAGAGAGATGAGAGAACACACTGGCTTGGACATTGACAGTATCTCCGTGCACGATGCTCTGACAGTGAGTCAGGAAGCTCCAGCTGATAACGTCAGCGTGGAGGAAGCCAAGTCCTGATGGATGAATCTTACAGCTTAAACACACAATTGGATGAAATGAGTTTTCACTTGCACGCTGCTCTTTTTGAGGGTTTGCTTGTGCCATTATTTGATTTGCATAAAGAAAAAAAACCATGCATTATAGCTTAAGTTACTGAGAGTCAAAAGATGAATCTGTCCCTGAATTCCTACATATTAAAGAAAGAAGATCAGACTATGCAATGATTCACTGTGTTCAGGTTTCACAGTGGTTTTCTCATTCTGATTCAAACAAAAACTTGTGACCAGAATAATATAAAATATGCTATAATAACACAAGAAGTCTGTCTGGAATTGATAAAAAAGGATTTCCATCTTTTACAGTAATTGTCCAATATCCCAAAATCCAGCTCTCTACTATGAGAAAGATGCACGGACCGGTGCCAAGTGCCTGGCAGCCTTTTCTGCTTTGCTTCTATGTTTGCTACAACAGCTCCGGTCGGTTTAGTCCGTACAAACAAAGGCATTTTAAAAACAACAGTTTGTGGTTTTAAGGGTGGTTTATGTGCTGGACTCGACCGGGAGCAGAGGCTTCCTGAAGTCTGGTTATTGTCAAGTTCACAAACGACACAAAGTTGTTCAGTCTGTTCTTTTGTACAGAATGAGAGATGTGTTCATTGGTGAGCTTTCGAGGTGTCGGTCGGTGGATTTTGGACAGAAAGAGGCTCCTGTTTCCAGAATTTATGCTGAAGCTTCATATTTACTGTACAGACAATACAGCGATCTTGATCTTCTTGTCAAACTCTTGGTAAGAAAGCGAATTGGAGTATTTTCCAAAATCTCAAAATATTCCTTTACATGGGAAGGATAAAAGCTTTCAGAACATACAAATCAATCATTATGTTAACATCATAGTTTCATTTAATCTGAGAGATAAGAAATGGTCATATTGAAAAGCACATTAGTATTTTAATTAGCCTGTAAGAATCAAAAGCTACATGTAAATGCATTCGGTGTCAGGTTGATCTATATCAGCTCAGTCTGCTGTGGAGAAGGAGGAGGTGCTGGTGGTGTTTTGCTTTCTGTGGTACGACTCTGCAAGATAAAATGAACCACAGAGACATGACTTCATACAGCAGCTACGACCGGCCGTGATATGAACATGCATGAACACACACACACACACACACACACACACACACACACACACCAGGGGCTGCAAACAAGCTGGCAGGTGGTGGAGCAGCGAGTCACTGAGGCATGAAGACACACAGAAACACACATGGACAAATCCCTCTCCCCCAGAACGCCGTCCTCTCCACACGTACAACCCTCAGCTCCACCGCCGCTCTAATCGCTCTTGACATTTTTTTGTTTTCCCGCGGCCACGTGCCCACGTTCCCTCCCAGCCCCCGCGGACGCCGACGTCATCCTCGGACATCCCGCCGCTCGCGTTCTGCAGTTCGCTCACGTTCCCGTTGCTGAGGCGACGATGGATCAGGCCCGGCCTGTGGGAGCAGGTTCTGAGGACCGGCCTGGGATGACTAATGGAGTTTGGGGTCAGGCGGGACCGTGGCCACCCTGCCTGCTGTCCGCCCCTCTATTAAGTAGTCGCCCTGTTTTCACAGCGGAAGAAATTTTATTCCAGGGGTCACTGGGAAAATAGAGTTAGAAGAAACAATATGCTGCTGTCTGTGAGACGCAATAAGCTTTATTGCCCCATAGTTCACAATAACATACTGTATCTGAGAGGTTTATATGGTTCTTTATCAATACAAGCACAAAGTGATTACAATTACTGCACAGCCTCAACTTTCCTTTGGACCAAAAACTCTGCTAGACTTTCACACTTTTCCAGTGGTTTTATATGTTTTAACCAATTTACTTCAAAGCACATATTCTTATTTCACAACTAACTTTTCTGTAACCATGCATTTGTTTTTCTGAATGTTTAATTGCCAACGTTAACGTGAAGAACTGATGGTGAACCCACAGCTTTTCTAGTGAGAAGACATCAAAGGAAGGAAGTGAGAGACCCAGGCTCCAATACATTTTGTTTACTATTTATATATATATATTCCCAAACTTTAACATGGGAGACCATTGTTGTTTCCTGTGACAGTCAATGTTGGTTTATTTAACCATTATTTAACAAAGTGCTCAGCCCAGAATAGACCCTCAGTATCTCGCTTAGTATAAATTTCTGCAATTCAAACAACACGGTGGCCTCAGGAAAAAAGTCTCTGGTGGACTGGGGCGATTCCCTAACCTCGGTCATTATGGTGACGAATGTCCCCTAACGAAAGGCTCCACTAACCTGTAGCAGGAATACAAGGATTGGACCCAAATGCAGACAACAGAGGCAGGACAGGAGCAGTTCATTGATTTACTAACAAAGGAAATGTACGACAGGATGTTCAGGCAGGCCGGGGTCAAAAGCTGAAGGCAGTTCAGGACAAGCAATTAAATCCAATAAGGAGCAGGCAGGAATCCAAAAACAGGCCAGATCCAGAGAAACTTAGCAAACAACCGAATTGTCTTTGTGTGAAAAACTAGCCGAACTGAACCTTAGTGGAGTAAGATCAGAAAAAAGGTCTGATTTTTGACACGGCAATAGTAGATAATGATGTCAGATCAGAAAACATTAATGTCTTGACCATGTTTTGTTCTTTAACTTGAAAGAACAACCGCCGTTAAACATATCAGCAAAATGTGTAAAAATAAATTGTGAGCATAGAAAATAAAAGATGACCGAGCAGACATCGGACTACCAGGGGTCTACAAGAAAATACTGTTGGATGAAATTCATGCATACTTGTCTGGCTAATAGACTTTCATATTGGCACGAATGGAAAACCTTTAGCACCTTTTAATTATTCAGCAGTTTGTGCAGAGGAGAAATGCTCCTCTGAAACCTCACCTCTGAAAGTCCAGTCTTCTACGCGAGTCTTTAAGCTCACTGATCTTTTCTTTCCGTCCTCTTGAGCCTGCTTCTTTTGATATTTGGTCTGAATAAGCAGCAGATAGAAAAGCACAGCTCAGGCTTATGAGAGTGAATTAAACTGAAGATATGGACATCAATTTATTGACTTCTCCTTCCATCATTTGTGGCTCCTTGTAATGGTAGAAAAAATTGAAAATGGTGGAGCTTTTCTTTAAAATTACAGAAAGTATCCCTGACTGAAACAACCACTTGATCCTTTAAATCTAATACCTACTTCTTACGTCATCTCAGAAGATGTTGATAAGGACATGAACAATTTTTATCCTGTTCCTTTTTTCTGCAAAGTGAAAAATGGCCTCAATGGGTGTAAGTATGAAGTAAACAGACTCGTTTCATGCAACAGAAACAGACGTGTTGCAGCTTTTCTCCAGAGGCGTCTCATGTTATGTTGGAGAGACGAGCCGAGAATTGAAAGCCAGATTTTCTGAGCACAAGAACAACACGAGGATCAGAGATGAAAGGCCTCCTGCAACCAGATGCCCTAATGCCACCGGCCATGTGAACTCTGCAGGATATTGACAGCCGAGGAGAGGAGGGACGGAGATAAAGAAAAAGACCAGCGAGGAGAATCTTAATGGACATTTGTAAAGAGAGCAAACTGCTGATTTGAAAGAGCAATTGATATTGTCCTGCTTCTTGTTTTAGTGTTTGCTGGTGATAAATTGTCAACAGCACTTCCTTCATCACCGAAACAAACCCACAAGTCTAAGAGTGAAATAACTGAAGAAGCTGTTGTTGCTGCTGTGCAAATAAAGAATTGTCAAGCTCATATAACAGACTGCGTTCAGACTGAGACTGAAGACCATCGTACATAGACAGGGGCCGAGGGGACGTTCACACAGGCAGCCTGGTGATATGAATGCAATGTCTGAACTTGTTGTGCAGATCAATAATCCATGATGAAGAGCACCTGAAGGAGGTTGATCTGAGATTGGTGCTCATACATGAAAACATTATTTGTAACCTTACGTCCCATGTCCGTACCTTAAGTAGTCACTTCAGTCAAAGTACGTGAGTTAAAATAAGTTGATGTTGACTTTTGGTGTCACAGACAGAAAGTCTTGTGTTTGTTCTTTCCTGAGGTGAACATTCTTCATACGTCACCAGACTAACCCTCCTTTGCTTCCATCAAAATTACTTGAGCCACTAGAGGTTTCTGCCAAACAATAAATGAAAACATGGGTGGTGATAAGTTGCTTGCACAGTTGACACGTTTTGGCAGATTCTGTTATCACACTGTTGGTTTCTGTCCAGTGACAATTAAAGTTTATTCAAATGAGACATCAAACATGGCGAACAAAAAGAGAAGGGTGGAGTTATTTTGTGCATGAGCGGAAAGAAGAACAGAAAAATATGGAGTCGTAGACAGATGCAGACAATGTGGTGTTTGTTCTGCAGTGAAGTTCAGTTTTATTTGACAGCAACCTGAAGACTACAGTTTTTTAGCCACAAAATAATTAAAACACCACGTCAATATTATTAAATAACGGATCCGCTGACAGGAGTCATGTGGGAAATCGGACTGTGGAACTTCTCAAACTGCGAGACGGCTGATCAAAATTTTCAGACACGTCAGAAATCTGCCTGATCATTTGGGAACCAGACTGTTGATCGTTCAGGGAATTAATCAAGCATCATGAAACTGCTTTTATAAGAATCACATGTTCTGTTGTGAGCACGTTTCCAATGAGCCACAATAACATGTTTATTTGTGTAAGAATCGTCTCCACACAGCAGCATGACAGGTGTAATGGTGTGATCCCATTTACATTTAATTTGTTCTCTAATGGCAAAAAGTGTTTAGGTCAACGCTTCTTAATTACAATCCAGGGAGGGCTCGTGAACACAAATCACACCGTAATGATTGTGGACAAAAGCCGACCGCTTAGGCAGGTCAGGTCGCGTTAAATACAAACAGACAATTTACTTGGTCCTTCGGGCAGGTTTACAGGCAACTAGGCAAACAGAGCCAAGTAAATACAACCAGGCAGGAAGTAAATCAGCAACAGGAGATCAGTCAGCTAATCAGATGAGTGACAACAGGTCAGACAATCAAAAACAAGGGACCCTTCCATGTCTGAATTTGAAGGCTGAATACAAACTGAGATTTGAGATTTCTAACATTGCAACCAATTAAGAAGGTCAAAGGTCAGACCCTCTGTGAGCTGACATGACTCCAGTTATCGATGAATGATGTCTGTTTGTTTAGACATCATTCACGCAGGGAGTGTAATACAAACAAGGCCCGGAGCAAGATGCGTTCATCAAATCCGGCTCATTCATGTCGATTAGCCTCGATCCGCTAATCGTCACACTACACCACTTTGCCACAGAGCTCTGCTGCTGTAGCACATTTCAAGTTTGCCGTGTAATTTGTTACCGCGTCGGGGACATTTTTATGACGCTCACATTCATTTCCGCTGAGCCGCTTTCCGCTCAGTTCCTGCCGGAGTGCATTTCAGGCAGCGTGTGATGCATTTCTGTTGGCACCGCGATGGGAAAAGGTTTTTTTTTTTCTTTCATTTTATAAGCCACTCAGCCATTCTGAGTCATGGACCATAATGCACTGGGCACTGCTCTCTGAAGGGTTGGGAGACTGGAGCAGGTTGCAGGTGGAGATCAAGCGGTAGCACCTGCGAACTTAAATCACATATAAATGAATAGATGGTAATGATATAATCAGGGTTGGACAAGTTATTTTTAGAATTTATTCCATATGTTTAATACAACCAAAAAAGTTGTGATGCTGTAAAACAAATAAAAACAGATGCAATCACTAGTAAACAAACTGTGTTTCCTGACAACGGCTTTACAGAGTCTTCCTGGGTCCATGTGTTAATCTCCTTTTACAATCATGTGTTTGACAAAGTGGTGAACTTCTCTCCATCCTCACTTGTGGATGACTGAGTCTTTCTGTAACAACTGGGAACAGCAGGACTCAAATACATGATGTGTTAAAGTCAAAAGATTTTACTTAAAGCAAAATGCTTTGGTAAACAGGTGGTCAATAGAAAACAGGCAAAAAAAAAAACCGAGAGCCAGACAATGGTCACAAAACAAAGCTGCAACACTTGACACTACAAAGATGATCTGACCAAGAAAGGAGGGGAGACTAAATACAGGCAGGATAAACGAGACACAGGTGCAGCACATCAGGGCGGAGCAGGTAATCAGGTGCAGGAAGGGTCGAGTCTGCAAACAGGTGTTTTTGGATCAGTCCACAACTTTCACAGTCTTTTGTTGCTCCTGTCCCAACGTGTTTGAAACATGTTGCTGCCGTCAGAATAACAAATCCTCCAAAATAAACGACAAAATATGTTATTCATGCAAGAAATCATTTTGCCTTCCGATGCCATGTCAAATGGCTGTTGGAAAAATAAAAATGTCTCCTAATCTGGGTTAGAGTTAGGGAAAGATCGCACTTTGGGTTAAACTGCTTCTGCAGTCACGGTTAGTTAGTGGACTTCTGTTCAGTGACAGTACAATCCACCTGGTCAAGGTTTAGAGAAAGCATTTTTTGTCACACTGCTTCCTTTTTTGCAGTTGACAGACTCCTTTAATTACTATTAAGGGACTTCTATGATTGTTCTTTTTGGGGTTCAAATACAGTTTATTCTTTATTATTTTATGGTGCATTGTTAAAGTTAAGTTTGTATCTGATCAGCTAAACGTATGCAGTTTGAAGAGTAGTAGAAAACTGAGGCCGTTTGACATTTCTGTCAAATAACAGTAACAGATACAGACACTGGCTTTGTTTTAGAAACCCCATCTTGACCAAAAGCTGTTGAGCAAGGCAGCGATTTGCCACAAGCTGTAGTGGAGCAGTGGTGAGCTCCATGTGTGCTCCAGGTGTAAACGCTGCTGTGCAGGTTTAAAAGAAAGGGTTAGTATCTGTTAGTCCCTTGATGTTCGGTAACCCAAAGAGCAAGTTCAAAACTCTCTGTCACACACACACACACACACACACACACACACACACACACAGACTGGAGACCCTACCCATAACCACGACTTGCCTAACGCTAACCTTCACCTTCGCCCAAGTCTTCACTCTGAAATGTGATGATTGAATGAACAACAATGTGACTGTGTAAACATGTTTTTGTTCCCAGAAGATGAGCAATACATGGACCACCCACCCACACACACACACACACGCACACACACACACACACACACAGGGATGTACGACTTGTCAATGTGTGTAGTCGCCACTGGTCTCCTCGCTGTCAATCCAAGAAGAAGACAAACACAACCAGGGACTGAGATCGGCTGTCCACTAATCTCTGGGCGAGAGACACAGAGACAGAGAAGAGAGAGAGAGAGCGAGCGAGAGAGAGAGAGAGAGAGAGAGATTCTGTCTGTCTGCTGCTCGCCTCGCCTCGCTGCTGTTACTATGACAACAGGCCGAACCCAGGAGTGGAGCATTTGAGATTCTCCTCCTCCTCCTCTCTCTCTCTCTCTCTCTCTCCTGACCCACTCTCCCTTCACCTGCCCCCTGCTAAGTGCTCTCTTGCTCCCCCTTCATTTCACTCTTTCTTCTTCTCATCCCTCTCAGATTGTCTCCTTCACTTTTCCCCTCTTCTTCATCACCCTCACTCTCTCTCTTTTCTCCTGCTTTCTTCTCAATTTTCTGACTTGTCCTCTTCTCTGTCCGTTCCTCCATTTCAGCATTTTGTTTTTTCTCTCCCAAACAAATCAGTAACGACTGATTTGAACTCTCAATATTCGACAAATGAAGAAACGTGGAAGAGTTGATGTTAATCTCACTCAGGAAGTTTAATCCAAACTGCTGTGAAGGAGGAGAAGATCAATATGTTGGTTTCTGGGATTCCTCATTTGTCGGTTCTTTACCTCCGAGATAACTGATGCAAACAAAACAAGAGCTGCTCGGCACAAAGACTCAGAAACTGTTAGAGGAATAAGTAGGAATCAAAAGTGACGAGGACGGCGTTGCAGGGAAGAAATCACAGCTCATATTCTTTGTCCTCTCACCATCTCTCCTATTCTGGTCTTTCTTACCCTTCCTTCCTTTTCCTTCCTTCCCTCAGTATAATCCATCTTCCCTTGCTCCCTCTCCTGCCTCCTCCCTCCCCTCGTGTCCTGCTCTCTCGGCCCCTCCCTGCTCCCCATGTGTTCACCTCTTCTCCCTGTCCAACCTCTCTCACCCTCCCTTTGTTTTCCTCCCTCCTCATCCCTCTTCCTCCGTCTCCCCTCCCTCCTTCACCCCTCTCTCCGTCTCACACAGGTTTCCTATCGACTGTCCCTCCAGCGCTCCACAAATTAAAGCATATTTCATCCGAGGAGGAATCTACAATGACCCAGTAAACTGCAGGGCTTCCCCGCTTCTTCTTCAGAGTGTGTTTAAATGTGTGTGTGTGTGTGTGTGTGTGTGTGTGGATGTAAGATTATATTAAAACAGCAAGCCTCTAGGTTATACAAGTTCTCATTCCAGCACAAAATAAGACAATTTAAAAACAAGATTTTTTCCTCTTGTCCCATGCGTCCCTTTCTTTTCCTTCCTCGTTCGCTCTCTCTCTCTCTCTGTTCCTACAGTGTTGGTCTCTCGCCCTCTTGTTCTCCACCTGCTCTCTCTCTCTCTTTTTGCCTGAAGAGGGAGATACAGCAGCTCCCGACAGGGTTTTATCCCGACTGCTCTGCTGACACATTCACCTCCTCTCGTCTCCTAAAATGCCTCCTCTCTCGCTCTTTCTTTTGCATCCGTCTTTCTCTTTCAGCTTAATTAGACATTTTGCTTCTTCTCTCTCTCTCTTTTCCTGCTTTTCATACTCTTGTATCTTTCCACTTCCTTCTTCCAAGACTCTAAATTTCTTTTCCTCATCTTTGAAGTTTCTGGTTGTCGTGAGTTAAAAGAAACTGGACTTTCTGTGCGGTTTTGAAATGTTTCGTCACTCGTATCAGAGGTTTGATTTTTCTACTGGATGGTGGGAAGTTTCCTGGTGCTGAACCTCTGAGGGTTTGTTCACTGCTTGACATCATTATATTGTATTTCTTGCCTGCGCTCCCTTTGATATCTTTATGATCCGAGGAGGAACTTTCTCACGGGATCATGTATTCAGATGTGGAGACGTCATCTTGGAAGAATGTGTCTATAAAAGTACCTCAGTTACAGTCGACTTGTTTTGTGACATATGTGACCTTTAATCAATAACATTATAGAGTTATTAACAATTATTAGAGATCACCAGGTTTGATTTCAGATGGTGTCTGTGCAAAAAAAAAAAAAAAAGAAAACACTTCTTAAATTCCTTTATTACTCATGCTCTAACCCAACTTCAATCACATTTAGTTTTGTTGACTTGTCCTCGGCTGCACCTGCCTTTGGTTGATTTGTCTTTTTACCCACCAAAACAAGACATGGATCGAATTCTTCATGTCAAATCCCAAAAAAACATTCAGAGGAAATGGGATGGAAATGGTATTCATGCCTATAGTCGCCCTGTCAGGCTGCATGGGCATAAAAAAAACATAGGGCGACCTGTGCTGCGTGTGGCCTGAGAAGCGAAACCCAGGGCGAAAAAGGTCAGTGCAAACTTGGTAATACCTGAAGGTGATGAGCATATCAACAGCGCGATTTTAAAAATTGAGAGGGATCTGTTGTCTCATCCCCAGAAGTCACTTCTATTGCCGCCATCAATGAGATTGAATTAAAGTAAATTCCCTTGAAAATCTGAAGGTTTTATTTTTTTGGCTTTAATAAACTGTAAAAGCAAGAACTCTCTTATCCTTTTATTGTCAGAAATCTCAGCCTCAACTTGTCCTTTTCTCTCCATCTTCTTATTAGTGGCCCTTCTTACTTTCTGCTCTCAGCATGACTGGTTCCTGGAGCTAATGTCACCGCAGCTTTTCTGAGAACGAAGAAAAGAAACGGGTGAAATCGCTCAGTCAACCTTTTCCAGCCTAATCTGTCAGTCAGGCCGTCGTACTCCTTTTTAGATGTCGGCACAGAGACCTGAGATAAACGTATTTTCTGACACTAAGTGGATCAACACACGCAACAGTTTGCCAGAGGTCAGTCCACCATTACTCTCACCTCCTGACCGCCGACGCAAAGAAACCTGACCCCTGTTTTAGCATCACACGGTCTGGTCCACATCGTTTATTCAGGCCGAGTCTGGTCCCACTTTGCCTGTTCTGGGAGGACGAGGTGGCTCGATTCAAGTTTAAGGCTCCTCAAATTGCTCTCGCTGCCCGTCACCTTGCCTCGGGATGTTCCAGGATGAGCTGCACGATGTGGATATGAGAAGGATGTCTGGCCTGTTTTGCTTAGTTTACAGCCACAATCCAGATAAGTGGAAAACAGATGGAAGCCATAGTGTTGCTCTAGAATTACTACAAATCACTGTAATCAAATAGTAGACGGTGGCGATGTCTATCTCTCTCTGTCCTGAAGAAGACCGTCCAAATGTTTGCTCTGATTTTTCATTAAAAGTGCCAATTGAATGATCGTCTACAAGAGTGCAGTTATTTCTCCGTAGTGCTTCTCTGCTCCACGGAACATCCACACCTCTCAACAGCAAAGATGCACCGTGGCATAATTGCAAAATGAGTTGATGCATGAAGTGACCAAATGATAAAAAAGCCCTGCCAAGTTGAATCCGCTGCAGAGGGAAACTGTCCTCAGCAGAAAAACAACAGCATCTATTGCTCGTTTAAATGCTTAAACACTGTATGTTCACTTTTTCCGAGCGGCTCTGTTTTGTGGGTGGAAAATAATGACTGTCGTCTGTTAGAAGCTGCGGTGCAAAATCTCTGAGGGAAGCGGTGACTTCGACATCAGAGTCTGCATCCTGTCCACAGTCAATGTAGAGTTCTTCCACTCATTAACATGATATTTTCGACATAAGCAAACACTTTCAGTTGCGCAACCTTTCAAAATCATAACCGTCCAGGGGGCAGATCAAAGCATTGCTATGAGTAACAGTCATAAATGTTGTGTTGGAGAATGAGAACTTATTATCTTGTATAGGTATTTGTTGAGTTGTTGCTCTAAAGAACTCAAACTTGTTTAGAAAATGAATCCATACAAGGTTATATGTGATGTCTACAATAGTTAGCGATGAGTGTGGGGCATGTATGTACACGGCTGATATGACGGATCGCACAGTATGTGGCTTTGACATGTGTTCATTATCATTATATAAGTGTGTCAAAGTGGTTTCAGACAGACATTTGAAGTGTGAATGGTATTGTGTGTGTGTGTGTGAGAGTGAGTTGGCATGGACAAAAACTTAAGACTTCATTTTCCCGCCAATCACACGATGGAAATTAATGTCATAATAGAGAGAAATATATTATACATAATACTGCAGCGCCTGAAAGACGTATAATTAGGGGTTTAATTTCTTTGCTCTCTCTCCCTCTAGCTCTGCCACACACACACACACACACACACACAAGGTCAGAGCGTGTGGTAAGTCATTAGCTGTCAACTGTCGAGCACTTGAGATGTGTCGAACCACGCGGCTGGTGGTGGATGTTAAATGCATATCAATACACACTCTGTAAGTGGCAGAAAGAGCGATTCAAGAGCAGGGAAGGCCCTCGCCAGGATAAAGCATTATGTTAAATAAGGAAACCTTCAGTGTTCAGACTATAGCGGCTCAGTGTCATTCACTGCCAGGTTGAGAGTCTATAAGAGTCTTGACTTTATAAAGCACCTGTGAAGGCCGCCGGAGTGAATTCCACCTGTACGACACCACGTCGCTGTTTCTGGGCCCTGAGAGCACTCGAGGACGGCGTTGAGACGACTGACTGGCAGATGTTTGAGGAGGCGGCCGATGAGGACATGAAGGAACACACAGATAGGCTTCATAAATAAGTGTATTGATAATGTGCCAAATGCCAACATCTGCTCCGGATGTGCTAAACTCAAAGTGGCGTAAACTCAAAGTTCAGCAATAACAGGATACATAACTTTCACACAGCTATACAGTATAATATACACCATACACACCATGTTGTGGTGTTAGCTAGCTCTTTTACATCTTTACATCAGCTCCTCTTTGGAACATCATCTCTGCTAAGGTTTCAGACTTCACAAAAACTTTATTGGACTTTTTTTTTTTTGACCCTTACAGCTTATTTTCTGTCAGCGTGAGCAGAGCAATATTTGGACAGCCCCCGGCCTGAGCTGATTGGTTGATTCATGACTTCGGGAGCTGGTAATTGGATGATGACAGTGGGGTGGAACACTGGTAAGGGATGATTGATGGCTGGTGCTGCCTCAACTTGCCGTAGCTAAGATGTATGTTGTGATATTGTTTTTATGTGTGTGTGTGTGTGTGTGTGTGTGTGTGTGTGTAAATATCTCAGGGCACAGCAGCTCGACCAGAAGGTGTTTCCTGGGAAAATACTTGAGGGAACGAGGGATGTGTGTGAGACTTTTTCACACCTGACTGCACATGTGTCGACATGCTTCTGTGCATCCACATGTTTGCATATCTACGCCCGACTGAGAGAGTGTGTGTGTTCTCTGCAGGAGGCCAACATGAAAGCCATCTCCATCCCGGCTTTGATTGACAGGCCGTGTCATCCGTGTGCCGAGCTCACGCCTCCTGAAAAAGATTCCCTGCTCCCTGTGGAAGGAAGGTAAGCGAGTGTCAGGTGAGCAGAAGAAACGCTTTCAAGTCAACGTCAAATAAACTTAAGAAGTTTGATATTACAGCTGAAAAGTGGGAAAAGGTTGCACAGAGGTTGACAAGAGGCTCAGAGGAAAAATGGCAGCCATGAAGGGAAAACAGTCTACATCTGCATCTGACCGAACGGCAGCTATTATGAAGGTGTTTTTATTTGATCCTGTGTGTGTGTGTGTGTGTGTGTGTATGGTTGGTGTGTCAGTGTGTCGCAGCTGAGAGCAGAGTGATAAACGAAGCCCGAGGTCATCCATCACACACGATGTCTATAACAGACAAGCAGCCCGAGGAACAACAGAACGGAAGTGATGGACACAGCAGCCTGCAGACCAAACAGATGTGTACAGTGGGTGATGGGACCCCCCCACACACACACACCCACCCCACCCAAGGTGAGGGAAAAATGGAAGATTTGTTTTCCATCCAAAAAGCTCTATAAACTCAGATGATGCTGCTGAACCTGGAGTCTTTTTGAAAAGCCTGACTTTCATAAGGACAGGCTGCTTTACCTGTAATTAATACTTCTAGTCTCATCTTGATGCAAATTTTTGATCCTAAGGTTTGTTCTAATCTTACTTAACAGGTACTTGATGAAGCAGGGTCTTGATGCACATTCACAAACACACATATTAAGTGTGCTGGGTCAGACAGACTGACTGGACCCATTCATCTTTCCTTCATTATGTTCGGCTCTTATCTCCTTTGTTGTGGCTGAGGATGACCCTGATCACCATGAGACACTGTCTGGAAAGATAATCTAAAAGACAGATATGTGAGGGCCAAGTGCAACGATTGTTGAGTTATTGATATTGATTTGTGCAAGAGATCACTGTGCACTTACAGACAACTATTCAGAAATACAAAATGATGGACATCAGGTAATTATATTTGCAAAATGTACAAAATGAATAATGGTCTGTTTTGGAAACTAACACCTCCAGTGTCTGAACACCTGCTCAGTTTCACCTTGATCAGTGTTTCTCTAATGGGCTCAGAAGACAAATCGAGTCCCCTCGTACGCGATATCGAGCCACAATGGCGGCACACCTGTGTGGTTTCAATTTCCCCCAGTCTCTCTGCTCCAATAGCTCAGCGCGGGGACGGCAGAGACAAATAACATTGGGAAGCTGCCACGGATGTGACACTGTGAAAATGATGATGGCGCTGACCAGAGCACGATAATTGGGTGCTGCTATCTGTGAATGGGTGGCTATTGACTACATTAGCAGATGGATTAACAATAGGTTGCTGAAGTAATGATACTTTATACATCCTGGTTTAAGACTGAGGATCATCAACTAAAGGAAAACAAGAGGTTTGTTGTCATGTTGAACACACATACATACATATTTATACAAACATGCACATAGAGAAGCAGTCATGTGACTCTGGAGGTGCTTGGAGGTGTGTGATGGATTTGGAGGAAACCCCAGGGCAGACCTGAGAAGCACCAGAGGGATTAACTCTCCCAGTCAGGCCGGAAGTCTTCAGGGATCCTCTAAGACGAGCAGGAGGAAATTGCTTAGAAAATGACGTCTGGGCTGCGAGATTGCTCTGCTGCTGCTGCCTTGATCTGGATAAATGGCCAGGAAATGAATGGATGGATCGATGGGTATAAAAGTTTTCAAGTAAACAAGCACTCATGTTGCTTTCTTTTTTAAATGCATGCTCCTGGAGTCAACAAAGACCGGATGGACTGCAAGAGAAATTTGTTCAGACGCTCATGGAGGAGGCCTAATGACTTTTGGAAGTAAAGCAAAGTGAAGAAAATGGAAGATGTCTCTCGTCTCTAAATATTTGACCCATTGGTCTATTCTGTAATGAAGGCAGATATTCATGCTGAACTTATCAAACAAGCTGCAGGAGGAGGAGCCGCTTTTGCAAGAAAGCTTCCAAACAGGAGCTGGATTTCTCTTCTCCATCTGTAAATGATCCGATATCACAGCAGGCTGCAGCTGATGTGAATGAATCGTGTGCAGAGACCAGCTTAAGGCGGTATAGTCATTAATGAGGTTTCTTATTCAGGATAAAGTTAAGGCAAATCCACCTGAACTCACTGCAGTGATTATTTACTTCTCTTAAAATGCCAGTGAAAGGCTGCTGCTGCTGCTGCTGCTGAGTAATGACTTCCAATTGTTTGCTCATATTGTAAATGAGCAGATTTATTACTGTTATTTACAGCTCAGCAATTGCTGTTTCAGTAAAGTCCATTCGTTTCCTTCTCACATAACAAAGTGTTTCAAAGTAAAGTAAAAACCAGAGAATTGGCCACAAACAAAGGAGCACGGTCAAAAACAGTGTGCTTATCTCACACAAACGAGGAACACCTGAGGCTGATTATGCTGCCTTCCCCCAGCTCAGCCAGTTATCTCTAAAGAAGGACACTTTGCCCGCTGGTCGGAGGTGTGAAGGCCAGCACTGATCCAGAAAACTGAAAACGGCTCCAACACTCACTTTACTCATCTTTGGAAGCTGTAAATCGTTGTTTAGATTAGTTCTTTTAAAGAATATATTTTTGGTGTGATTGGAAGAAAGTGATTATATATATTCGACCAGAATAAATCATGTTTTCACACATCACTGTCCATTGACATTTTTTGCTTTGATGCACCTATTTTATTCTATTTAAAGCCCTGGATAGAAAAACAAGAGCGCGTGCATTCGTTTCATTTTGTCACCTCCCTCTGCCAAACCACCGGAGTCTCTCCTGACCGGCAGCTGCTTGCTTTGGCTCTGCCAGGGTGCTCCCCGTTCATTTGTCCCTCTCACTGTTCGCTGTCATTTTGACTGGAGAACAAAACAAGACGTTCCTTCCCCGGACATCAGAAAACAGGTTGCGCCTGATTAACACGTCTCAACAGGGGACGCTTTGTTTGCTCAAAAATGATCATGCTCTTCATAAAACGGGGTGTCACATGAATTCATCAGGAGGGAGACGACGGCTCAGGGGAGACTGGCAGCCGTTAAATAACGAGACAAGCCAATTATCGTCAATCAGCAGGGCTGTTTGCAGCCCTCAGTCAAAGATACACAGGCCTGAAAAAGGTTGGAAATCTTTTACTGATCTGAGCTGACCAGACTTAGTAGTTATAGATCAATCAAATGGTTTCCATGATTTTGCAGAATAGTAATCCAGAATAATCCAGTATCAACCTTGTTGTCTGGCACGATGAACTTCTTAGACAGCAGAACTGGTAACTTAGTACAGACATATGGAAGAAACTATAAGGTTAAGATGTTATAGACTCAATCCCAGGTTGTCAAATACGAACGTTTTGTCACACACAGATCAAGGTGACGCAGTATAAGCAGTGATAAAGTGATGGAGGAGGGTGGAGTCGATGAATGGGTCAAACACAGGACTTTCAGATCAAGTTTTGTGTCCTGTTTGAAACCAAAAGTCGAGGATGACTTCTCTTATGAAACATTTTTAACTTACATCACGAATGTAAACATAGTTCTTTTAACCCAAAACATGTCTTAGTTGTCTGTCTGTGTCCTATGTCATAGTTCCATCTTAGTTTCTGTTCAGCCTTAGTCTCTGTTATAGTTCTTTCAGTTCTGTCAGTCTTGTCGTAGCCCAGTCTTGTCTTAGTTCATTGTCTTGGTCTTAGTTCCTTGTCTCTGCTGTCATGTCTTGTCCTAGTTCTGTTTCTTAGTTCTGTGTTGTAGTTTTGTCTTAGTTCTATGTCTTGGTTTTCTGTCTGTGTTCTGTCATAGTTCTGTCAGTTATAGTCATGTCTTAGTTTCCCTGTCATAGTTTACCTGTCTAAGTTCTGTCTGTCTGTCAGTCTGTCACTATTCACCTGCCATAGCTTCTCACCTCAGGTCCCAGTACTCCTCTACTCGCCCCGCCTCTGCCTCGCCTCACCTGTCAGCCACTCCCACCTCATCTCGTCACCTGTGTTCCCAGCTGCAGCTCATCACCATCAGGACTCTATATAAGACACTCCACTTCTTTCAGCCCTTGCCGGATTGTTCCTCTTTTTGTTGTTCCTTCATAACTGTCTGTGCTCTTGTCACTTTTGTATCTGCTCTGATGAGATTTTCTGGACTATGCTGGACACATCCCTGCAGTGAGTTTTTGTGAGTGAAGAATTATTTTGCCATTATTAAAGAACTTATCAACCACCAATTCCTGTGTGTTGCGTTTGAGTCCATCCCCACTCCTCGTCACAGCTTCGACCGTTTCACGTAAACCAAATGGTAGAAAGGCATCTGATAAAGACACTAAAGTACCCTGCGAGATGCCGAAGGTCGTGATGAAATGTTGGTATTTGATGAGCTGGAAATGGCAACGATTTGGATATTACAACAGTGTTTAATGGACAGGTGATCTCTGGGTAGTGACATGTAAAAAGCATCAAACCATTAAGCACCAAAATAACTGAACAAAACGCAAGAAGATGTCAGACACTTTGAACTGCCTTTTGTTATTTGCAACTATTATGTGCTTAACAAGCAATGCTTTCTTCAAAAGCTCTCAAACTCATAAGCAGTCAGCTCACTTTTAATTTACATTTCTAATGACACCATCTCCATAATTAATCCAATATGCAGTTTAATGAAGTTATGCAAATTAGAGTAAATGATGGATAATTTGTCCGGCGGTGATGGATCTTCAGACAGTGACAACTGATTCCATTTTGTAGACAATGATTTGCAAAAATTTACATTAACACAGAACATCATATGCAAAAATGTGTGCAACTCCTGTTTTTTCAACAGAAGCATAATCTGAAAGATAAAATAAAGAACTGAATATTTTAGCTCAAAGGAAACTGTCAGTCACTGAGAAGGAAGACAAGCCAGATAAAGCTATCAGCTGTTGTCGGGGGCCTTTGAAGTGGAGGAGGAGGAACACACATCTTCAGCCGATGATAACACACACACACACACACACACACACACGACCAGTTTTCTCAGGGGACGCCATGTTTATTTTCTACATTCTTGTCTCCTGGTGGTTTGTGTTTCGCTGATGCCAAACCAACAAGCTGAATACATTTTATACTTGCAAGCCATCATGTTTCATTCACTGCTCTCCTTTTCTCATTCCCTTCAAAAACCCAACATCGCTTTGTACAGGATGAACCCCACATCTGCAACAAACAAGGAAACCAACACAACATATTGTTCCATTATTTGTTGTAGGTTAATAGTACAAAACTTAGAACAACTGTCATCCATCATGTGCTAAATCAAATTTGGTTACATGACTTTTGGTTGAGAAAACTGGATGATCATTCAGCACCTCCAACGCAGAATTTTTGGCTGAATTTTACTACCTGAAAATTGAACCAGTAAACTTTGTGTCATGATTACTTGAACATGCATTTTAAAACTATTATGCAAAGAGATTTTTATGTATTCAAAAATAATATTGTATGTGATAGCGTGATGAAGGAGTTCTATCAATTTCTGTCCACCATCTTGATATTTTGGAAGGCAAAGAAATATTGTGCATCCCTGTGCCAGACTGAGTCCACAATGCATCTGGGTACTGAGTGGTTTGATATCGACATTGTTTTTTAATGCCATAGCACATCCACCTAATGCATTCTGGAGGAGACTGCACCTCCACGACCCTGAATGCAATCGAGCGGTTATAGCACATTCACGAATACCACAGTACATGTGCATTTTGTCTTGTAAACGCAGCCCGACAAACTGTGTGCAAACCTCCTGCTTTATCTGTTATTTGCAGCAAAGCCACGGCTCCGCAGAGGCCGCCTTATTGACTGCCAAATGTACTTCACAGTTAGCGAGAGAAACGCCACTGATATCGTTAAATAATGCACTCCACTCAGTGAGAACAAATTAAAATGGTGGTCATATGTTCATCCGTGCTGCAGTTAGTCGGCGATAACTCTGTCAGGATGGAGGAGGGAAACATTACATTTTATTGCCCACTAATACTGAAATGTCTTGTGGTAATGGCTTTTATAACTGGCCAGAAAACAGGAGCAAATTCAACTTTTTAAATTGTTTACGCAGTGAAGTGAAGCACCGAGAGCATAAATAGTTGGTAAGTTGGGGAAGACGTTTGGTGGTTTGTAGCAGCTTGTTGAAGAGTTGCTGTTTGGAGGATTTTCACATCCTCGTGTGAATAAATCATGTCAGAAACACGACTCCGGTGGGATGAAAGTGTTGCGCTGTGTCCCTGATGTCAGGGCTGGATGTCTGTTAGCAGTTACTCTTTCCCCTCGTGGTTTAACTGCAAGGTTTTATGAAGTGTTGTTTGACCTTTTCTAAGAGCGTATGTGCTTATACCTGCTCAACTCAACTCAAAAGCCGATCGTCATAGAGAAGAGTTGAAATGTGAGGAGTGAGATAATAAAAGTAGAAATGGGAACACAAACAGCACACACATTTGCACAGCCTCCACTTTCAGGCATTCATGGTGCAGCACACAGTTGTACATATGAAAAGTAAAAAAGAGCCTGAGAAGTACATTTATAAATATGATCACATGCACAGGTGCTTTCAGATGTTTTACAATCGGACTAGGGTTTTGTTTTCTTGTACTTTCCCCACCCATCAGGCAGAATAGAAAGAAAGACAGATGAGAAGTTACAGCGTGTCTCCACAGGGGGCGCACTGCGAGCAGCACGTTTGGGTGCATTGGTCTAGATACGATGCATTCAGGCACAGCATCGAGTGCAGGTCACCCGCAGTTTGGCAGCACTCTGAGCCCAACATGTAATTATTTCAGTAAAAAAAAAAATGGAGGAACTGCTGCATAAAAATGCTTCAGGTTGGATTCATGCACGAGATAAATGCAAACCATTATGCAATGTGTAATAGCATAAATAGGAGTGCATCCATTCTGTGACAGACTGTGGAGACATGCAGCTGCAGGGTCATCTCACAGAGCTCAAGCATCAACACCCACATCAGAGGTGTTTCAGAGTTTTTGGCGTCAAGTGGACAAAACTACTTTTACTTTGCAATAAACACTGTAGGATGAGGATCAATAAAGAGTGTTAATAAAGTGATTGCACATGTAGTTTACTGACTCAAAAAGCTCAGCTCAGAGATGTACGATCCCAACGTGAACAGCTCACATAACAGACAGACAAATGCATCATCGTCCGAAAGGAGCCGACAAAAGTTCTGCACTTAGAAGCAATAAAAAAGCAAAAGCATGACTTTGCTTTTCTGTAATAATAATCAGAGGTAGACTATAAAAACAACATTAATAGCAGAACCATTAGTTCACTCTGGTTTTAAAACAGGGCTTCTAACAAACACCAGGAAGTTATTGACCACAGGCATCAATAATGAATGACATTTCCAGCTGCATATTAATTGTGGTGAGACACTTGTATTCAGGGCAGCAGTGCCCGGCAGAGGAGGCTTCAATCTCGCCTCTTTCAAACTCATCACAGCAGCTCGGGGAAGTTTTGAATGAGTCGATGGTTGTAAATAAAAAGTAGCTCACAGTGAATCTCAGCAGCGCTTCAATTAGGACTTACCTGTATGATAATTCTCACACTTATTTATGACCCACTCCTACTATTTATATAATTATATCGCTGCATTAGTTTCTGTTTTACTTCGTTCTGTAGTTCACACGCTCCTGTAAAGACAAAATGTCCCCACGTTGACGTTCTCATCCCATGTTAAATATCCTGCTCTTCATCTTGCATCTGCTGTTTGATACAAACTCAGACAAAGCTGAGGCTGTGACACAAAATCCATAATCGCTGGAGTAGATAAGCTTGAAAGTACACATTTGCAAAATGGACTTTTAGTTTCTGCATCATGAATTTGACCTTTCTTTTTGTTTCACATTTTCATTGACAAATTGGACAGTTAGACCTAAAGCCCAAAACATTAACTATTATCTGATCTTTTCACACATGCAGATTTACTTATTTATATAAAACCATAACTCCTTTAAATAACACTATGGCAAACAGGAAAAAGAAATAGTTAGACCTGCAGTTGATAGATCAACTCCAGGTTAACATATTTCTATAAGTTGAGAGATTTCCAAGAACATTTCCCAAGAATTTCCTGGAGCCAGTTGTTGTTAAATAATAAACAAGTGTGTGTTGACTCAAAAGCTGCAAAAACTGCAAATTCAAACTTTTGCATTTGAAGAATCTGAGGAGGCTTAAATTAATGACTTGCTGTCTATTATACAGAGTCATGTTAAAGTTATGTCAAAGTTATGAAAACGTCTTTAAATTGACCTTTTTTTGGAATCTGACAGCTACTTTTTGTTTAACTGGACCAGCACCTTGTGTGTGTGTGTGTGTGTGTGTGTGTGTGTGTGTATGTATGAAAGATAATGTTAAAGACAAACAACGGTGAGACTGAGCACTAAGTGTGTCTCTGCCCGTCAGACACAATCTCCACCTCCAAACTCTTTTTCTGTATGAATGCGTTCGGGTTCAGGGGCTGAGATGTCTTTCTTATCTCTCCCTCCCAACTCCATTTTTCTGCACTCATTCGAGTGCCTCTTGGCTGAGCCGGCATCTTTGTCACCTCTCGTGGAAGCCGGCCGTCTCCTGCCTCCTCGCTCGCCGCCTCCTCACCTCCCCGCCTGCTTCTCTCGCCGGGTGCGAGAGTTTAAAAAACACTTGAGTGACTCTCACTTACTCTCCCCCAGAGCGGGCGGCGAGATTGTCTGTAGATCTTTCAGGCAGACACAAATCGGGCAAACTGCAGCGAGGAAAAATAAGAGAATTATCTCTCGCTGGTATTTGTGCGAGGTGGATTTTGAGGAGGTGAGCGGGAGATTGCAGTGTGTGTGATCTGTGGTTGACTGTGTGTGTGTGTGTGTGTGTGGCACTTGGCTTGTGTGTGTGTGTTTGAATGTCTACTCAAACCTCTTGCTCTTTCCCGGGGACTCTTGCTCTTTTCTTGAAATTCATACAGTTATACATAATAGACGTGTCCAATTTTGGGCTTCACCTCCTTTGAAGCTGCCTTTCAAAAGCAAATACATCTCAACCTGTTGACAGGTCCAAAGGATTCTCCAGAAAAAAACTGCTCAGATTCATTTCAGTCAAAAATGAGTCACCGGTCGAACACAATGACGAGAAGTAAAGTCACAAACATACCAGAGGCCGACAGTGATGGAAGTTTTCATCAAACATCTTTCATTTGCATTCTGAGGACACACGACAGCTGTTTTTGTTTGTCCTAACTGTTCTCATTGTCTTTTGGTGATTGCAACTACAGACTTTAACTCTCAGGCACGACGAGTTCTGTCCATGCCGTCACGTCTGCTCGCCATCGGCTGACAACCTTCAACAAAAAAAACACGATTTGAAGCGAAGCGTTTGATCGAGCGGCTCCAGGTTGGTGCCAAAAAAGGCAGCACCTTTGTAGGGTGCACCTTTTGATACAGGTGTCCCTTGAAATGGGATCCAGCCATTCAATGCTCTGATCTTCCCAGTCCAGCCAAAATCATCAATTTGGTAGATGCAAGTTCATTTATTTCAAATTTTAGGGGATCAAATCTGTCTTTCTAGTCCAAATCTTGCTTCTGACCTTTATATCTACTGCATGTGTGAAGCAATGTGTGCACATGTGTAACATCTCTCTGTGGTGTGTTATAAGTTTGTGCACATGTGCAGATCTGTGCATCCACTTACATAAACACAATCCGTCTCTGTGCTTGTCTGCCAGAGCTGGTTTGAAGTCAATCCAAGTTCGAGACAAGTCCTGATCACGTCTCAGGTTTTTTAGCTGAACTCCTCGAGGACAGGTAGCGTGTTTGTCCTGTTGTAACTTTTTGCCTACCTGTGTGTGCATGAATCATGGAGTGTGTGAGCGGTAATCCCCAGCGGCAACTCAGGCCGTTGAGCTCTGTTCAATAGTGGCTGAGTCCACTTCATTTCTCCAGCTGTCTATTTGCAGGGCAGTCAATGAGGTGCACTCCCAACCTGCCTCGGTGTCCCAAACACCTAACCCTGCCATCCATCTACCTGACACACACGCGCCTGTCTTTTTTTCAAACCTTTATTTATCCAGGGAGGGTTTGCTGAGCCTGCATCCCGCTCTCTCACACACCCACACAGATCAGGTATTCCCCAACTGAGACGACCTCGGACTGTGACTGACCCGCCCTGAGCCGGGTCTGTGCAGTGTGACAGAATGAAAACCAGGGGTGATGGTAATGATGCCATTTCTGCTTTTGGGGCCAGTTGGCAATCATGAATTACTGTGCATCCATAATTTGCTGTAACTATTATGTTTTGGAGTGAATGGGACATAATGAGAGTTTGTATGTCTCCCTAAAGACAAGCGGGTTAGATGAACTGGAAACTCTAAATGTGAGTGTGAATGGTCGTCTGTCTGTGATAGCTCTGTGGTAAATCTGAAACCTGTCCAGGGTTCATTCATGCCCGATGCTGAGATAGGACCCAGGCCTCTAGTACTGTGCACAGGATGAGCAGATATAGAAAATGAATGGATGAATGGATGAATGAATGGATGGATGGATGGATTTTGTGTTGTAGTGTTTTAGTTGCCCAACCTTAAACATACTGTACATTTGTCTCATACTGCAGGAGTATTCGCCTGAAAGATGTTGGCTATGAATGTTTTAAAGCACAATTATATTTCTGCCCCAACTATGACAACTTGTACTTGTATGTGAGTGTAATTTGTAGATATAATTGTTTTGGACTGTACTGAGCAACAAAATGTTTGAAGCTCCACCATGAAGGAACTGATGGACTTTTATGTAAAAAATTCAGAAGACACCATCTGTCACCAACATTAATTGTTGCCTGTGCTGCTTGTTTGCTCGGCATTTCTATCCACTTCTGTCTCCATTAGTGTTTCTCCTGCTCACTCAGAAATTGCCAGATTCCTGATTTTACAACTGCAATTCCAAAAAAGTTGGGACGCTGTGTTTGACAGTTTACAATTCATTTAAACTGTCCCAACTTTTTTGAAACATACAACATATTTTTGTCATATTTGTCACTCCTCACCTGCCATACTCCCTCTGCCTCACCTTACCTACCAGCCACTCCCACCTCATCACACACCCCTGCACCCAGCTGCACTCCATCTGCAATCAGGACTCTATACAAGCTACTCCATTTCTTTCTGCCGCTGCCAGATTGTTCTTTTTGTTGTTTATTCGTCAGTGCTCTCATCATTTTTGGATTTGTTCTTCTGCCACTTAAGCTCGTCTGTGCTTTTGAAATTGTTTGGATCTGCTCTTTGTGTGTAGATTTTTGGACTATCCTGGACACTTCCCTTGCTGTGAGTTTTTGTTAATTAAGATTTCTTTGCCTTTATTAAAAGACTTTATGAATCATCAACTCCCGTGTGTAGCATTTGAGTCCATCCACACTTCCCGTAACAATTTTTCATAAAACAAAGAAAATTTTCAGTTTCAACATTTGATGTGTTGTCTTTGCACCATTTTCAAATGAATGTAGGGTTTAAATGATTTCCAATCCATCAAGATGTTTTCATTTTTTTTTACATTTTACACTCTGTCCCAACTTTTTTGAAATTGGGGTTGTAGCTGTAAATATCCCATTTCTAGAAAACAACTCGTTTGACGACCAGCAACTAGATCAGAACTGGATCCTCAAGCTGACTGGTGCAATACATCAAATGACAACACCTAGGCTTGAGAATGCATTTGATAGCAAGGCGGTGATTTTAGATTTATATTTACTTCAAAATTCCTCGTGGTAAAGTGCAGGTGATACATAGCACCAAAACAACAAACCTGCATAAACACCATCTTTGTGAAGCTTGTTTTTGCCGACTGTCCGAGAGGTGTTGACAGTGATTTCAGAAGCTGTGGATTGTGCTGTGGTTCTACTGATTCGCATGATTTTGTACAGATGTTGCTCTTTGTGTCCGACTCTCGTATACAATGATTCCATCAGCAGTGGGAACCAAGGCGTGTTTGTAGTAAACACGAGTCAGTCAGATAGATTTTTCCACACGTCCGTGCCTGTACAGGCTGCAGACGCTGAGGTAATCCTCCCTGATGGAAAAACAGTCACACTCGCCGGGCCCCGCCGTCTGCCCGCTGAGCGTGTGATGAGATCGTGAAGAGATTGCCAGGGATACTCGGAGAATTTTCCTCCACTTTGAAAGGACACCGAGGAGAACATACAGAGGAATAAAGGTGACAGGTGGCTCCCGCTCCGGCCTGGCACTGCTGAAATATTACTTATTTTGCAGCGCACTCGTCCCATATGTGAGAGCCGGGGTCAGACTGCGACGGTTCATTCACTACGTGCGATATCTCAGGTGATGTTTGGAGGTCATTCAGAGGGACGGTGCATTCGGACACTGTTTTGCAAATGAAGTGAAGTGAATCATAAAGTTTTGTAAAACATTCATAGGAACCAGAGTGTGAATCATATTGACTTTATCTTTTTCCTCTAGTGCCACCAACACGTCAAAGTTCTCACTTATTCACTGAAAAGAATGTTCACTGAAAAAATCTTAACATCTACTTGAGGGACTGGGCCAAAGTTCATGGTTTCCAGATGATGAATCATAACGACTTTGGTGACATTTTCTTTAGCGCTTCCAGCAGTTTGACACTTTTGGTTCAGAGTGAAATATCTCAACATCTACTGGATGGTTTGCAGTTATGAATTTGGTGCACACGTTCACGTTCCCCACGGGATGAATCCTACCGACTTTGGGTAGTTTTCCTCTGATATAAAGATGAAGTTGACATTTTTGGTTTTGAGGGAAATATCTTGACAACCGCTGGATGGATTGAGATAACACTTTCTACAAATATTCAAGATCCCGAGAGGATAAATGCTTCTGACTATTCCAAACAAATGCACCATCAGAGAGAGCATTAAATCAAAACATCAGATATTTACATCAAACTTAACCTTTACACATCCCTGTTCTGGTCTAAACATCACAATCACAAATATCATGTACAAGGACAAGCGTTAAAAAAAAAAGGAAGAACAGGGAACAAAGATTGATGAGATCACTGTCATCTCATAATCCTTCTGTCGCGTTTTCCCACAGCTCCAGCTCTTAGATATACTTCAGAGGGAGCATATTTCACAAGGATAAAAATAACACACGGGCAAGTTTAATGTGGATAAATTCATAAAAAATGAGGAGAAAAAAAAAAACATGACCAAAAAGGGAGAGATGGAAGGAGGGTTGTTATTTTCATAACTCCGACATGATACTACTGACACCACCGGTCAGATTTTGCCAAAGCTCGGAGGGATTGTGCCTTGTGTTGCGGCCTCTCGCTTTTTAAAAACACTTTGCATTACATATTTCTGCCTCATTAACGCCCTCGAGAGGCCGTAATAACTTCAACCAACAGTGTGATTTGAATAAAGCTCAGAGACATGATGGATCTCGCTGCTCTTTGGCCCAAGGAGTTACTGCATAATTTGTGTGGGACGAGATGTTTGCACATTGAGATGCTGTCACATTTCAGCTCAGCAGTTCAGCCTGAGGCACATCTATCTATCTATCTATCTATCTATCTATCTTTTTATTCTCACATGCAGCAAATTTCGACTTTTTGCGGAAATCGTCCTTCTCGCACTGCAATCAATGTTTAAATCATTTGCTTATATTTAATTAAGTCAACCTAATTAAAAAAGCCACAAAATAAGTAGAGTCTTTGGAAGCAAACAAGCCCGACTGTGGATGAATCTTCTGTACATGTGCAGACACAGAGGCAGCATGAGGAGGCGAGAGGACAGCTTCATAAATCCCACTCCCATGGTGCTTCATTCAAGCTTTGTCTTCGGGGTCAAAGGTCAACTTAACATCTCTGCAGTGCTGAACTTGAGCGTGAGGCGGCCGATCGAAACCCTCTCTCCGCCACGGTTCACTAACGCTGGAGTCCGTTGTGCTCACGGGGCAAAGGCCACACGTGTGCGGAGCTTCAAGACTTTTAAACGTATTAGACGCTGCAGAGCATCATCCATATCAGCTGTCAGAGCTGTCGATAAAAGTGAGAGACCCAAATCAATCTACCGATCGAACCGAGGATGGTTATGAATGAGGACCAAACATATATTTAGCGCTGTCTACACTGGATGCATCCCTAGACAGAAACAAATGAAAGTTAACGACTAACCAGCAAAAGATTTTTCATGAATCTTCAGACATAGACGTGCACATATGGACATAAAACCAGATGAAAAAGAAATCAAATAGAAAAAGAAACCATCCCCATATATTGCATTAAAAAGCTGTTTATCTAACTGTAACTCTGCCCAAATTTATATTCCCCCAAAAACGTTGTTAGTCTCGAAGTGCATCTTTGCCTCAATTTCACGGCGGAGAAGAACATAATGAAATCATTTCTATTTTTGTTTTTCCATCGCAGCTTCTTTCAAATTGTGAAACAACCGTTAAAAATCACTTCACGGGATTACAAAGAATGAAAGTAACCCACCTAGTTGCCTCGTAATGAACAGAGATCAGGCTTGTTTGTGATCTTATTATTGCAAATCGCGAGCGCGCGTCGACTCAGCGAGGGGGATAATGCCGTGTTTCTGCTCATTACACTGGATGGTGGTTTGGATTAAAGTATTCACCAAAGTACATTCAACTCTGTCTCCTGCAAAACACACATTCTGTTTGTAATGCTGATTTACCAAGTTAACAAGTTTTGGGGGAAACAAAATCGCTCTTTAAAAAAAGACGCTCACTGTCACTGTTTTTCCAGTCTGTGATGTTTGACTTTCCTCCACCACACCGACGCTGTGGGGAGGAGGTCGGAGTGGATGGTTGGGCGAACAAAGCACAAGACTTTGTCATTCACTCTCCTACATAACAGACGCTTAATAGTTTACTCAGTAAAGCATCATTGCAGTCGTGTGTTTCACACAACCTAATGTGAGCTACAGTTTATCGCCCACACGAGTTCCCAAAATCAGCCACAAAAAAAGTCATGAAACCTGCAACATAATTTTGACATTTGTTCTTGTCTTAACATTCCTGTCCCGTCGTTCCACAATCAAATACCTCTGTATCTCATGTGTCGAGAGGCAAATGGTATAAAGAGTGAGAAAAGTCTGTGTATGGTTGGATGGATCAAACACACAAGTTCTTATCCAGGAGGCCGAGCTTTGTGTCTCGTGTGAAATCAAAAGTGAACATTGACTCCTTTCTAACTTTTGTATGTAAGTGAAGTTGCGTAACATCTAAACCTAAATGAACGTAACCATTACCTAACATTACTGGAACTGCGACCGTTTCACGACGTTAACCATGCCACTGTTCTCAGAGAGCTTTATTTTGAAAGTCTTGCCAGATGTTGCTAACTGGATATTGCATATTTTTTATTGCTAACTTGATTCAGAATCATAATTCATAATAGTGACAGCCACATTGATATATTTTTGAAAGGCATTCTGGGAAAAAAAGTCACTACATTATAAGTCCACTGAACATCACATGAACTATCACATGTCAATAATAAATAATGTTTCAAGTATCTGTGGGTGAAAAGAACATAGAACAAATAGTGAGGACTTTTTTTATTTGTTCACCTACAAGTATTTTCTGTTCAGTATTTTCTTTTTACATCAGACTGTGGTTACATTTTGATATATCATCTAAATTACTCGATGTTTTAGCTCAATTAGAAAGAAAATACTGAGATATGTCCAAAATCCTGAATCCATATCTTAACGATGTTTTGCATTAAAATTTAGATTTACCTTTACTACTTATTAGTAGTACTTACTTTACTACCCTTTCATAATCCAGCTCACAATGAGCCGTCTCCTCTCTGCATCCATTTATCAGCAGCAGGTGGGAAGTGCTAGGAAATTGGCTCCATCATGAGACAAATGTAGAGGCCGTGAAAGCCTCCTCTCCGGCCTTATTGCTCACCTAAAACAAACAAATGTGCGGCACTTACGCCACAATTAGCGCATAAATCGTGACAGATGGGTCCAAATAAAAGCCGTATTTAAACTGTAGCAGGTAGTGAAAGCGACAGGTCGAGCGGAGGCGACCGAACGCTGCAGGTGCTGCACGAAATGAAAGTCATGTGTGTTGTTTACTGTCCGTTTGGCGCCTGTCGTCTCCTTCTGTGACGTTCAGATGATGTTCGAAGGCCTTTTGGCGACGACCAGCAGATGAGTTCATTTAAGACATCTGCCTTTCATTGACCTTCTTCTCATTGCCCATTACTCACTGTCGAGTCGGCCTCTGCATTTCCATGGTCTTTAACTTGTGCTGATGATGATCTTTATGGCTCAAACATTTACTTTATTGAACTTTTTGTCACATTTACTGGAATAAATTGCCGTGTTTTGCGACTGCAGGGCAACTTTGTTATGTTGGAATTGAACATGATTTCACCTCAGACATCCTGAAATCTTTGCACTGAGCTCGATGTTTGTTTGTTTTCTGCATCAGTTAACACCACAAAAAAACCATGTTGCTCTTAGTGAAGATCAATTCTTGACTCTGATGCTAAAAAAGAATAAATATCCCCGAGTGTGTGTTCACTGATTTTTGTCTGAATTTTGATTCAATTTGTTTTTTGCTTCCCAGTTACTCACAAATCAGGGTTTGTTTGTAAAAGTCACACAGACTCATAGAAGTCATTTGTTGGACAGTTTCTAAACCTTTGACTAAGCAAGACTGATGTTACATAACAAAATAAACTGAGGACAAATGAACATCTGGACTGATGATTAAACCAGTTAAGGACACTTGAAGAAATAATGAATATGAGCACAAGATGAGGGAAATTACAACAAAGAGTGCAGGGCAGGTCTCCACGATTCAGGAAGGAAAACTGTGGAGGAACCTTTGCTTAATTAAAGGGTCAGTTCACCCAAATTACTGTCAGCTGTATTTTATCTGTCACAACTTGTTAACCACAGGACTCAATAGTGTGACTCAAAACAATCGAGGCACTCAAAAATCAAGGTCTTCATATCCAGGCGTTCGATCAGGCAACCAAAATGCCAGAACAGGCCAACGACCAAGACGAGCTGATACAGAGGACAGAGACTAAATACACCTGAAGAGGGGAGACAGGTGAAGCCAATCAGGGCGGGGCAGATGATCACAAAGGCAGGAAGTGGGGTTGTGAAATGAGAGGAAAGACAAGTAACAAAATAAAACAGGAAGCAACATATGAAAACAAGGATGACAAGACCTAAGACACTGATGGAGACATGACACCACTGGCACTGTCTTCAGTGACGCAAATGATCTCGTAAATTTGCAATTAATGAAGTTAAAGCCAACTTACAAGCACTGGCTTCAGAGACCACTGGGATCTGGAAGGGTCTGGGGTCTGGCAGTTGCCCGCCGTAGGTAATTCAGCCTCGGTAGCAGCAGAAATCTCAGGTGGAGATCTCCAACTGTGCAGCTATGAGCTAAATGAAGAAAATGTCTTTTTCAGTGTGTCTGATTTAGATGAGCTGATCCTATAAATTGAGTTCTCCATTAAGGCTCCGAGTTCAAATTACCCCTCGAGTCCCACAGTGGTGGAAATTCACTCCCTGTTAATAATGAGCTGCGTGTGATTACATAGGTGACGGTGCTCGGTGGAGCGGAGCTGCTACATGACTGCTGCATGATGAGAAGCGTAGAGATGACAGGGAGATGTGGAGTCAGTGATGCCTGGGTGAGGAGCTCCATCGCAGGGTTAACATGAAGGAGGCAGGGGTGCAGGTCTGGGTGGTCCAGAGCTACTGTGTGTGTGTGTGTATACACTATAAGACACACACACACACACACACAAATAGTCATGCAAAAATTACACAGGAGCAAATCAATACCTCTCTGCTGACCAGCGATGACGTCACTGGCACAGCTGGATCTCCCCCTTTTCTCTCCCTGTCTGTCTTGTGCATGTGCATGAATGTGTGTGTGTGTATGTGTGAGTGAGCCTCCCACCCACCTCCCTGCCCCTCTCCTCGCGGGCGCGCGCTCTTCAGGCGCGTTGCTACGTGCCCAGATTTGGAAAGCAGCCGCGCGCACAGGGGAAGGCGAGAAGTTGCACAAGTGATGGAGGGAGATGGAGACAGAGGAGAGGCTGCCCACTCTGCCCCTGAACTCCCCACACTGTCTGAGACTAAACATGATGTAATGAGCACCTCTGGAGACAGGAGCGGGCTGCAGCCCCCCACCCACCCACCCACACACACACCCACACACCCATCAGGCTTCATATGAGCAGATTGTGGTCACTAATGCGCATCATATTTAAGAGCCACATGTAGTCAGACTGATCCAGGAACAGCCAAAATGTGGATGTATGACACGAGTGATAATGAAGCCTGCATTAAACACATGCGTGGAACAGCCCGTGGATAAAAATAGCACAATTAAGACGAGGTTTCCAGAGATGCGTAAAGTCCCGGTGGGAATATTACTGTGATATTTAAATCAGGCTTCATTTGGCATTTCAAACATGCACAGGCGACATTTTCTAAATCCTGATCTCTGATAAAGCAAAACAAAACATGCAAAGGCTTTTATTCATGTTTGCTTTCATTGCATCCTGCAGGTTGGTGCCACTCGTGTGAAATCGGGAGCGGCTCGTTTTCCCCCAGATTCAGCATCAGCACCACCTCTGTCGGGCTGAGCCACCACCTCCTCTTCCTCTCTCCTCCTCCATCAGCCCGCCTCTGTCTCCCCTCCCTCCTCTCTCTCTCTCTCTCTCTCTCTCTCTCTCTCTCTCTCTCTCTCTCAGCCGGAGCGCACGGACCTCCGCCGCCGTCCACGGATCGTACTCTCGCTCTTTCCGCCGGAGCCGCTGCAGATCGGACCGTACAAGCTGCTGCCTCTCTTCCTCCAGACCGAGACCACCGATCAAGGTAAGTGAGACCCCGCCGTGCAGAGTCCGAGCCGTGCCGGGCCGGACCGGGCCGGGTGATGTTGTTGGGGCGAGGGGTTCGCTGCTGTGCGCGCTGGAGACGCACACATGCTGCCACGGTGAGGGGGATCTGCTCCCTGGATTTATCCACCTGCTCCTCTTCTGATAACTCATGCAGCCGCTCTGGTGGTCTGTCCCGGATCTTTGCTGAAGGGGGGGGCTTCACTCCTCAGACTCTTGGCACATGAGGAGCAGATGCTGAGCAGAGGGAAGAGGGAAGATGCGTAAAAGGAAAACAGAGCGAGAGAAGTGAGGATGGGTGGATGTGAGTAAACTGACCTATTGACTAGTGCCATCCATCCTCGGTAGTTTCCTCTTTGCTGCTTCTCAGCTTGTGTGTGTTTATGTGGAGGAGGGCAGGACAGCTGCAGGGCTGATCCTCCGGGCTGATCCTCCGGGCTGAGGCGGAGCAGCACAGCCCGGGCTGGTGCGCTCGGAGCGGGGAGGTGGCGCCGGAGCTGCTCGGTGCCAAACACGGAGGAGGCAGCTGCTGCTTGTGTGCACGGTCTCTGCGTGTGTGTGTGTGTGTAGTAGTCAGTGCCATCATCATAGAGTGGCTGGGAGAGACAAGCAGAGATGAGGGAGATATAGTGTGCAGCAGCAGCAGCAGCAGGAGGAGAAAGAGCCGCGTGCGTCTGTTGCGCGCGCACACGAGTTATCCATTTCCATATCAAAGTGGCTGCTTCGATAGATTTTGCATTAGTGAGGATGAAGGAGGGAGAGAGAGGAAGCCTAGTTGGTCCCTTTCAACCCTGCAGCACAGACCTGATCCAGCAGCAGTGTGCGCGTTTGGAGACAGACACGGAGGGGAGATGGAGGGCAGAACAGAAAGTGAAGGGGGGAGAGGGAGGTGAGAGGGGAAGTGGGAGAGATGAGAGAGAGATAGAGGGGTGGGTGGGTGGAGGGGGAGATGGCGTCCTACACCAGCGCGCTCTGGCACTGCTTTGATTTATCGCCTCTCCAATGCGCACTGACGCACAGAGCTGCGGCTCCTCCGCTCCTCTCACTGCCTGACATCCCAACACTGAGCGGGATTATCTCGGGACTGTCGACCCATCTGGCCACCGGGAACACACCCTCACCCACACAGGAGACCCTGATACCCCCCACACACACAGCAAACACACGTTCACACATGACTGATGCGATGTGACAAGTGGACATGCAGCGGTGATATGTTCTGATTCCGATGAGGCTTCCTGTCTCCACCAAAAGTTGGATGCATGTGTTTGTGCATCTCATTGTGATGCTGCGTGACTCATTTGGCCGTGCAGAGCCGTGCAGAGCCGTGCAGAGCCGAGCCGGGCTGCTGGAGGCAGAGCCAAGTTCCACTGGGCTCACAGGACAGAGTGGATACATGCACTGATCTTCATCTATTCCAACACTCATCATCGTCATCCTCATCATCCTGCTATCATTTACATAAACACCACCAGTTTCTTCATCTTCATTATTATTATTCATTTTATTTTGTTCACCTTCCTCATCATTCATCCTCCTCCTCCTCATTAGCATCATCATCACCATCATCATCATCATCATCATTGTCATTTTTTTGTTGTTGACCTCTCTCATCATTCCTCCTCCTCCTCCTCCTCATCACCATCATCATCATCACCTTCCTCATCATAATCCTCATATCTGATATCATTTAGATAAACATCACCAGCTTCATCATCATCATCATCATCATCATCAGTTTTGTTTTGTTCACCTTCCTCATCATTATCGATTCTGTTTTTATCAGTCATCATTGTTATCCCTGTTATTATTGATAGACTGCCACAACAATCTTCATCATCTTCATTATCCTCAATGTCAAAATATCAAGACACATTTATCAGCATCACACTGTCATCTTCATCAGCACCCTTCATCATCATTATAATTGCTCTCGCCATTAGCATTCTCCTCATCTTCCACCTCTTCCCTCTCCCTACCTTCATCATCATCATCATCATCATCATTGCTCCTGTGTTGATCAGCTTTCTCCTCTTCCTCCTTATCTTCATGATCCATGTTGTCAGTGCCATCAACGAGCTGCAACAATTCTTTTCATAATCAATTGTATTATTTTCTTGATCAACTGATGAATGTTTGATCTTCACGACATCAAAAAGCAGTTTAGAATGACATCGCAGCTCAAGATGAATAACGTGGTCATTGAATGTCTCGCTGTCTTCTGACCAACACCCCAATATATTCACACAAAAGCAGCACATTTTCACATTTGAATTTGAACTTGAATTTCTTCCTTAAAAAATGAATGAAACGATTCATCGATTATCAAAATAGTTGTTGATTACTTTCGTTTATCGACTACTCGTCCATCATTTAATTTGCCATTGTCATTTTCATCATCATCATCATCATCTACTCTCTCTATCAAAATCCCTACTCTTATCACATCTTCATCTTTATCTTAATCTTCATCATCATCATTAAGGAGTGTTTAGATCAAAACGCAGGGCAAACTGTGGAGCCAGTGTGAAACCATATAAAATCGATGGAACCACATGAGTGGAGATGAAAATCTGCTTTGCACACGCCTCTGCAGCTGCCCACATCTCACATCTCATCATATTTTTGGGCTAAACCACATCATAAAAAGATTCTAAGTAGATTCAAACTTGTGCATATTTCATGTTCGCCTCCTCCTCTCCGCTCTCGTCTTGTAGCCGGGCTTTGAAATATGACAAACTATCAAGCGAGCAGAGGTCTATTAGTGCCCACAGGCCTGAGAGCTCATTCATAAATCTTCTGCGGGGGCAACAGGTGAACAGGCAGTCGCACACACGTGCAGATGCTCCCACACAGAGACACGATGCAAGCCCACAAAAAGGATATAAATCAACATGAGCATGAATTTATATAAAGTCAATATAAAACCATGATTTCAGGTGAAGTTCTGCATCGTGTGTGTGTGTGTGTGTGTTGCTCCTGATAATGTGTGTCTTATCATGACTGTGAAGGCACAATATAGGAAGGGAATACGAGCAGTGGATTGGATTTAAGGTCACGGGGGGCCGAACCCAATCCGCTGAAAATGTTAGAATAGCAGATCAGAGCAGCAAGAATTAAAAAGGAGGAGGTAAGAACAGAGAAGAAGGGAGATTAGAAGAGGAAGTAAAGATGGGCAGAGAGCGCAGGAGGGGAACGACTGGGAGAGAACATTGCAGAACGTTGAACGCTCTATCTGCAGCTCGAGACAAATTCAAGGCTTATTAAGACCTTTTTAATGCAGCTAAAAAATAAAAAGACTAAACAAAGCCGGCCAAAAACCAGCGTGTTAATAAATATCGCTAATGAGGGTTCTGAGACTGAAATTTGGTGATTAAAGAAAAAAGGGCAGAGGGAAAATTAATTTTTGAGGGGGCACAAAGTCCAATTATGTGCAGTTAAAGGAATAAAGAGAGAAGGGAAGAAAAACAAGGATGTGATTTGTGGACGTTTTTTGGGGCCGTGGTTGCCTCCAACAAACCTGAAGACTGAGCAGGTTCCACGATGATGTGTTGTTAGGGTTTGAAATACAGTCAGTATTATTAGATGAAAAGATTCGTTCTGATGTTGGGAGTGACTTCGCTTTGCAACAGCTCAGTACAGCATGTATAGTCATGATATGGCACACGGTGGTCACAGCTGGTGCGGCGGGAATAATCATGGCGACCCTTGATCTCAAACTGTGATGATTTCTGGCTTGTTAACTGTTAACTGCATTTGGAAAAGCCTAGCTGTTCACGGTTTCATGTTCTTACAGAGACCTGCCTCATTGTTTCTGATTCACTTTGGATGTTGTGTTTAGCTGCAAACCACTGGAAGACTTTCACTGTGAAGAAGCAACAGAAAGTCTTGATCCAAGTTGAGTTACATGCACGAGTTACTGACTTGAGTTAAAAATTGGAGGGGATGCTCTACACACAGATGTAGGTAGTGTTAGATGATGCTATGTTGCGAAGTTCTGGGTATGTGTGTGATTAACATGATTGCATATGTTACCTTTCCAGATGTGATCACCTCTGATTTTGGGCTCTTTTAATTTACTTTATCAGCTGGTAACTAGAGTAGCTTCTTTCAGACTCTGCTGCGATGAATGCAGGATGATGATGGTGTAGTAATGTTGAATGAACAGAGATTTTTTATTTCTCTTGTGTAGCAGCGAACACGATCTGTCTTTCAGTTACCATGACGCTGCAACCTGAGCTTATCGAGACATTTCATGGCTGACTAAAGTAAGTGAACTACCCCTGATAGCATAAAGCACTGACGAGTGACGGATGCAGATGCAGAAATGTTGAAAGTGAGGCCTCGTGAACATCTGTCTTCTCTCAGATCGTGTCCACACCTCTGACCTGCGTCACATCCATCATCCAGACAGTGTGTGTGACGTCCATTTGCAGCTTGTCTGTAAGAAGAGGAGACTTTCAAGAAAGTGGTAAATAAATGAAGCATATACATTATACACATAAAAAACACAATCAGATCTCAGAAAAGCCTCTGAGTACAACTTGTAAGCCGCCATCTTACAGCAGCAAGAAAAATCCCAATGACCCTCGTGAGCACGAGCTCAGATGAGTCGCCTTGAGCGGGCTACCATCACTAATCAGGAGAAAAGTCGAAGGACAAATCAATATTGATTTCTCTCAATGCCGCCAACAAGCTGCAATCTCTGACCAGGACAAAAATAGAACTGGACTCAAGGCAATGAAATTTCTCTCTAAAAGCAACAAGAGACCAAACTTGCGGTGAGAAAGGTGCAATCTTGCAACGTCTGGGATAAAGGTGTTTTAGCTGCACATCTGGTTCAATATCCTTTCTGAGAGATTGTCTTCCAGTTGAACTGTAGCAGCAAAGAACATTTATTTCTGCTCAGCACATCTTGAATCTGCAGGTACTTTTGAGACGATTACAATGAAAAAAGTTGACAGTGATGTTTGTAAATGATCCGAAATAATCAGGACACTGTTTCTGGAAATGTTATGTTTTGTGGTTCTTGCTAGTTTTTCAAATGCCAATTGCAAATTAATTTCCATTGGCCAGTAAAACGTGTGCAGATAAAACCACAGGAGTGGACAGACACCAGCTGAGGTACAGTAAGTGGGAAAATGTGTTTCTTTTTTTGCGATTCCACCTCTTTAAGTGGTTGGTTAGAAGATTCAACACTTTCACGAGCTACATCAATATACATGTATTATAAATGAAGAAGTCCCTGTAATGGACTGGCAACCTGTCTAAGCTGTTTACCTGCCTTTCAGCCAGTGCATGCTGGGATCGGCTCCAGCAACAGCCCGACCTTGGAGAGGAATATGTGGAAACAGAAAGTGAATTGAGAGATGGGAAAGATGATGACTGAGAAATGGTTGATGAAATAAAATATTTTCTTAATATAAAAGATATTTTCCTGTGAGTATGTTTGACTGTGTCTCTGAGAGTCTGTGTCTCTCCCTTCCTCCTTTCCTCAACACAAATATGAGAGGGACGGGGAGAAAGATGGAGGGCGGTGGGGGGAGAACGATGCCTTCCAATGTTAACTCTGCTGTTTGTCTGCAACAATAACGGCAGCGACAGAGAGGACAAATCTTATCACCTCCCAAATGTTTATTTTCCGCCATAGTGAAACGTCAGACTGTGGCTGGTGGCGATAAGTTAGAGGAAGAAAAAACACCATTTGGCTGCTTTTTTAGATGAATGCAAAAAGAAAGACGAGGGGAGATAGGAGAGCGAGGAAGAGGGATGGCCTTCGGGAAGGAGAGAAAGAGTTTCAGCCTTGCAGAATTGTTATAGGTTGGTGCTGGCATTCAGAAACCGCTGCAGGCCTCTTTGCAGATACACAGAATCGGAACAGCAAACAATTGTTGTCTCAGAAAAGATGTTTTCATAGTGGAACCAGTGAAAGGTTGGAAGTGGTTCGTGTATGGAACAGATCTGTGGTTCACTTACAGTCAGGGCGATGGACAGAAATGCGAATGGATCAGTTTGGATTCAAAAAGTGAGAAGTCCTGAAAGGCTTTGTTGAGATCTATCTTTATCACTCCAGTGCCACTGAGCAAGGCACCTCACCATCACATGCTGCTGTTAGAGGCTGCGCTGCCATATATGAATGTATATTGCTTTATAATTATACCGAGATGAGCAGCAGAGCAAGGGTTGTACAAAAACAGAAAATCATAGAACAAGGAAGTCGTCATAACTCACATTCCTGAGAGTTTGTCCTGTTTAATGCTCAATGCAAATTGTTGAGATAGATGACAAATAGAGATAATTGTCTCTAGTATCAGTAAACTGAAGCCACTGATGTGCATGATATGCAACTGTATGACGATTCCTCAGTAAGTTGGTTATAGTCCCATTAAAATGCACATTTCGACCTTCTGACCTTCTTCACCCTCTCTTTACTTGATTTCACATTCTATATTATATGTTTTGTAAATTTGACATATACCGTTACAACACAAACCATTTCAAGAAATACAGGCCACATAAGATGCAGCAGACAAAGCCATGTGTTCATATGTACAGTATGATCAGCGGATCAGCGTGACTGTTCATTAAGTAGTTAAGCCCAAATGGACAAATAGAAATAGACAAATGTATCTTAATTGAAGTTAATCTGTGATGACAACTGAGCAAACTCCATCAGCCAATGAAGACCATGGAGGAAGTTAATTAGTGGCCCTTGAGTCAAGATTATTTTTTGTCTAAATCTGAGAGGATCCAACTAAGCTAAACCTTAAACACGTAAATTAAATACGGATAGAAGTAATTTTAAGTCCTGATTTAATCCTTAAAAAAGCAAATCATGAATGTTTTTAAATCCTCCTCAGTTTGTGTGTATGTTTATGATTAAGTGGTTAAAGTAAAGCTCTTTCTCCCCTAAGGCTGCAAAGGAAAGGGAAAGTTAATGGACTATGATTTTAAAGTACAGAGTAAATGCATAGATGAAGAGATTAAGACTTTTTAATGTGTACACTGAAGATGCATACGTACACAAATGTATATTCATAAAGTTGACACTCGACGGGTGTGTTTTTACAGAAAAATCTGGCACGCTGCAGTTTGGGACGGAGACGGCCAGGAAATCTTTAATGTTCTTTGTATGAAGTGCGTCGTACAGTCGAGCCTGAGGAAAGTTTCCACTGTGAGCTCCTCTCAGGGTGAAACTTGTTCACGGCGATGGCAGCTGAATCCATCAGGAGTTGATGATGTGTTGAATAAAGCCGTCGTTTGGCTTCCGGACTCACTCTTTCTCACACACACACACACACACACTCTCTGTAGTGTCTTTTTCCAGTATCACTGTTTTGTACACTTCATTTTGTTGCCTGAAACTTCGTAATCTTCTGCCATGTTGCCTCAGGTGCTGAAAAGAAATAGGAGAATAAAGTTGAAGCAGATGAAAAATAGATACAAATGCAAATCAGAGTAGAGTTACGAAATGAAAGGCCCTGGATTTAGAGCTGAAGAAAAGGAATTTGGCCTGAAGAAACTTGCCTCCTGATTTATTCTTTGCATCCGAAACCCTATTTTTTTGTATGCACCTCGTTTGTCCTCACTTTGTTCTGGATTTCAGAAAAAGGATTCAGCCCTTTCAGAAATCCCTCTGACTGGCATCACCCTGCATCCCTCCTGTATTAGTGCTTTCTCGACACAGCTTTGCAAAACAAAGCATTTGTGTCTCTGGCAGCTCCGACTAACTTCTGAGGGGCAGAAAGGCAGCAAAACTGGATTTTTACTGGTAATTCCTCTTGGGGACGAAGTCAAAGGAGTTCAGCGAGAGTGCAGAGAAAAACGGGGAAAATGCTTAAAAGCACAACATTTCTATTTTTCTTACTAAAATAGCTCTTTGCATAAAGTTCACATTTCAGAATCTTCCAAGCTTTTCTGAAGCGGTACAGTATGAATCAGCCGAGGCGACTTCTCTCGTCTGAAGATTCTTTCTACCATTTTCTGTCTTTTCTGAAAGGGCGGCAGAGCGACGCCACGAACACGCAAAGGACAAGCGTAGTCGGATCAAGGTGGAGCTCATGTTTTCATACGAGTGCTTCCACAGTGCCGAATTTGTACTCTCATGCATTTCACTGCACCCGTCCTGCAAATTTGACAACAGAAATTTTGTGGCTTCTACAAGCTCTTGTAATTTCTGCTGCAAAAAACTAGATTTTCCCCAAACAATCCTTTTTGAAGCTGCAGCCAAAGCACGTCAGCGCTTCAACAAAGCAAGCAGCAAATAGTGGGACTTTTACAATAGTTGCAGAGCACAAAGCCCAGCGTTTCTTTAGAGGGATGTTTTGCCCGGCGAGTCCCTAAATTCTCCCTCAGAACTTCACATGCTTTAAAACCTCCAAAAGCTCCGGTGAGAGCGAATCGCTGTCGACCAAACAAAGAAGATCACATTACACTTTTCTTTTATCTCCATATTCTTCCACCTTTATTCCTGTGTTCGCTCAGGCTCAGCGGGGCGGCAGCTTGGATGTTTAAATATGTAGAGGACAACTTTCAGTGCGTCTGCAGCCTGCTTGAAACGTGTGCTTTTCCACACCTGAGATCTTAAAAAATTCAAGTTGAAGCGGTGCATTATTGTGTTTATCAAACGTCTCAGACTCAGACTGTCACAATGCTCTGACAGAGACTCACTCCACATGTGTCCTCATGTCTCTGTCACATCTCTTTGCATTGAAGCAGATGCAGAAAACCTGCCTTCTGATTCCATGTTTGTCGATGACCAGTAATTACTTCATAACAGTGATGTGCAGCGATTATCTAAAGGGCAAAGGTGATGATGATAAAAAAAAGTTTCTGCACACAAGCTTGGAGTGAGTGGCATTTTTGCTTAAAGGTCATAGGAGAGGTAGCTCTGAGACATATCCTGGATAAACTGGGCAAATATGTCACGAAAATATAACGATGAGGACTTTGTTCATTTAAAACTGTATTTCGGAAGCGAGAAATTCAGCAGCAGCCTTGATTGGTTGTTTTCCTGCCACATGCTAAATATGGCTTTGGTCTCATTACTACGAAGTGTTCGTCACCAGATAGTGGTTTGCTTTGCTTTCCATCTCTTACCAACAGTCAGCGTTTATTTATTTTGTAAAGATTCTGCATTGCTTCTTGCAGGGGAAGACGTGCTAATGCTGCTACGACCTGTAGCACTTGCCGGCCTTGCTTAAATTAGGAGGTTTGATGGAGTTATGTGACCTTTCAACTTGTGGGCAGAGTTTCTGTTCATGCCAGGTGTAAATGAGGAATGAAACTCTCTGAACTTTGAGGATCTGTGTGAACAGTGATTAAGATGTTTTGCATAAAAGATTCCACAAATGCAAAAACAAGCTGGTTCTACTTCGACATATCATCTAAAACTAATACGTCAAATACTGCAGCTCTTTGTTTCCTTAAAGCTTCTCACATTGTGCTTCTTGCTCTTATTCAGATGAAATCAGGTTTAGTTTATTTCATTACCTTTTCCTAATTGTACATTTTGTTGTCGCACCATTAACTTTTCATGTTCTTTGTTTATATGGTCTTATTTGCTTATGGCTTTCTTTGTCATGTAGATTTTATTCTTCTCTTTTGGGCTGAGACGTTTTTAGAAACACCCTCAGGGTTTGTTATCTCACTGCACATGTTGTATTTTCTATTTTCCTTCCTCCCTTTTTCGGTCTTTATTCTGCTTACTTTGAAAAACCCTTAAATACATATTTAGAAAGTTCAGAACATCCAACCGGTTCACGTGTGACAGTCCAATTCTGTCAAACAATAATTCAAGTTATCCTTTTGAAACTATGCTCATCATGACCGGCTCTTGGTCAATCAAGCACTTTGTGTGTTTTCATATGTTAAAAATGAAGCTGTAAAATCTATAAAAAGCTTCATGCTCTCTGCTCTTTGGTGTGAAGAGGTGCATTTCATTTGCTATTCATTCCCCTCATTCAGACAGATACTCGCCTGCGGGCAGACCCGAGCAGATACAGTGCTGGGTAATTACATTTTGAATAGCCAAAGAACACGAGGCGTACTTTATTTATCTGATTTCAGTCTGGCTCGGTGGATGTTTTACGGAGAAAAGCGATTCCTCACAGCGGAGAGTGAAACATGATTGGCCTTTGCTTGAACTGTCTGATCATAGTTTACAGTGATTGGCTGATTCGCAGGAAAATACCAATTTCCATTTTTACCACAGATGGCGGATGATGTCGTCTGATTAGTTTCCACCTCACTTCTTTTATTTTGTCCCCACGTTTTGACCAATCACCTCATTTGTGATAATTGGGCTCCAAACTGTTCCAGCTCGAGGTGACGGTTACGAAGACAGTCACCTCTGATATATACATCACAAGTACTTCTGGTTTAAAGAAGGATGAATTTTTCTCTCAACTTTTTTTCCTGATTCATTCCAGTTTCAATCAGCTTTTTTCTCCTCTGCTGTCACGGTGCTAAAGCGAAGTGAGCAGAAAGGTCCGGCCGTGGAAGACGAACCTTATCTTGCAAATGAAGTGTCTACTACTGTTCGGCTCCGTGTGAAGATAACTCGGGAACCATTTCCTTCACCGCTCCTCGCTCTAATTTAGACAGATATGGATGTAAAGCCTGAGGGGAGACCTGGAAAAGATTGTAACTAATTACCTGTCGAACGCTTCAGAAATCAAAAGGAGCGCGTTGTCTCTCTCATATCGTGTGTCGTGAGCGACGAGTCCGCGTTTGATGCTATTTACATGTCTGGTGATAAACAGATCATGACCACTTCAAGAAGCCGATGTGTGACAGGAGGCAGGTGAGAAGCCTTGTGTGTGATGAGAAACGAGATGGAAAAGTTGTGCATCTTAATTTTAATGCATTGCACTTTTCATTGTGTTACTCACTGTGATCTCAATTTACCGTGTCCCTTTCTGCATCTGATTTTTTTTTTTTTGCTGCAGCAGTGGCCCAATTTTCCAACAGGGATCATTAAACTTTCATTTCATCAAATCTAAGAACCGTGTAAGCTGGAATTGGACATTTTCTGGCGAGCCGCTGAACTTGTTGTGGTATATTCTCTCCAAATTATTTAAGCTGTTGATGTTTTGCATCTTCTCAACATTGGCCACACTGGAGATTCCCTGTTTCCATACTGAGAGAGGATCCTGCGTCATATTCGAGACAAGTTTTACAGAGTCACTTTCTAACAGTCTCATGATTACTGTCAAGTAAATAGCACCTGAGGTTTTGAGCCTGTATCATTATAACAATGCAAATAACCTTTGGTTAGAGATAACCTACATACGTATGTTGTACAAACCACCTTCTGGGGGCATTGTGTGTTATTGTCCATATATCTTTACTGTAAATAGTTTCCAATGCAAACTTTTGATTTATGAAATCTTTTTTTCAGCTTCTGATTGTTCAGTGTCCCACAGTCAAATGGTGATGGGATTCAGATCAGTTCAAAACTTTGTTTAGTTGAAAATAGAGAGAGAGAGAGATGACAAGTGCACAAATAATTATATGCTCATATTAAATCAATATGATGGTGTGAAGGCACAACATTTGCATTTCCAATGAATGTTAAGTTAGAAAACACATTTGCCTGATTTAATGTGACTTTTTATAAACCACGCCCGCTTCCACTTTTCAATCTGAATACAGAGACAGATGTTAACATCTCTCTGCAACTCTGAACTCAGTGTTTGGACTCTGTGATCATGTTATGTCCTTCTGTTTATACATTGGTTGGTTAATTAGCTGTTAAAAGTCATTTGTGGAAATGTAAATATTGTAGCTAAGGTCAACTCCATGGTCAAATGTATGTGGACACCTAAAGATTTTTTTAACATCTTATTCCAAAACGATGAACATTAATCTGCTGCTGTAATAGTCTCCATGCTTCCTACAAGATTTTGGAACCCGGCTGCTGGATCTGCTCCCACAGAGCAGTAAGAACCTTACAGAGATCAGGCGGTGACGCCGGGCGATAAGGCCTGACGTTCAGCTCAGTCCGTTCATCCTGAAAGTGTTGGATCGTGCTGAGATCAGAGCTCCGTGGAGGCCGGTCGACTCGAACTCTTCTTACCACAAACTAGGATGCTCACATTGTCTGTCACTGTGTGCTGACTGTCTGAAACAATATTAAAGAAAATGAGATTCAAACATTTTGAAAATTCAAGTAAAGTAAAATGATTCTCTACCTGAGGGGCTTGTTGTTTTTTTTCAGCTCTATATCCAGCAGCTGCAGCACAGGTAGCTTTAAATAGCAAGCAGCCACAGCGTCTCACACACAGAAAGACACGACGACAGGCCTCTGTAAAGCACTGATAGATTTAAGAAGAAACCGTCTTTCGTAGAAATATACGCTCTTTGGAAAGCTGTTGAGTTTAAGTGACCTTGACAGGTGACGCCGCGTAATTCATATCTCACCTTCTCTCTCTCTGCTTTAATTCAGTCGGCGCTTCGCTCAGGGTGAAAGCATCCAGAAATGTCTTCGCTCTGCCTGGAGGAGAACGCGACGGGGTGCGAGAGGGGGCGCTCTTTACGTGTGTGTGTGTGTGTGTGTGTGTGTGAATGTTTAAGTTTGATCCTCCTCAGTTTCTCAAACTGTCCCGCTCTTTGTTGTCGTACATTCAAAGCTCTCAGGTACGATCGACTTGATTTACCATAACTCTGCGTGTGTGTAACCTAATGAGCGAGGATCTAAGTGAGGAAAAGAAGCTCAACAAACCCCCAAAGCCCCAAAATACATCAAAATCTGCTGCATCTGTCTGTCTTCCTGTCTTTTAATCTCTGTCTGTGTGTAAGCAGCCATGAGTGTTTACCAAAGCCATTCATCCCTCTGATCTGAACACGGCTTCACCTCAGCTCAGCAGGTGTCTCAGCCGCTCTCAACGTGCTTCTTCGCTGCGTCTCGGCTGCTGAAACCTCGCCGCCGTTATAATTCAGCAGACAAAGATCGGCTTAGCGATGAGATTGCGTTTCAGAGGTTGGGGACCCGAGTGTTTATGTTCTCGGCAGAGCCAGATAATCACCGTGGTTGACTCGCTCAGGCGCGTTGGCAGTTATCGTGAATGCGCTCACGTCGGCGCCTGATGTCACGCTCGATCTGAAACCAGTAAGAATACCTACCATTTCCATAGAGTTATGTTGTGTTACTGCTCATTATTGTGGACTGATGTAAGCGGGGATGAACGCTTTAGCATTTGATTTTCTAAAAATGTTGATGTGAGTAAACAGAAAAACTGGCTTTTAAGCATGAACAGCAAGAGCTTCTTACTCTGTTATTATCAGACAAAAGGAAGAGAAACTCAAGAAAAGAAATTTAAAGAAAAGATGTTGCACGCTGTTTAATTAAGAAATGATCTCTCAGAGGTGCAATGCACAGGAAGTGTTCACACCTTGCCGACAAGGGCGGCAGCAGTCAGAGATTTGAAGGCTTCATTATCCAGAAGTCCTGCCAGGCCCTGACTGATCTGTTTGCTTTATAACGGCAGAACCCAAAGGGATAAAAGAAGATCTAATGCTGGTTTCCCTCAGCAAAAATTCAATTAGAGTTTCACATGGGAAAATAAATCAGATTGCCGGTGTATGAAGTTCACCAGTTACATTTCAATAAGTCAGACATGTGATGTATGTGGTTCCCACTTTCACTGTGAGCAAGACTCAGCTTCTCGCTCGAGATTTCTTTTTAAAATTCTTTACCGACGCTCTGAACGGCTTCCAGGAAAGGCTGTCCAAAAGTGTGCGACCTCATCCTCATATGAAAATGATTATTGCGTCTCGTCCCTCTCTGTGATGGCAGGATTCAAGTGTGGCCATTCAGAACAGCAACACTTTTGCCTTCCAGCGTGATCAAACACTGTCATTCAAGCTTGTGCATTCTGAGAATACCGTCATCGTTTCGGCTGCTGATACACAATCAAAGAATGTTTCAATGGAGACTTAATTGGTGATAGTTTATTTAGACTTGGTTGGACACTTAATAATGCACCATGCTTCACCATCTTTGGGATGAGGTGGAAATGACTGAACAATATCCAGCAACGATTTCACATGAGACAATGAATAAACACCACAGAAGGTTCAACACAACACAAGCTGAGGTTACCTAATAAACTGGTATAAATGGCTTTATGGGCTCCCTGCAGCGCTCGTCTTTGCTGCAGACTCCATTTCTCTGTCAGTCAGACGTTCAGCTGTAAACAGAGAAATACAGGAGAGGAAAAGAGAGAAAGTAAGAGCTGCCGTATTTACATTAAAGCTGAGGGTGACAGAAGGAAATGAGAAGAATTTTTAAAAAGGAAGCGGTGACAGAGGATGATTGACGGAGATGACAGGTCGCGGTGGATGGATGGACGGACGGGGAGAGGGAGGGAGGAAGGTGTGTGTGTGTGTGTGTGTGTGTGTGTATACATGAGAGGTGGAGGGAGACGGTGTGTATTCACGACAGCAGAAGGTCGGAGGCTTAGTGACAGCTTTACTGAGGCAGACAGCAATTAGGGTTATTGACACTGGGTGTTTGTGTGTGTGTGTGTGTGTGTGTGTGTGTGTTGTTTCAAACTGACAGGCTCAAGCATGACAGTGTAAAAATACAGTGGCTCCAGTGCTGTGTGTTTGTGTGGTATGTTTGCTTGTGTATTGTGTGTGTGTGTGTGTGTGTGTGTGAGAGAGAGAGAGAGACAGTTTATCTGCAGAGGTATTGACAGTTATTTTATTTGTCAGGGTATTAAATGTTGAATGGCAGCTTTGCGACCGTGTGCTGCAGCCTGTGTGTGTGTGTGTGTGTGTGTGTTGTGTACACATACAGTATCGTCTAACTGTGCAAACCCATGCATGCAATTTATAGTTTCTTGCTGACTCAGCAGTCAAACTGTGCGACACAGATTCCCGTGACCTCAACTGTTTCATTTCCTGTAACAAAAACGCAATTAATCTATTTTTTAAAACCCCATTTTTAGCTGTCTGGGTTTGTCTTCATGTTGTTTTTTTCCCCCCAACTTTAAAAGGTGCGGAGCCTTGCTTTCATTCCAGCTACTTGTCAAAAAGTGAGCACGGAGTGTTTATCAGACCAAAACAGTCTCCTGTCATTTACTTAAAAGCCAAATCCATCATCCCAAAATAAGCTGAAGTCTGTCCTCCACTGGGAACTGACATGAGAACGAGAACTGCTTTTTATAGTGAAATTATCCAACAGGAGCTGTCGATGGAGGAGCAAGATGATGTGAGAGCTGGAGATGGGCTGAGAGCGTTCTTTGAATCGCAACGTGATTAAAGCAAAAAAGCTTTTACATAAAAAGCAAAGCGAAATTTAGTTAACTGTAGAATATAAAACTCATTGTGGCTTTGCACAACAGCTTCTATTCATCATCGAGTCAACTGTTCCTACAGAAGTGAACATCGAGCTGAGAGGCTCAGCCAGCGATTGTCGGTCGTGTCCTTGAGCGAGACTTGAACACATAATTGCTCTCGATGAAAACGGTGGAAAGAAATTTAAGTTAATTCCCTTCAATCACGTGCAAATTTTCTTGGTTTTGCTGCTTATTCTGAATCTATTTTGGAAAAATTCTTTAAACAAGATGATTTTATTGAAGACATGAAAATATTCTTGCTGCACTGCAGAATTTTAGTTCACTTTTTAAAAGAAAACAAGACATTCACAGGTCAATAACTGTCAAACTATGAAAATAGTACAATTTTGTGCATCGTGTTTGTTGGCACTCAAAGCTGAGGAAAGATGTGGAAAAGATTTTACTTTTTGAATTTGCTTTCATGAAGAATGAAACGTATTTTTGGCTACTTCTTCAGCATCCACAGCATTTAGACTGTGGGGAGGAAAAGTTACAGCAACATGGGAGTCGCACTGACTGAGTCTCACAAAACCAGATGAACTAATAAGAAACGATTGTTTTATTTTCTTAATCCATTTTTCAGACATAATGAAAAATGAAATTTTCTTTCTGACATCCATGTAGCATCACTGGCACAAGGTCTGATTGAGCTTCATATAAGATTGAATTCACAAAAGACAAACATCATCAGATTTCTTCATGTCAGTTTTGATATAGATCTTCTTGTTCCATGTTGTGAGCAGGTTCATAGATTTTTTCCATCTTCTCAGTTTCCTGGCTGTGAGCGAAATCATCTCAGCGCTGACTAAACTGCTGCTTTGATGAACACGAAACGGCGCCTTGTCTCCGCTGCTCTCCGCCAGTTTCCCAGCCGGGCTGAGCTGCTCAGAGCGACGCTGCGGCGCTCGGCTCGACGTGGTGCCAGGTTTCCGCTTTTTTGCCCACAAATTTCCTCAGCAAAGCTGCGAAAGCAGCGACGGTCCTCTTCAGGACGAGCTGCCGCTGCGACACTTTGACACAAAATGGTGCCCTGCCACGCGGCGTTCACACGTTTACCAACAGTTAACAGCGGCGGTGTTAAACCCTGCTGGGACCGTGACAGACGTGAGCGCCACCGGAGGCTGAGCCGGCCTCGACACTGAGACACAGACACGGACCACATGTGACCTGGAGCAGCAGTGAGCTTCAGTTATTCCTTTCTGAAAGAGAAAGGAGTGTTTGGACTCGCAGAAAGGCTTTGTCTGAGAAGCCCACAGCACAAAACACAACGGGCTTCAAACAGCCAATAAGCTGTTACTGTTACATGTTTAGTGGCAGTAACAGAACACACATCTCTGCCAGCTACTCACATATGGCTCTACAGGATCTCATCATAATAAACCTTCCAACCAGCCAGAATAATAAACCATCTGCTTCACCTGTTGATTAACATTGATTTGGAATTGCCCCAGTTTTGGACAGATGAATGTAGCTTGTAAACTCTAAATTTATTTTCCGGTGAACATGTTCAAGTCACACGAGGTCAGGATGCACAAAAACGAAGCCTTCCTGGAATCACTGAGGATATTTTTCTGCCTTGTATTATTGATTAATGACCTGCAGCTTTCTGTGCAGCAAATGGACCGTGTTCTCCGCCTCTCTTTTCCAAATGGACATGATTGCAGCCAGAGAGAACGAGAGCGAGCGAGAGGGAGAACTTTCTCAATAATTTGCATTTGAAAACCTGGACCTGACCTGAGCCTGTAGGTGCAGGCAGCAACAAGCCTCATCTGGAACCTGATGCTTCGCTTTGGCCGCTTGGTCAACGGCGAAACTTTAAGGGCAGAAGTTACAATTGTTCCAGGGAATTCAGGGAAGGTTGGCTGAGTATTTACACTGGCTTTGAAAATGTTTTTAAGGAAATGCACTAAAGGTATTTGTTGAACCTTGAAACAGACAATAAACTTAACTGAGCTTTCGACCGAATCTCGCAGCCTTCATCAGCAGACAGAGTTTGCTCGTTTATCATGAGGATCTGAAGAAGAGTTTCATACTTGCTGTAGGTCAGTTAAGGCTCTCTGCTGAGAAAAAGTTCCTCTGAGATCAATACGTCAAACTTCTATTTTCAAGGTCAAGAATGAACTTCACAACCGTGCAGCACCAGTTCGCCTGCTTGCCAGATTTTCCCAGCTCTAAACTGATGACCTAGGTTTGACTGACCCAGGCTTTGCTCTGAGACGTTGCTTGAAAACTTGTGCACTTGTTATAGTTTTTTCTTTTTGCCTCTTTGAGTTGGATGAAAGAATCCACTTATTTGACGCTCGGGTCTGAACAACTTGTGAGATCTGGGAGGCTTCAGCTCCTCGTGCGACCTTCTCATAACCATGTAGGTTAACAGGAACATTTACAAATATCTTTAGAGAAGAATAATTGCAGCTTTGCTTCTTTTGTTACTGATGATAATCCAGAAAAAAAAGCCCATCCTTTCTCTCCAGCTGTGCCCTCTCTCAGCTTCAGCAAAACCAGAGAAACTGTTGTCGGGCTCCACCCACTGAGGTTTAACTCGGCGAGCTTATCTCTGCCTCCAGACCGGCTCCGCTTCTAATGTTTGTTGAATTCAAACTCCAGGCATATGTGCGAGCATGCACACACACACACAGAATCATTTTCCTGATTGCAGTTCATCCATCCACTCTTTGTTTGCTAAAATCCATTGCAGCCCGGATTCTGGAAGAGGCTTCGTCGCAGTTTTTTGGCAATCAGCAAACTGGCTCCATTCAGGAAGTGATATTCCACCACATCTCGTTCCTCCAGGTCCCAATCGGTGCTTTAGCTGAGCATTGGCAAAACAGTCTATTAGTGGGTCTAAGAAGAAGCCAAGTGGTGATCATCCCTGACATCGGTGATCTGAGTGTCTGAGTATCATCCAACATCCACAGCGAGTGAGACCGAGTCCTCATCAGCTACTTTATGTGTTAAGTTTATTTTTCACATGAATCCTGAACAAAATGTGAAGCAAAACAGTAACAGCGAGGTTACGTGCTCGGTCACATCATTAGACTGATGAGTCACTTCACGCCTGTGATCTCGCGGCGGCTGTACGTTCTGCCTCTCTCCATCGTGACGCTTACTTTAGACAAACATACCAATATACCCTTCACCTGACGCTAAAATAAAGAACAGCACTTTATCCCTGAGATCTCAATGAACGCCCGCTGACAGCAGTGTTTGATTTTCTGCCTGCACCTCATGAACCCGACACTTTAAAATGAGACATCTGAGACGTGCACACACTTGGTTCAAATGCAGAACAGGTGATAGAAAACTAAAATCAAAGAGACAGATTAGATCAATATTTCCAAGAACGTCTCACAGCACTTAACCTCCATCTTTGCGATTCCCAAGCAGATCATCAGAGACAACAGATGCATCTTAGAACTTACTCTGAACAAATGATAATAATTTAGATTTAGGTATTTTTTGAAACTCACAGTCTGCAAACATCAGGGCCGGTCAGAGTCCAGGATTCATTTTTTTTAATGAATCTAATCTAGAGAAAACATAATGCAAATTTGTAATCTCACACTGTAAACAATGACTAACTTGCTGAAGTCCAGACTGAAGAATTTAAGTGTCATTCAAAACATTATAAAGGCCTCTGAACCTCTAGCATGTTGTCTTGTTTAAAGTGTTTTAGGAATTGAATTCTTCTAAACTAATAATTGCTAATTAATCACTGTGAACATATAAGGCAGATTACATTTCAAGCCATCGTCAGACAGGAAAGAGGAGGTTTGGATTCTGTCTTTCTCTCCTTCTTTATGGTCAATAAAATCAGTCAGGGTTGGTCTGATTTTTAAGACTTTGGCTCCATTTTCCCCCTCGAACACAAGCACAAAGGACTGTTGTGTGAAGGATCCTGGCAGAAAGCAGACGGGGTCAGATGTATTTGTTATGCTGCAGATGGATGAAGGATTGAATCATGTTGAAACGCCCAGAGGCCAAAGGAGTTTATTATAGTTTTTGGAGCTGCCGCTGTCTGTGGTGCTGAACAGGGATCAAGGCAAACTGGAGCCAGTCAGCAGGTCTGTGAACAGAGAGAGAGAGAGAGAGAGAGAGAGAGAGAGGGTAGAGAGGGGGAGGGAGTGCCCAAGGTGCTTTCACTTGTTCAGTCTGGTCCACAGGTTTAAGCCTCTTCCTGTCATTTGCTGTATCACACCTGAGCAGACGGTCGAATAATAACAACTTTGCCTTTTAATTCTTTCTTTCGTGTTCGATACAATGAAAATGACGTCTTCCTGGTGCACAAACTGGTGATGCAGGTGTGTGTGCTGCTTTTTTTTTTTTTTTTTGTGAAGAGCTGTTTGAGGCTATTTGATTAGTAGTTCGGGGGGTTTGAGGATTGTTTTCAGTTTGGAGTCTCTCAGCTTCAGGTTTGTCATGTTCTAATTCTGTCTGAAGATTAGAGGCTAAGTGTCTTTGGTGAACACATTTTTTATGTTTGCAAGCCATAAAGCCAGGTGATGTGAGGCAGTTTTGGTCATGTGACTGTCCTTTGGAGGCCAATCAGTGTTCAGCACAGGTCCAGTTTTCAGTCTCCAGGCGTCTCTGTGTGGAGTCAGTATGTTCTGCTCACACATGGCCTCGTTTCCACCCACAGTCCAAACACACTCCAGCTCAGGTGGACCGGAGACGTCCAGCTGCCCACAGGGATGATTGCAAATGTCTGTACGTCTGTGTTAGCGCTGTGATGGACCGGTGGCCTGTCCAAAGTGTCTCTCTGCATTCCACCAAATAGGCTTTAGCTGCCCGAGACCCTTAAGAAAAAAAAAAAAAAAGGAAGGAACAAGTTGGAGGAGAGTATGAATAAATGAAGGGTGATGTTCTGAAAAAGTTTCCCGGCGAACTGGAGCGTTCACGGCTGAGTGTGAACGTGTCCGAGGTGCTGAGGATCTTCACGGCCAGATGAGCTCGGCTTCGCACACATCTGTCTGCGGCGCTGGAATCCGGCGACGAGCTCGCGGCCACGAGACGTGAAGGCACAGACGTGAGCGGTCGGAGCGTGACCAGGGAGGGAATGAAGGCCTGCTTTAAAAGATGCTTCTCTGCAGCTGACGTGGTCTCATGATTAAAGTGTGTTGGCAAGATTTGGCTCTTGACACTAGCTTCAACTGTATATGTAGGTTTATAAATTTGATTGTATTTTAATTACTTTCTGACTGCATCTGCTTTTCTGATTCTGTTTGTGTCGTACTATGTTTTGTAACCTCATGTTCTACCGAGCACCACAGTTTCTTGAGCTTTCTAAAGTAAAAGTCAGATGAATACAGAAAATAAAGAATATATCCTTCACACTTCCAGGAAGCATTCATTTCCATTTTCCCCATAAATTACAAAAATCTTTTATTTAGCAGACTCTTAGTTGTCTCCATAATCCAATACAGCGAACATTATACTTGCATTAATTCTTGTTACATCACAGTCTGGTGGCACAGCTGATTGATTCAAGTTGCATTTTCTTAAATTGATAACGCAACTTTATCAAAATCGATTGTATGATAGTTGTTGTGGTCGTTTCAGATGCAGATGGAGCCATTTGTTTGTTGTTTCTTTTAATCTGCCACATCACAGTTTTTCATAGAAGCATCTCATCAAATATTTATTCTTCTTCATACTTAATCACATTTCTGATTATTAAAACAATTGGATTATTGTTGGTGATGCAACTTTCCTCACGCTGCAGCCATCGAACGTCACCAGAAGGTCTCGCTAATACAACAGTGGTGTTCACAGTGAGGGATTACATGACTGAGAATGAATGGAAACCAATAGAGGGACTGTAGGAATAAACACCAACATTTCTCAAACAGCAGCAAAATGCTTAGCTTTGAAGTAAAGTGTATATAATTTGTAGTAAATGGGCTATAATGTACAACAGCTCAGGTATGTGACGTTCACGTGGCCACTTCAGGCAAATGGACTAAGTGGGTTCCAGCAGTTTTTCAATAAACAGGTCTCATTTTTCAATTTCTCAGTATCCTCGGGTGTGAGACCGGAGGATGAAAATATCAGTGAGAGGCCTGAAAACGTTCACATGCATTTCTTTGACCCCAGAGCCGAAACCCTCCGATGTAATCTCAGCCATTAGGAGACGAATGAGGACAGAGCTCAGACAGAAGAGCATTTTCACGGCCGCTTTCCGCAAACATTCGCTTTAAACGCTTTTTCAATTATTCAGGGCCGTGCATGGGAAGGATATGTCGGGTGTGTGTGTGTGTTGTTTGTGGGGTTGGTACATTTATGATGAGGAAAACAGAAATTTCTGTCCTGTCGGGTTAAATCTTCCTGTCCTCTCCTCTCCGTCCTCTCTCCCTCTGTCAGCCCTCATCTGAGTCTGTTTCAGATCAGAGTCGCTGTGCAGATGTGCACTAATGTGTATTTGAGTGTGTGATGAACGAGCAGGAGCGACACCTTTGACAGCAGTTGTGTCTTTGTCTCAGACTTTGTGCTGTATGAAAGTTTTCTTTTGCATCCATGCTTTTTATGTTTAAGTGCTTGCAAGTGAGTGTGTGACTGGCTGCAATTGTGTGTGTGCATATGTGTGTGTGTGTTTGCGTCTGCACGGCCTCACGCTCCCGTTCAATCTGTATGTGAATCCTCGCCAAGTTCGGGATATAAATAAACCATAGCTATGGCTGATACTCTGGCTGAGGCGAGCCTCGCGCTCTGGCAGATGTAGCTGACAGCTGAAGTGTGTCTCTGCGCGTGTTTATGTGTGTGTGCTGTTTGGTCGAGGGACTACAGCTTCATACGTGCAGCTTTCTTGAAATGTGTGTGTGTGTGTGTGTGTGTGTGTGTGGGGATTGAAGCACTTAAGTCAAATTTTGTATTCTTTGCAGCTGTGCAGTCTAAATGAAGTTAAAGCACACACACACACACACACACACACGTTTGCACAGTGATCCATGTTAAGACAGTGCATTGACTTCCGTTCAATGGGACAACCGAAGCCAAACTCATATCTTACCACTGACCTAAAGACCTGAGAGGTGACATTTAGCTGTATTAGGACTGAGCTTTGGTCCCCACAAGGACAAGTGTCCCGACACACACACACACACACACAAAATAAATATCCAAGTACCGACACGCTTTCTCAGTATTGCAAGATGGCAAATTTGTTGCTCTTGAATTCACATTCAGCCGGAGTTGTGTGCTCAGCAGAGTGCGGCTTGCTAAATATTCAGTGCTAAACACTTTATTATTGCTCTGCTAACTCATCTGTACCTGCCAGAGACGCACACGTGAAAAATCAAGGAGCGAGGAGTGAAGCTTTAGGCTCCTGCTGAAGCTGCACTTGGCATTTGAAAAGAGAGTATGTTCTGTCAGAATGTTGAACAGCTGAAATACCTGATGTTGAGTTTTCACTTTTATTAGTCTTGATCTTTTTCTCTGTGCTTCCTCAAACACAAGCAAGGGAAGAATTTTTGGAGGAACTCATTTGAGACGAGGTTTATTATCATCATTGCGTCAGTAAGAATCAACCTGTCGACTTTTCATCTGGTTCTAGTAAAAATCTTGACTTGACTTGAATAAGACTTGAATAGACTTGAATAAACTTTTCAAACTCCTGCACTTCCTTAAAGTTCCTGACAGGTTATTTCAGTTCTGCTCTCCAGCACGAGAACATAAGCTGTTGTGTAGAAAAATCTGCCTCCAGAGAGGAAGATAATCTTTGCAGATCTGGTGTTTGTACGGCACAGAGGGAGAATATACTGCAGGCATATGGCAAATTTACATTTTTGGCTGAACTATGATCAAATCAATCTCACAGCAACAGAGCTTGTGGTGCTATTAGGTTCTATCAAGTTCCCGTGACTAACGCGTTAGTCTGGTGTTATCTGATCGCCGTCGTCATCAGACTCGTGTCAAGATCTTACTCAGCTGTTTTGTGGTCGGTGTTTTCGTGAATAGCTTTGTTTTTGCTCGTGTTGAATCCAGCATTTGATTCGCTACAACTGCTCAGTTGGCTCAAACTTTGTCCCAGATGGTTTTAAGGCAAAATGAAAAAAAATGTTATATTTCTAATGAGCTGCTGATTGTGACACTTTGAGCGATAGTGTTGCTGATCTGTATTTTTAAAATGAAGTAAGATATCACAATGGAATAAGAATGAAGTGTCAGTTCTTTTGAGCTTTGCTTGTTTTTAGTCCACTTAGTTCCCTTTTCTTTTGCTTTTTCAATTTCTAGTACATGTGACATCTACTTCATCCCGAGAAAAGGATCGCTCCTACGCTTCGTCCATGGTTGAAAGGCAGAGGTACAGATCGTAAAGCTGCTTGAGGCAAATTATGATTTGTGATTCTGGGCTATAGAAATAAAATGACTTGACTTGAGCAATTCTAATAATGAAAAAGTCTCATCTTGTATCAGACGACAGCATCTTGCTAACTTCTTCAATATGTGTACTGTTTGGTCGAGAAAGGACAATTCAAGTTTGGCAATGTGCACGTTTCAGCCTTTTTAACCTGCATCCTTTCACATCCAGTAGAAACAGGACAAAGTGGACGTCCCACCGGAGTCCTTCTTCCTCTGCACCTGTCAAGTCTAAGCAAACATTTGCTGCCTTTTCACTCGGTACACAGTGTATATCTGTCTCTGAGCTGGTGGACGCTCCGCCGTCTTCACCAGTCACTCGTTTGCTCTCGGCCGTTTCGTGCCGTGCAGGCGGAGTCGAGGCTTTGCATGGAGATATCCACGAGAGCTGCTGGGAATCCAGAGTATGGATCAGTGAAAGTGGCTGAGCGCTGCACAGGACTGCAGACTGTTGATTTTCAGAGCAATTTGCAGCTATTTCACCCTCAGGGAGTCATTTGATGACACATTTTAGGAGACTTATAGCTTAATGGAGTTTTAACTAATTGTCATTTAATAAAGGACAAGTCTTGGATTCTTCAGGAGGAGCCTCACGTCCACTCTTTGACCTCCTCATCTCTCCATTTCTATTTGCTTTCCTTCCTTCCTTTGTCTCTTTCGTCCCCCCTCCGTTCACTCGTGGAGGGCGATCCTAGCTGCTGTCTGACATTTGCACTGTTTTGACAGGGACAACACAAAAGCGCGCACACACTCGCACAACAGCAACAACACCCAAAACGCAGAGCTGTCATGGTCTTATCTCAGGTATATAATTGATAGAGACAAATTCAGAGCCGTAGACGGTCAATGTTAGTGACACGGAGACAAGCGCACACACCGAATACAGAGTAGGTTTCACCTCCGTGCGAGTGTGTGTGTGTGTGTGTGTGTGTGTGTGTGTGTGTATTTCCTGACATCCTGCATTAAGCATGAGGCCAGGTCTTGGGCACAGAGAGGTGTGTGAGTCACACTGATTAGTCAGTCCTGCACCGGTCTGTGAAAGCAGCCAAGCCGTTGCCTAGTTTGTATGCTGCGAGTGTGTGTGTGTGTGTGGGCTCGTGTATGATGGGCAGGTAGAGTATTAGCCTGCGAGGAGCTAGGTCCTTGTTAGCAGGCATCTGGCAGGCAGGTAGATGCGGAGTGACAGAAAGGTTTGCGGCATTCACACACACACACACACACACACACACACACACACACAGAGCATCTTATACTCTCTTGCCGATCTCTCCTCGACGCTGAGCTAACAAACTGACAGGTGGACATATACAAACCAATAGCACCGCTCGTTCACAGGTGTTACTATACTGTGAATCACATTTTTCACTCTACCTTTTCTTTTACATATATTTTCCCGACTCACCACATTGTTCAGCTTGTTTCCACTTGGTTCAATATCTTCTCAAGTTTGAGTCATTAAAATCATTAAAATCTTGACTTTATGGTTCTGTGTTTAACTTACTTAAACATGCATTATTATCATCAATCCTTTTGATATTAATATTGAAATGAGACGAATTAAATGTAATGTTAAAGTGTCACATCCACTTCGCTTAAAGCACGTTTTACTTTCAGTCTGACAGCTCTCATCAAGCTCTGTGTGCAATTGTTTCCACATAAATGCACATAAAGATAAAGATAAAGAGTAAATTTTGGACTCATATTCTTCAAATAAGCTGAACCAAGGATTTGTGGTTGTATGTAATGTAGATTTAAAGACCTGAAGTATAGAAAAGGTTGACGAGTTTTCTTGGTGCTTATATTAAACTCGAGGTCTTGGCCACAGTCTGAGGTGCATTTGCCTCCAGGACTGAAACTCAAATGTCACAAAATATACTAAGACGGTCGATAATGGCTCTGTTTCAGTTTAGCCGTCCAAAACACGTTAAATGTTTATTACCACTTCTTTTTGGTCAATGTTTTTCTTGAACACTTCTTGGGTCGAGTTTGATGCCGAATCCAGTGGTGAAGTGTTTTTGTTCGGAGGCAGAGTTAAACAGCTATTTTTCATGTGAAGGCAAAATCAAAAGGGTGAAGGTAAGTTAAAGGGATTCAGCCTGATTTCAAGGTCTCATTATGAAAGCATGTCCAGGAATAGAGTTTAGCCATTCATGAGCACATTAGCATTTGCGCTGTCAAGCGGCGGCGCACTGCGGTGTTGACTTTGTGCCTTTGAAGGAATGTAACAGCGGAACCAGATATTCACACATTGCTTGGCTCGTGACACGGCGCCATCTGTGCCCATTAGGAGCTGCGACACTCTTCCCAGAGGCCTCGCAGGAACGGCGGCGGAGGCAAAGAGGGTGACCCAGCCAAGTTCTGCCTGAGTGTGAAGACTCCCCCGGGGTTCAGTCTGACTGGCAGTCCCCTGTCTGGCTCTCGGTGTCGGAGGCCTCTGAAGGGAGAAGAACGATGAGGGATTCGGGGGATTGCAAAGCAGAAAAGTGATACTGTTTTGTGAACTCATTTGACTTTTCTGGCTGAGTGAAATGAACAGTGGAAGGACTCTAACTGTTTGGCCATTACATCCCGATGATGATCAATACTGTGGTATTCATAGAAAATGATTGTGATGTGGTTCTCTCTGGATCATCCAGCTGATTCAATCCTACTTTGACTTCATGATATATATTATTACGAATGTTGGAGGTATTTACAGTAAAATATGATCACATAAACTGGCGTCTTGTTACTCAATGTAACACCATGCTTATTAGAGGATGCATTCATTACTGAAGAAACAGCATTATTTTTATGATTTTAATGACATGAAAGACAAGAAAAAAGCACTTAAACCTGCACTAACTGACTTTTATGTCACTTGGGGGCGACACAAGTAGCTGCAAACTCAACACCGATCTTATAATGTTGATGAGACAAATATGCAAAACGTTGCTTATCCAGCAAGAAGGAGCAAAACTAAGATTCATTTACAGTCACCAGTTTACTTTTACCTCTGTTTCAGTCTCCTCTAACTCCTGAGAAACACATCTGGCTCTTCAGCTGCTGACTCTCCACTCCTGTACATTCATCAGCTTTGTTTTTTTATGCCATTCGGTGCTGGGCAGGTAGCGTGCAGCGGCTTTATCGAGGCTTTATTTGCCGAGAACAGTTGCCCGCTGTGGCTGGAAATGAGTTTCATACGAACTGAAGCAAAACATTACAGTGAAAAGACATAAATCCAAAACAATGAACAACGTGTTGAAATGCTTTGTAGAGCTGAGAGGAACTGAGTGGGTGAAGTCTAAGAACGACAAACGACATTTTGACCCTTTTTTAACTATGAAAATAGTGATTAGAGCAGCTTTAAACACAGTCTTGTGTTTATGCAGTGCATTCTTTGATTAAACTTCTTAAAAGCCGTCACGTGTGCATGAGCTTTTGTAGCATTCGAGATCTACTTTTAAACTTGTAGAATATAACTATAGTGTAATTGCACACAGCATCTTATACTGACCTGCTCTGCTGCAGCTAACAAACCAATAGGTGGAGGTAAACCAACCAGTGCCACGGCTCACTCAGTGGTGTAATTAGAAACTTGGCATCGAATCCAGGTTCCTGACACATACAGGTGTAATTCACTGCTGAGGACGGAGCTTGTTTCCTCCAGATTTCCTGTAGCACTGATGCTTTTGGGTATTTTTTTTTTTTTTTTTTTAGCTCACTCTTTGTCTCCGTTTTGGTCCAGAGCTCCTTTCAATTCACAGCTGTATATAAAATGGTAACGCAGGCGGCCGCAGAGGAAAACTGAAGCCCGAACCTGGCCAGTGTCGGAGACGTGCTCTATCTAAGCCTCAGATCTCAGTCATCCTGCTGCAGCAGAGGTCAACAGGTGCATTTGGCGCCGCTTTTACAGGCGCTCGTGTCCTGTGGTTCAGACGCAGGTGCTTCCATGTCTGCAGGTGAGGTAATTAATTCAACATCAGACAGCGAACTGGCCTCTGAAGCTCGGGAAGGGACGGCTTTTTTAACCGGCTGTGACAGCGAGTTTGGCTTGAGATCCTGAGTTTTTCTCGGTGATGGTTGAAAATAAGTGAAGGAGAGTTTGGACTGAAACCTGTTCACCGAAAGGCAGATTCAAAAATACCTCTTTCTCAAGTCGAGGCTGTTTTTTTTGTTTGTGAAAATACATGATTGAAACACAATGTGAATTAAAATAATGACCAGTGCCTCAGTTTTTCTCTTGACACTGGAGCCTTCTCTCAAAATCTAGTTTTACTACCTTCATTAATTTAGTTCATACTATGCTTACATAGTGTAAAGTCCTATATCAGTCTGTGTCTAAAAACTAAAAAAGTGACACAAAGCAATCCTTGGGTTGGGTTGAATCCAGCGGAGGAGTTCGGTTTAGTTTCTGGGCACAGTAAGCTGCTGTAATGGAAAATGAAGAATTTTGCTCCAGAGTGTCCTGTCTGTGGAACTTGTGATGCCCATTTTTCACTAGTTTTAACGCTTTATGAGTAAAAATATAAATTGATGAATGTAATTTAATTAGTTAGTTTCAAGCCTAAATTTCTGCTTTGACACTACGGATCTTCATTAACGGTAATTCTGGTGTGAAAGTTTTAAAATACATCCTCTTCTGTGTGTTCAGAAGGGACTTAACAATCAACCGGGTAACAATAGAAGTATCAATATCTGTTTTGAGAGCTACAAATTACCAGGAATCATCCATCATCTGGATGGTTTGACAGGTTCAATGATGGTTTTACAGTGTATTTCTATTCTGCAAAACACTTGTCTGCAGTTTTAGTTGCAGGCTTGATTCAGGAAAGGACAATCCCCTTTATTATATGAACATGAAACTGATGCGTTTCATTTGATTTGGTCCTGATGAGGCCAGAACTTCTACATTTCAGACTTTATCTGCCAGTTCTGTTGCAACCTGATGGAAATATCTGTAATGGTTTTGTTTTCCTTCACAGATGTGGCTCAGCAGCAGCTCTGTCATGGCCGTGAACAGCACTTCCTCTTCGCCATCAATCAGCTTTCAGTGCGTTTTCCATAGTCACCTCTGTCCTCTGTCACACTCGCAGTGGACGCTCACAACCAAGAGACGACAATTAGCCATCTCTCGTCCGGCCCGAGGATTATAATTTAACCCTCAGTATGACAAATACTAGGCTTGAAAGAGGCTGTAAAATAACACATTCTTGCATTTGTGCAAAATAAGAATCATCAGAAATTTGAATTCAGGAGGCGAGAACAAAACACTCTGTAATGTATAATAAAGCAATACAAAACACAGCCACAAATAACAGCTTCAACACATTTTTATAAAAGCAAATCAAAAAGTTTTCCAGCAAAGTCAGAAGGCTGCAAACTTCATTAAAGCCCTGAGCTACAGGGCTGGATGGTATTAAATCACACAAGCCTCCATAATGTTTCCGCCCCCTATGTGGCTGTATATGAGTGACTTTGTGTGCATATGCATAGCAGCAAGTGGTGACATTTTAAAACAGCAAACAAACACGAGCCGGTTGGTTGATTTCTGTCCTTGACTGAGCTGCACAGAGAATACCACTTTGGCATTTTCTGTTTCCCACCGTGAAAACTGATTTCACTGTTCCAGAGCCCCTCGACGCCCACGCAGGTGTTTTTTTTATAATGGGCTAAATTTCTTCTTTGGTTCATGTGGCTCGGAGCCACGCTGGGAATTTACTGAGGTCATTAAACTCTGCGTAGTAATAAGAGAAATAAAGGAGTAAGTTGCCTTTACAGTTGTGACAAAATGGGCTCGGAGGCCACAGAGATTTCAGTCTCTGGCCTGTACTCGTCCACAGAGGCGGCTCAATGTAAGGTCAAACTTTTTGTGTTAAATAGAGATTCCAGCAGGACCAAAGTGAACAGGTTTGCACCACACAAATTAGTTCTTACATAGAGATTAATTGTTACCAAAAACTCTGTAGTTGCCCAGTACAACTGTTAAATCTAACTGAATTAAAAGAAAGTTAGCTCACAAATATCTGACCTGTTCAGATTAAAAAGTAAAAGAAGGAATATAGTTGACAGATATGCCTGTTCAATGAAATGCTGTTTATCAGTGATGGAAACTGGAACGATTTCACTGAATAAGAAAACAGCAACACTGAACTAAGAAACCATTTAGATAAGTAAGAACTTAAGGAAGGAAATTCTTGTGACAGATTGCTCCAAAATTAAAGTAGCAAATAGAATAACAATAGAAGTAGGATGAGTAAAGTACAAAGTAAGCTGGACAGACAAAATAGGGATGGCAGTAAATATTGGCAGTGGTATTGAGAGGTGATAAAACAATTATATTGCACCTTGTACACATAACTGTACATGACAATAAAAAGAGTTATAGTGCACCTGGTATTTAAGCATGACATTAAACGTAATAGCAGTATTGCACATGATGCTGAAAGTATTGCACATGATAATGAACTTAATATATATATACACCTGATATTTAGAAGTAATATTGCACATGGTGGTGAACATAATATAGGTTATGATGTTTAAATGTATATTGCACATGGATTTAAAATTGCACATAAACATGGGAGTAAAGACTTTTTGTAAATGTTATTGTTACATCTAAATGGCTGCAGTCATGTGGAGGAGTGTGCAGGAGACTTCTAGACGAGTCCAGTGATAAATGCTGGAGCTCTGCCCTGCGAGTCCTTGCAGGTGATTCAAAAACCAATCTTAAAATCAATTCTAAAATGAACACGTAGCCGGCGTCAGGAGGCTGAAACAGGAGCAGCAAGAGCCGACGGCTGGTTCTCAGTCCAAAGTCTTTTGAATCTGGAACGAGGTAAAGATTTAAAGATGACCCACATCAGAACGTAATGAAGTGCAGCCGTCTGACAGGGACGTGAGGAGGATGGGAGGGTTTGTGTATTTCAGCGGGAGGGGGGTGTTTTCTTTTCCATGACGGGATACAGACATTACCTGTCCCCAATGCTGAGTCAGCGTTATCAGTCAAATATCCCATCAAGGCTGAATAGATTATGGTCATTTTGTGCAATGGGCCAGGAGATTTCTTACTTACTTTCCCTTGAAATGAAACTAATCTCAATTTCATACACATACATTCGGCTTCAGAAACGCACACACGAACACTCTGGCATCATCAGCATGCACGAGCTCGGGTCCTTATAGATCGGCTGATCTGCAAAACGTATGCGGCCGCACCCTCAGACGCCTACACGACTGTATTTGTAATTTGTCTTTGCAACGTGTCTCTTTCTGTTCTCTCTCTCTCTCTGGATTCACACACCTGTTCCACCCAGAACATGTGCAGCGGTGAAGTGTTTCCTCTCTTATCCGTGGAAGTTGTCTGATTCCACGGTCTGAGCCGCAGCGCTGAGCCTTTTTCGGAGGACATTGTGCAATTTAGAAAGCCGCAAGCAAAATAACAGGATGTAACACTTCATAATCTCTGACTCCATTTCAGCTCGGTTCACTTTGACATGATTTATTGGCATGAAAGTAAAGAATAACGCCGGCGAGATATCGGGGTGGAAAACGATAATTTCCACACTGTGTCCCGTTTCCCATCTTGTTTTTTTTTGTGTGTGTTTGTTTGCCTCTGTCTGTGTTTAGCAGCTATCTGAATAAAGAGTTCACTGGAGAGGGTGAGAATTGGTTTATGTGTGAAATTGAAACCATTTTTGTTTGTCGTTCGTTGTGTGTGTGTGTGTGTGTGTGTGTGTTTTATTATGACAGCAGGGCCAGAGAGCAGAAATCCCATTAACAGTGTGACTTTGCGGAGGGAAAATGAAATAGTTTTTTAAAGGCCTCGTTATCGAATCGAGCCGGACAATTACAATCTTCGTCCCCAAATCGCCTCCCAACATCCCTCCACCCTGCTGCCCCCTCTCTCTCCCCCATTCCCTCCATACCTCTCTCTACCACCGTCCTTCCTCCTCCTCCCTCTTCTTCATCATCTTCTCGTAACTCTATCTCTTCCCTGCATCTTTCTGCTACACTTCCTCCCCTCTCATTTCCCCCATTCTCCTTCCTCCACTTATTTTTTTCTCTCCCAACTTTGGCCTTAATTTAATTTTCTGCACCATTAATGCTAAGCTAAGGCCTTATCGGCCTGATTTGCAGCTCGCTCTGAGTGAAGAAGGCGAGTCCTATTTCGGGGGCCTTTCCTTAAATCAAAATGGTGGCCCGGCCCGGCCCGGCTGATGGAGGGGGGAGCTGATGGATGGTGGCAGAGATGGGGAAAAAAAAATCGGCAAATATAAGCTTGGCCCAAAGGAGAAAACACACATATTCACACACACACACGGACGCTGCCAAGCAAGGTTCTGGCTGAAGGGAGCGCTGTAATTGACAGTGCAGGGTGCAGCATCCATCCTTCCATGAACTCCCAACTACAGCCCGTCTATAACAACCTCTCCCTGACCGGGATACTGTCCCAGGACTGATGGCGTCATATCACAGAGAGACTCGCAGCAGATATCAAAAGTCAAAAGGCAAACTTTTATTTTCAGATATAAGAAGTCCAATCAAATCCAAAGTCCATTCAGAAAGTTACACATAACTACTTTAGTGGTTCATTGTCCAGAAGGAGAGGTTTTAGTTTCTACTTTGATTTAGTTGTTGGATTTGATGTGATTGACTCGAGCTCTAATGAAAAACATGTTACGCACCAGAAAAATGTTGGATCTTTTAAGACAGAGAGACAGTTTTGCACTTCTTACGTCCTCACCACTGCTGAAAAAAAAGCTATGGCCAGGAAAGTTGAATCACGTTAGTGTTGGGAAACAGGCTATTTGACCTCCTCATTGAGAAATGAGAGGATGGCAGTCTCATTTAATGAGGTCAGGGGGTAATTAGCCTAGCTTAGCATGAAGACTGGAGACAGATGGACAAAAAAGCTATGCTCGCTCTTTCCAAAGTTCAAAAACCAGCCAACAACAAACTAATGCAACAACTACAATTTGTGGTTTAAGATGAATTGCATGTCCTAACTAGTTCTTATATATATCCACCCAGCTGGCTGCTACCTCAAGACTTCACACAGAAAGCAAACTGACACATCTCCATGTGTCTCCATGCATTAGAATAAAATTGAATAAAATGGAATTGAATTCAGTATCCACTTTTTGTGTGTTTAACCTCTGCTGGAGATGATAAGTCGAGGAATCGCATCAGGATTCAACCTCTGCTGATCTGCTCGACAATCCGTCCAGCAGCTGTCCAGACATTTTACTGTGGAGTCTCAAAGTAGTGAACGGACATTGCCGTCACGAGATTCATGACTGAAAAGCAGATCGTTCTCTTATTTTGATGTTGTTTTGCAAGAGTGACTGTCGCATGTTTGGCTGCAGCTCAGTGTCCCACCATGATCCAGCTCATCAGTGGCCTCATCCACAGTGAACAGTCTGAACAACACCAAACAGCTCTGTTGCCTTGTTACACCTTTTCCCTCAGACAGACAGCAGCATTAGGGCTGACAGCATTTTAACCCAGTGTGTTTGCTCTAATTGAGTCTAACAGCGAGTGATGCATCAGGTTGGGATCCGTGGGCCGAGCCGTGCCTGCTCTCTGATGCTGCCTTGTTGATGTTGTGTTGCGAGTGTCGCGGAGGACCCCGGCCACAGCAGCCTATAAATTCATGCCTCAGAGGTATTAGAGGTTGCGACGGAGAGGCTGGAGTCGAGTTTACACTTGCACATCATCAGCAATAAATGATGAGTCGAACCCTGAGATGCAGCTACACGACTGCACGGCGAAGGCTGAATAATGAATGAGCTCTCGGGAACGAGTGTAACACAGTTAGGGTTTTTCAAACGGCGTTGCACTCGACGCCCACTGGGATTCCTCCTGCATCGAAGGAGTGGGATGGTTTACAGCCCAGGACTTGGGAGAAGACATTGAAGGAAAGGTACTGCAGGGATTTGATCCCAGGCCAGCAGGCGACATGTGGCTTCGGAGATAACAGTCTGAACCTTCTGTCGTCTCGTTCCAGCACTGAGTAATTTCTCACCTACCAGATACCAAAATGCAGTTAAGCACCGAGTAGGCTGAAAAAAATGAATATCATTTCTCAGCTGTGTAATTGGATCGAGGACAGACAGCGAACCTGCCGGCGTATTCTTGATGCGATGTTTAGAGCGAGTTGTTGGGAATTTCTACGGTTTGATTTCCCTCGTGTTTGTTATGGCTCCCCTTCTGGAATCCATTAGGGCCTCTGCAATCACCAATCACGTACACACACACACACACAACAAGCTGACACACTCTGACACACCCACTGTTTTTTCACATCGCTCCTCCCGTGCTTCATCTTCCCGGCAGCAGTCCTCACACCCGCCTCCTCCTCCTCCTTCCATCTCTCCCAGTGCCCAGAAATAATTGACACGCTCCAACTGACCTGCTTATCAAATAAACAACACAGCGCTCAAAATCAGGGCCGCCGCCGCCACTCGTGCTGCGTTTGGACACATGTGTTCTGACACGTTCGAGGTCCTATTAATCAGTCAGATGCAATTTGTTCAAAGTGGATAGCGAACGGGCGCAAGACGTGATGTGTTGTCCCTGGTTAGCAAGGTTCATTTAAAATGTCTGCTGAGGTTTATTTACACGAGCAGCTCGGCTGTGTGAGTTTCTTTGTATTGTTTTATTGATGGAATTGACCAGATGTTGAGTCAAATGAGCTGCCATTCATACTCGGAGGAGTCGGGAGGGGAGTCGTCCACCTGATTACCCAGGAGACACGCCGTCCTTTCCACCTGTCCCCTGTCTCATATCCAGTCGAGCCTTGACGCATATACTGTTTGTGTATATGTGCTCAGCTGATTGCAGCAGAGCCAGGTGTTGTTTACCACTCTCATCTTTCACAGGTAATGGTCGAGAGTGTGAGATTCACCACGATGCCTCACTTTCACCCATGTTCACAGCTGGGACTGTCTGAGTTCAGCTGCAGTCCTCCACCTTTGGCTCCTGGCATCCGTACATACAAGCGTAGGGAAGTGGAAACTGGAGCACATCACTTGTGCTGATAATAGTCTGCACTGCATTGTCAGATCCGTCTTTCTGTTCTCGTCGTGGTCAAGGTTATGGTGTCGACTCAAGTGAGCGGCTGGAAGATGTAATCCCTCCAGCGACTGCTCTGTCTGCCCCGAGGTTCGCTCCCAACTGATCATCCCTCCAATGGGAGGCGGCCAGGAGGCATCGCCACCGGCTCCTCTCAATATGAAGGTGATGAAGCAGCTCGATACAGAGTTTCTTTCAAATCGTGAATCACCTTTTCTACCACTGACAGTGTGACCAGTCATCCTGCAGAGATCTCAGCTGCTTAAAGGATGTGGGATGTGAATGAGTTTAGAAAAGAAACTTGCTAACAACCTTGTAGAGATCACAGGTGCAGCAAGAAAGATTTCACTACAGCAAGTACACGTCAGGTACTTCAGCTCGGTGGTCAGTCGTTCAAAGCTGTGTTCACACCTGGCGGCTCTCAGGTGTGAATATATGCAAATCTGCACATTCGATTAATAAAGATTTAAAATCTTCTGTGAGATTCTGCTCCTTCGTGCAAAGTGAGGAAATGAAATCCATTAAATGATACCAGAGAGGAAATTTGTTCCTTTAGTTTGCACCATTGAAGGTTTATTTTAAACAGTGGGGGGCCCCCTATGGAGAGAGGAAGTGGGTAAACATGGTGGACTAATTTTCTAAAAACATTAAAATGTACTGTTTTTGGCTGCACACATGACTCAAACTGAAGCAAATAACTTTAATTGTGGTTAAAATGGCTGCAGGGAGACATGAAGCATTTTACAACCTGTGCTTATCAGAAAAATTGAAAGTGCAGAAAATGCTAAAACTTATCACTTCAATGTATGATTCTTGAAGCCATGTTGGGTTCTCTGTCCTGATTTTAAAGAGTTTCACAGAGTCTGGATCGTCTGTCAAAGGTCATTAAGTGCCAGTGCTGTGGTGCCATTTCAGCTAATTAGCTGAACGTAATTGGACTCAGCGAGTGTGTAAAATTCATATAGCTGTCAGACGACTGTCGGCACGCTGACGCCGAGGAGCGATCGAGCAGATGGAAGCACAGACAGGATGATGGAGTAAAGGACGAGGTCGAAAACAAAGGGGAGACAAGAGATGGACAAGGTGAAGGGGAGACGGAGGGGGAAGGAGGGAGGAGGTGACGATGACATAGATTGATTAGAGGACCGAGACAGACAGATAGAGATGGAGGGAGAGAAACACAGCAAACCTTTTGTCCTGCCGCGGTGTCTGAGGACGAGGGGACGACACTGTGAGGATGATGGAGGAGAGGAAGTGAAAGAGCAGAGAGAGAGAGAGAGAAACATTGAGTCTGACCCTCACATGACACAACACACACATACACACACACACACACATTTACATAACACAGATGTTGCAGAAGACATTACTGTACACCAAACCCCATTTAAACATTCATTATGTTTATGTAGGCTGCATGTTGTAATGTATGCACTCGCACACACACAACGAACAACAAACCCACATGATTACTATAATATCTCACGCACCCCTCCGGCTGTATTAAATATGATTTTAAACTAAATTATTTAGAAACACCATCTGGTTCAAATGTGTTTGTTTGTTTGTAAAAATCTATATTTCCTACATGGGGCATATTCTCTGTGCTGTGCCTGTGGAGCTTTGTTTCAGCTGGGTCAGTGAATTCCTTTAAACAAATATTTTCATGAAAACAACATTTAAACTTCTTAATGTGTTGCTCTTCAGTCGTGTCTTAGCTTTTACTGCTGCTTTTCTATCGTTGATGTTCTTGCTGCTTTTTCATGCCTTTTATGTCTGCCCGTTCAGGACACGTCCACATGGATAGTCCAGGTACGAGAAAATATTCGAACCCTAATAATGTCATCAGCTGATGTCACGAGTTGGAAACACATCAGCATTTATCCAGGAAGGGTCCAACAAAACATGCTGCTGCAGTTGCATCACTGGAAGCGTGGGATCCACAGTTTTGAGATCACATGGGGACTAAAAGTCAGACCCTTGAGATGACGATGGAGAGGATGAACTTTATCGTCCTGATGATGATGATCCCCTGAATTTCCCATTTGTGCCACTGTGAGATTAACATTTTGGTCACGAGTGAAAGATTCTGCTGCTCGGCCGTTGATGCCACTTAGTATGTTGGTGCTCTTCAGTGTTTAATGAGAGTCACAACAACAACAGCCAACATCGCTCCAATGACAATCAGGCACAATCAGGCAAGTGTGAACGACCGTCAGCGTTGTCACATAAGGTCAAGTGTGAGGTAGTAGTGTGTTGTAGGTGGGAGACAGGTGATGAGGCCTCCTCCTCCTCCTCAGGCGAAACGTCTTCAAGAATCAACCAAGTCCAGCAGCCTTTGGTTCAACCCTTACTTGAATCTCATGACCTGATGACTGAGAACCTTCATGGTCAACATGTCTTTGTCTTTGCGATGGCGTCGACTCAAAGCACAGCAGCCTCACAGCTCGATGTTATAATAAAGCAAATATCGTGTTGCGCCTGGACGATTTATTTCCAGCAGCAGCTTGTACACAGTGGGTGTGGAAATGACTTTAGACTATTTATTTTAAATTATTTCATCACTTCGTGTTTGTACACCTGCAAGCGAGGAGTCTTTGTCTTTTTGTCAACTCGTCTTTATATATTTTTTAATAAAACTAAGCCAAGTCTCCAGTGGACGTCCATTATGGCAGCAGCTGTTTTTCCTAACAGCAGATCTGTGACACAAGTTTGCCTCTAAACCACTTAGCAAATGTTATTCCTGGTAAAGACTCGATGCCAATTATCTCATTAAAATGAGATATTAGTGTGATTAAATAAGGGATGAGGAGAGCTGCGATTGGCTGAGGGGAACAGATCAGGACGAGGAGGAACCGGAGGAGAGATGAATCCTGTTAAGGTGGTATTAATGTTCTTAAGCATACTGATAGCTGATGTGTGTGTGTGTGTGTGTGTGTGTATACTGTATGTGTGTGTGAGACAGTGCAGCAGCGCTATAGGCTCATTAGGCTACAGGGGAGAATAGCTAAAAGGATTAGACCGACATGGATTATTCACGCATGAAATACTGGAACGGAGGAGGTGGAGAGAGAGAGAGAGAGAGAGAGAGAGAGAGAGAGAGATGGAGCTGAATATGTAAGAGAAGTTGAGAGTATAAATATGTATGTCGAGGAATATATGTGGCGAAGAGATGAAAAGAGGAAATGGCAGAGAGAAGCAAGGAGACGAGGAGGAGAGCTGGGGAAGTGGAGGACGAGAGAAGATGAGGTCCCAGATTTAAGATGGAGCTCGAGATTGAGAAATCTGCGTGGCAGAATGAGGAGGTAGAGATGGACGGAGATAGATGGGGAGAGGAGAGGATGACAGACGGGGATATGAACTCAAACAGGAGAGATGTGAGAGATGGGAGGCAGGAGATGGAAGCAGAGCAACATGGGTAAAAAGAACAGACATGAGAGACAGAGAGAAAGAGGAAGAACTGAGTTATGGAAAGATGGTAAGAGAGGAAAATAAATGAACGTCTTTCCAGCTTATCCTGATGTTTAAGCGTATTTCAACAATTTTTAAAATTATCTTTTAAAAACATAATATATAAAACATACATAAAAACAGAATGCAACCACTGACAAACAAACTGTTCCTGAGTCCATGTGTTAATCCCCTTCATCCAATCATGTGTTTGACAAAGTGTTGAACCTGGAAAAGAGCGCATGAAATGATCCAACCTTAGGAAATAAATGGCAGATGGATGCACATTAGTATCCTGATTTTGAGGCTAATCCTGGTTTTGAACTATGATTATTCTTATCCCTGTTTATATGATCAAAACAGTATCCAGATTTCTGATTGCTTCTGTGCATGTTTGTCTTGATTCCTGCAAATCTCAGCATCTCATTTCTGTATAAAGAAAAATACACTCAAAGTTTTTTGTTGTGTAAATGTGAAAATTATTTACAACCAAAATCTTGAATCATTCACATGAAAAAACAGGTCATATTCATGTTGCTTTTATCTCTAATACAGACTGTGGCATTTTAATCTAAGTTCACTGATTAAACATGGATCAGATCTGAGCTTTTACTCCAGTCGTGTGAAGAATCGGACAGTTGTATTCTAATAACTCCCGGCCTGACACATCACCAGTTTCCGAGCAGATCTTTGATGCAGGTAGTCCATAGAATGATATTAAGGTGCAGATTAGCATCAGTGTTTCGGAGCTGGGGGACGGTGAGATGAAGCAGCAGCTGACTGTGGTAAATTAAAGGCACGCTGATTGGCTCCCGAGGGGCCAAGGGAGAAGTGGAGTGGTTTCATTTTAACTGGTCATTTACTCGAATGACGTCCTTCTCTCAGATGATTACTGGAAATTGCCACAATGCCAGTTCTTCATGCTCCACACACGCTGGTCGTGATTAACACCAGAGTGTCACTCGGTGATTGTGTCTTTTTACAGGCGGAAAAGTTTTGCAGCTAATGAAGACACATTTTGTTTGGGAAGATGTAGGAGCTTTTCCTGATTTTAGAGCTAGTTTTAGTTAGTCCTAAAACCTGGAAGTGTCAAGATAAAATACAACATAAATGATCAAATTAGCCCAAACATTGGGCTCATGCCACACCGCAAGGTTTGGACCCAACATGGTGGTGGAGAGTTAAGGCGTGTCCACATGTCGAAGACCCAGCGAGCAATACACTGAATTCCTCCTGATGGCCAACGGCAGCTGGACACTATTGTGTGAATGAAAAAGCGATGCAGTTTGTGTTGCATCACAGATGAGGATGCAACAGTGATTGAACTTCATGAATCACGCTTTTGCAGAATCATCCAGTATTGATGTTCTTGTGTGGTTGAAGCTGCCTTCTCCACCTCTTATCTGTTGAGACTGAGTCACTAACTTAATTTTGGTCTTCCTCTTCCTAAAACGACACCAAACAGAAGCTCTTTAACCAGAACAGCTGCTGACTGTCTGTCTCACAGGTGCTGATCCGACCACACTGACTTTGCTGTTACATATCAAAACGTGGGAGTGAGTGAAAACATCTGTCCGGCTGCACAGATGTGAGCCAGCAAACCTCTGGTCGCACTGCCTCCGACTCCAGCGTCCGCCCGGCCTCAGTTTCAGCCGCAGTCGTGTGTCTCATCACGAAGCCGACGCAGCTGTGACGGAGACACAAAGGGGGAGGGAGAGAGAGAGATGGTGGGGCAGGAGACGGGGGATGGATAGATGGGCTGCGGGGAAGGGAGGAATAAAGAGGGAAAGAAGGAGAGAGATTGGGGAAGGGCTAAAATCAGATATTGACAGAGGATGATGGAGAACAGGAGAAGACGGGCGGGGGACTTAAATAACCGAAGGTGAATGACATCTGAGGACAATAGGTGAGGAAGGCGAATTACACACACACACACACACACACACACACACAGAAAATGATCAATGACACGGTCAAATATTTGGGGAGAACAGCCGGGGTTCACCTTATGCTGCGTCTGTCGCCCGGTGGAGCCGTCTGGCCGAGCGACACAGGCGTGTATAACAGAGAGAGAGAGAGAGAGAGAGAGAGAGAGAGAGAGAGAGAGAGAATGTGTGCAACAGTGACATGCAAATATGTGATGGATGGGATTTTACATAACTGCATGTGTGAAGTTAGGTGTGTGTGTGTGTGTGTGTGTGTGTGTGTGTGTGTGTGTGTGTGTGTACTGTATATGGACATTAGCACGTTTGCAGAGAGCGGCAGCTAATCTGTTTATGCAGTCAGAGCTCATCTGGCTCCGAAAACCCACAAATAAATATTTAAGTCTGTCTGGCTGCTGCTGCTTTTCATGACTTGTATAAAAAAAGCACAAGAAGCAGCACTTTTTAAAAATGGGTTTGTTCTTTCTCAGACTTCACAATGTGATGTGTGTTTTTTCTATTTGTGTGTCTGCAGCCTTTACTCACTTGTACCTGGATTTGGTCGTGTGTGTGTGTGTGTGTGTGTGCATGTGTTTGTGTATGTTTGTTGTGTGGGTTAAGGTTAGATTTAGGTTAAGGTCAGGGGTCGGAGGTCAGTTTTAGGGGTCAGGCATGTAGTTGTGATGCGTTGGCCCTTAATTGACAAATAGTCCTACGAAATGAATCTGGAAATATAAAAAGGCCTTATTTCATTTCATTTCCATGTTGGTGCTTCCACCCTGTTTGAAGAACCAACAAGATTAGTTAAATTAGATAATTAAAGGATTAAAAGGCAAAGCTTTGTTTGCAACAGAAGATTTGCACATGACAAGAACAACACAGAGTCCTTGCATTGTTCTTCATAATAGCTGTTGATATAGCTGAGTGGATGTTGGAGACGTGGAAAGACTGAAAACATGAGGGACAAAGTCTGGATGAACTTATCGGTCTGATTCAGTATAAAACCACATTGAGTCAGTTGGCATATTAAGCTATATTTTCACTCGCTTGTTCGACTTTCTCTTGCTCTTCTCAGGACTAGTCTCAAAGTCACATTGTCATCCATCGTCCTGAAGACAAGCTGTAGACACGTTGCTGCCGTCTTGAGGTTTGCCTTTGAGCAGTCAGTGATGTTCAGCTCCAGACGTCATCCTCATTGATGCCTTTCAGAGTTTAATAAAAGGACTTTCTGTGTGACAGGAATTTCAGTCCAGGCGTCAAAACTGGACCCAGGATCCAGAGTTCATGAGTTCACACACACATTTTAAAAAACCTTCCTGTTTATCGAGAAGAAAACCTGGGCCTCGTGTCTGTGTGTGTTATCTGTGTGTATCCTTGTTGTTTGTCCTGTGGTTGTTGGGAGGGTTTTTGTGTTCGATATCTCCGTGTGCGCTGTGTGTGTTCACACATACCCCATCATACAATCGAGCTCCTCGGAAGCTTACACATTTTTCATTATCGCCGCGTTCATCCTCAGCCTCTCTTCACTTCTTCTTTCTCTGCGGCTCCAGTCGCTTTCTTTTCTAAGGAAAATGTGAACCTGCTAGTTTCTGAGGGAATGTGGTTCGATCTTATCGAGCTCTCAAGGACGTACTAAAAAAAAAAAAAAAAAATCACACTTTATCACCTCTTTTTTAACATGCAGAACATAAAATGCAGAATAGTTGTAGAGTGACATGTTTAGTTATTGATAAAAGATTAACGCTCAGAATGCACTTCTCTCATTCTCATCTCATCTCATCAGACGAGAACTAACAAACACACACATGCAAACACTGCTGGAATTAGCAGAACTCTTTCAAGCGATAGCAGTTTCTCTCAAATGTTCATAAATAAATATAGTAATCATGTATAAAACTACAAAATAACCTAAATAAGACTTTTATGTGAACGTCTGTCAGAATAAGCTTCTTAAAAATTGGTTTGTTAGAAAATGGAGTCAAATATTTTTCCAGATATTTTCCAATTATGTCTAAACAGCGCCTGTTTTCCAACCGTGTTAATTATATATTTTTCCATCAAAGCAGAAAAAGTAAAGGATTTGCAATGTTGGCCAACTTATTAGCAGCAGAACTGAATGCGATGAGAATAACTGTCCACGCTCGCAGTCATTCAGAAGGGAGCGAGCCATCAGCCGAGCCGCTCTCGGTGTGAGAGAAAGTGTTTACTGCCAAGGGGAGAAGAAGTGTTATGAATGGCAATGTGTGTTTTGGCGAGGAAAAGGAGCAATCGGGCTCCAAACTGAAGCAGAGCTGCATTTTAATTCCAGGGTTTGCTTCAATGTAATCCGGCTCCGTCGCTTGTACAAGATGTGCGGTGATGTTTGGTGTGAAGGTGATTTCAGATCCTCATTCAGATGCAAATGTTTAGTTTTGTTTTTACTTTTGCCAACGTTAGCTTTGCTGTGTGAGCTTCTTGCTGCGTGAGGAAACACAGGAGACATTCTGAGGCTGAATGTGTGTGACAGGTGCGTCCGAGGGTCTTCTCTCTCCTCCCTCGGGGGGCTCCCTGAGGTTAATTGTCCTGGTCAGAAACAACAAATTAGCCCATCCCCACATTGATAGGTCAGTTTTTCAATTTCCTTCCTAATTGGTGAGGTCAGGACGACATGGCGTGGAAGTGATTCAACATCATCTCCTGGGGGGCTTCACAGGGATCAAAGAAGCCCCTCTGGGTGCTATTGGCTTTTCATCTCTCAGGGTGACATGTCAGTGTGTTTGTGTGTGTGTGTGTGTGTGTGTGTGTGTGGTGTGGACAAGTGAAGATGAATCCCCAATGATTCCTGAGGGAAAGCTCCGCAGCAGCCGATGATAAAACAATTCATCAGGTAAACTAAAGATCGTGCATAATATCATGTTTATATCCACACACACGACACACGATTCCCTAAACGCGGCATTATTAGAAAATAAGGACACTGACGAACATGAAACCCAGCCTTGACATATGAATGAAATTTTCATCAAATCTGGCAATTTATTCTTTGGGTTTATTTTGAATATAAAAAACTGAAAATAGGATAAAAATACAGTCAACACTATAAAAACATGTTTAATCATTGGATTTGAAAAAGTTTCCAAGTCCTTGTAAGAAATTCAAACATTTATAAACAACTCATTTAGATGCTGCTGGTATTTTCTGCTATGGACGCGCGACATGGTCCTGAATTAGTATGATGATATGGCAGAGTATTTTTGCAATGACGATATATTTGACGACATGACAAAATACTGAAGACCATCTTTGGTTTACGTCTCATCATAGTTGTTGAGCTCTATAGTTGTTGTGCTTCTGCTGCAGGTGGTGAAATAAGTCTGTTGTTTCGCCTCTTTTGTTTGTCAGCCATGTTTCATGACAAGGCTTTTTTTTAAATTATCATATTGAAAATTATACCAGTATTATCCTGAACAATATGATATGGCACAAACCTATGTTCTGCCCACTTCTCTCTACATAATATATAACATAAAAACTACGATTTTTCACATCACAATTATTAATAATCGGTTCAACCTGATCTGCTGATTCAAAAAATCTGGGAATTACTTATTAAACAAAATAAAAATATAACAATCAAAAAGAGATGTCAATCAACAAGAAGCAGACACAGCAAGCTTAAAAATAAAAGGACGTATCATACTGTGTTCATATCCAAGATCTATATAACGAGTCCAGCAGACAGGATTTTTTCTCTTCTCATTTTTATTCGTCCCAACTGTTGTTTTCCGTCACAGACACAAAAACACTCGCCCTGCCGAAGCCCGATGCTCGATGCAAAGCAGTGATAGATCGTTGCTAAAATTAGCCTGTGTTGTCAGAATTTTCAGTCGACTTTCTCGTGGTCGTCTCTCCTGGAAGAAGGCGAACGCAGCGTTTCCTGACGCCTGCAGTGGCTCATAAACTGTCTGTTCCCAAATCAAAACACCCTCAGCCGCTCACAGGATCCCATTTAGTTTGAAATGCCTCTAAATACCCTTCAGACAGCCTTCCTCATCAATCTGATGCCATAATCCATCATTATGAATGCAGAGTGGGAGGCTTTGATTCAAGGAAATGGCTCCTTTTGTTTCCTGATGAAAAATAACTCGACGGCTGTGACTTTCATACAGTCGATGAGTGATGGTTCGGAGCCGAGAACAAAGCGGCGGGAACGGTATTACTCACATTTCAGCTGGTAGGTTTGAGGCTTTCACAAATAACGCGCGGCCTGACGGGAGGGCGGCCTCTTCGCTTCATCACGGCTTTATGTCGGACAGGTTTTAGCTGCTGCATCTGCGGGATACGTCTCGACGCTTTTTACTTTTTAATGCCCCAGACCCGCTGCGTTCCCAGCCGTGCTGAGCTTAACATGTTCTCAAAACTGAGGATTTAAAAATTAAAATTTAAAGTATTTATATATTTTAACAGTATTTCTTCCATCCACAGAGAGAGAGAGAGAGAGAGCTTTGCACAAAGCTGACAATAAAATGCACATTGTGTAAAACACACGCTTCCTCAGGGTGAAACCTTTTAAATTGGGTCTAAAAGCTTCTAAGCTGGAGGATTACTCGTTTTTAATTACTTTAGATTTAGCAACAGCTGAATAAACTTAAGTTTCCACATTGATAAACTAACCGATCAGTTTAAGTCTATCTGAAAGCTTTTCATAATAAAGTTTACAAATCAGAATAAAGAAGAGTTGAAAGAGGATTTAAAAGCTTAACTTTCCCACCTCAGCAGATTTAAATGTGTTGGGGAGTAAGATTTGGAAAAGATGATTTATTTCATTTAGGTTAAGCAAGAAAGCAAAAACGAGAAAAACGGGACAAAGGTGCAGCACATCAGGGCGGAGCAGGTAATCAGGTGCAGGAAGGGTCGAGTCTGCAAAGAGAGGAAGACGTGAGTGACGGCAAGAAACCAGACAGAAACAGAAAACAGAGATTCAAGACTTTACACTTTCCAGGATGAACCTTTCAGACCCAATCATGATCCTATCACCTGTTACCAATGAACCTGTTTACCTGTGGAAGGATCCAAACAGGTGTTTTCAATCAGTCCACAACTTTCACAGTCTTTTGTTGCTCCTGTCCAACGTGTTTGAAACATGTTGCTGCCATCAGATTCAGAATAAACAGATATTTACAACAATCAATGAAGCTGATGATCAAACATTAAATATTTTGTCTTTGTGCTGTTTTTAATTGAGTATATGTCAAAAAGGATCAGGGCTGTAAAAACTAAAGTGCATTAATGTTGATGCTAACAACTCTGTCTTTTCCACTTGAACTCACGTCCCCCACAACTATTAGAACAACTAGAGACAGCGACAGTAAATTTGCATCTCCATCATATGAGAGTAAAACTGAGGGGGAGAAGCTTTAAAGACTTCCTCCTCCAGCCTGGTGTTTTCACTTATGTTGCCTGAAAAGACCTCAGGACTGTGTGAACATGTGCAAACTGCTGATTGACGTCTCTCTCACTGTTGACTCTGTTGTTGCACCTGCTTGAGAAACAACATTATAATTCTTATCGGAGGAGGGTAGATCATGTAATTCCCAGCACAGCTTCCACCTGAATCGAAGTCTAATCAGCCGAGGGATCAGACAACACCTGTGTGAGTGTTCAGAGCCTTTAAAGAGAAAATGTTTGATGAGCATTTATTCTCTTTATCGTCAAAGTCTCTGTGCTACATCACAGCTGCTTGGATGAGAGTAACGCTAAGGATGAAAAAAGTGAATAACTTAAGACTCGAGCCCGACCCTGAGCAGAAAGGTCGAGAGCAGATAGCGTCAGATTCCTGAAGACTTTCTCCTTCAACCTTCTTTTATCAGCGTTGAATGACTTCGTCTTCATGTGGAGAACATCAACGCTGACACTTGTAAGACTCAAAGCAGAGTCATCAAATGCTCTTATTTTTAGCAGACAACAGCTGAAATATTTAGTTAATATAATAATGAAGAAGCACTTCTCAACACCCTCCACAAACCTGCAGAGCATGTTGGCTTCTTGCTCTTTCAGGTTCGGCCTCAACAGAGAGAAAATCTGGAGACGTTTCAGCTTCTCAGCAGTAAATACATCCTTATTTAATGTAGTTCTGGACCCATCAGTGACGTTTGAGGGAGTCAGTTTGGTTTTCTTCCACAAACAAACTGAAAATGTGACTGAATAAATCAAAGGAAGTGTTTGGATGAGAGAATGGAAACCCGACAAACTGTCAAAACATTTCACCCCCAAATTATAAAAGGAGGGAAAATAATGTCGAGAAATAAATCAAGCAAATAAAGTGGGAACAGAAAGGAGCCTTGAGGATTTAAAATAACAAAAAACTTGTGTTTGTCGGATATACATATAAACTCTGAAGCGCCACTGTGGCGTCATCTTTTGAGTTTTAATAGATTGTGGTGGCGGCATTAGAACTCGTATCAGTATTCAAACACACACACGATTATAATCATCTAATCAAGTGTCCTCTCGTCTGGCTAGCATCCTCAACGAGCTCTCTGCATTGCTAATCAGCTAATTATGGCTTACTGCGGATGCCAGATTAGCACGGTAAACAAAATATGGCGGATGTGGCAGGAGGAGGCGCCGGAGGACGTCGGGCTCAGGGGAAGAGGAGGAGGACGGAGAGACGTGGAGGTAGATTATGAACTGAAAAAGTGGAGGAGAAAGTTTGACTGTGGTGATGACAAACCACCTGTGCATGTTGCAGAACTTCCTGTTCTCATGAAGGCACCAAAGCAAACTGGCTGAAGTTTGATTTACTGTTTTTACACTGCAGGATTTCACATGTCTGACTTTACCATTAGTCCAGCAGGAAAAGCACAGGTGTAATTGATAACGTTAAAAAGACATCAGCTCTGAAAAAGGCCAAACTGGGACCTTAAATGAAAGACAGCCATCGTTAATGTTATTAATTACACCTGTGCTTTTCCTACAAAGTCAAAATGTCCACTGGTGATTATTAAGGCTTTTGTTTACTTGCTTCCTTACTTCATAATTGATTTAAAGGCTGGGTCACTTGATCTGCAGTCTGCTGTGTGTACGTTGTGTACAGCACCCTGACGCTATATTTTCTCTAACAGGAAGTTGTGTCAGGCGTTGGTTTCTTTTTACTTATAAAACCTTTAATGGCAACATGCGATCATCCATCACTTCCTTATTAAACTAATCAAATCAACTGGTCTCTTTTTGACCTGTCCAAGTTAATTAGGGATTAGATTGGGAATTTTACTACACACATTAAAACACAATTGTACCTGTAGGTGAATTTGCTCTACTCTTTATTGTTTTAACTGTTGTTGTTTTCTCGTTAACTATTTTTTGCATTTATTCGTTTGAACTCTTCTCTCGACATCACTGGAAACGAGGGCGCGTCCTCGGTGGTTCGTCGTGATTTAAATGAAGGTCGAATGAATGAATGAATTTTTTATGTTTTGCATGTGTGTGCAGTAGTAAGAAGTAGTGGTTGCAGATTTGCATATGACAGAAGAGTGAATTATCGTCCTTGCCGGAGGTTTGTGATTTCCGAGCGTCCTTCGAGCTCTTTCTGTTACTAGTGCCGAACGCAGGTTTGCACTGTGGACAGGAGAGTAATACATGTCTCGTTTGGACGCCGAGGTCATGTCTGGCCGACGTAGCTCAATAATCAAGCCACCTCTTAATGCTAAACCTTCCTCACCAATCATCATCATCTTCGATCGCTCTCTCTTTGTTTATCCCCTCAGCTCTCCTCGTCCCTCGTCCCCCTCCCCTCTGTATCACACCACTTCTCGCTTTCTTCTTTGTTTTCCAGGCCTCTTGTTTTCGCATTTTCCGTCTCTGGCAGGCTCTATCAATTTTTAATACGGCTGCCAGTATTGGACGTGTCATCAGCCTGGCAGTAGCCTCAGTGTTTGGCCCCGCCGTGAAAGCCTGTTGTTTCTTTTTTTTTTTTTTTTTTTTTTTTTTTTTTTGCAGATGTAAAAGCTTTGGTTTTGTCTGATTTGCCTCACGCAGCAGAGACCTCACTCCGAGCCGCCGTCGGGCCCCAGAGCCGAACATCGAAGGAAGTCGTGACACTGAGGAAAGTGGTTTTACGGCTCTGGTGATTCTCTGACATGTTGCTGACTTCTCTTTATGAACCAAGATTGTTGCTAAGAAGTCCCTCTGCTCTCTGTCTGCGGTTTAATCCGTCGCCTTGTGAAATTAGGTTATGGAATCTCATATCAAACAAAAATGGAACCGCGGGGACGTATGTGAATGATTTTAATGGGTAAAATAGGACGTCTGTTAGTCTGTCTCTGTTAGTAAAGACAACTCCAACTCCATAAAAGTTGTGCTGTGCAAAATGTTGATAAAATCAGATGTTGATGGTTTTCAACATTTCATATGTCGTCTTTGCATTTTAAATTAAATATTGAGTTCAAATGATTTACAAAGCGTCAAATTCTGTTTTCATTAACATTTTACACAACCTTTTTGGAAGTGGTTTTATTTGTACTTGAGTAAATGAACTATTTCTCTTTTCAGTCCTAATCATTTTTTACCTGACAAGACATCTTTCATTTCACTTTTTTTAAATTTCATGATTCATTTATACAGTGTGAAACTATACAGGACCTGGAAATTGAAACTGACCAAGACAAACACTTTTATGGACTGGATGTTGGCCTCCACAAAACCTTATTGGTGCTCTGTTAAACCCTGTTGCACCGAGCGCTCTCTTCCTATTGGGCCATACAATGAAATGTTTACAACACGTGTGTAGAGACACCGCCACCGGCTCATCCGTCTCAGAGACAAATCCATCTCCTGTGTGCGATGCTCTTTCCCTCCTTACAGTCGGCAATAAAGTCGAGGTCAGCGGCTCCTGATTGTGTTTGCGGCTCGGTTTATTGGGACGGCCGAGAACGGGGCAGGTGTTTCATGAATCAAACCACTCGCGTCTTTAAAAATTCAGCAGGGCTTCATGCATTTTAAAGTGTATTTATATCTCATAAAATATTTGAAAAATGCATCTTGCAGGCAGCACTTCAGTCCGCTGAGTCCGATATGAGAAATTCTAACATCTGCATCCCGCAGTGTGCACAGTCTAAGGTTATTGAGTTTCCCAAGCATCAACAGGAAGCCGGTGAACACGACAGTCTGCTGTCAGTGACAACCACATGGTGAATCCTGATGTTAAACATCTGGGCCACTGGGACATGTGACAACAGCAAAGACCTCTGGGAACTGTTGTTTGAATCTATTGATGGGCTACAGAGTAGAAACAGTGAAGAACAGTATATGAAGACAAAATCCAAAACTCACATCCCAAAAGTAAAATGACACTTGGTAGACAGACAGATAAAAGTATAAGAGCAGGAGTATGTGCTGTCATAAAGTATAACTGTGTTTGGCATTTATGAAAGAAAAATGTGATAATGGTTCTTCTAGCTCGGGGGCGAGCTGTTATTGAAGTTACAGGAGGAATTGAGTTTGAGTTGAATGTTTGTGTTCACTGATTCTGCAATGTTACTGGAAACATCTGAGACTCAGGTGCAGAGAAAGACACAGGACACGATGTACAATTCAGTCAAACACAAGGAAACACAATGAACATGAGGCAGAACAAAGACAATCTGGCAAGAAGCAGAGAGAAGAAAGAAACGGGACTATATTTATATGCAGGGTTGAGTGAGGGCAGGATGAGGTGCAGGTGAGGGAGCAGGTGTGATTCATCAGGAGCAGGAAGTAAAACTGCAGCAGGAGCTGAAATGAGATGAGACATTAGTCTTCAATATATAAATAAAGATAATTGGAAATACAAAACGCACAGATTAACATAATGTTTCAGCTTCATTGTCTGAGGTTGTTTTGCTCGTGTGAGGTTCATCACATGGACATTCACATAATATAAAGAGCGAGTACACCGACACACAACTTCCTGCCTTCTCCGACCTGAGCAGGCCTCACAAATCCACCTGACACTAACCTTCAACTAATTCTACCATTAAACCAAAATCAAGTCTCCGACAGCACTTTGATGAAGTGTGGACCGGACGAACCGTCCTCACTCTGCAGGTCTAACTGTGATTCATGAGACAGCGCGGCCGTACAGGAGCTCACCTGTTGAACGCAGCGGCGCTGTTCATCACCCTGCACTCGCTGTAAACAAGTGGAGCGTGACAGAAACAGCGGCCGGCTCAGGTCGCTCCTGCACTTCTGCTCTTCTTATCAGTTTCCTTCAGTTCAACCCAACTGAAGTCAAACACGCTTTAGTTCATTTAGAAAATTTACCGGTTCTATGATGTTGCCTCAGGCGCTGATAGATATGTCGCAGGCATCAGGATTTATTTACCATCTGATTCACTCACTGTGAGGTGTGTAAATATTCAGAAATGATATATACTAAATATACTAAATATGCATATAGAAGTTTTGCATTGGTGCTGTTGACAAGAAGATTTTAAAAAAGGGATTTTTTTTGTTAAATATGCTTTGTAATAAAGTATATTTGATAAAGAAAAAGCAGTGGAATAAATTCTGTGTTGATTATCTTCACACTAAACATGTGTTTCACATGATTTAAAATCAGATATCTTTGTGTTGTTGGATCTGCTGTAACGCACACTGTACCTCCCTGAACCCTGAAACAAGCTGCCGTCCAGACAGCGCCGGCGTCGGCGTCGGCCATATTTCCCATCAGTCTCGTCGCTCGCAGCGTGTTGACTCGTTGGCCGCGGCCTCGTGCCGTGTTTGTCGTGCCAGGACCGAGAGGACAAACAGTCTGCTGTTGGCCGATTGCTACTGTTGCTGGCTGGGTCTGCCCGGTTTACCTGAAGGTCAGCGGCCTGTCAGGGGGTGAGAGGGAGAGCGAGGATGAGGTAATATGATGGTGATGAATCATGTTTGGGAAGAAGGCCAGAGTCATCATAGGTGGGTTAGTGTGTGTGATGATGGCTGCTGTAATCCTCCTGTGTTGTACTGTGAGGGGAGACTGCAGTGTGACAGCTCACATTCCCACCTGTCACCCTCAACTCCAACTTCCTGTCTCACACACACACACACACACACATAATCATCAACTCCAAAGTGCTTCAATAAGTTTCTGTCTCTATCGATCTGTTCTGCATCCATTTACCGAGACATGGCCGGAGTACAAACACGGACGCTTCAAGCAAAGTGGATTTCACATGCTGTATTCCAACACATCATCGAAAATACTAATCCAAGCATCAGCTGCACTTCGACACAAAAAGCGATGTCAGAGCAGGGAACAACCACAGACGTATTAAAGGAATACTCCACCAGAAATATTTGAGTATTAAATACTTTTATTTTGAAAGGTGGCTCATGGATTCCAATGGATAAATGATAAACACTTTTTAAACAGCCCCTCAGCTTCATTCACTTGACCACCAATGATTTTTTTTTTTTCCATGAATATTTAAAACTCAAAAGATTGATTTTGGTTGAGCATTCAAGACAGTTAGATACTGTTTTCTTGGAGTTTGTATAGAATAAATTAACACAACCCTTTTATATTAACGAAGAAGTGATACAATATCAGCGCCATTTTCACGCAACAATCACACAGACTTTAAAACGCCATTGGCAATTAAGCTTAACAAAGACACAGGAAAATGTTTTTTTCTAAATAACCATGTTTTCATTTTTTCCAGCTGAGAGAAGCTTTTCTTGGTGCATTGCATTCTGGGAGAATAGTGTACGTCAGCAGCACATTCATCAAGGCGTTTTTATGACTTCCCTTGTCACAGTATGACACACTAGATACTCAAATCCTGCTTATACACATTGTGTAGATGGAAGTGGGACGCAGCTTCAGCAGCACCGTGTCCGGCTGTATTCCTACACTCTGGGAAACAAGAGAGTGTCAGCTGTCAGCTTAAAGGGTCTCCTGCTGAATCACCTTCAGGATGAAGGGCAGGTGTTTAAACTCCGCAGGGACCGAAAAACTCATGTTGAGAACGTGTAACTGTGTCACGCAGGTTCTGAGCGAGCTGCACTTCTTTGAGCAGCTGCACTCACACCATCACTCCTCGCCACTTACCAGCGTATATAATGGAGTCAGCATATGCTCTGCCCCTGCACACACACACACACACTTGACAATCACACTCACACACACACACACACACACACACACACACACACACACGGAGGCTACTCAGCAGGACATGTGCTGACACTTTTCCCCGGGGCCCAGCGTGAACTGTACACTGCACACATTCATATGGACACATTTACATACAGTATATCACATTTACATTTAGCTGATGCTTTCTTTTACAATGACTCACTGTACAATGAGTATGAGTACACACACACACACACACACTTGTGGACGCTAACACAAAGAAACAGATACACACATATAACAAATGGCTCCAGCTTGGACCTGCTGCTTTTCCCTCGACGCTATCGCCTGTGTCCCCAGGTGGCACATCTGAGCTGACATGTCAGTGTGTGTGTGTGAGTGTGTGTGTGTCCTTGTGCGTGCGACAAAAAATGACACCAGATGACCTGAGATCGTGTGTATGAAGAGGAAGGAAGTGATACACAAGAACAGAGCGGCTGGTTCACTGATACCTTTTGTTATTTTGGGCGTCTTCATGGTGCGATTCACGTGGCGGTCAGAGGCAGATCTCTCACCTCCTGCATTCTCTCCACCAGCCTCCGTTTTCTTGCAGCCTGATGCAGTGCGGCACAAAAGTCTCGAGATCCAGCGATTAACTGTCACTTGGACTAACTTGTGTTTGCACCGGTGTGAAGCCGGAGTCCACACACACACACACACACACACACAGTGGGTGACATCAGTGTTTACCCAGCCCGTCTTCAAAGACGCCGGGGCTCTGCAGAGCAGGAGGGCAGCGGCATGATGCAACGCCATGCAAGGCATTGTCACACAGCTCAGGGGCCATAATGCACTGCAATGAAACATCAATAATACAAATACATTACACTGACGTGCACGAGCGGCCGTCAAACTGAAACGGAAAATAACAGTTTTACCAGTCAGAGCCTGCAGCTTGTTCCTAAATACATGATAAAAATCACTTTTTAGAAGCAGATCCAACCGATTTAATTAAGACAACTAATTAATGACAGTCTGAAATGAACTGTATGGTTTTAATTTTAGTCTTATTTAGCTTTTACATTGCTGCTGTAGAAGAAGTGCGGCATTTTTAGTAAATTAAAGCTACGAATGTTTTAGTCAATAAAAAATTACATTAATCATGCAACATTTTCTTATAATAACTGAAGATCATACAGCTCTGTTACTAAATGTGCTGAATATATTTTACCATCTCATTATAAAGTTATAAAGTTCAGTCTACCATCAGGAGCATTACTCAGCCTGTGAAAACAGTTGTGTAATAATGTCTTCAGTGGCTCCGGAAGTCTAAAATAAAATCAAGTTAAGTCTTAAAAATAACTCTGATGGTGTCGTGCGGTGACGTCATCGTGGTGATCTCGACTGGAGACTTAAATATTTTAACAGAAAGGCTGCGTCACAAACTGAAAGTGTGGAGACTGAAGTGCATTTAGGAGGCAAAAGGGTCTATTTAAAGATGCTGGTATGGAAAATGTAGGATTCATGGATTTATTTTTGCAGCTTGTCGCTTCAGGATAACTTGACCTCTGCTGCTTTCTGATTGTGTCTCTGTCATTCCTCCAACTTTTAGAAAGTACAAAACTTATCTTCCTTATCGGTTGATTAGCTTTCACCTGTTTCATTTATGCTTCCTCATTAGTGGCTCATGCATCAGCTGATTGTCTGACTCGTAGCATGAAATGTATTCAGACAGGTTTACAGACGGATGCTGGTGTTTGCTCCTGGTTCCTCCATCAACCCAAACTCTTTTTTTATGTGTTGAAAATCTTGATATTGTTGACGTTAATGAGGTCAAATGTTCACGTGTGTTTGTTAAGGAGACGTCAAACCTAACTGCATTTGCAATAAATGACCATTTCCTGGACAAAAAGCGCCTGAATGGAATCTGTTTAAAATGCAGCTCTCAGCAAGCAGCTCTCGTTACAGCGAATTACTGTTGTTATTAACATGGACTCAGCGGGTGTGTCACCTCACGCTACACCGCTAACAATTTTCAGGATGACTTTGAAACAAAAATAATACACAAAAACAAGGTAAGACCACATGTGGCTCATTTGCTCCAACATGACCAAGACAAATCAAATTAATCCAGGAACTAAGTGTAATTAACTCCCAGCAGAATTTAACAGTAGGATTAATGGGACACCTTCACTGGTAAGTCTTGTGTGAATCAACAGGAAACCATACATACTGTTTATAGCAAGCAACACTTCTCTCAGGTCTGTTCCTAAAATACCTGCAGGCTGTGCTCTCTGTTCCAAATACATGTCAGCGAATCCACTGTGAACTATTATCTGTCCGTTTGTGGCCGTCCTAAGAGGACCAGTGGATTAAAGCAATTTATGATAGCGCCGCTCCAATTTCACCCCCCGCAAAACTTTTCTGTCAATCCCCCAAACTCAGCCCAAATCCAGTTTACTGACTCTCCTATAAAATTGGAGAAGGTGTCCAGGGTGATATTAAAGGCGCTATCTGAGTATAATGCATCAATATATATTTATTAAAAAAGCTTGAGGGGGAAATTGAATCTTTCCGGTGTTGTATGCCAAGTGAGCTAAATTAAACTTCTCTCCATGGGCAACTACTGGAATCCAACGTATAATGGGGTGCAGCCGCAGAAAGAAACTCGAGTTGACGTTACAAGGCAATAAACTGGGCCTTGGTTTTTATTATAGAGAAGCGTCAGACTTGGCTGCCCTTCACAAAGAGCATCTAATTGGATCTAATATTACATGTAAAAAATGTTGAGTGTTGTGGGTCAAAGGATCGCAGCAGTGGCTAATTCAAGATGGAGGAATTAATTTTAAGGCTCGAGAATATGGGGCTAAACAAGCAGTCTGCTAACAGTCAACCCCACCAGGGCATCATTCATCGCAATTATGGCTAAAAATCTTGTGGCGGCGATGAAGCCTCCCCATAATCACAGCGAACAGCTCCCTCTGGGGTGTGATGGCTTTTAAATAATTGTTATTGACGCAGACGTACTGACTGAAACACTTTCTTAAAGTCGTGTGAAAGCATTACACTGAAGAAACGAAGGCATTATGTCTTATTAGCTGCCTGGTGAAAAAGTCACACACTGGGAGTTATATTGCACAGCTCAAATAACCGTCTGTAGAAAGTCTATTTAATTCTAGATATTACCTGCAGTAAACAATTAAAGAGAGGTAAATGCAGCTGGTAGTGACTGAACTGCTGGTTTCAATCATGCAAAATGTGTGTCTGAGATATGCATGAATGTAGCACTCTTTAGCAGCTCTCTCATGTTGAGCTTAAATGATCGAAACACATCCACCACATGTCACCAGTTAGCGAAACCGGCTCACAACCAGCTGATTGGATAACGGGCTGCCGTTACGAGAAGCGGAGCGTATCATTGGGTGGGCCAACCCCATTAAGCGCAGGTCATCCAGATGAATGATTAAACAGGCGGAAGGGCGCTCTGGCCAATCAGCAAACAATCAGCCTTTCAAATCAGTATTATGCAAACGAAGCGTCGCAAATTCATCAAAACAACTCTGTGAAAACGCCGCCCGGGGTGAGTGCAGGTAGCGGTGTGTGCATTCACAGTCCATGTACGTACATGAGCAGCAGAAAGCACCTGGAAATAATAGGTATTGTATTTTCAACCCAGAGCGCCGGGTTATTCTGCCTCACACAATAGGCAAGGCAGGCAGGGACATGGGCACGAATGCATTCAACAAAAGAACGGTGGATGATTCAGACGTCACACACACGCAATGAGAAAGAGCTGCTTCCAGTGTTAAACTAGGCAGCTGCCGGCTGTGTGTATTTATGGCCTGATTATTTTAAATTAGCACACAAAAAGACAAATCAAAGCAAGTCTGTAATAATTTGTCTTGAAATAATTGATATTGATCATACTGGATGTCATCGCCTGCTCGTCATCCTGTTGTTGCGTTGCTGCAACCTCTGGCCTCAGAACAACTTAACGGTGAATAAAATGCAGACCGAGTATCAGGAGCTGGAGAGGAGGCTGAAATTTTAACTGGAGCAAAGTATTTGTAGCTGCAAAACGTTCGAGGTAAATGATCAGTTTTCATTTGCTGCCTCGGTTTTTCATTTTGATGATCCTTTAATCCAGGATTATTCAACCAAAAAAAAAAAAAAAAAAACAGCAGAAGCTAAAATAAATTCACATATTTTCCTGAAACTCGAACCACTTTGCAGGCTCACCGTGTCTCAGCTGACAAGCTTTTTTTTAGTCAGTCAGATATCAGGTGAGTCTTCTGCCCGTATTAATGGCTTTTCGTGTTCAGGCGTTCTCCGTGGCCCCATTTTTGCATCCACGCCTGTTTATTCTGGTTTCTTTGTGGGACCTCCTCACATGAGGGCGCTGTCTCCTTCTACCCCCCAGGCCGACGCCTCTTTGAGAGCGGGAGCTAAAAACCTTAAAATGGAATTACAGACTGGCTCTTTGACAGCACAGATATGAGAAGAGATATGAAAAGGCTTCGGGCTCAGCGAGTCTCCTGCTCCCCCACAGAGACGGTGCTGTTCTCTTGGCTGTTGTTTGGAGAACTGATGTCTGTCCTTACGTTTGTTGCCACATCATTAAAATCTGTCACAAAAGCCCTCCTGAACACCCAGCAGGCCTCTGATCGCCCCGCCGCCCCGCCGTCCACACGCCAGCGGGAGGGCCTCGCTCTGAACACCCGAAACACAAACAGGTGCAGCTGGGACCAAAGTGCTCGTTCAACACACGACGGCCCCACTCAGAAAATTAGTATCGCACTTGTTCTGTTTTGGTTCCTCTCTTCAGGTCGTTACCTCTTCTGGAAAACAAACACTACAAGCAACCAAAATGGATTTAGCAGAAAGTGCTTCGCCAAGATTTAGGAGATGGGCTCAGGATTAAGCAGTAATATTTCTGTCATATTTCAGAAATCAAGAGACCGTACAAAACATTTCCACACATTCACAAAATCCATTCACATCTTTTATACGAATCAAGGACAAAATGTTTAAAAGGTAGTTTTTACCAAATGGCCTTTCCTTTGTTTAATCTGCGTTCATTCATTGAAGCCTTGCTGACCTGCACGTTCTTTTCCATCTGCACATTCCTCCGACCCAGAGAGTTATTTAAAACCTCAGTGTTATATTGAGCACATACTTGAAAGGTGAACTATCTCTTAATTAAGCAGCAGCTTTTTAGGGATCTGAAAATCAGTTAAGGAAAAAAATGTTTTTTTAAAAATCAAAGCTGCTTCACATCTACATGCAGAATCAGAGAGAACTTCACTAGTGGGAGCTCTGGAGCAACTGGGATCTTAAAATGACAAGTAATCTATTACTTTTATTGACTATCAGCAACAAAGGAACTGCAGTGTTGGCTGGTTGTTGGCAGACCAGGACAAACCAGCCAATGTCTGGAGCTGACTGATAAACTAATAAATCATGTTGTGAATCCCATAATAATATTGATTAATCTCTTTCATCTCTTTTGCTTGAGAAACAAATATGGTTCAGAGGGTGTGTGTGTGTTGTTCAGGGGTGAAGGAGGGGTCTTGTCGTGAGCTCCTGCGTGTCCCACCCACCCGGCGCTGCACGGCTGCCATATGCTTTTTCGTCTCCGGGTTTATGTTTTTGTTGTTGTTGTTTTCGTGCGCTGTGGTATTTATATTCTGTTCGCCCACCATATCCTGCCCCCCGCTGACGCCTTGGCCTGGTGCGTGGGGTTTCTATGCCAACTCTCACCCCAGGCAGCCGCCCTAATTGGCCAGCGACCGCATCATGGTGAGAAAAATGAGAAAAAAAAAAAAACGGGAGACTAATAACAAAAATGAAAGTCATCTATCCACATATTTTAGCTTAATTAGTGTAGAGACACAAAACAAAACGCTGTGCACAGATATAAAGTGGCTTAATGGTTATTTGCACAAATCCATTTTATTTTATCGTTTCCCACTTATGTTAATGTTCCCCATTTGGTGCATTCTTCATTAATCCATGTCTTGTGGCTTCACTTTTTTTATTTATTCCATGTGTGTGTGTCTCTCTGTGTGTGTGTCTCCTTTGATGGAAGCTGCTCTCCAAAATGCTTTACAGTGAACATGCACAAAGGTAACCTTGATGCCATTAATTTCAGGCAAAATCACATCCAGCGGCTTCTTGCAGAGATTAATTAATTGCATTTATGAGAGTTATTAAACTAAATCAGTTTTTGGAGAAATTCAGAGTCGGCTCTCCACCATGTTTGATCAGTCCCAGCAGAAAATGCAGGGTAGGCTAATGCCCACATGGCACAGCTCCAGGGTATGAAACGTGTGTGTTTGTGTGTGTGTGTGTGTGTGTGTGTGTGTGTGTGTGAGTTCCCTTGAAGACTTTGAAGGTTATTGGCATAGTTACCTCTATTAACCCAGAGAGACGGAGTCCTGTTTACTTGTTAACTTCTGTCCTCGATAGCGAAGCTTACACTTTGTCAAAGGAGTCGTTCAACATTTTGGGAAGACGCTCATTTGCTTTTTTTAATTCGAGATGAGAAGGTCAATATCAGCCTCATGTTTGTATTAACAAAACTAGAGTCATGTCGTACTTAGTCTGGTTTAGCAGAGAGACTGGAAGCAGCTGTCCAGACTCAAAGCGAATCTATCAAAACTTTAGCTGCAACATACTGAAGTTGTGAAGCATATTTCCCAAAATGCTGAACTATTCATTTCTGAATGTGTTGACTGTGGGAGGCTCAGAGCTTCAAAACAAGTTAAAGCAAATGATGAAATTCTGCTGGCGAGTCCTGTTACATATTCAGCAGTAATAATACTACAAAAGTGATCTGCTGAAGTAAATGAATGTATTGACCACAGAACAGTAGTTTGCCGTCTGCTATGACAACATTCATTTTGTTTTGTTTTTTTCCATGAAATGAAAATGAATTATTCATTTTAAAGCTTGTTTTTGGAAGATCAGTGACTTTCCGCTGTTTGTCCTTAGTCTACTGTAAGTTTCATGGCAGTTTTGAGGCTTGAAACTGTTGTGAATGCACATTTTCAGCATTGCATGTGTCAGTCAGTCACTGGCTGAACTTTGTTTTGCAAAATCAAGTCTTGAATGATGAATATAACTCAAGAACAATTGTCCCACTGAAGGGTCTATATGTAAAACTTTAAAATGTAGCTACACTACAATTTTTATGTAACGAAGTAATGTGCATTAACAGTTATTAATTCTCTTGCATGTAACTTTGAGGTCCTCAATATTACTGCAAATACTCAAATACTGTACTGAACTGCAGAGAAAACCAGGCCTTTACTATCTGAAACAGACATAGATTTCTTGGGGTGACTGAAGCTCAGGTGGTAGAGAAGGTCAGCAATTAATCACAGGGTTGTGTCCTCCTTTCCAAATGTCAAAGTGTCCTTTGTGTGGTTATGTGGAGGGGAAAGAAAGTCATCATGGACAATTAGAGACAGGCCTTTATTTCCTCGGACCATTCTTCCATTTGAATTTAGTGTTGATGAAAAATTCCTCCATGTTTATCTGTTTTCTTGATGAATCCGACTCGAGTATCATTCAGCCAGTCAAACCACAATTATTTGAATAAAGTCTTTTATTTGAATACTGACTAATAATACTACTAATACTGTCAGCACTAGTAGACCCCAGTATTGAAGTTGTCCCCTGATATGTTGGAGTTGCTCTAATCACAATTTCACTGACTAAAATAGATAATGGTATTTGGGTGCATTCACACACGCTCGACTCTTGTTTGTCACTGTGAGATTGATCTCAGCCATAGATTAGCCATAGTGCATTGTCAGGACCAATTAAGGAAGGGTCACAGAAAGCTCATGATGATGAGTCAGAGGGGATCAATGGGAAGGAACATTGAATCACGTGTCCCCGCCAGCGTCTTGGTTTGTTTATCTGGTCCAGGAGACATGAGGTGGGTGGTGAAGAACATGGAAAGGATGCAAAAGATTGCAGATTAGGAGATAAAATGATTAAAAGAACGAAGGGAGAAAAACACGAAGGTTAGTGAAAGATGTTCTGTGAAGAAAAGATGAGGAAACCAGGGAGAAAGATGAAATTTCAGAGGCTTTATTAAAGCAAAACACTGTCTGAAAGGAGCAGATTTGATTGATCGGATTCTTTGTATCATCTATTCGTTCCTTTTTCTGTCAGACACAACATCTGAGAGATTGCACTGATTCAATTTTGGCGACAGTTTTAGAGAATGATGCATTTCACCTCGCAATATTTCCTGATTTCCAACAACCAAGATGCTACATGTGAAAACAGCTTCTCGATTGGACCGAGGACGAGACTGTGTAATGTCATTCGTATGCAGGAACATGTTAGCAATCATTGAGCCAGAATGTAAAGTCAATGGAAACAAAAAAGAAAGGAAAGATGAGACGAGAGACAACTGGTGAATTTAAAGAGAAATATGCTGTTAATCTCCTGACAATTTCTCCGAACTTTCCACCAACGGAGCAAAGAGAGAGAAAAGGCAGAGAAGAGCAAAGCTGTCGAGAGAATACAAAGACAGAAGTGAAACAGAGCGACAGTAGGAGAAAGCCAAGCGGAGTGAAAAGTGGTGGTGAATTCAAAGTGAGCACGCTGGTAATCTCCTCGGTCGTATGAGCCGGGACCATATTCCTCTGAGAGAAGGAGACGAATAACAGGGAAGAGGAGAAGAAGGAGATGGGAGAAAGGGACAGGAAAGGAGGAAGACGACTGAGGTTCAGAGTGAAATGGATGGGCGGAGACGTGACGAGAGGCCTGCACTGCTTCTCCTCATCTGTCCCGTCTTTGCATCTGTATTTTCAATCCCTGTCTCGCTCATCAGCCTCGTCTCCTTTCTCTTCCTCTTGTTCTCTTCTAAAATGCTTATACATCACCAAACAGGCTCAGAATAAAATCCCTTTCTTCTCCCTCCCTGCCTCCCTCCCACTTTACATCTTTCTCAACATTAGGGCTGCGTTGGCTGCATTAAATCCTCCTTTTTATCCTGTTGAGTCATCTGTTTTTGTGTACTCCGAGGTCTCCAAAATGGCATGTGCCTTCCCCTCACCACCACCAGCCTCCGCCCTCCTCCCTCCTCCTTCCATCTTCTCTCAGTGTTTCTTTTTGTCCCTCCATCACCATCAATCCCGGCTGTCGGCCGCTGATCCTATGATCACGAGGCAGAGCTAAATAGGCAATAGTGGTGTGGTAATGGTGTCGGGGTGAGATGGGTTTTTTATGGAGGAGGTGGAGTGGAGGACAAACTTGATGTGCAGATTCGTTGGCAGGGACAAATGATGATCCTGTGCAGCAGATACATGAACACATGTTTGCGTATTTGAGATCTTGTGTATTGGAGTCATGTTACGTAAGGACGGCGCAGCAGTCGGTTCACACGCACTGTGCGCGATAATTATTTCCCGGCACGATCGACAGTGGCTTCATAACGCCGCAGAAGAAGAACCCAGAAGCCGTTAAGATGATGCGAAGCTCGCAACGCGCCATTAAAGAACACGCTTCAATTTGCAACGTCTAAACAACTCGGATAAAGGACAGTTATCACACACGGCGATGTTTTCAGTGCTCGATTAATGACGTGTGGAAAATGGATCCTCTGGAATAATTGCTCAGTGCTCAACTCAGCTGCAGTCGTGTATGTCTTCTCTTCCACTCTTAGAAAACTATTAGATTTCACAAATAATAATAAAAAAAAAAAATTAACTGCCTTTTTGCACCTCAAAGGAAGAGAGTCAGAAAGCTTCCTATCAAGCTCTTAGTTTAAGTAGCAGATTTTATTCAGCTTTAATTTAATATTCTGCTACAGATTTGTAGAATAAAGACAATGACATAGTTTGCTGGTTGACTCTGTGCTTCACTGTGAGATAAAAAGAAAGTTCATTCAGTCGTTTTATTGAAGCGATGCACCTCTGGCTGTCAAACCGAGACTTTACTGGACAAAAAGTGAACAAACAAATCAACAAAGCGCGTTTTCTCACAAGAATACTTTAATGTACTTTGTTATCTTGAAGCAAACAAAAGGCAGATTTCCCGAGACAATGAGAAATTTATCATTATGAAACAACTTCTATTTCCTCGAAGTCACGGAATAATTAAGGAGAACTCAGAAATAAGTCCTGATCTGCTGATTGGTGAAGTGCACTTTCCTGTGAAGGTGTCGGCCTCGTCTTCTCCTTAAATGACAAAGGCTGATCTAAATGTCATCTCGAACAGAAAGACATTTGTCTGACCTTCCCGCATTAGACCTCGATTGAAGTACAGTCTGATGTGCTGATCAATAATGGAGACTCCTTGATCTTGACATTTTCAGCTTAAATCTGTTGCAGCTGTCGTCAAGATGCCGTCTGTACATGCTGGTGCAACAGTCCTGACTTCTTATAAAAACAGTAAGTAATAAGAGGAAACACTTTTGTTTTCTCATATTAACAGGTTGAGTATCTTGTTATCTCGAGATAATGGTAACAAGAAACTAATTGCAAGTACGTCCAATCTCTGTTGTACTGATTCTTCTTCGAGTTCAGTCCTGATTAACCGGCATGTTTTCTTCTCATCTTCTCTTGCCTTCTGTGCTTTTATACCAAACTAACTGAGTGCATTCTGTCTTTTAATCGTGTTACAAACTGTGTGACAGTGTTTGCTTTCAGCAGTGCGGAGGGCGGCTGACTGACACGTTTTCCCCTCTGGGCTTGCCGTAGTTGTATGCCCTCGCTTCTTGCGTGCAACCGCTGCCCCGACACTTCCCCGACACCCAGCAACGCTCACTTCCTGCTGGTTTCAGGGGCTTTTGCCTTCCTTCAGTCTAGCAAATGAAATTCATTATAATTTGAGGTCAAGGTACTGTTTCATCCCATCTGCATATTTAAGATCACTGTCCTGCATTGTTCTTAAACTGGAGGATTATGTATAAAAGAAGCCACTAATTCTGCACTGTTGAGCCAGTGTGACGACCTTGAAGTTGCAGATCCAGGGAAAACTTTAAAGTCAGCCATTTAACCTGTGCTCAGTTTTTAATCTAATGGTTCAGTAGCACAGAGACAAAACTGCAAAATGTCCATTTCCAACTTCTTGCTTCTCATTTGTCCGTTCTTCACGCACTGAGCGGCCTGGTTGTTTTTCTTGTATTAGTCATTAGTCCAACCACTGTTCCTTCAACATCTCTGTGCTGCTGAAAGGACAGCTGGTCGCGAGGACGACGTCGGCCACGCTGACATTTGCGATTGCCGCTCTTCATTGGATGGACGGACGCATCTTTAGCGCTGCAGCTGATGTGTTGCTTCGGGTGTGAATTCGGGGTTGGTCCTGGATGGTATACGAGTTTCAGCTTATATTTATTCAGAGTTGACTAAGTGTGCTTACTCATTCGCAACATTTCCACTGGAGCCATTTGCTCGATTAAGTGTCAGAGGAAAACATGTTTAATTGACTCTTCCCAAGCCGATTTTTCCACGTGATGTTTGTTTAAGTGATAAGTGAGCGTGGTCCAGTTTGTCATCGATGGGTGTTAGAAAAAAGATGAGGTCGGCGTTGCATCGGTGTGTGCTCCCGTTAATCAGCATGTGGGTGTGACTTTGTCCCCTCTGACAAACTGGTCAATTGCATGAGGCTGTCGGGCTGGAGGAATGTCAACAGGCGGGTTGGAGTGGTGCACTGTGGGTAGCGGCAGTAACAGTTGGGGTCTGGCTGTGTGGCGGTCATGTGAATGTCAACCACACACCCACTCAGACAATGACAACAGGAGATCGGGCGGTGCGATCAGGGAAGGAGTGGGAGACAGAACAGGAGGGTAGTGGGAGGAGAGGAGGTAGAAGCAGCAGAAGAAATGGTCATTAGGAGGAAAGAAAGTCATGAGACTGCAGAGAGATGAGAGAAGAAGAGAAGCGGCACGACTCGGGCGCAGATGAAAGAGGAGGAGAGATAGTCGGAGGCCAGCGGGGGGGGGAGAAGAGAGCAGTCAGGATGTGCATTAAAGAGATATAATTTGGTTTGCAGTGAGCAAAAGTTAAAAAAAAAAAAGCAAGAAAAAAGAGAGATGAAGACTATGGTTGCCAGGGACAACAGACAAATGGGACCCGCTCACCCCGCCCCTCCTCGCTTCGTGGATCTGCGTTTGATCCTCCTTCACCTTTAAAGTCTCCCTCCTCCTCCTCAAAGCATCGCCTGTTATCTGTTAATGCTCTCCTTCTTCTACCTGCAGCTCACACCGTTCCTGAAAGTGTGGGTTTGTCCTCTTCCTCTTCTTACACCACTTCCTCCACTCGCTGCCAAATCTCTACCCTCCCAGCTGTTTCGGTACTCATCCCCCTTTTCCTCTTCTCCTCCTCTCTCTCATTACCACCCCAAAGTTTCATTTCCCTGTTTCTTCTAAGCGAACTCAGGGGAGCGGGGAGTGCTTAAAAGATAATTCCAGTTTACTACAACCTGGGTCTTGTAACTCTCACATAGGCTAAACATATTAGGATAATTAGGGTTAACTGTAAGATCATTACATTATTCTTATCTGTCGCTGTGCACAGGCCGATTGTGTATCTCGTACTTGTGCACACACAAAGTTTAAGGGATTAGTTGTGGACTTGCAGATTATGGTTTTTTCTCCAAACATCGTTCATATGCGCAACAGAAGATTAAGCTCGTCTGTTTGTAAATTCACAAATGACAAGAGTCCGATCGCTTCATTTCTTTCCTCCTATTTATCCTCCAAACGCGCAAATAAGCCTCGAGACTGAATTAAAAATGAAAGAGAGAGAGAGAGAGAGAGAGAGAGAGAGAGAGAGGGAGGGAGGTGGGCTGGGCTTTAAAATAAGAGTAAAAGCTGGCAAAAACTTTATTTGACCTATATTGATATGTGGTTCTTACTTACGATGCCTCTCAGCATCGTTCAGGTAGTTGCCTCACACACACAGTGCCGAACGCTCGGTCAGTTATGACGGACCAGCTACCTCGCATGCTGATGACCTGCTTTAGTATTTTGTTGTTGTGGGTGTGATAGGGGGTGTCGAGGAAGGAAATGTAGCACAGGATGTTCAGGATAACTACTGCAAATATGACTAACGGCCTAGAAAGTACTACAGTTATTATTCAGTGTTTTTGGCAAAGTAAAGTGGTTAAAGTGAGGGACAGGATTTATTTATTTTATAAAGTCTTGTCGTGCAGTTTCTTGTCACACTGAAGGAGACGCACACACAAACACCTGAACACCTGAGTCTCACCTGAACCTGAGATCTCACACCTCCATCCTCCTCTTGTTTCTCCTCTGCTGTCATAGTTTGGGGTTGTTTAGTTAATTCCTGTTTTATTTTGATAGGGCATTTACTTTACTTCCTGTCCTTGTGTTTTCCCCACTGTTATAATTATTAATGCGTTCCACCTGGGATCCTCCTCTCCTGTGTATTGACTGTGTGTGTCCTCTGTGTGTCACTTCATCCTTGTTCCTCATGTCAAGTGTTTCAACCTGAACTAGTGTCGTTCCTCGTGTTCTCCCAGTGATTTTGGATCTTGTGTTTCCCCTGGACCTCGCTTGTTTTTGGACTTTTGATTCTTGCTTCTGTTTGGATTTCCTCCCCTGTCTTTGACCCTTGCTGGACCAATCAGTAAGTCTTTGGATTTTGTTAATGAATGTTTTAGCTCAGCCTTTGGTGTTTGCATTGTGGGCTCTGTTCTCTGTTTCCCTGCTTTCTAGTTTGCACATCACAACATCTGCTCCCTCCTCTCAGCCGAACCATTGGTCCCTGTGGCTCCACCTTTATGTCTGATTGGTTAAAAGCAATGCCTATTAAAGATGTAGTAGGTAAGAAGTGAACATGCATTACAGCATCAATAGGTACAGTTCAATTTAAAGGACAGCAATAAAACATTCAAAACCCAATATATAAAGTCATGCAATGCGAAATAGCCACAGCAAAACATGAGAATATAAAGAGAAGGAAACAAATAAAACCAATACTTCCACCATCTGACATATGGAAACCTCGTAGCTGCAAGCTGTAATAAACCACATGTGGAGGTGGCGTCATGGTGGTTTTTCCAAAATGAATCGAACATGCAAAATATTCCTGCTGTCTTTTCGCAATTTCACGGAGTCATTCATTCAGTCAGTCATTAACTTTTATGATTCTATATTATAGATATTAAACATAGATCGTGGAAAAGCGTTGATGAATAACAAAAAACTACAATCACAAATAAACACAAGCAGTTGAAAAGACAAAGGCATCATATAAGAATTTAAAACTTATATAACATGTCATTTTTTTTATTCAATATTCAAATTCATTATGATATTGAGCACACGCTGTGTCTTGAATTCTCTAGGTGACGATATTCCACACATGGCAAAACATTTCGACACTTTCCACACAAGTAAAATAATGTCAATTTCGGGTAATTGGACCGCAGAGACTTTACTCTTCAGTGGCCTCAGTCGCAAAATGAGAAACGTGAGGATTCAACTCAGTTAATTATCAGTTTTCAGAAGTTTCGATGCGACGACTCTGACCCGCGGAAGAGTCAATTAGGAGCGTGTTAAATACAGAGACACTGATCTGCTTCGATTTGATTCGCCGATAATTAAAGAGTTTGCACAGAAACCAGCAGTTTTAAAACAGGAAACTGCATGAAACTGTTTATTATCACATTAAAAAAAATATTTGATCCAACATTTGGCCACTGGACACAACCACAACTTAATTTATTCTTTGTTTGTCCCATTTGGATTTTTGGCACAGACCATTCTTATTTTGCATATATGAGGACTTAATGCCTTGTCTCGTCTCGGTAAATTATTCAACAGCTCTCTATGTGGATCCGTCTTCATTTCAGTCCGGCTGTCCTCACTTCTAAAGTCTCCTGCTCTTCATGCATCCCCAGACTCTCATTTACCTTTTCCCCCTCTTGTCCTTCGCTGTCCATGCTTCACTATTTCTCTCCTTCTCTCTCCGTCGCTTGATGGATTGCGGCCTCAAGCTCACTGTTGGGCAGCGTAGTGGATCAAAACATAATTTTCGCCCATTTATTTTGGCCTGAATCTTCACTCCCTCCTCTGCTCCTGTTCAGAGAAAGCTGGCCTGGTTTTTCCCATCATGCACTTTCCGTCACATCCCCTCTCGCTTATTAACAGCTTCTTTTAATTTGCCAACACGTTCCCCTGCTTCGCTCCTTATTCAAAATTTATTCCGTGTTGTGAAGTCCTTTTTTTTTTTCATTACTCACTAGATTATTTTTTCTTTGCACCCCTCCTCCCTGCGCTTTGATTTTCCTGTTTATGCCACCTCCACACATTCTCCAGATGCCGTCGTCATGAGGTTATAGTCAGTAACCTCCTGTTTCTGACATTTAACTTTATTATTCTCCGCATCTGCCAAACTGAGCCCTGCTCTTATCCCTCCCTTTCTTCTTTCTCTCCTCTCTCTCGTGCACACGCTCCCTCCGACCCTCTCTCGTCTAACCTTTACTTAAAGCCAGAGGATTTACACGCAGATGGAGAAAAAAAAAAAAAAAGATCTTCGGCCCCGTTCTCTCTTGAAACCACTTAATATCTCTCAAATGCCGCCGTGGCCCCGCCCCTTTTATGACCAGATGAGTCTGCGCTGACCCGTGTCGATGTGCTCTGACATTTGAGGTGGCCGAGTGCGTTTCTTCTGTGTTTGCTCAGCGGATGCACGTGTGTGTGTGTGTGTGTGTGTGTGTGTGTGTGTGTGTGTGTTTGCCACTGGTTATCCCGTTGCTGAGACATGTTCCTCAGGTCTATCGGCTAAAAAGGCAGCTGGGGGACACGTTTGACATAAGATGGGCTTTTTCTAGCTGTCATCTGTGCATCTCAACACAGACCAGTTGCTGTTGTTTCAGCAAAACAACATATGTTTAGACTGAAGTGACAAAGCCCTTTAGCCGCTGAAGGAATTATGGCTCTTGTCAGTCGGGAGCAGAGAAGAAAATAATGTTTGGATGGGCCAACACGCATGTCCCATTTCCAACTGATAGGCAGCGTCTTGTTTAACCACGACTGCTCTCTAACCTTAACCAAGTAGTTCTTTGAACCCAAACCTTCAGGGAAACACTGTCTGTGCAAATCATCTTTGCAAACGATGTATTATATCATTTAATTTGCAGGATTTCTGCATGCTGATCAAAAAGCTGCTCATATCATTCCAATTAAGACGATTTTAAAAGTCCCATGAAATAGTAATAAGGGAGTCAGCTGGCTCGGTTGGGGGACGTTCATCCTCTCAACCTGCTCAGCTGAAGGGCAAAGGTCAAAGCCTGAGGAAGACCTCTGAGACTTGAAGGTGTGTGTGCTCAGTGAGGAAGTATGGTGTCACCGTTGAACACAGCGTTCAGTTCTCCATGGTCGCTGAAGTGTAAACCAGTGGGATCCCAACTCATGAATCAGAGATGGAAAGAAAGGTAGTTTGATTTGATAAGAAAAAGGCAGCTCTGGTTACACCTGCATCCAGGAAGTAGAAGTGCCCTTATCAGGATGTTTAAATTAAGCCAGGTTTTGGTGCAAAGATAAGCTGAAGTTCAGTTCACTTGACAAAGTTATGACTTGTGTCCACATTTTCAGCCTAATTTGGCCTTTCCACTCTGTTAATTAGTGTTTTTTTCTGTGCAAGAGAAGCCAGTTTTGATGGAAGTCCTCTCCTGTTTTGGTACAGACAAGAATTTGGTCTCATATGATTTAAGGAGGTTGGTAGTAGCCATGTTACTGTAATCATCGTCTACCTGTTGTACAGTGTGTTGTCCACTTATTCAGATGTGTTTGACTCAAAAGTAAAAAAAAAAAATCTGTGCTTGTTGGTGGAAATAAATCACATGTTGGGGGTCTCATCTTTGTAGGTTTCAATAATCTGAAAGTGTGGAAGCAGTGAACTGATGTAAAAGGTGAAGCCGTCGTCTGAGTCTGTTTATCAGTCAAACACAGAGACAGTACCTGCATACATAATCATCAGACACAATCTGGTTAGAATCTGATATGGAATTTGCTAATAAATATTAGGAAATATTTGACCAAGCAAAATTTTTCAATCAGGAAAAGGGCATTTGGTTTGTGCACCTAATCAAGCCTGTCTGGTTAATTTAAGTTTGCATTGATTTGATCTTTATCGCCGCCTCTCGCTCTCGCTCTCTCTCCCTGCGTGTTTCTCTCACTAAAAAGTAATTTCAGTTTTATTAACACCTCCTTCCCTCTCGTCTCTCCTTCAGCTCTACTTCTGAGATTTCTTGCTTTGGCCTGTGGAGAAAGATCCGTTTGCTGGAAGAACATCCCTGCTTGAGTGGAAATCAACCGGAGCACAACACGTCCACCACCGACAAGACGAGTTTAAACATCTGGAAAAATATAGCTGAAGATTCGTTAGAAAGGACTCGTTGTCGACTCGTCTAAAAACCAAACTGAGCAGATCCGGGAGGCTGAGCTGACCCTCGAGCGGCCAGGACTCCTCTCCCCTCGTCTCTCTCTGGACTTCAGTTAATCTACTAAAGCAGAGGTGAGTGAGTCACACTCTTCTCTCCAATATGAAAACCTCTTACATTCTAGTGCAGATCAGCTGTCGTTTTGACTCCTATTCAATTCTAGTGAGGCATGGCGTTTCTAATAAGTCCAGCGCTTTGGGCAGGGTTTGACGGGGCAGCCAGCCTTAGCTGATGGCTCACCCGCTGAAGCTCTTTTCAGCAAGAGCCCTTGACAGTGCCCAGTGGCATTTCAGTGTGAAAAGCAGCGATATGTGAAGGTTTTTTTTTTCTTAAACGCTACGACCATTTCTGGCCAAACTAGCCGGGATGCCTGTTTCCATAGCAGCAGGTGCTGATCCATATGCATGAGTGGTTTTGGGAAGGTGTGCTGAACTGTGCCGAGGGAGGAAGAAGCTGTGGAAGACTTCTTAGACTTAATATATTTCCTTGAGCTGTCATTTTTGTGGAAACGGATCGGTGGCTTTTGGCTCAGTGTCAAGGTCAAGTTGAAGTTTTTGTGCCTCCGTGACGCACGATGATGAAATTTGTTGACATTTAGAGGAAACTACAGCGTCAAGTTTTAACCCATATACTGCAGTTATTTTGGTTTGAGAATCCTGTGCCTCCTTTATGATTCTGTCCCACTTTCAGTATCATGCTGAAAAGTCTTCTGCTGAAAATGTTCTTGTTTTGAAGACGTTACTGGGTTAAACTCATTCATCGCAAATGTAGGCCCTGTCCTAGATCTGCCGTGGGGAAACTGGGCCGTATTTTTCTCTTGTTGCATTTGAACACTCATAAATACATTTGTTGTTGCTCTCCCCTTAATTATCTTTTTTTTGGAGTTGCTAATTAGCACTAAAGTCAAACACAAGCTGAAATCATTACAGATTACTATGCATGCTGTGTTTCAATGCAATCTGCTAAGATTTAAATTATTGGTAGCAAACTTCTAGACGTTGATATGCTTTTCACTTTCAAAACATTTAGTCTGTGTGATTGAGCTCAAATCATGAGCTTTCAAACAAAGCACCTATTTTCTTTACGTCTTCAAAGAGGAAGGAGTCGGGCTCTATACGTATTTTTTACACATGGATTCACACAAATCTTAAAGGTCTGTGCATAAACCTCAGATTGCTCTTTCATCTTTTGGTGATAAACCCATTCGCACATGACGTCTGTGACCCCAGTTGCCTCCTCTGTCTGCACACGGTTGATTTCGTGTTGATATTCATCCTGAAAATACGTTTCAATAAGCGCTCAAAGTGCAAACAATAAAAGTACAAAACGATAGATAGATAATTACCCAGAAGCCATTAAGTTGGCCTGCTATGAAAAGTGCAGTTTAAATTGCTCACATTTAGTTAAAAGTATGGAGAAGATAATACCAACAGTTACGCTCAATCAATCCACGCTCATTTAGGCTTGTTATGGTCGTGTGGAAGATCGTTTAGGAGAGAGAGACATTTTGAGATCAGATTGTTTATTGTTGCGTAAGATTCAATTTGACCACAAATTTCTGTTTCTATTTAAAGAACATTTATTTTAATAGATTTGTTTTTTCTTCTTTAATGGTGTTCTTGGCAGTTGAAGTCGTGCACTTTCAGATTTGACAACAAAGATACCAACTGTTTTTTAGAGCTTCTTTACTATAATTTTCTATATTTTCTGATACGTACCAGACCTTTTTTTTTTTTTTTTTTTTTCGGTTTGGTCATGGATTGCAAATCATATGTGAAACTGCAGCTTCCAATCTGCATTTTAAAGAGTGTGAACATGTTTAACTAATATTCAGATCCCTAGAAAAAGCTGCATGTGGCTTAACTTCTTTCAGAGACAGCTTATCTGCTAAAAACCTTCTAGTCCGCTTTGAATTCACTTATTCTGCCATTTAATGATAGTCGCCCTGATTTAACAGTTTTAAAGCTTGTTAAGATCAAAATATCTCTGATAAAGCCTCCTGCAGATAGATACTGTGCATCCAACACGTTTTGGCTGTAAACATTTTCATGATGTGCTGCAGAATGTTTTTCATCTTTTATTTAAGTCAGACAAAGATCCAACATCTCCCGTCATCCTCAACAACAAACTGTCTGTCACACAGATTTATTTCAGATCAGCCTCATCAGGTTTAGGTGTTAATGGATCAAGATGGCTCGCTGCCGCGTCGCCCTGAGACGCAATTCAAGTCTCCTCAAAGCACTGAAATGTGTTCGGCCCTCTGCTGAGAACACGACAGGAACCAGCAGACGTGTAATAAGAACCTAAACCTGATCAAACATACATCTAAGCTCAGCTGGCAGGGGATGGAGGCTTAATTACTTGGAATGATGAACGTTGTTCCAAACCAACATGGCTGCTTCATCTGTTTCCTCACAAAGCAAAATGTTCTCAAGGTTTGTTCAGTAAGTCACCTGCAATATGGCTGGAGTTTGAGAGTGTCGTCATCAGTATACTTTACATTCATGTGTGCTTCATGGTCGAAGTTTACGTTTGCAAAAGCCCTGATTTTAATACGAGAGTGACGGTTCATTTACTTTACTACTAATATAATGAGCCTTCAAGTGGTTTATTCATGAGGAAACTGATGCTGATGCAAAAATGGATTTTGCATTGTTCTCATATTTACATTTCACCTCTCACAAAAACCTGGTGTTTTCAGAAGCATTGACATTTTTAAGAATCAGTATCAATGTTATGAATCAACAGTAGTTTATTCTTAATCCCACTTGTCTCTTTTGAAATACTTGCCAACATTTAATTTTGCACCATAAGAGCTTGTGGATGTTACTTGGCTGTGAGATTGTGGCTGTTTTGCCTCAGTGAATGAGATTTTTCAGCTTGAGCAGCTCTCAGAAATGTTGCTGTGACTCAAACCGGTTCTTTCTTTTAAGAGGATGTTGGCTGAACATTTGGAATGGAAGCGAGAAGAGTTTACATTTACACGGCCCGGCTCTTGTTTTTTTCTGTGTTGGTAATTGGCATTTCTTCGCTGTGGTGTTCACAGTAACTGCAGTACAGAGGATTCTCCAGGATTTTCTTTTTTGACATGCAAAGCCTTTTTTTTTTTTTTCCATCATTGTATAAACTGTACGCTTTGCAGAACTGAAAACGTCTTTCAGCTATACATACAGCTATAATGAAGCCAGCGGTGCAGCTTGTACATATGGAAAGCATAGGAACCTGTTTTATGTTATTGAACTCCTGCATTATTCCGTTCACGCAGCCTACTGTACATAAAATTTCCATTTCCACCTTTAGTGCAGCTCTTTGTCACTTTCCGCACAACAGCAGACCTTATATGCAGCTGAATTACATTTATCAATCAGTCGTTTTTGTGCGTTGTGACACCTGGTTGACATGAATAATAACTGAAATAGGATTTTTTTTTTTTGGCTTGTCTGTGATGCTTTAGTAGTATAATACATTTGAACTTTACTTTAATTACTCTAATTCTGCTTTGATTCTAAGATAAACTAGCAAAAATGGATGACAGGGGTCCTCATATAGAGACATTTGGATAAAGGACATGATGCATCATACGAATATTATAACAACATGTATCCTTATAATGTTGCTCGTTATCCCGATGGAGGCCAAGATTTTCTGTCTCATTAACTTGGATGAGACCATTCCGTGTCAAAAACATCTGGTGCAAGCCATAATTCACTGAAATTTCTTGTGAAGAAATTTATTTGGAAAAAAATAAAATAATAATGAGCTGAGCTCCACGCTGGTGTGAACCGGAGGGCAGAGGCGTGTGATCCGGCCCGTCTTCTTAGTATGCAGCGAGTCGGTGTGATCCTGACGTGGCTTGATTAAACGGTTTATCCTCCCGGAGCCAGGGGTTAGTTTACTCAGGGTTCACCTTGAGCAGCGCACAACACATCGCCATTCATCTGCCTGAGTATATCAGCGTGTGTGTGTGTGTGTGTGTGTGTGTGTGTGTGTGTGTGTGTGTGTGTGTGTGTGAGGGCAGGTCTGGATGCATGTAGGCTAACGGGTAGAGTTTGGTTGTGAAGTATAGTGTAGGTCAAGGTCAGTGTGTGGGTGAGTGCTGCAAGGTGTGTGTTGTGAGATTGATAGTGTGAATGTACTTGTGCTTGCTACATAGTGAGGACCAGAACAAGTTTTTAACCAACTGAGTGAGGACATTTTTGGAAAGTGAGGACATTTTTTTGTCCGGTCCTGACGTCTTAAAATGGCTGTTTGAAGGTTCAGAGTTGGCTTTAAGGTTCTGGTCAGGATTAGGTTTAGTTTGGGGTTCGGCCTATTAGTCGTGATGATTAAGCTCAGGATGTCGATGAGAGTCTTCAAATATAGATTTAAAAGTGTGTGTGTCAGTGCTCTCGGTGTCTTGGTGTGGTGGGTGTATGTGTGGTGTGTGGATCTGTGTTTAAGTGAGAGTGTGTGTGTTGGTGCGAGAACACTGTGATTATATTATGTGTGAAAGAGACAGAACAGCTGTGTGTATTCATGTGGACTCAAAAGTCAGTGGGAATATAAATGTGTTTCGACAGTTGCATTGTGGGGACTCGCCTTCTTTTTGAGGACGAAACACAAGTCCTCACGATGCAAATCCTTAAATTTTAGGATGAAGACTTGGGTTAAGGTTCGGGGAAGGTTAGGGCGAGTCTCCAGGAAATGTAATGCCCTCTGAAGCGATGAAAACATGAAACGTGTTTGTGTGTCTGTGTGTGAAGTCAAGACCACCTCTTGAAGCCTCGCTGTTCACTTCACATCTTTCCGATCACCATGGTGATAGCTCAGGCTGCTGTATTTGGGGAGAAATAACCAGAGTTTGCTGATAAGGACTACGAGCGCTTGTACATATGCATCCGTCTGTGCAAACTCTCCCCACTTTCTCTCCGATCTCTGATCTTTTCTTTTCTCTCTCCATCATTCATTTTGCCTCATTTTGAGTGATGCAACTTAATTTCAAGTGCAGATTGATGGATCTTTAAGTGCTGCTGTTGGTCTCCAGTTGAATGATGGCTTTAGGAATCGCGTAACGTCGCTGAAGGATAGTTGAGAACCTCTGAGTAATATATCTTTAAGTTGAATGGAGGTCTTAGAGACCTTGGGGTAATGCATCTTCACTGCGCTGATAGATTAACAAATCAGCTAATTTGACTAACAAATCAATCAAAGCGGTGAAGGATCGTATGCATTTAATTGGAATATGCTTTAGGTCTCGGCACAACTTAAGAACAAAGGATATAAAGTAGATGTCGTGAGGCTCCTCTCTGCCTTTGAATCTCTCTTTAGTTCTCTGTATTTGTGTGTGTGCACTGGTTTGACTCCTGCATTCATCATAGGCCGCTTCTAATGTCGGTGATGCATCATTTTAAGCTTATCTACTGTTGCAATGGCTCCGAGTCGCGGTGAATAAAAGCAGCTGCTAAATGTATAAACTGCCAATTTTCGTGGGTGCGTTCGCTTTAAAAGCCAGTGTTTGGAGAACTGTGGTCCAGGATTTGACTCGGCGCGCTCGACAATAAGCCCCCAGGAGGGCGCGCTAATCTGTTTCATCACCTCTTCATCCCACCATCCCACAACCCATCCAAATTTTTTCCCCCCTACTCTCTGTTCTGCCAGTCTGGAGGTTCGAACACAGGGAGGGGAGGTGGACATCTGCCAACGCTCCCCATGCATCCTTCCCGCATCCACACACACGTAGACACACTTGTCACGAGCCAAATTTCATCAGGAGGCTCAGCTCGCTTGGCTCGCTCGCTCTTGTTGCTCCTTCACCTGGGATGCTCCCTCCTCCTCGCCCCCGGTGGCGAGGCCCGGGCGGTGCCGGGGGGGACGCCCTGCAATCGACCTGCACATCCTGGGCGCCCTCCTGCCACGTGAAGCGCCTGTTGGGAAGGAGGTAAGGAGGGAGCCGTGCGCATTAGCCATGCTAATCTCATTAGAGCTGCCGTGATTGAATCCTGTAGGAATCTGTGCCGTTGCCAGGAGAGCCGGAGCAGCTTGTGTATTATTAAAGGGTTCGCTCTGTCGCAGGTTGGGGAGATGGGAAGGAACAGACAGACAGACAGACAGACCGAGAGTGAACGAGTGCAAGAAGAGATAAAAATGAGATTCACATAGAGGCACTGGAAAATATTGAAATGCCAGAAAAGGAGACGGCGGTGACACAGATAAAGAAATGGAAAGAGAGGAAGAGCCACTATAGAAAACTATCTTTATAAAAGCCAGTGAAGAGTGAAAACAGGGGCAGGTTCGAGAGAAGCTGATAAAAAAACAAATGAAAACTGGTTTAGCTCTATAAAATGGATACAATAGAGGAAAAAGACATCATCTCTAATTGCTCAATTACAGCGGTAACAATGAATAACAATGAGTGCTGCTCCTAATGCAACGCTACAACCTGAACAACACGCTCGACCCAAATGAAATAATGTAAAGTGGCAAAATAAAACAGCTTGAGCAGGAGAAGCACGACCGGAGATCCTGAGTCTATAGACACAAACGCTGGAGTTAAAATGGAGCTGATGTGGTCACCGGCAGTTTCCTCATGTGACGAGCGTGAAATCAAATATGAAAGGGCATCAGTTATCTTCAGGGACAACACGAGAAGAGAGTGATTGTGGTTTGTGAGATAAAAGAGGCAAAGAAGAAATGACTGAAATCATTCAGTTGAGAAAGGAGACTCTTCTTCGCCGTAACTTAACTCTTCTCTGCTTTTTCTTTTGATCGCTTTTTATGTGTTATCTTTATCTCCCCTGTCAGTTCACGGCAGCTCTGCCCTTTTACATCCTCCCATGTGGAACCACAGTACAAGATATTTTCTGAAGCCTCACCAGACAGCGTCCTTGTACGTTTGTGACCGTCCGAACAAGACCTTCACCTCCTCCCTCCTCTCGAATCCTTCCTGACTGCAGACCGGGTGTTGTCGTCTTCAACCCTTCCTCCATTCTGCTGACTTTCTCCCCCATCCATCTCGTATCTCTTCTCTGTCCTCATTTTTTTCTTTCCCCATCCGCGTCCCTCTCTCTCTCTCCTCCGTGTCTCCCGGTGGAGTTTCATCTTGTTTTTTCGCTGCTGCTCCACTGCTTCCTAACCCTCGAGTTTTGGAATCATCGCCTAAGCAGACTGTTGTTTTACCGTCTCTGGTTCGTTGGCTTCTGGGACCCCAACAGCTTCGCTTACTGAAGCAACTCGGTCGGAGAAGTTTTGTGTGTGTCTGTTGTTGGACTCGCAGGAAACGCTGAGTAAAGTGACACTTGAGAAACTCAGTTTGTTGTGATATATCTCATTAGAGACCAAAAGTCAAACTCTCTTGACAGGAACATCTAATGGCTCCCTGCCGGCCTGAATCCTGCCTCCACTTATTCCCACATTCTGCTTTGTGTCTCGCACGTTATTTAAAGGAACACGACAAGCACAGCTTTGAATGGTACATTTGTCTAAATCATGATGTATTGAATATGCTTATTTGACAGTTTGACTATCGTACAAAGTGCTGCTCACATGATTTTACTATCACCTCGTCAGTGAGTACTTGGATCTTCAGATTTTTATTGATGCAGATATTAATAATGCTTATTGGTATCAGTGCTCCTCCATAATTTTGTGGGACTAAACTAGAGGCATTGTTTATGTATCTACTATTTTGTTTTACGAATTGATTTTGTTTTCCTCCAGATTTGTCATTTCACTCCTATTATATTGTTGGAATCATGATGGACAATTTTTAACAAAGGAAAATCATTGCATCCCACACATTGTTCTTCTGGAACCTACATTACCCACAATGCAACTGGCTCACAGTTCAGTCAGGGATTGGGGTGTGTTAGCAGCTAATGTAGCCTCAAGCAGATATAAGGAGCTCTTTCTGACTCCACACCTCCGGATTTCTTTCATTTTCAGTCTGAGCTGCCTCCAGTGACATCACTCGAGGCAATCTGTCAGACTTTGTGCAGCTCCCTCTGGGGCCACAAAATGTTTTAATAAAATCTTTGCACACATGCAGTCGTACTCCCCATGAGCTGTAAACAGGCTTTGATGTGTTTTCGACCTGCCTGCCGGCCTTTCTCTGTTGGACTCATTTGACTCTTCATGTTAGTCAGCCCACACCTTCCATTAAAATTAAGTCACCTCCTGCACGAGTGTCTGCATTTGGGTTCTTCATCCTGTGCTGAGCACTTGAATCCTGACACATTCATGTGCCACACAGGAGGAACTGTAATATTTAATGATCCCTTCAGTACTTTTAACTTTAAACCACTTTAGTTTAGATTTGCTTCATCTTCATACTTTGCCTATCTTTCTATCTTTCCCTCCTCTGCCTCAGTTCGGTTTCTCTGTTCGCCGGCTCTGCACCCCCGGCACGTCTGGCTCCCGGTTTATTTGCTCATCCATGTTGTCTTGTCAGAACCTCCATCCAAATCGCTTTAATGCCAAAGACATGTGACACAGGCCTGTGAATTTGCCCCGGTGGGCCGGTGCCACGCCGCTCAGCAGACCTCTCTCAGATCCTCTCGTCACACTGCTCATCTTTTCTTTCTCCCTTCATTTTCTTTCATTTCCATGGTCCTCGATCTCCTGACTCGTTCCCCCCGACCACTTTGCGTTGTCTCTTTTCATTTACCTCACTCTGTCACACAGATGACCTTTCCGTTATGTCCCAGACTCTCCCTTTTCGCCGTTCGCTTTTCCTCTTCCTGTCTTGATTTCCTCTCTGTTTCTCCGTCTCCGTCTCAGGTGCATTGCTTGATATCTTGCGTTCTCTTTGTGTTGTTATCTTTCAGAGGTCGGTCCGGGGCTCGGCGCTTATCTCTGGGCCGCAGTCTCGCCATTATGGGGCTGTAGCGAGGTGTTCAACCCTCCAGCCTTCGCCTCCCAAATCTTTGGTTTTCCCAAAAGTGAAAGATAAAAAAGGATGTCGCTTTCAGATTTAGGATGTCTGATGGCATTTTGGAGCTCACTGGAGACAACTGTCCTTTTCTTCCTCTGTCTGTGTCCTCACCTATTTTACCTTGGCACCATTCTTCAATATTTCTAAAAGTACAGAAGATCACATCTTTTATAATATGTCTGTTTTGCAGTCTTTGACCAGAAGTAATATTTGCAGACAATGAATGTCCATTAACTTTCTCCACAGTCATTTGGATTATTCTGTAAAATGAAGACTAAAAGCTCTGTCACCAAAAGAAGAATAGTTAAAAAACAGATATAAACAATATAATCCTGGTTGAATTCACTGGCTTTCATTGAACTTATTATGCTTATTATGACTTTGTTCTCAAAAAGAAATCCTGATCCCGTGCCCAAGACGACAGTTTTTCTTCTCCAGCTCTTGGCTGTTTCATCCGTTGGAGCCATCATCTTGTGGGGTTCATGTAGTGGGAGGTTGTTCAAGACCTATAAAAATGAAATCTGACAGTGATTCTGGCAACAACCGATGCCAATGGGAGTTTCTGTCAGGGAGAAAAATGAAATGAGAAAAAAGGAAATGTCAAAGCGATCAAGCATGATATCTAAAATTTTTTTCTTTTTAGTAGTCAGTTTTTGCTGCTCTCTGTTTATGTTGGGATGGATGATATTACAATGATAAAACCCAGTTTCAAGGAAAAATCATCAAACTTTAAAGGCAACAAGATCTTACTTCCAAATGTGCTTCGCAAATTTCTGCAGCTTCTCCATAATTAATTTCCATCTACTGGTTTGCGTCTCACTTTTTGGCCTGATTATCATCGTGTTTTCACTGCTACCTTCAAATGTCGAATTCTCCATCTGTCATCGCTCCCTCTTTCCTCCTCTCACTTTCTCCCTCCTTTTACTTTCTCACCTTTTCCCTCGTCTTTGTCTCTGATTCTCATTTAACGCCGCTGTCGTTTCTCTCACTCTCTCTCTCTCCTCCCCTCTTTTCTTCCCCTCGTCCTTTCCCTCCTCTCTCTGACTGGTCGGTGATTCATTCATCCAACCCGGCACTAATTCACATCAGAGTAATGATTCACCCCGAGTGCTCTCTCTCCTTCTCTCTTTCTTTCCTCTTACTCCGTCCCTATCTCATTTCACATCTGGGCGATGAATCAGTCCACCACCTCTCTGCATGTCTTTCCCCTTTTCTCATGTGCATCAAATGTTACCTCGTGGTAAATTTTAAGGTAGTATGAACTCCGCTGTATGGCACAATTACATCTGCAGCAATGCATATACAGAAATGTCGTGAAGGGCCACCTGTGAAATGCTGCTTTTGTTCTTGACTCTTGTTCTTGATTCCTGATTCTGTGTTTTCTGAAGCTGGCAGGTCCATGATGCAATATATCACGGTGGGATGGAAGTGTTTCTTGCACCTGATGCTAATTAGGCTGCCTATCAGTCAAGTGTTGAAAATAAAAAACCCACAGCATGACATGTGAAATTCTCAGACCGGCAAGTATGAAGCAACAAGTTTAAGACAATTTGAATGAGTGTGGGTGAATCCTGGTAACTCAGGAGAGCATTAAAATCCAAGATGACTGAAGCGCTGCTCTGTTGCATTGTGGTTTTTATTTCACTCTTTTACAACAAAAAATAAAGGCAAAAATTGAAGCTACAAAAGATGTTGTGTTCTCCAGTATCTTCAGGTTCAGGAGGTTGGAAGCATAAATCAATAAAGACAATTTTAAATCTGTTTATTTCAGCACATCGAACTTAAGCCAGTTTTATTGTCCCCCAGAAGAGAAGTTACGTTTCCACAGAGCGCGCAGCAACTCCATAGATCCATTTGCACAGAATACATCGCATCTTTTCGTGATTAGTGAGCGATGTAATTCAGCACCGCTATGGCAGAGATGATATCACTCCTATTAAAACAAGCCCTTTTCCATCTGAGTGTCCTGTTTCTGTGACCAGATTGGAGTCGAGGGGCGTCCAGGGTCGGGTGCTGTGGCGACTGATGAGAGCTGAGAGTTTGGGGGTTTAGAGGCCAATGATTTTGAAAGCAGATAGCGTAACATGGCACAAGTCTATGAAGGTTCTCAGTCATCCAGGTTGGTGGATTCAACCTTTATTTGAATACGGTACAACTTTTTCTAGTTGGAAGTATTTTGCACTGTGCTTTTGCGAAGCAGTAACAGAAGGTGGTGGGCAACAGAGAGCGCTTTGTGAATGGCAGACAGTCTTTGCTGGCAGCGTTTGTGGATGTCAGTGGATCAAAGCTGAGTTTATTGGCCAGTGTGTCGGTCTTGACTGTCTCACCATTGATGGGAATTGGGCTCAGAGGCTCTGGTGTTAGTGGCTGAAGTTTTTTATAAAGTGGATGTTTATCATGAAATGTTTCACACAGAGCTCTTAGTTCTCATTAATCAGCTACTATCTGAAAGAATTTATTTAAAATATATGTACATGACTTGACAAGACACAGTAATGGAGGCAAGTCTGGATGTACCTGGTGATACCTGACCTCAGAAAACTTACATGTGTGTGTGTTTGTATATGAATCTCGTCTTCATGTGGACTAATAGCTCATAGAGGTGTGTTTTCGAGCCCTACTTCATATTCAGGTATTTGAAAATAATCTTCGGAGGACACTGCTGAACTCAGCCACTTTTTCATCTATGGACCTTGAACTGCAAAAGTACAGAGAGGTGGTGATCCGAGTTGACTCCTTGACAATCATAAATTTGGGGATGGCATTGTCGTACATCCTCACCTTCCCCTCTCCGATGTCGCCATCTTATTCCCAGATTGAAAACCCGGACCACTGTACCAGCCCTGTGCTTTCTGTTTCCACTCCTCATTTTGCTCTTGCTGTGTGTCGCTGTTCTTTTCTCTCCTCGAGTTGCCTCCTCCTCCTCCACCTTCAGGGTCGCTGCCATCCATCTAACAAGCGGCAGACTTTTCTTGTCACGGTCGCCCGAGAGAGAGAGTGTTTGTACACGGGTCGACAAGACGCCCGCCCAGGCTCCCCTCGGCACGACGCGTGGAGGCCGGGGATGATGGAGATGTGTGTTCGCTGTGTGTGTGTGTGTGTGTGTGAACTTGTGTGGGCGCTCTCGCAGTCCTTTAGGCTCGAACACTACATCTGTAAAATGACAAATCACACTTATCACCTTTAGTAGAATCATTAAAAATAGCTGGAGGCTGCGATGTGTCTGCGACAGAGACAGAGAGAGGCGGCGGTTAATGGGGATCGCACTTACTTGTGTTTTGACAACCACAACGTGTGCATGTATTTGCATATTTAAACGTACGAGCCAAAGGTCAATTTTTAAAAGAAAATGGCATTTCACTAATTCGTCACGCTGCGGATGAGGAGTATATTTGATCTTAATGGGACAACATGTCTACAGCTTTGAGCATTTGTTTTTTAGAGCACAATTAGCCGCCAGTTTAACATCTGGCGAGCAGATATTTGATCTACCCGGCGAGGTTGAGGGGGAAAACGGGAAGAAAACAGGTGGCGGAAGAGGAAGACAAAGCTGTAAGTGTAAATAAAATATTTGCGGCGTGTCTGTGTTTGATAAATTGCTGTGCATATTGTTGTGTTGCTCAGAGAGAGCGGGGCTGATACTGCCAGAGGCCTGACAGCCTGTCACACTCGGGCTGTGTTTGAGTTATCTGGCTACGCTAAACCCAACAGATCCAAAATGACTGATGTCGCACAGATGGTTGTCGACTGACTTTGGGAGCACTGGATTGATCCGAATAGGAGCATCTTCACCTGAAAGAGTCTTTTTTAATGACTGGCCAATCACATGCAACATCGACAGATGAAGAGCAGCATCTGAAATCATACACAACTGTGGATTTCTGTGGTGGTATTATTGATTGCTGAAGTGGAAAAATGTAAATGAACCAACTGGGTCAAAATACAGAATTATTTACAGTTGATGCAAAAATTCTTTGGATATTTTGCACACAAGCATAAAAGTAATAATAGATCACCAAACCAAGGGATAAGAATGCAAAAGAAAACTGGATGATCCAAATAGCTGATGCAAATTAAAGTCAAAGGTGCATCAAAAACACTCACACACGATAAAGTGATTGCATAGAAAAGCATACATAATTTAGATGTTGTGCTCTCACCATGAAGACGACATCAGGACACTCGAGAAAACAAAATAATGCATCTTAAGTTTCATCTCTATCCTGTTAACAAAGACTTCCCTAATAAAATGTGCAGCATACGTTTAATTTACGTTAAATAAAATGCTTGACACGACGGAAATCAGAAAGATGAAAAGATGTATGACGTTGAAGATGACATGAGTTGAGAGCTGTGACGGTGCTGGGAGCTCTGGTGCCAGTTGCTCTGCCCAACGCTGACAAGACGATGATGACACAAAGTCGGACACAGACACTGGAGCAGACTGGACGCTCATCACAATAACACGCTGAGCGCAGCCGTATTAAATATTCATGCTTTCACAGCATGATCTCGTACTTAATAAAAGCGAGCGTGACACGTAAGTCGGATAAAGGTCAGAGGAAAATAGATTCTGAACATTTTCAGCCGGCTGACCCACAGAGTAAGAGGAGTGCAGCATGTTATCTGAAGAGACAAGATTCATGAAACATGCATCGTGTTATTTTGTAGTGAGGAGACACACTGGTGTCCATTTTGAGTTTTGACCTTTGGGTGAAAGATGAAGACATTTACTACATTTAAGTGAAGGACTGTTGGGATAAGATAATAAACGCAGTGCAGCATGAAGGGAACTGCAGAATTTGATCAACGATGTGAAAGAAATTAGACTGAGCATCGCTAGAATTTGCCGTAATTATCCACCAAGAGAAACAGAAGAAGAAAGTGTGGCTGAGTGGTCGGCTCGTAGGCCTGTTTTTTTTTTTCCAGCTGTCGAAAAATATCTGTGGAGGCGAGTATCAATCGTGCCATTTCTAGGATTCCTTTACATCCAAGATTACAAAGAAAAGCAAATCCTTCTTGGGGGCAAAGAGGAAATTGGTGGGCTGCTGATTTGAATAATCCATGCTACCAAAATGCTGACACATAGTCCTGAAAAACTCAGATGCTTTTGGCAAATAAATATACTTTTTTTTTTGCTTCAGAAATCCACCAAACAGCAAATACATTTCTCTTTGATGAGCAACGTGACTCATCAGCTGCTGTGTCTCAGTTAATGGGTTCATGAGTGAGGCAGCTTGCTGATGAAGCCTTGTACATGACTGTGTGATCGCACCGTGAGCAATCTGCGAAACCAGCGACTTGATGAAAGTGTTTCGTTTTCCCACAGTCAGAAATAATGTGGCCATGTTTGGGAAAGTTTGGTGCACAGTCGATAGCAAACCGTATCAGAAATTAGGTCACTGTCTTTGCCTTCTTCAACCTTGTGCATTGTTGCCTCCGTGTCCCTGACCGTGGACATATTCTAGCTTTGATCAGTCTTAGGTCAGAGGACTGGTCTGTCCCAGTAGAAGATGAGATGGATCCATGTTACTCAGGCATTTTTAATGTTTAGGAGTCGTGAGTTCTTCTGAAATTATTAAATATTAACCATGTCCATTTGTTTCTCACAGTCTGGGTTTGAAACAGATTGATTTCTACCTCCAGGTCTTTGTTTCAAATCCCTGTTGTGATATATCAGAAATGATTTACGCTGAAGAACATCAGCATCTTTCACTCTCTATATTCTTATTTAATGAATATCAGACTGTAACAGCTGAAATCTGCTGACCTCTTTATGGCGCCACCTTCAGTTGAAGCGGCTGTACTGTTGTATATGATACACAGAACAACTGTTTTCTGGCTCATGTTTGACCGACTTCAGCCTGATGTCAGGATCACACCGCACAATATCAATCTCACAAGCCATCGGTTATTGACTCACGACGATTTAGCCTCTGGGGGCTATAGTCAATGCTCCAGGTCTTCTAATGAAGCCAGCAAATATCTGGATAATGGATATCTGGGCCATGACTTCCTCTTCTGTGTATGAGCGTAGCCTCATTTTCACTGCGTGGTGCAGTTTGGCTTTACTTGATTGGAACTGTTCTTTTTTTGGTTTTCCATTGGCAAAAGTTACAGATAGTACGTGGTAATGTTTTGGTATCATCTTGGCCGAGGTTCGAGCCAGCTGAGTCAGTAGGGAGTAGAGTCAAAATCCAGGACAGCCATGACATCTTGATAAATAGACGAACGCATCAGCGACTGTGTTTACATATGAGAACTTCTGTTGTCGGTGCTGTGAGGAGAGCGAAGTCAGTGCTTGGCAACTCCTTCCTGATCAAATATGCACGTCATGAAAGTCGGGTAAGAAGGCTGCGATTGTTCAGGGTCCAAGAAGTCTGCCGTGTATCTGTGCCAAACCTCAGCAAGAATTTATGGCTCGACCAATGTGACGCAGCGACCGTCTCCAAAGACAGAAAACAATGTGCAGTCTGATCCTGACATGAGGCTTCACAACCTGAAACCTCTTCTCTGCCTTTTTCTGAGCAACAATGAAATATATTCTTTACTCCAGGACTCTTTGTTTTCGCAGCACTCGTGAACTGATGGAAATTCTATTATTTTCTCTACAGGAAGATAAGATGAGCTTAAATGAGCTTCGCAGATTCTCGCATTCTCGAGTCGTCACAGCAGATAAAGTCATCTTTAAAAAACTGTGTAATGTTATTGTTCTTATTCTTGGTTTTTGCATCAGGTGCACGACTGCATTAAAAGTGCTTTACAGAACTTTTAAAAAAATGAATTAATTCTTCATTTTCAGTTGATCACATTCATATATCCACATGTTTCTGCCTCCATCAACGTGTGTGATGGATCAACAGGAACAAAATAAAGCAAATATACACTGATGTTATCACATGCAGTTCACATAATGACTTTCTGTAATGAGGGTCCACTTCTCCTCCTCCTGCTTGATTAACACATAACGAATCCATGACTCACCTAATGCATGAATAAATGTATATCATGAACTCCTGTGGCTTCATATTAATGAATGGCCGAGTCACTGTTAGCTTTATGAGATTACTGAACATTTACCATCATCAGTCTTTGACAGTTTATGAACCCGGAGAGACAGTTCGCTCAAAACGTAATTACCTCTTATCAAATTAGCTGTAAATGAATTAAGTGGACAAAAGCCTTTCAGAGTATGATGCATTCGGTCAATGGTATGATCAAGGCCGACGTCCTGTAAATGTGTTTGTAATATTGTTTCAAAGCAGCTCTTTTAATACAAATCTCACCGTCAAAATGTCGTGTTTTCTTTGGCCGATTGCTCAAGCTGAGATCGTCCACCTCCTGCGTGTTTGGTCCACTGTGCTGGAGACAGGCGTGGTAAAGAAAAAAAAAAAGATATGTGGACAGAGGGGGGATAAAGGTTTATAGAGATAGACAGATAGAAACAGGAAAAGGCGGATGAGCGAGAGAAGGAGAGAGAGAGAGATGTCCAGTAAATTGGTGAGGAAGATCAGCCATCCAGATCTAATATGGACTGAGAGTCTCTGGGCTCAGCGGGCGCAGCCTATCACCTACAACATAACAAACACTGGATTATTGGTGTGCATGGATGTGTGTGTGTGGACATATGTGTGTTTGTGTGTGTGATTATCTCACGGTGCTGAACAAGCTCGCTGTCTGCCAGGCCGACCTTCTCGCCCGCAGACTGAGCGGCAGATGGAAAGTTTGAGAAACTTTCACTCTTGAAGTCGTATGTTCTTTAACAACGTTCACAACAAAACAGCAGGAAAAACAACTCCATAACCATCCAAATCACACACTCACACCCGTAAAGACAAAGCTAACATGAGTGGGTGCTGCATCTGTACACGACTGACATTTAAATACAAACTGAGATATTGCACATATTGGATTGTTCAGCCGCCAAACATTCATAAATACATTTAATGGAAACATCTATGTACCATAAAGGCCAGGTCACATGACTTTTTCAGAGTTTATTAAAGCCACTGATCGATTCAGAAAATGTTACAGTTAAATTGAAATGTATATTATCAGTAAGAGAGTGAGTGAGCGTTCATGCAGAATTTCCACATTTCACATTATGAATCGGGTAATATACTGTTTTTCCCACATTCTCTACGACTCCACAACCACAGTTTTCTGATGTCTTTCAGGCCAAGCAGCCTCACAAGATGTGCTTTGAACAGTCATGTAGTCTGAAGCAATCTTTAGAAAAGCAGAAATCATCCCTCTCAGCGTTGCCACAGGGTCTAAAAAGACCCATAACCCTCAGCACCATTTTCCTGCTGGTTGGAAAAGGAAATAAATTGCAAGAGAGAGGAGCACATTGTGTGTGTTTGTGTGTGTGTGTGTGTGTGTGTGTGTGGGCAACGGTAGGGGGGCAAATCAAGCAAGATGAGGAAATGCACAAAGAAACACTTTCCTTGGAGAACACATCCAAATCTACATCAGAGAGAGGAAAGGAAAAACACCCAAACATGCCTTTTTAATGATCCATCGCCGGCTCTTAATGCTGCTTCTCCATTTCTCTCCCTCGTCTTTCCTTCTTTCTGTCAGATTTCATCAGCTGGCCCTTCCCGCGGCCGGCCGCTTGCTTTCAGATTACACTACTCCCCGAAGGCCGGGCCCTCCTCTATCATCTTCCTCTGTTTTATCCCTCGCTCTCTGTCTCCTGGCCTCACGGGGACCGACGTCTTCCCTCCGTCCTGTCATCTCAGACGCCCATCTCCTCTTCTTTCTTTCCTCCTTCCTGCCTCCAAAGGCCGGACCCCTCAGCCCTCTGCCGTTCCTCCTCTCCAAAAGAACACTTTTCCATATGGAAAAAATGCAACAGCTAATCAAGGGATTCAACTAGAAAGAGGCAGTTTGTGACAAGACACAGAGAATTAAACCCTCCATCGGTCCAAACCACATGGATATCATTTTTATTAGTTTTGCTTTGGATTCAAAATCAAACCTTTTTAATGTAAACCTCAAAGGCTCCTTAACTTTTCATAGTATAATTAAGATGAAATGGACGTGGAATAACTGAAACAACAGAATTCAATTCAATTTTAAACACAAACACAAATCATCCGACATCATCAGACTCTGCAGCTCCTGAGAGAGAAGCACCTGCAGAAAGAGACAGGAGGAGAGAAACGACAGAGCGCAAAACTACGAGAGAGGGAGGAAGCTGCATTAGTAAGATGCATTGAATGGTTGTGATTGAAAACAGATGGAGGAGAGAGAGAAGGAGAGTTAACTCAGTGCATCATGGGAAGTCCCCCGGCCTCAGGGATGGCTCCGGGTTCACTATGAGCTCTGTCAAAGAGGAAAGTTTTAAGCCGACTCTCCGATGTGGATTTGGTGTCTGCCTCCTGAACCCAGACTGGGACCTGGTTCCACAGGAGAGGAGCTTGATAACTGAAGGCTCTGGCTCCAAATCTGCTTTTGGAGACTCTAGGAACTGAAATAAACCTGCATTCTGGGAGAGTAGTGGTCTATTATATGTGCTGTTGAAAATACGATGCTGCTTGACCATGAAGATCTTTGTAGGTTAGCAGAAGGATTATGACGACATGCGCTGAAACAAACAAATGAAGAAAGTTCTGTTCTCCTGCCACAGTCAATCATCTCTGTGCTTTTTGCCAGTCAAACACTCTCGACTACATTTTTAATCAGCTTTATTTTGTTTTAATTCAATTTGGTCTTTCCTGCTGCGCTCAGATGTTTTTATCTCCTCTCCGCTTTTGCTGCTCTCTTATCGGCTCCTCTCTCCTTCTCCATCCTGCCCTCTCACCTCTTTTCCTCTTCTTTCCACTCGCCCTGCTAACTCCATCTTGCATGAGAGAAAAAAAAAACAGCTCGGGAGATGGAAAAAGTGCAGCGAGAGGGACAGAGATAAATGGGCAGAGGAGGGAGTGAGAGGGAGAGAGACGTTACGGTGGAGAAAGGAAGAGAGAGAGTTTCCATTTGGTGTCTCATTTAGCCCGGTGGTGTGTTCTTGCTGGCTCAGCCTTCAGGGCCTGTTAATGACCAGTATTAATGAAGCTCCCTGTCTTCATTACAGTCACACACACACACACACACACACACACACAGACGGACACATGGATGGACAAAACACGTGTGTGTCTTTTCTGTCAAACACACCAGGAGAATCAGGGGCTCGTAGTATGATCGAACATCAGGACAAGACCTAAAGCTCAGTACAAGGCAAGAGTGTGTGTGTGTGTGTGTGTGTGTGTGTGTGCGTGCACCGTTACCATGACATTATTTCTGATTCGAAAATTATGATTATTCAAAAAAGGTGATAATTTGATTAAATCAAAAATGTGTGATACAAAAATCCAGGTGAAAATCATATTTTAAAAGTAGCGTTCACAGGCCAAACACTGTGTTGAATTATTTATTCATTTTTAAAATTTTCTTATTATTTGGCGCAAAATCAGCAGCTCATCCACGTCTTTATCTTTACTTCCTGTAACTGGAAGCATTTTTTTAGTTTTTTTAGAGTAAACTACAGTGATGAGTCTCTCTCTGCTCCTGTTAGAAAATGGCATATTCTTTCAGTTTAGTTTGATAGAAGACAAAACCAATAAGATTAAGATGCAGTTGGTGAAAGGATACGTTGGAATAATGGATGCGTTCAAAGGTTTGTTGAACGTTGGAAAGACGTTTGCATGTACATGTGCAGACAATCAAAGTGAATCATAAATCCTACTAGTTCTTGATTAACATATCAGTGTAGGTCATTTGAATGTGAATAGTTCTAGTGTTTGTGTATCCACATGCATAGATACAGTATGTGCACGTGTGTGTGTGTGTGTGTGTGTGTAAACCTTTGTTATGGCTCCAAGGTTTTACAGCCTGTTCGCTGTTGCCCCGAGGAAGAGAAACATCTTCTGTTCTCCTCTGTAATGGGGACCGCAGGGAGTGGACAGGCGAAGGGAAACAGAGGGGAAGGAAAGAAGCTGGGGATTGTGGGAACATGAATTGATGTAAGACGGAGGGAGACAATGATAGAGAGGCGGAGAGTGGGAGGGTGATAGATTGAAGATTCAGGGGGAGGAGAGACCAAAAATCGAGAGAGTCTCAGACACAAGAGACGAGTAAACTAGAAACCTGCTTAGTGCTGGTTTGTCCAAACCCTGTCGCCTACACATTATTCAACTACTCAGCATTAATGATTTATGTTCAGGGCCACGGTCAGTGCCGACGCAGGAAGTGGAGTGACATTTATGCAGCGAACAGGAAAGGACGTGGAGGCCTGGCTGGCGAATGCATAAAATGCCATTTGCTTCTGACACCAGTGTTCTGAGTTGGTGTCTTGTCAAGCATCAGATTTGTGCTTAACATTTGTTAATGTCACCACAAACAACAAAGGAGATTTACTTTCCTTTAACAGCCGTAGTTTAGTTGACATACACGTACTAGAGTGATAACCAACTGAATATTAGCAGTTTTACAGCATGTTAACGTTTTACATGCCCAGCAGGAGCAACATGAACATTTGGTCTGATATGATGAAGAAAATTAGAATCCAGATGGCAGAATGCAAACAGTTGCATACAGTATGAATAGAAGTTGTAGGAGATATGGTTGGTTTCAACCAAAGTGCATGTAAGGCAACAAACTCGATCTCCTGAAAAGAAACATTTTATAAATTCCCACTTCCCTCAATATGAAGTATGGTGAGGTTAGAGGCAGATCGTGGTTGTGGCAAATATGCTATGGTTATGGTAAGAAACTTAAAAACACTTGGTTTGGGTTTGAAAAAGATGTGTTGTTTCATGCAGAGATGCAAACTGTGGTCGCCTATATGAAAGTCAGACATGCACATCTGTCGCCCTGACCTCCAAACTTTACTTCCTCGCGACATGGAAGGACGCACTGCTCCCTGCATCAACACTAAATGTGGACATTGTGAGGTGCATGTTCACAAAGTACGGAAACAATTCCCTGACAGTTGCAATCGAAAAATCACCTGCGACAAGAAGCAACAGTAACACACATAGACGCACTGTTAAGCAAGGACCAAATGAAATCCCCACAGCCCCTCAGAGGTATGATAAGCAAAATAAATTTATAGAAAAAGTTAAAGGGTGCTAGATCATAGAGAGAAGTAGAGAAGAAAACATAGGAAGAGAGGTTTAAAGGGGAGCGGTAACACAGGGCAGGAGGCAAAAGGAAAAAAAAAGGCTCAAGTAATGAGGGAATATGGCCAGAAGCTGGAAATGGAAGCAGAGACTCAGAGTGGTTGACGGAGAGGAAAAGGAAAGGTTTAGACATACTGAGACCTGGATAATTAGCCTGGGAGGCCCCGGAGCCTTCTCTTAAATCACCATACTATGCCTTATTAGCTCAATACGGCTCCCTTTAGATCCCCGCAGCACAGACACACATCTCATATCCGAGCGCTCACGTACAAAGCACAGCTCTCCAGCGCAATTTGCAGCCTTTGCCGATTGAATCCCGAGGTTCCTTTACAAACCTTGAGTTTCAGCCTGGTGTCAGATCTGAGTCACCGCACACACGTCGTATTCGGTTAAGCAAAGGTTTAATATTGTGGTGCTGTCATTACCAGGCATAGAAACTGCTAATATCTAATATCAATGGAACATGTTCGATATATCTTTATTATGCAACAGACACATGTCATTAAAGGTATTTACTTTTTAACATGTGAGATTGCATTGAAAAGTAGCCGGTCCGCCTGCAAAACAAAACTCGCAGAGAGATGCCTTTGAAAGCACTTTTTCATTCTGAACATCCATTTTCAGAGCCTTTGCTCAGGATCACAGTTCGCCGGCATCTGACCGCACAAGTAGAAGAGCAGCGTCTTTTTCTTGTGCTGAAGTGAGGCCTTTTCTGAAAATCTTTGTGTGTGCAGAGACATTAGACACGTCTTCAAAGAGTCGACGTGGACGAAGAGAAAGTTTCACCCATCAGAGGCCGATGCAGGCCGCGGGGGTTATAAAGGATACAGCTCTACATTCAAATGTAGGAGACAGGAGCAAAAATGGAGGAATACTTTCATTTGCTTTTTCACGGGCATCTGATTTGTCATCACAAGGGAATTAACTGTAGTTAGGCCAGAGTGAATTGAACATATAAGAGTGAGGATTTATTTGATGCTTGGAGCCAAACACCAAACTGTGACGTTATTGTCATGTTTATTTCCTTACCACAAAAAAGAAAATGATAATATGATAATTAATAAATAGAAGGTAGGTAGGGATAGAAGGTTGAAGCCAACTTGTAAAGCCTGATTTTAGACGTCAGATGTTGAAGCTATTCATCCTTTTTATTGCAACATAATGCATCTAGTTGACTGTGTCGTGGTCCGCAGGTGAGAATGAATGAAGAGGAAGGAAACATCAAAACAAGTCGAACCATTGAAATAATGAGAGTGAAGCATCTGATATGTTTCCAAAGAAGCTGTGATGATAGATCTTTTCCCAGATGACTGTACAAACAGTCAGACGCCAAACATTTGAGCCAAGTGAGAAAAAGCCGTAAGTTAAAAAGCTTGAGAGGAAAACCTGGTGACTAAACTCTTTCCCCCGCTTTTGGAGCAGAAGAAACTCAATTACATATACAAACAGGCAGCTCCCTCGCGAGCGTGCCTCCAAATTACATCCACGGATGTGCCTGGAATAACCTTTTTAAGAGAATCCATTCAATGGTAGAAGGCGCGCGCGGTGCACCGGGGGCACCGCGAAGGAAAGATGCCGTTTCAAATCCCAAACAAGACGGGAGCCAATTATAAAGTGAAAGTTAATGAGACGCATTCTCTATCCCTTCAGCTGCTAATTGTCCCAGTGGAGCTTTGCAGTGTCCAACAGCAGAAGACTGCCGTCGCGCTTTAAGGCTCCCAACTGGGAGTTTTTCTCTTTTAAGACACGTAGACTTGGTGTCGACTTTCACTTTAATCCATTGAAACCTGTCAAAAAGCCATCTTGTTAGTCCAGATACATTAACCTCGCATGGTTAATCACTTCATTGAAACCCCTGAATCCCATTTAGTCAAGAGGAAGCAGGTTTCCATAAGCCTGCAGAGCATTTTTTTAACGCAGGCGAGAATCCACTGACAGACGACTCACCAGCAGCAGGAGAGATCAGAGATACGTTACGCAATAAAATGCAGCACCAAGCCACGGAAACAATGCAAATAAATGTGAATATTTTTGCACAAATTACCCCGAAACATCTTAAAGAGAGAGTCTGCAGCTGTAAACATCTGAACCAAGGCAGGTTATCAGAGCAGCTGCATGTGGGAAACAAGTGTTACAGTTATTATTAATATTAAACAGAATCATTCACTTAAAAAAAAAATCTGAGGACGTTGTGTTAATGTCATTTGGATCCTCATTAACTGTCACTATTTTAACAGGTAATCTTTATGAGTTTCCACCGTGAGACGTGTGATGAAATTAGGTAGAAAAGAGTGAAGCCTGGTTTCACGATGGCCTCAGTCAGCATCCTGTCCTGATGCTTCACACGATCAACAAAATGACGGAAAGTTGTTAAGCTTAAGATTTACTGTCACAAGTGTCAAGCCTCATATAAGATATAACTTGAACAGTGAGGTGCATCTTTAACATATAAGAAAGCAAAGGAAGTCATTCATGTCAATCACGTTCCAGTTGAAACCTCAAAACACAGCGTGCATGATCTGTTTATGGTCTAGTTGCATTTACACTCGATGGGTAAAAGTCCACGTGGCAGTGGGCGGGGCCAAAAACCTGGTTTCAAAGGGCTCTGAGTCCTGAGCAATGGACTGATCGATTGTCTGATTGACGACACGGGACACTTGAACAAAGAGCCGTTCAACAGCTGAACTAACGTTCTCAATCATCACGGAGTCGTTAAACTTCCTCTGTTGTACTTCAAGTAACCAGGTAAAGGCTTCATTGAGGTTAAAATCACTTTTTCAAAGAGCGACTGAGCCAAGAGAGCAGCACGAAAACAGCGTTAGGACAATAAATGTAATACAGACAAACATAAACAGACCAAGAAAACAGTTCAATAGAAACAGAATGCCACACGGACAGAGAGATTTAGAGCCGTGTGTTATCCATTCGTGGCAGAACGCATCAACTCAGCAGGTTCGGAATGATCCCAAATCAGCTTTTCTTGCTTTGTGATGTGATGAGCATCATCATCAGTCTCGAGTCAGTGTCGACTGTGTGTGTGCGCTTGTAGGACGGTGTGTCTTTCTCAGTGCGTCCGGCATGTAGACGTACAGTTTGTATATGTGTGTGTGTCCAAGTTTGTTTTTAAGTGTGTATTAGCCTATTATTATTCCCCTTGTGCTGCAGCTGCCATATGCCTGATTACCTTCCAATCTCCTTCGTATGTCAGGGTGACACAGAAACACACACTTTCCTCCTCGCCGCTGTGTGTGTGTGGCTTCCTCCTTCTTGACACTCCCATCCTTTCTTATCCTTTATATCGCACCTATTTTCTCTCTGTCCTTCTCTTCCTCAACACTCCTTCTCTTCCTCTCTCTTCTTTTTTATCTCTGCTTACTTCTCTCTCTATCGTTCTCCTTTTTCTCACTAAAAATCATCCTCTCGCCGTCTGGCAAGAAATCCCAACGTATACGTGTAATGAGAAAGTTTAAGTCGCTCAAAGAGGATTGTACCACGGCGTGTACAAAAGCTAATCTTTCAGTTTGAATGTGTGTGTGTGTGTGTGTGTGTGCATTTTCATATCTTCCTCGAGGAATGTGTTAGTACATTTCCTGTTTGCCTTTTAGCTGCTTCATCTAAAATTTAGCTTTTTTTTTCATTTTCTCTCATCAGCGTTTCTACTAATAGTGAAAATCCATCTGCATTGTTTTGCTTTGTTGTAGTTTCAGTTTGTGTATTTGCTCAACATACACACACCGTATTTTGGTCATCTGTCATCTAAATTATGCCTGATTGATGTTTCTGTGCTTCATGGTGCTGAAACTGGGCTCTTCTTGTGTGGTGTTTGTTCCAGATAGAGATGAGAGGTTAGAGGCTTTGAGGAGAAAAGTTTATTTTAAGCATCACTGGATCATTTCCAAAGAAAGTTTTCCAAACATTATTCATTATTTATGAGCTGTAGTTGGATCCATTAGAGTTCTCGCTCTCAAACAACTGGACCTTCACTCATCTACACACACATTTTCCACAACTTTCCCAGTCTTTTGTTGCTCCTGTTTGAAACATGTTGCTGCCATCAAATTCAGAATGAGCAGATATTTACATGTCTTTGTGCTGTTTTCAATTGAGGTTATGTCAAAAAGGATTAATGCATTATTACATTCTGTTTAATTTATGTTTTACACAGTGTCCCAGCTTATTTGGAGTCAGTGCTGCAGACTCTGAACCTGTGCCCATGGTTGATCCCAACCACCCCGAGCTGGAAGCCAAACTTGGCCACTTGTATCTGTGATCTTATTCTTTCGAAGGTTACTGAAAGCTCATGACCTTTGTGAGGATTCACCAAAGTACTTCACAACAGTAAGATGCAACAGTATTACTGTGGATACAGCAACAAGTCCCCACCCAATCCATCTTATGATCTTCTGACCTGTTTTATCTTGGTCTCATGAAGCCAGCTGAGCTCCACCATCTAACACAGACCTGCATTCAAATTGTAGTTGTTGACAATCGGTCTTTATGATCAAACAAAGTTGCCCTGAAAATGAACAGTGATCATTTCATCCCACATTGTCCTGAATTGATCATCCTCCCTGCAGGTCTTTCAGTTACTTCCACCTGGTCTGTCCTCGTCCTCTGAAGACATCTTGTCGTTTATATGCAGGAATATTTCTGGGAAACTGTATATTTGTTCCTTCTCTTGCCGGGATGTCGTGTTCTGACCCCTGCACTTCCCCTAATGATTCCTTGTGATGTTGGCAGTGAAAGTATTTAAGCAGATTCTGTTGTTGTCTTTATTGTGAGCTGCTCTCCAGCAGATAACAGCGGCCGCTTAATGACTAAAATGCAAATGTAGTTGAGGCTGTTTGCTCAGATGGAGTTGAAAGAAGTAATTTCTCCATGACATTCTGCTTTCTGTCTCCTTCCACCTGGGGTTAGCGGGGTTCCCTTGATTTCTTGATTGGCTTAAATTTGTTTTGGCATATACAGTGGTTTTCAAATAAATGAAGCAAAAAAGATGGATAAACAAGAAACATGATATAACTCTTGCATCAGTGTCACTTAAAAGGAAATGTCAGCCATTTTTGCTCGAGGTAGGTGAGACAAAACTCATTTATGAAGCATGTGACTGCACTGGTTTGTGCATTTTCAAAGTCAAAATGTGAATTCTAGAAATGGCATTTTTCATTTTCCAATTCTTTTTCATTTTAAATTTGAACTTTTTAAGCACAAAAACACGTGTTGGGAACAAGTAATAAATTCTGCACCATCCATGTTGCAGGTAAACGTGAATATGACAATCATCACCCCATTAAAGCAAAATCTAAATTTCAGGAGCAAAGGAGGAAGTAAGGCGACATTGTTAAAGAGTGATGAGGGATGGCGTCAGGATGCACGGACGGGTTGACGATATATATCAGACTTTAACACAGGAGACAGATTCTCTTTCCCGGTTCCCTCCAACTCTTCATGTCCTCGACAGGTTGTGTATTTTGACGTATTTTCCTCCTTGAAACACTTTTTTTTTTGTCTTCACGAGTTGGCATGCTCCATGAACCCTGGAGCTACGGCTTTGTTGTCAGTTTTGTTGTCAGACAAAACTTGTGACAAACCTGAGAACACAGCGTTCTGCTCCATGTTCGAGTATCATATCGTATCCCAGAGAAAAAATTTGAGATGAAGTTCAGAAAAGTACCAACTGTATTGTACACAGAACAACTGCACTTTAAATTCCACACAGGCATCCTTCCATAACTGACGTTTGCACCGATGAAAGCATCAAGGGACTCAAACCTTTGCTCAGTGGCACTTTAATCACAGCTGTATAAAGTGAGAAATGAGTTCGCACACAACCAGTGTGAGAATCAAACCGCTGCCCTTTAGACCAACACCATCCACATAATTATTATTCTCTCCCTCATTGTTCTCTTCCCTCCGGTATTCCTTGTTGAGCTGTTGCTTCCCAAAGACTTCCAATTACCACCCGTCCAAATAAATTAAAAGTCATCCGTCGTGCCAAATAGCCAATTAGCGAGATTGGAAGCTCTGACCCAATCAAAGAGCGCCGGCCTCAAGAGGAACAGGGTCATGACGGGAAAAGACTCGTGGGCTCCGGAGAGGTCGGCGCCCCCTGGGGCTCCAGGTCGGCCCTCGAGGATTACTTTCTAACAGCGAGGTCTTCAAATGTAAAGAGATGGTGCCTGGTAAATGTGTGTTTGTGTGTGTGTGTGTGTGTGTGTGTGTGAATGTGTGTGTAAAGGTCAGGTCTAAAGCAGATGCGCTATAATGTCTCCCATGGGGTGTGTGAGTCAAACAACGGGTTAGATACTTGAAATGCTGGTGTGATTTTCATCCACTAAAAATGTGTGTATATGTGTGTATATGTGTGTATGTGTGTGTGTGTGTGTGTGTGTGTGAGGGGACCAAAGATTATCCGTTGTTTATCACAAAATTGGCACAAATCGATACAAAACCACAGTTCAGAATCTAATTCAGTGAGGAATCAATCAAAGTCTGTAGAGTTGCCAAAAACTGAAAACTTGGTAGCTGAAGTGTGTGTGTGTGTGTGTGTGTGTGCGTGTGCGTGTGTGTGTGCGTGCATGGCCCATTTGAGACGTCAGTAAGCGGTAAGGACAGTCCAAAGTGTCCTCGCTCTCAAAGGGCTGTTTAGAGAGTTTATTTTAATTTCTCTTCTCCATTTATTAAAAAATATCCATTAATTTGAAATCGCAGCTGAATGGAAAACAAATCTCAGCTGAAACCTTTGAAACAGCGTTGAATAGCCGCGCGTCAATAAACGTATACTTGTTTTTGAATTAGATCAAGTTTATGTATCTCAACATGTTTTGAATCTGAAAGTAATGCAGCTCTTTGTGTGAACATGATGAGAATGGATCACATGCAAACAGGAGATAAATAATACTTTCAAATCTACCAGCCGCTGCAGACTCGTCTCTCTTCCCCTCGCTGTCGCTCTAATGAGTTTTTAAAACAAACTCCTGAATGCTCACTTGAGATTATTTTCACATTTCGTCCCGTCTTTTGCATTCTGCTCCTTCTCTGCTGTCTCATTTTCTGATATTTTTTTTCTTTTATCTCTTTATCCCTCCTGAATCAAGGCTCGGGAATTTTGCTAGTTCAGAGTTTGAATCATCAGGACGCACATGAGGACTGAATGTACATGTGTTTTGAATGTTGATGTGATGACTTGTGCTACAGACCGTGAGCACTTTGCCTCTGTCCCTCTGTTCCTTGTCTCAGGACTAAGCGGCCTTTCTTCACCTCTTTCCTCTTCATCCCCTCATTCAAACATAATTGTTGTTCTTTGCTCCCTTCCACCTCCTCATTTCCTCCCCTCTTGCAGCGTATGACTCTGAGCTGTGAGTCGTGCCGGTCGTGTTGTGGACGACAAGGGTAAAGGAGCAGAAAGGAAAAAATGGAGGGAGGTGGGTGGAGCTGCGGAGGGAGGGGGATCGATCACGACTGCAGAGGGGATGGGGCGAGGACGGGAGCGGTGGTGGGAGAGGGAAGAAGAGATCGGGGTGATGTGAAGTGGTGGAATAGAAAGGAGAGGAGTTGGAGGTAGAGAGGGGATTGAAGGTGAAAGGGAGGACAGATGACGGAGATGGACACAGAAGAAAGAGATCATTTGAAGATTTGAAAAATGGAGGCGGAAGGAAAGAGGACAGAGGGAGACGAGGTGGAAGAAAAACGTGTGAAGTTAAAGCAGAGATGAAAGGAGTGAAAGCGAAGCAGGAGGGCAGGTGTATGAATGGATGACATATCGAAGGAGGTGGAGGTTGAGCTGAACAGGTTGCGGCACATTACAGACACACAAATACGCTTTCAATTGTCTCGCTGGGTATCGATCCGCCCATCAGCGACGGCCTCGCAGGGTCACTGGTTCCCATTACACCTAACAGATCTCATCAACATCTGGACACACTGGTCCTTGCATCTCGCTTGTATATGCCGCCCTCGTCCTCACCCTCGCTCCATCACACGTTCACTTTAGAGCCAAATTACTCATCCACAGTCGACACGCAGGCCTTATTAACCCGGGGGTTCTCCGCTCGCCGGGCGTGGGATGATCTGTGTCATCATCTCAGACACAGCCGAGTGTAAACATCCAGCCGACTGCTGCTTTTTTTGTTTGTCGCGGTTTGAATCATCCTCACAAAGTTTTTATCCTCTCACTACTTCCTGCTCTTCCTTATACAATATGACCTAAGATGTGTGCAATGTTAAATGTGACGTTTTAGCTCCAGCTTTTATCACCTTTGACAAGTTTGTTAATGCCGGCTTGATCTGAAATGTCTCATAATTTTATTCAAGGTAACAGTGAGTTTCATTTGTTCATTATAACTTCTGCTAAAAGAGCAGAAACACCAGATGATACGTCAGAGAGCGAGGACGGAAGTCGGCAAACGTAACTAAACATAAACAAAACTTTAACTCATCACTTGTCTGTGAGCAGTTCGAGTCACATCAGACGGGTTTTATTCGGCAATGGTGGTTATTATTTAACAAAGAAGACAACTCCCACGATCCCGCAATACTTCACGACATCATCTCCATCTTTGTGTTCATCGCTTTGATCGACAGACCTCCGGCAGCAGAAACAACACACTGCGCGTTTAATCCAGAATCATAAGAAACTCAGACTTTGGAAACAGCGTGACGTGACACCAGTTAACGAGCAGCCGTGGTTTGAAAAGCAACACATGTCATTTGTCCCGAGCTTCACAGTTCACACTCTCTGTATTGCCTCAAAAACACATTCTTCTTGTGCGATGATAATGATGCACCCTGCGGTCTGCGCTGATGGCGAGTCTGCGTGGATCCACACAAACTGATATTGGCACGCGGGTCCCAAAACGTACAGCGACAGAACCGGACACTGTCTGAAACTAATAGGATTTAATGTCATTAGGACTCAGCTCAGGTCCTGAGTCAGGTCTTGGTCACGAGAGACTAAGAAGACACTTGTAGTGTTCAGCAGCACGGCGCCTTCTGGGAAGCACTTTGAGTTTGGGCTCAAAGTATCTGTAGAATATTGTTTTTCTTTCTTTGGTTCAAGTCAGATCGTTCTATCTCAGCAGCCGTTCAGACGGCACTTTGGACAAGCCTGAAGAAAAGTTTTGAATTTGTTTTTTTTTTATTTTCCTGATATGGTTGCCAAATTCTTGTGCCTGGTAGGAGGTGGTGTGGCCTCAGCGGGGCTTTCTAATACTCCACTGCCATGTTAAAAAACATTTTATCATCGAGTGTCAGAGTTGATTCTCGACCTTGAAAACAGATGAGTTCGAGTTGTATTTACTGGCTGTTCTTCAGTGGCTGTTGGATCATATTGCATGGTCTTCACCAGCAGGTGGAGTTTGGTCAGTCATGAAATCGTAGTTGAATCGTGGTTGAAATGCCCCAAAAGTTCAGCTATTAAACTGATCTCGAGGTTTTTGGCACGTACATACATTTTCAGCAGAGATGGGATTTAACTCATTCTGCCGTCCTGTATTCGATGCTTTTCAAAGGTGTAGGTTTTGTCTCAACATTAGTGGGAGCACAGTCCTTGTTCCAATGTCTCCGCAACTCTTTTCAGCTTCACCTTTAAAACCTCACTTGCTTTTCAGTAATTTAATTTATGCTTTGTGACATTTAGTTCTCTCTAATGTAAAGCACTTTGTGACTGTGTTTTTAAAGGTGCTAAGTTCATTATTACTTTTGTTATTATTATAATGGTGGGAGTCAATATTGTCTTTTTCTCAGGCAGAAAAGCGCCGGGATAAAGCTCTTGTGTGGTGAGAGAGAAAAACACTGACACGAGCCCCGAAGGCGACTCTTTCAAAATCAAAGAGCACATTTATTAATCAGAGCACTCGCATAAGATCGTAGCTCTACCAGAGTGTTCAATGTTTTTTGAATGTATAAATGATTCTCTCTCAAAATCAGCAGAGGGAGGCGATTGGAAACAGCTGTTTGCATCTCTCTCTCTCTCTCTCTCTCTCTCTCTCTCTCTCTCTCTCTGTCTGTCTTCCTCTCTCTCTCTCTCTCTCTCTCATTCTCATTCTCTTTCACTGTCTCTCTCTGTCTCTTTCTCTGTCTCTCTCTCTGTCTCTGTCTCTGTCTCTCTCTCTCTCTCTGTCTCTCATTCTCTTTCACTGTCTCTCTGTCTCTCTCTCTCTCTCTCTGTCTCTTTCTCTGTCTCTCTCTCTGTCTGTCTCTGTCTCTCTCTCTGTCTCTCACTCTCTCTCTCTCTTTCTCTCTCTCTCTCTCTAATTATTGAAATGATCTAATATGACTTCACTACATAGAAAACACAAGGGAGTTTGCTCGAATATTGCTGGGGACAATTCAGTCCTCCCAGAACACTGGTATGGACATGTCTCCACCATTCATATGCAAACCCACACCCTGTAATTACTTTTTTAATAGAGTTTTCTGCTCTGTACTTTTTTTCTGTATCTGCCTCATAACTTCCCAGACTCTCTTGCGACTTCTCTGGCTCACTGTCACCGGCCATTTTTTGCACATCACTAAAGCTACCATTAATTACAGAGAACATAATCAGAGAGTTTATGGGGCCAAGGTGTTAGTTGTTCCGCTGATCCAGGCAGTGACAGATGGCGGCAGGTTTTAGAGTCAGTTTGCATCCAGCTTGGCTTTTTTTTTTTATAGACTTTCCATCTGAAAATGGCCGCCATTACACAGCGCGACGCGGGCCAATTCACCCAAAGCGCCAAAGACATCTGCTCCGACAAAAGAGCACATATTGCTGCTGTCCCGGGCAAAACCACCTAGCTGCGAGGTTCTGGGTGGCAGAATTAAGATGCTGGATTGTTACTGGTGTGGCTGGCTGAGACAATCTGGACGGGCATCTGGGAACCAGTAAGATGCCCTTCAGCAAGGCAGCGAAGCCCATCTACCCCCGAAGAAGCTGCTCAGTACAAACACTGCAAGACAATGTTTGTACAGAGCAGATGCTAACTCACATTGGAGCAAATACAGAGAAAAGTTAGGCTTGAACTGAGGTTAATTATTATATATTCATACATCTGTGTTGTATTTACATTATTTATTGCCTAACAGAAAAGGAGCAAACAAAAAAATGACTATAAAGATGTAAGATTTCTGGTGTTGGTTCAGTGGATCGACAGATTGTGGTTTACACTCTAATTGGTTTATTTCTTCATTTTCATGTTATTTGTTTGTTTGTTTGTTTGTTTGTGTTTTGGTGCAGGGTACGCAGACCATAAGTCTGTGCTGGAATGTGTTTCAGTACATAAAGTCTCTGCGATGTTTCATGATTTGGAACGAGCTGGATCATGCTTTTTCTCTATGTGAATTCTGGACCTGTACAGTTAACTGAACACTGTTGGCAGGATTTGTGGTTCACTCTTGGTCCTGTTAAGACACTTCACATGCATTTACTACAAGCATAAATGACCTGATTTGGAGACTTCTGCTTCTTTGGTGGTGTGGGTTAAATAAATGGAATAGTCATTATCTTGGAGCAGCGCTGGTCTTAAAGATATGGATCCTCACAGATGATGTACGAAGTGTCTTCTTAACAATGTACACAAGCGGATATTATTATTGATGAGCTGATCTGGGTTTTACAGCTATTGGACACCTGCTGTTAAGTTTATACATCCATTTGTCAGGCCGATGAAACCTGGTGGTTCTCGTTGACCTTTGACCTGCCTGTGAATGGCTTTTCAATGGCTCCGATCAATGGGGACCAACAAACGGACGCTGCACCACTTATGGTCTTCATAACCTTCCTTTGGCTTCATCTTTGCCGTGTTTAGGACCCACAGGAATCCCGGTTTCCAATCCTGCAATGATCCTAGCTGCTGTTAATTTAGTTCACTCGGAGCAGCAGGTGTAAATCAGCCTCTCATTAGATGCTATAATGAAAACCAGCAGGTTTCGAGCTCCCAGAGTCCAAGATGAACGTCGTCTTGCCAAGAGCTGTGAGGACGAGGGTGAAAAAACGAAGACGCACAGAAAGAGATAAAGAGATAAACAGTCGACAGAACAGTTTAACTCTACAAAAACCATTTTTCTAAATTAGGGGGCTTCGTTTTTAATCACCCCAAACCAGCCAACGTCTTAGCTCGACACCAAACTCCTAATTTCCTCTACTTAACTGCTGCCATCCCCCATTAGGTCGACCGACTCCAGATAACTCCCAACTATACTTTGTGCACCTTACTTTACCATCATCCTGAAATTCAGTCCTAGCTTACCTGCAATAATCCCTGTACAAAAATAGAGCATTTTAAATGAAATGCTTGAAATGTTTTGCACTACTTCATCTGTTGTTATTTGTATATTTGCATAAAAGAAAGTTTCACTAATACAGCCTTTAGTTTTAGTTCGTATATATTTAAGGTCATGACTTCCTTGTGCTCTTCATGAAGTAAAGCAGGAAGTAAGGTCTGACATCTGACATCCGACCCAAGTTAGTGCCCTGTAACCTTTGACCTTTTCACGTTAAAGTCATTCAAACAAATCCGAGATTCAGCGACTATCAACGTTTTCGTCTGTCCAGAGTTGATATATGGACTTCATGAATAGCTGGCCTTAAAAAAAAAAGTCAAATTTAACCCTGGAGACAAGATTCAGTGAAGCTTTTTTTCCTCTTTAATTAATTCACTTTTTCATTTAGGAGACGTAAAAAATTAGAACATGAGAAAAGGGAAATGAGGAGGAAGAGGATTTGGGCACAAGCGAGATAATAAAAGAAACCATGTTCAGCTCTGTGCTTGGTTTTGCTTGTTTTGTTATCTAATTATTCTTCAAATACAAATTATTTTAACGCCTCTAAAATTGAATCAAAATGAGACCAGAGGAGGCCGAGAGACAGATGAAGACAGAGGAGGCTGGGGACGTAATATTAAACAGAAAGAACTGAGGTGATCAGACGCCAGAGGAAGCTGATTTTACTTGAATTCCTGTATTAGTCATCTGTTAATGTCTCTCTGAATTTGTACAATCTTGTGTAACGCTTGGTTAATGTTGGTTCTTGTTCTGCTGTGTCGGTACAGCAGAAACACACACACACACACACCATTACTTTCTTATTTCAATCAGTTGTGTACTTTTGCAGAACCTTTCATCAAACATTCACCTCAACAGAGCAAAGAGGATCGAATCAAACTGAATTGATACAGAGAGGTAAACAGAGAAGGAGAGAGAGAGAGAGAGACAGACAGACAGAGAGCGTGAGGCAGAGATAAAGAGACAGAGAGAGACAGAGACAGAGGGAAAGACAGACAGACAGAGGGAGAGAGAGAGAGAGAGAGAGAGAGAGAGATGGATGTGAGAGAGGCAGTCGTCGGCATTAGCAGGTGGAGAGACGGCAAATTGGTGCGAAACAGAAATGTGAGGAGAGAAGTGATAAAAAGCTGAGTGGGGGAAAAAAAACATGTTTAATGAGAGAGAGACTGGTGAGAGACGCTGCGAAGCCTCTGAGAGAGAGAGAGAGAGAGAGAGAGAGACGATGGCAGAGGTGTTCGTGGAGGGAGAGCTGCTCTGTCAGATATGATCAAAAGAGTCTTTATGTGAAGGGTTTGAAGGCAGAGACACAACAGCAGAGGGAGAAGGCAACATGGAGGAAACAAGAAAAAAATGAGTGAAACACAATTTAAAGAAGCTTCTCGCTCGGCCTGCCTCTGATTGTTCCCCTCTAATCTCCCCATCTCAATCACTTTCTGTTCTCCTACGTCTCCTTTCTACTCGTCTGTCGCCGTCGTCCCTCGTCTCAGTCTCAGAAGACTTCGTTCCTATCCGAAGCCAGCCAACCTGCTCCGCTCCGCTCCGCTCGGCTCGACGGTGGGGATGGAAATTAATTCCAACTCCCATTAGAAAAACAAGCTTTTGGATGGCAATCAAGATAAACCCGGGCCGGGGCGACGCTATCGGAGGAGGATCTTGATTGTTCGCTGAGCACTTAGGAGCCAGGAGAGTGTTTGAAAATAGAGATCAGGCGCTCCCCCCAAAAAACTTCTTATCTTGTTTCTGTGTGAAAAGTGGAAGGAAGCATCCACCTGTGACGATAGTCGGGGATTACAGGGACAGAATCCTAATGGGACAAATTACACAGACGAGCGATAAGGAGGCGCACTGATACCGGAGTCGTGTCGGATTCATAAACAAGTTTAGATCGCGGTGAAGTTTTGTTCAGCCCAAACCAGAGAGGAAAAGTTCACTCGTATGGTGTCGTGTTATGAGAGAAGCTGAATGAAGTTCACTGAAACAAAAGCGCTCCATAAACTGTTGAGCTATTAACCCCAGAAACACTGTTTATACAAATCTAGTTTTGTCCTGAACTGAATGGAAAAGTTAAAAGCAGCATCATCAACTGACTGAACTTTCTTAGAAGACAATGTTGTAACTTCATTGCATTATAAAATCTAATGCAATCACTTTAATCAATGTGCATTTAAATCGTGCTGCAATCCCCGACTGCAGCTTCAATAATAACATTGTGACTATGAATCTTGGAAATAAACAAGGACAAAAATGAAATCATTTCTGGTCGTATCAAGATGGGGAAACCCTCTGAAATGGAGGCAACAGGTAAAATGTTAAATATCGATCAGCTGATGAACAACAGTCTGCAGTTTGGCTCAAGCTGCTGCTCTTTGTGAGGATGAGTTGCTTAAAGGAGAAGTAGAAGTAGGTAAATATCATCTTGGATATATCATAATAAGCAGATAGACGGTCATTGCATTAAGGAAAATCAACATAACTGTGGTGTAACTGCAGCCAAAAATCTTCATCCGTCATTGGACACAGAGGAAGTGTTGGCAAACACAGTATAGATTCAGCCATAACAAGCCGGTCCTGTAGGCGTTTCAATCTTATTCCAACTACACATTGAACTATATTCAGTATAATGCTGCTCAAATAACAGTCAGTTCCCTAAACGTCCAAAAAAACATCTTAGCCCTGCTTTGAATCTAGACGTCCTTTGACCTGCATATTCAGATCGGCACAAACAGTGTTCGTCATTTCACGTGTACAATTGAGATTGATAGAGTGAAAACCCGGCCGTCGGTCCAGGAGCTGTGGAGCGCAGCCATTAACGCCAGCTCTGTAAACAAAGGTCACATGGATTCACAAGTCACTCATTTATTGGACGGAGGTTTGTTAACCTGTCATCCCACCTGCTTTGACATTTTCGCAGCGAGGGGGGAGTCGGGCTCAATCCGATTCCATTTCTTGTAACTCTAAGCATGATTGACTCGCGAGCACGGTTCCTCGGGATGTTTAAACCAGCTAAGAACACAGGAGGAACGAGATGAGAATCAGCAGCGGTTCAGATTTGAGATTACCCTCAGTTGACTTTGCTGTTTTAGGCTCTCGGAGCGTGAAGAATCGCTCGCTATCTGATGTCAGCATTAATTTCCTTTTATCGAAAAACTATCACTGTGCTTCATTTGATAAGAAGCACGAACAGAATCTGTGGCGCCGTGTTAAGACGTCGTCCTCGTCGGCCCAGATGAACAGCAGCGATAAAGGCATGAGAACGTGACTAAACCTCAGACATTGTCGAACAGTTGAGGTGGCCCTGAAACAAAGTTTTACATCAAGATAAAAACTTTGCTGTACTAAATTTGTGCTGTACTTATATATAGAAGCTGCTTAGTGCAACCATAGCTCTCCATCATTTGCTAATGAGATGGTCCACTGGAGCTGAGGAAAGAGAAGACAGATTGTTATTCCTTTCTGTATACTGCCTTAAAATTTGCCAGCTGGTCTTCAACCTGTGGGCAGTTGCCCAAAGTACAGTAATAAAGATGCTCAATTTAACAACTTGCACTTCCTCGTCTCTGTTCCCCCCAAAATAAACTGCTCTTGTTGCTTACATAAACATGAAATAAATTACGTGGAAACCCTCCTCTTGGCGTTTTGATCAACTTTCAAACTGGGTATTAAAATCAATATTGAGTCATAAAGTGGCTAAATGCGTATTTGTATGCAAATCTCTCTCAGTATTAATTCCATTTGACTAATTGGCTTGTTTTGTAAACACAAAGTTGGAGCGTGACTGATGAGACTTTCAGGACTCGTAGTCTTAAAGCCATTTTTTTCTGCCCATCCTTCTGAGCTGCCTCCTCAGATAACCCCAGCAGAGGACGGCTGACACTCAACCATCCATCTTCCCTCCGTACATCTGCAGCCCTCCTCCCTTCCAATCTATAAAGCAGGCACCGAGCGTACATCATTGTGCAGTATGTGAACATAAAGTCTAGAGTCAAACTTTTAAGTTCTTGGTTTCGTGATGAATGAGGAGGCCAATTTTTTTTTTAGACAGTGTCCCAGTATTTACGTCCAAACTCTAAAGCCACTCATTCAGCGCTGCCTGTAATCTATTTCAACTCCGTCTCAACAGCTATTATTTTCTCTTCTGTGCCGCAGGTGCTCGCCTCTCGCTCGGCTGGTGGTCGGCCCAGGTGCTGCCGAGTGCTGTCGCACCCAGGTGATTGCTTCCACACACAGGTAAGCTCATTTGTTTCTATGTGTTTTAGAGACAAAACAAGAAATACATAAAACAAAGAGAGAGTTTCGTCGATCAAAATGGAACTTTCCCGATCAAAGCAAAGTGTCCAATAAATAAATATTCTTGCTTGATAATTTGGACGGCGCTCCCTGAATGTCATTAATGTGACTTTGGCCTGTCGCCCAGGTCTGTTGTTACACCGCTAACTGTGAGAGCTCCTAGTTTAGTCAAAGAGGACTTATTAAAGAGGCATCAGGACGTCTTTTGGCAGCCAGTATCTCAACAACATTTTGAGGCACGGCGGCCTTTAATTGACGTAAACAACACTGTCACATTTTTACATCAAGACAAGCAAGTTGGGTCTGAGTCCATCGTGTGCAGGGTCTGATCCGCATGTGTAGCCGAGCCAGGTCCGAGTCGCGATGGTGGACGGAGAAGCCAAATGTTGGATGTCACACTGCGTTGCGTTTAGAAACCGTGTTGGCTCAAGTGAAAAGATTGAAATCGAAGCAGACTCACACGACACAGACGACGAAGTTGCTTAATTCTCCTCTGAGCAATGAGCGAAGTTTCTGGTTTGGTGTTCCTGGCCTTTACTGCTTTGGAGACTTTCTTCTGTTTCACCAGTGCGACACTCATCCATCCGTTCTCTCCTCCAGCCAATTTACAGCTTTTCCTACCCCTCTGCTCTTCTCTGCTCCGTCCTCTCGACCCACCCTCCTCCATCGCTGCCATGCTCTCTGCACTCCATCCCTCTCCCCATTTTATCGGTCTCCTCTGAATTTTCAGCCTCTCTAACACCATCGCTCTGTGTCTCCCAACTGTCTCCCCCTGTTTTCCAACTTCTTTTGTCTCTTCCTCTCGTTCTTTCGTCTGTAGTTTTGCCTCTCTCCTCTCTCCAGTCTCTGTCTCTTGCCCTCTCCCTCCTTCACTTTTGAAGTGCAAATGCATCCAACAGGACTCCTCGGCTAATGAAGTGACGGAGCCGCCTCAGTCGCCGCCGCTGAGACGAAAAGAAAAACTTGAGGAAAAACAGCAGTAGTTAAAGGAAATGGCCAGTTTGAGTTTGAAGAGTAGAAGTGTTGGATGTGTATCTGTGATGTCTGTTAAAGAGAAAATAAATGGAACAACAAAGTAATACACATTTTTCATCAAAAAAAGGATGTAGTTGGCTGAAATTGGCTTCTGAGGTCTAATATTTCAAAATATGTCATTATAGTTTCAATTTATTGTCGGGATGTCGCAAATATTTTACAATACCGAGATCCGTGTTTTTCTCCATAATAGAGCTGCAAAGTGCACACTTACAATAAGATTACTAAAGGAATTGAGGTATATTTGATAGATTAAAAAAAGCATTGCATGAAGAAAATGTCTGCTTCACAACTTTTCACGGCCATTCAAGAAAAGTGCTGTAGCCCATTAAAATGAGGTGTCAGAAATGAGATGTGAAATTCTCTGAAAAATTCCTGGATCTGGATCCACAACAAAAACTAATCAGCTGTTTCTTGGCACAAAGAAAAAAGAGGGAGGAGGAGGAGGAGAGCTGCTGAATGCAGGAAAGTGAGTAAATTTAATCTGCTCGATATTTGCATAAATGCTGGCACATGAAGACTTGGACTGGCAGCTGCTCCGGAGTGCAACGTGTTTCAAGCTCGGCGCTCAGGCAGCGTCTAGTTTGGGCTGATGTGTGTCTAGAAAAAGGGGAAAAGTTGGAAGCGATGTCGTGAATACTTTATAAAAAAAAAAAACTATAAACACAGTTGCACTACTGATAACGAGAACTGAACATGGCTCTTACAAAAAACTCACTTAGCATGAGTCATGAGGTTTGACAACACATAATAATCTGGAGGTCGCCCACTGAATAATCCAGAAACTATTGGTGTGAGAGAACAAATATGGAAGCCAGTCATGGTCTAACATGCATTTTACATGTGTGTTATGTGGAAACATGAAGCCTCCAGTGCACATAATCTGAGAATTCCTAATCTGAGTTTGATGCTGCAGTTGAACTTCTGAAAAGAAAAATATTTGCATGCTCAGAATATTCTGGATTTTTGCATGAGGGAAAAAGAGAAGATGTAATTTTAAGAATTTCTTACAATGCAATTGTGGAAAAATCATGCAGGAGTCTGCTGAGTGAAATCTGTGGCAGGAGACTGTGATGATGGTGTTTTTGTGTTGAAGGATCCGACTGCTGAGGATGTGCAGCTCATTGACTTAAACTGTCCAACAAATCACAACTAATGTGTTTTTGAGTTCGTGTTAACAGACAGACAAACGGAGAAGAGAGAGATTTCTGCTGTGGTCAGTGGTGGATCAGTGCAGCATGTGTCCTTCATCTCAGAGGTGGATGGACGCAGAAGAAGAGGGGAAGACGGGGAGAGACGACCGGCCAAGTATCTGACGTGTGGCTCGGGGAATCAAAGCAAACGGAGGAGACGTGATGGGGACCGATGCTTTCCAAATGGGAAATGGAAAAAGGGATTGCGCGAGATGGGAAAGACTGAAGAGAGGGCAAAGCGATAGGCAATCAAAAAGCTGACGGACCCTGGCACATAATGAAAGCAGCCTGGGAAGACTGGGCCGAGGGAGGCGGAGGGAAGATGCAAAACTTTTCAAATGAGGAAGTTTGAGAGCATCAGTGAAACAAAGACGAGATGTTAACAAGGCTAATTAATTAGTATTTAGTTGAACTTACAGTAAAACTGCATCAGCTGGTTTCATCTCCGACAGCCGGCCGTGTCAAACTCGAGTGTGTCGTCGTCGCACGAGGAGATTTTTCAGTCACAGCTCTCTGCAAACCAATAAAGAACCAACAGTTTGTCGCCAAAACTCATTTTCATAAAGAGACTTACAAGCAAATAAAGTCGCTGTGAAGATTCATAGCTGAAGTGCATTTTTATGATGCAGCATCTACTTTGTCTTATTAATTATGAATCGCCCCAATAAGCCAAGTTCTACAAAATGACTTTTAGAACAAAATCGTTTTAGCCAGCTTTAACATTGAAGCATTAGCGTCCAATTACCGAATTTGATCTTGAAAACAAAAGCTGTTGGAATAAAATTGTCTTCAGCTCGACATAGCTTTGATTCTGTAACAGCCCATTAGAGTCTGTCCAAGAGCTTCTGCAACAGACAAGAAATAATCAAACCCCTAATAACAATTAATGTAATATACTGACTGAGTATAAATGCGGATGTAGTGAGGACACAGGGTGAAGATCTGCTGCTCCAACCTGGTGATAACACGGGAGATGGAGGGAGGAAAAACAGAAAAATGAGCCGGAGCAGATAGTGAGGGGGTGGGCTGCACGTCGTGTCCTCCTTCTCATCGATGGGGAAAATTTATACAGTCTATAGTGTGTAAGGTCTGAGCCACACGGAGGGAGGGCGGATGGAGATTAGAGGGGGCGAAGATGGAGATGCGACGAAACGAGGGTGCGAGGGGAGAAGAGTCGAGAAGGAGCAGAGCCGTGAAAGATTTGCGGCCACAATGAGGCGTGAAGCCAAGGAAGAGGAGGGAGAGAGAGAGAGGCCCAGGATGACTGGGAGAGCCGGAGAGAGAGAACAAACGTGAGGGATGGAGAGAGAGCGAGAGAGAGAGAGCGAGGCAGAGGGGATAAAGGGATGAGAGGAGAGCGGAGGAGCGAGAAGCGAGGGGGGATTGAGGAGCGTGTGAAGTCAAAAGCTGCTGAAAAGTGTTGCAAAGTTACATAACGCGACCCCGCTCCTCTCTTCGCGGGGGGATTGTCGAAAATGCAGCAAATTGGCCGTAATAACTGTGTGTTTTCACCTGCCGCTGGGAGAAAGATAGAATATTTTTTAAGCCTCATTTTGCACAGGAATAGTCAGATTGGATTTTTTTTTTCTTCTGTGCTGCACATGCTGCTGCTCGAGAAAATGGAAAATTAAAATCCTGTAAAGCAAAAGTGATTTTGTCAGATTGAATTTTCCAGTATAACCAAATAATCCTAATAAAACCGGAAAGTTAACGAGGAGGCAGCAGCTCAGACGTGAGCGTTCATGTAGTCAGTGGCTTATAGGCTACTGGAGATAAGGGCAGAGGTCGTAGACTGAAGCTCAACACAGATATTTTCATAGATCGTGCAGTTGTGGGAACAGCGCCACACCTGGGCGCAGGAGACCCTTTGATTGGCTTAGACTTTCACCTGTGTTTGGGATTTGGTTCAGGATTGACAGTTGAGAAATGCTTTGAGACCAGCAGTTGCTATTAAAAGTAGTCTGTTAAATGATTTTGTCTGTCAGTAATAGTCTGATTAAAGTTTGACGTCTTCCTTTTGTAATGTTTTTTACACATCTGGACTGGGGGGGCGTGTACAGACTGTTTGATTGACACCCCGTCTCTGTCCTCGTGCACCTGTTCCTGCTCGGTCGTACCTGATTCCCAGGAGCTGTTGTGGCGTGTCGCTGCAGGGAAGCACAGGTGTGATGAATAACATTATGACAGCGTCCCATTTTGTTAGGCCCTGAAACCGGCCTTTTTTCACAGACGACATTTTAACATGCCACATTAAGAAAAGCACAGGTGTAAATGATAAATTAATGATGTTGAATCCCATTTAGCTGCTTCATATTTAGTGAACGCCGGCTCTCTGTCACAGTGTTGTGGTTTGCTGGGACTCAGACTGGAGCCATCGTTCTTGTGCTTTTCCTACGATGACGAGTGACTATCTCTGACGTAAAAAGTCTGTTTTGTTCTCATGAAATAGGTGGAAGCTTGATGACATATTGATCACTTGCAGGTTGTGCAGTGGCTAATGTTCTATCTGTTGCGTTGATGGTCAACACTTGGTTGGTTGGTGGTGCAAATCCCTGTGTCGCAGTTCAGTGAACATGGCACTTGCATTTAAATAAACTGATGATTTCAATCATTTTGGTATTAATGACGTCCTTCAGGTTGGACAGCTGATGTCATGATGTTGCATGGTTGCTAGTATAGCTCTGTCCAGTTTGCACCTACACAGATCAAATCATGATGTATAGCTGAAAAGCACCTGTGTGGGTGTGAAGGGTCTTTAATTGTAACTGCAATCATTTGAAACATATTGACATCAGTCGTCTGCGAATGTGAACAATGACGCCTTGACGTGACACCGAAAACAAAACAGTTGCACTTATGAATCTGAAACGCAGCTTGAGAAATGTTTCTGAATGAAATTATTAACCCAGTAATCAAAATCAAATAATGAAGTTCCCGGTGATTGCACCCACACACAGCGAAGGCAGCACAGGTCCAGGAAATAATCTTAGCTGGTTGTTTCTGCCTTTCGACTCTCTCCCAGTCTCACTTTAGCTGAAGTGGTGCTCATGAGGCACAATGAGGCAAAGTCGTACTTTCAGCATCAACACATTGCGAGTGCATGGCAACTATCCTAATCAGATCCTGAGATGCAATAAAAACAATTTACAAAACACTGAGCGAGCTGAATATTTTATATGGCAGCTGTCTGGTTAAGGACATTAGAAGCGAACGTAATGTTTTGATGTTTGTCTGATTATGTTGTAAGAAAAGATTATGTTTCTCAAACGGCCTGATTATAATTCATCATGGTTTGGCCTGTGTGTGTTTGTGTGCGAGTGCATGAGTGTGAGTGTGTGTGTGTGTGTGTTGTGCCAACATGTGACTGCAGCTGTAAGTGAAACATTGCAAGTAAGCTGCTGCTGTGAAATCTGCCTCCGTGGGGGGTTCTTCAAGTTCCTTCTCCTCCTCCTCGCCGTTCTGAATCTCCCCCCTTTGCATACATATCGCACTCTCCCACATACAATACGGTTCATATATCTTCCTGATATCTATGCATGTATTCCATTTCATGATAGCGGTGCCTAATACTCCTCCCATACTCTGCTGTTATGTGTGATGCGGTTGCCACAGCGACTTTTTGTTATTCCTGTTATCTCTTCTATACAAGTTGTTCATCTGGAGAGGACTTGAGGCAGGAAATGCCCGCCCCCTGTTCTCTATAAGAGCCTCTGCAGCTCATTTGCATCTTGAACCCACAGACTATTTATACAAACGATGACTGCTCTTCCCTCGCTGCGTGCGTCAAAAAAAGCACATACAAAAAAACCCCACAATCTTATTTATCCTCGCAGAATGACAGCTCCATCTTTATACAGATATAATGTTGTTTAGCATAAGCCATAAGAGAAGAAAAACCACAGGGATGTAAATAAGGGTTACATGATTGAGAGGGTGGCAGGAGCCTCAGGTGTGCAGCAGCATTAGTAACAATCACAGGGTTAGAAAGCAATAAAATGCTTTGAATGCGAAGCAGCTGTCAGGGTGGGTCGTCTCATAAGAGCAATATGAAACACCGCTAAGCTCCGAATTGATTGCCTCTCGGGAGAAGACAAAATGATAGACATTAGAATTTACAAGAAAAGATAAGGATGAGGTGAACTTCATATCTGGGCTAATGCAGCTGAAGTATGGAGGTTGTCAAAGTGGTTCTTTCATATGAAAACTGAGATGATGTGACTCTGATGTGAGAACAGTAATGCAACACCTGTTGGATGGAAGTTAGTTTTCAGAGAGAGGCTGCCATTCGTCTTTATTTTACACACAAGGAATCATATGAAGTTATGTCTCAGCAGAGCAAGTGTGACTTTAAAACCACAAAAGCCCGACACAGCCTGTTTGAAGGGCTGTTGTCTTCCCCCTGGTTCTACATACGTTTGCTTTGGTCATGTGACCTTTGACATATTTGCATATTTGACTCAGAAATATCTCGCAGTCGTGATTTCTTTTGTGATGAAGCTTTTAAAGTTTCTTTGTTTTCAAGCATCTAAAGTAAGTGGAGTTGTCCTTGCTTTGCATTTAGTGAGATGATCTGATGACTTCCTGTCTTCACAGACAAACAACTGGGGTTTGTTAAGGTTAAAGAAATGATCTTGATAAAGGCAGTAAACTATGGATAACATGTTATACGCCGTTATTTGAATTCTTACCTAAAGCACAGTGTCTTGTCGTCATTGAGGTAAAACAGCAGAAACTCAAACAGGAAGTCTGCTCACAAGCTACAACACATTAAGTTATGGTTAAGATGACTCTCATATCATATGACTAACTAAAACTTTTGGTTAGTGAGTTGCTTGTCTGTAATGAGATCAGCGACACCCTTAAAGGCATCGTCAGGGTTCTCTTTTGTAACATGAAACTGATCTGAACGCGTGTTGTTTAGAATCCGGTGGTGGGATAATAAGTTCTCCAAAACTACCACTGTTTCTTCACATGGTCAAAGTTGAACAAAGGTCAACACAGGGTCCAAAACAGGAAACTGTGCCTGAGTTTTACTTTATTCGACAGAATTTTCCTAATAGAATGAAATAATTGAAGTGAATGCGCAGAAGTGTAACTCATGCCTTTACTTTCCACCTCATGTGCCAACTTAGAGGACACATCACTTCCTGCATTGGCACTGAAAGAAAACACAAACATCAGAGAAATATCTCTGAAGTGTCATCCAGCTCAGTTTCTTTTGATTTCTCACCACAAAATTAAGTTGTAAAACACAGAATGAGACCGAATGCGCTCAGATAGTTTGAAAAGCAGAAGCCAGTCTTTGCAGTTTTTCTGATAAGAGCATTTTATTTTCTACATTAGCTCTTTATTTCACTCATCCATCATTCATAATGTGTGTTGTGTCCTTCCTTGTGTTTGGAAGTGTTTCGATATGATTTAGTTGTCTGCCATTTACGACTGCTTTTGTTCGAAGTGAGACGTTTTATCGAAGCCCAAAGGAGTTTTTTTTTTTATCTTTATGTGTACTTTATCAGTTTCATAAAGGTAAACATACTTAAGTCTAAACTCCAAAGATTTGGAGCCTGAAGGGTGACAGCATCAGAGCAGGGGCATTGTGGGAGAGATGTGACGGTAATTCAGTCGGCGAAATGAGAAATAGCTTAATAAAAAGCAAAATGAGAAATAGTTTAATAAAAAAAGCAAGGTGATAGAAAGTGAGAGAAGGAGTCTTGGATGGTGCTGCAGTCTATGCATCAGTAACCAGAGGGGAATGCAGTGTTATTGATTACACTATTACAATATCAATCAACCACACTGCTAATTTACTAATGACACCTTTACTATTGGATTAGCTATGAAGGCAGAAGAAGAAGAACTCTCTGCTGGTTAAAGCTCGATGTTTGCAGGAGCAGCAGGGAGCTTCGGTGTCATTTGCATGCACTTTATCACAATCTTGAGGAATCTGTGATTGTGTTTCAGACCCTCATCACTGAGGCTTTAGATTGAAAAGATTGAAAAAATAATTCAGGCTCTTCAGCTGGATGCATGCTGCATATACTCAATACATAATGAACAAGCGAATGCAATACATTCAGTCTGTCTCTGTGAAGGGTTTAAGAGTTTGAGGTTGAATAAAAGTTAAATGAATTACTTCTTTAAATGCACAATACCAGCACTGAGCTCAACCAAATGGATGGTCTGGAAAATAACAATATGGACCAGCATTATTTGTGCTGCTACAAAGATTAATGCCATCATGTCAGATGGCTCAACTGGGAGGCTTTTAGGAGGATGGAATAAAAGAATTCCCAGTTGTCTTTCACTTCGGGCAACTCTGCATTACCGGCCCAGTCCCTCTAAGATATAATCTATATGTTTCTAAATGACACAGTTCCTGAACAGTAACAGACTCAAGTTGGACAGATATCGACAAAATGACAGTTTGTAGGATGGAAGTGTAATTCACCCCTTTACTTTCCACCTCGTGCCGACTTCGACGACACATTACTTCCTGCTTCGAGAGAAAAACCATAGAAATATCTTTGAAATGTCATCCAGCTCAGTTTCTATCAATGTCTTCCCACAAAAGTTTCAAAAACAGAAACCGGTAAGAGCTTTTTATTTTCTCCATTAGCTCCAGTTGGAGAGAAAACACTCATGACATGACCCATGACCCACTCATGACCCATGACCCACTCATGACCCATGATCGGTGCTGTTTTTATTATCATCAAGAGACGAGGTGTTCTGTTGGAATAATCAGAGGGGCCTCCACAGACACGATGCCCAGGGGCCCGTTTCAGTATATCCACCCTTGATCCAGGATCAGCAGAAAAGTCAAACAGCAGAACAAGCACAAACGCACATGTCAAGCAGTGAACAATGACGACGGGTCAGGACGAACAACAGAATCACAAAGCTGCATGTTTGGGAGGATTACCTCCCGAAAAGCTGCATGTTCTCTCCGAAGGCCTTCACTTGCTGTTTCTGACTGTATTCCATTACGGCAGTATAATTCTCCATCAATCCGAATGCTTACGGATATTCAATAGAGTCGTAATGACACGCTCGGAGCGATAGCTTAGCATTCAATTACAAACAGTAGGGGAACCAAACCCCCCGGCGGCTTTGAGCCTTCAGGGAGGGCTGCGTTCAATACCACCCGTAATCCTGTAAATGGTTAAAAGTGCCTAATCCTTGTCATAGTCGGGCCTTTATGTGGCCGTTCAAACTTGCTGTTTGCTTAGAAAAAAACCCGCAGCCGCGACACGGCTAACCGGATTAGACGGCGCGGCGCGTGCACAACGGCACAATGCTGCTGCGAGGTAATAGAGACGTTACATACAGAACTGCCATAGGCACCAGTACATGTGAGCATGAGAGTGTGTGTGTGTGTGTGTGTGTGTGCGTGTGTGTGTGTGCAGGAGTAAGAAAAATTATCCAGCTGAGGGGATTCATGAAGTGACAGAGTGTGTGTGAGAAGTGTGTCAGTCCCTTCTCATGTGTGTGTTCATGTGTGTGTTTGAGTGGATTCGCCGCATAGTTGTAACCACGGTGAATCGTGGATGTCTGACTGTACGCCAGACGGTTTGTGGCTGAATGATGTGTTTTTGTGAATGTGTGTGTGACTGCATGTTAATATTGTGTGTTTATTATTCTGCATTTGCATTCCCAGCATGGTTCCTAGTGCTCAGAAATATCTGTACGACTGTGCATCTGTGTGTGTGTGTGTGTGTGTGGGGAGGCGAGCTGGGCTAAATGGATTCCCTCCATCTTAATAGAGCTGGAACCACGAGGTTAACGAGCGAGCGATGTTCGGATGATGCCAGTACTTTAACTACATTCATCACAGCGTAAAGCAGCAATGCAGCAACAACACGTTCTGCACAGACGCAAATAATCTGGTCGTTTGGTCGTTTTTTGAGAACCAGTTTTGGACGGTGAGAGGGAGGATATTTTTGGGGAGACCTTACTCACCAGAATGTGAAAGCACTGGATTTTACAACCTCTGCTGATGTTTCTTGTGGCCGTGTGAATTATGACTGTTGTTGCCAAAAGCCTAGAGTAGAGTGACGTTGTGCCACAAAACCTCTAACGGACGAGGTCGAGGTTGATGAACAGGTCAACGAAATGTCTGACTACCAACTGTCAGAGCTTTTGTCTAACCATGACCACCATCATTACCTTTTAGACATTAGGTTAAGGTCTTGGCTCGCCTCCACTCAAACCCTGGAGTGGTTTGTTTGCCGTCAGAAAGCAACCGACAATTAGATGATGAACATCTGTCTAATTGAGTTTATCTGCCGCCTCCTCGTGCGAGTGTGTGGCGGCGTGCATCCATCACATGACATAAACAATTAGCAATACACGCTGCTTGGAAGAAAGAAAGAAAATGGAGGAAGCACAAATCTTCTCTATAATATTTCTGACCAAAGAGACAACAACAGTTTGCCTTGCAAACACAAAGGAACCGAGGGGCAAATGCAACGATTGCATCAAATGAGTTGCTGAATCGGAAAAAAGCAAATGAACTAAAGGCCTGAAAAAGTCCAAAGTCTCCAAAGGTTTCATCAGCATCATAGTGGAGACTCCATATTTACAACAGAATGACTGTGTTGCAAACTGGGGATGTGGAGTTTGAAAGACGAGGATATTTACTCCAATGAAACATGGTATCAAGTTGCATTGTGGGAAATGTAGGATCTGGTGTTTTTGGAGCTTGACACATACTCAGGACTAAAAATCAGCCTCTGTTGCTTTAATGTTTTTTTTTTTAATTATGAAAATGCATTAGTAAATCAGCCTTTTAACCACACTCTTCTACAGCATTATTAAAGACAAACGACCTGTTTTGTTGCTTAGTTGGGAGAACTCGCTTTTTATTGGAAAATGAGGACGTTTTATCGGGTCCTTACTTCTTTAAAGGGCTGTTTAGTTAATGGGGCCGGGGAATACATTATATCAGGTCCTCACGTTTATGGATGTACAAAGATGGTGATCGAGTGTGAGCATGTATGAATACAAATGTATCTCAGTGCCTGTGTGTTGGTACAGGAAGCCACACAAGCTTTCATCACTCTGTGTGTGTGTGTGTGTGTGTGCTGTACATGTGTCAGTGGTGTGTTAGTAAAGGGCCGAGGCCTCCTTTCATGTGTTAACATGCATCTGAAGCCTGTAGGAGAGATAAGCCCCAAGAGTCTCTTTTTCTTCTTCCCCTCCGTCTTTCTTTCTTTCTCTTTCACCATCGTTGCCGCTCCGTCTCTCGAGTGACTGCGGCGGAAACCTTCTCTCATCCTGTAACAATGCCTTACATTTCCACACCAGCCTCCTGCATGACTATCACCTCGCTAATTACAGATCATTCCCTTATAAGTTGCCAGGGTTCACAAGAGAGGAAGGAGGAGAGAGAGAGAGCGAGAGAGAGAGAGAGAGAGAGAGAGGGCCAGTGTAAAATGAGCCTTATTCCCACTATAAGCCAATCTGGTGTAATGGGCTCCCACATGGAGCTGGGATGACTCGCCCACTTTTAATGACTCTGCTACATCAAACAGTGAAGCTGCCAAGAGCAGCACAGACTTTCCATCCTCTTTCTCTCTAACACTCATCTCTGCTCTTGTCATTCCTCATTTCACCCCTCATCCTCCCCCTCCCTCTCTTGTGCATCTTGGAGGGGAAGAGAGACAAAGACGGGGAAGCAGGAAAGAGAGACTTACAGGGCTTCGTCTCATTCGCCCCTCGCTGCTTTAATATTTAATCCACACATGGAATTTCTTGTGTCATTCAGTCGCTAAATATGACTCCGAGAGGTCAGGTCTTGACTCATCACTATTTCATTATTTTGCTGCCGTGTCTCAGTCGCTGTCCCTCTTCCTCCCTTCTCCCCTTTTCTTTCTCTTTCCACGCATTCTCCTCTCGCCCTCTCTCACATCCTCTCTTCCTTCATTTCCTACCTTTCCATCCACCTGTTATCTACCGCTGCACATTTTCAATTTGCACATAGAAAAACCTGGAAATACATTGCAAGAAAATGTATAAGCTCGGCTGAAAAGTTGGCATGTCGAGAAACAGAAGATGCGATAAAGGCCGAGCGAAACAGGTTGCTCAAATACACCATGTCACTGAGATGCCGGCTTCTGCTTTGTCGACAAAGTGGCCGCGTACGGTGTCCAACAAAGCCCAAAAAACAACAGACTGAGAGAGTGCAGGGGCGAGTATGCTCCATCAGAACTGCCTGTCGGACGGTCGATTAGCTCAGAAAACCCCCCTCCATTCTCTGACTCCTTCTGTTTTCCCACTTTCTCTCATCCTCTATTTCACACATCACTTTATAAAATACAATGTGAAATATTTCCAAAACGTTTGCACGCTCGACTGAGGTGGAAAAGTTGGCATATCGAAACAGAGGGTTAGACTGGTGGAAACAGACTGTTTGGATACACCTTGACGTTACGATACCTGCTTCCTCTTTTTTCTGTTGTATTGTCTTTATGGTTAAAAACGTCCACTCCACTGGAAAGAATCAGAAGTCTATGTTCTCCCAAGATAAGATATTCCTTTATTCGTCCCTCAGTGGGGAAATTCACTGCTAGACAAAGTTATTATCATCACTCCTCACTCCTTGTTGCGCTGGGTTTGTCAGTTGGGAGTGATGAGGTCAGAGGTCAACACATCATACAATAACACACAAAATAATAGTTCACGATCCGACTGACAGAAATGTGAAAAAAAAAAAAGCATTTCTGAAGATTTTGCATCGATGCCAGGAAATAGCACGGTGATGTATCCTGACGTATTCACAACCAGCAATCACACATGTGTCGGAGCAGCAGGAAGCCGCGAGTTTAAAGTGAAATCAAAAGGTTGTGACTCACATCGTAAACCGCCGATGTGTGTTTCCCCCTTTATGCAACATGCAGCAGCAATTAAATGCCCTCAAGCATCAGAGCAACTTCTGATTGCTTAATTAAGTAATTTTTATCACATCCTCCTGATTATGTTCCCATGAAGGGAGCTGGTGGAAACACGCGCTGACTCACATTTCAGAAATACGCTTCAACCTTGCACCATCATTTAATAAGAAATATAATAAATGTCTCCCCTTGCCGTCCTGCTCTCTCCATGCTTTTCCTCCATCAGTATGAGCGGCCGAGCGTGTTCTCTCTGACACCATCCTTCTCTCTGCATGTTGCTTTTGTTTGCTATAATAACCCGCTCCATCTCAATTTACCAGCCACGCCGCCCGTCGCAGACCCCCACGATGTTGAGTAGCATTTCTCCGTTCTGCCACGCCTGCTTTTCACTATCTATTTCCCCCCTCCTGCGCGCCATTATTTGTTTCTGTTTACTTTAATCCGCTTTTGCATTCCTCATCTCTTTCCTCACGGTCGTATAGAAACATACAGAGGCACATTTGCCCCGCGGCTGACCGCTGGCGTCAACCTCGACTCCATATTTTATTAACTGGAGACCTTCGCCTGGACCTTCCATCTGAAACCCACAGTACGGCGCCCGAACACCTGCTGAATAAGATTTTTCAAGACGGCTCTTCTAAATAAAATATTTCTTTTTGGCATCGAATCAAATGATGTCTAACTTTTTCATTCAATACTACTCAAGAAGAAACACAATGAAGCCACAGCAGAATCAATGTGACAAACAGGTAATTAAGGGTCACAGTAAAACGGCAGATTAAACGTGAACAAATTACTCGAGAGATTAATTGACGAGAACATAAACAGCGTAATCGTCCATGTGTCCCCTAAATATCCTTGGCTGAATGCCAACACGCTGTTCAGGATGTTGATGGCAAACTACTCACTTTACTCCTCGACATTAAGTTGCACAAATTATTGCTGACTTTTATTATTTTCCCTTTGAAATATCAGGATGTACACACAGCTGATTTCCACATGTTCCTGAACTACACACACTCTCCCACAGTTCATAACATGACGTCATGATCCTGTACATTATATGAGACTCCGAGAGTCGATTGCTCGACTGCGACACATATAAGATGAATTTTCTTACAGCTGTTATTAATGTTCACTAACATGTTGACATGGAGAGACAGAACATTTTTTTACAACTTATTTAGTCCTTTCAGACACATTGTTCCTTTAACATCGAAGTTGAACGAGAGGACGCTCTTTATTTCTGCTGTGCAATCACTCGTCTTCTGTTCTTTCTTATCTGCATTCATCCACACAAGGATTTTGCTGAGCTCGTATTCTCTTTCGCAGAACGCTCGCTGCTTTATATTCATACAGCTTCACCCGTCCACACCTGGGACTGGCCCGGTGCGACCGCAGCCTTCTGTCGACGGCTGCAGAGACGCTTTCTTCTCCCCCGTTCTGTCGTGAATGTTGATGACGTGTGAAAATGGAAATTCATTCCAGCCCCTGTGGTATCGTCTACATTTATGCGTCTCCCTTGTTCCGACAGAACCACGTTCAATCCTCACGGGTGCTTAACTTTCAAGAAGCCATTTGATAGTTAGACAGAGCTCGACTTAATTTAGTTTGCAGAACACAAAACAAAGCCGAGCGGATCGTAGAGGAATATTTGGGTCAGTGTAACAGTCGCACATCCTGTGGCTCAGGATTAGAAACAGCAGTGTGAAAGATGAAAGAGTGAACCTGGGCCGGAAGCTCCCAAAGCAGCTTCCAGCTTCCTGTTTCAGTTGGTGCAATTAGTGAAGGATTGTTGTTTCTTGTTACTTTTCAAATTTACTAATTAGTAAAGAAAAGACTTCAGAGTCCTTTGTTGCATCAGTAACCTGCTTTGTTTTAGGGCTGAATCTGATTTTGTGTGAATATTCCAGTACATTATTAAAAAGTATCATCTTTGAAACTAGATCAATATTGAATTTATATTTCACATTCATGCAGAGATGACACAGAGCTGCTGAATGGATCCTGGAAACACCTGGACATGATGTTGGTTCTCGTCCTGCTTCACTGCTGTAACAACATTTATAATTAGTGTCTTATCGTGAAACCTTCTTGGAGTATTGAAATGGAAACAGCTTGGCATCAAAACACACACCCAAGTTGAAAATGTTTTGCAATAGTTGTCACATCATGGTACACAAATATGTTTTGTTGCTGCCAATGTCACTTTCCATTTCACAATGATTCAGAAGATCAAGCATTTGTGGCTGAAGGAGAAATTCACCTCTTCGTCCTCATTTCATTTGGAAGAGGAGAGTCGGCATTGCTCATTTTTGTTGAGCCCATTTTGCTTCCACCTGTCCAGGTGCCTGGTGGGCGGATCAGGTCGTTGAGGAGATGCAGCTCACCTGGTCTGACTGCAAGCTTTATAAGGTGGTAGCAGTCAGTCAGTCACTCTCTCCTCTGGCTTCCACCCTGTTTGTCTTTTTTTTCAAAATCTGCTTGTCTTTATCTTAAGTTCCTCTAAATTTATTTTTAGTCACAACTGCTGCTTGTTCCTTCATCCAGCCGTGAGTCAGGTTGTGACACCGATCAGCATTTTAGTATTGCACCTGCATGAGGTTGTAGGAGTTGAGAGAAAGAGATAAAAACCATTTGAATCTGATGGTCAAAACCCAAAGAAGTCCTCCAAGTTAACAACATAATACGCTGTTTGTAGCGGCATTTACGATCTGATGCCTCGATCAGCAGGAGGATGTCATTCACTATTTATCATATTATTTAGACTCTTGTCATTCTGTCCCACTGAAACACAAGTGGATAGTGTCTTGCATTAGACCCTTTGGTAAACAGCACGGTCTTTAACAGCAATAGTTCGTAACAGAGAATTTCCAAACTGACATAACTCCGATGAGAACAGGTTATTTCAGAAAGCTCCTCCAGAAGCACAGAAGACGTTAGACAGGTTTGATATGGACACAAATCTTGGTACTCTGCATTGTTTCAACCACCTCAGTCATTTCTAACTAAAACAGAAGTCTGCAGCATGTAAATGACCCCACATTGATTATTACACAGCTTTAGTGCGGTGCTTGTACTAAGCATTATGCACAGAGGAATACTTGCAATTTCCCCTTTTGCAATTTGCACCTACCTGTGTGTGTGTGTGTGTGTGTGTGTGTGTGTGTCCATTAATCTGCGTTGATACCAGCGGAGAAGTTGCATCCATAAAGCAAACCTGAGTCTCATTAGGCCGACGGCTCAGAGACAACATTACTCACACGTCGCTTCAACCCCTGTCTGTCTCTCTCTCGCTGTCTTCCGTCTCATTTCCTCCTTTATCCCGTCTCCATCAGCTTGTTGTCACACATCCTTCCCGTCCTCTCTGTCACTCCTCTCGCCCTCTCACTTTCTCCGTCACCGCGCTCGACTCTCCTCGTTTTCTTTTGATCACTTTTTTTCCCCCCTCCCCAACACGCCGCGGTTTCTGTCACAGCCTGCCCTCCCTCCCTGTCATCTCGCTTTAGGCGCGTGGCACCGAGATGGCATTACTCAAACCCCCTCTGTCAACCGACTCTACCTCTCTCCTCCTTCATGTCGCTGGATCTCATTCCGCTCTCTATTTTCTGCATGGGGCTCATTATAGTTATTTACACCTCTTGTCTGATGCTACCTGACTCTCTCTCTCTGCCTCTCTCTCTGCTCCCATCTTCGCCTCCATTCATCTCATCGCTGTAGCCAGAACTCTGTGCATGACGTCATCTTCCTCAGCGTCCTTTATCCTTCCTGTCTTCCTTTGTCTCTTCCTTTTCCCTTCACCCTTCTTGTCCTTTTTCCGCCCTCTGCTCTACCTTTTCTCATTTCCTGTTCCAATTTTGCCCCCCCCTCCCCCCGACTCTCAATTCTCCTTCTTCAATTTGCCATTTTGCTTTGCTCTCCATTCCTTTCCTCTGTTCCTTTCCTTTCCTTTCTTCTATTCTCCCTTCTCTTCTTTTCTATTCGTTTCTTGCTTCCTTCTTGCTTTCTTCCCCAAACAACCCCCCTTCCTTTGCTTCTCTCCCTTTCCTTTTACATTCATATTTCTCTTTGGTCCTCTTTCCTTATCTCCATTCCTTTTTCCTCCTCACAAATTTCTTTCCTTCTTTTCTCCCTTTTCTATTGTTTATACATCTGTTCTCTTCCTTTCCTTTCCTCTCCCGTCTTTTCTCTTCTTGCACTTCCTTTTCCTCTCCTCTCTCGTGCACTGATTATCTCCTCTTCTTGTTTTCTCCTCCATTCTTCTCCCCACATGCTCGTCTCTCTCTTCCTCGCCTCCTCCTCCTCCTCCTCCTCCTCCTCCCTTCTCTTCTCCCATCTGTTCAAACCGCTGCTCAGATCATTTTGCATGACAGCTCCTCGCTCCCTCTCTCTTGATGTTGTTGCCCTCTTAAAGCCCATCCAATCACTCTTGTCTGCCGGGACTTGCCACGTCCATCACTCTGTCGTCTATTTAGTCATTCTCTTTCTCTGCTTTCATCCTCCTCCTCTGCTCTCGCTCCTGATCTGCACACAACCTCTCGTGTTCACACCTTGTACTCTCCTTGTAGCTTCCTCGTGTGACCATCGCTTACACATCCTGTCTTCTCCTTTCTTCACCTTCCCGTCTCTCTCTTCCTCTATCTTATTTTTCATGTTTAGAAAAAGATCGGACCTCGAAGGTGGTCGTCCCTGTATCTCTAATCAAAGTTTGACGTCACTGGACAGATTCTCCTTTCTTTCACTCAGACACCAGAGAGATTACCCACAGTGGAATACGGTCACGAGCCGACTGCGGTTTTCCAGCAGGGGGAAAGATATCTTAATACGATTACAGCAGGCTGTCAGCTCCCGTCCAGGCTCGGGGACATCGAGCCGATCGCTGTTTGGTGAAATCAGCTGTCAGTTTGTCCAGATCACTGCAGGGAAGCCTTTGAAAAGCAAAGCCTTAAAAAATGTTGATCTTTTTTAAAACCTTCAAATTGTATTTGAAGGATACCCCGACTTAGATTTGACTATAGTAACTGTCTTACATTTTTAGCTGCTAAACTGCGCTGCACTATTTCAGGTCTGGTTTATTAAAATAATAGAAAATGGGAAATTTCCTGCCGAGAGCAAGATGAGGAAAGTCACTCTCATATCTGTTAAATATGAATCTATCCGATCCACATTGTCCACAGGTGAACTCTTCTGTCTCTCACCATCTCTAATTGATGGATCGAATCTTTGTTTAATACACACAAAGATTTCCTGGAGTCTTTCGTCGTCGCCTGCTAGGAAATAGTTCCATCATCTAACCCTTGTAAAACCACAACTTTTTACACTTTGGTGTTGCTCAGTCTCCTGAACTCATAATGACAGATATGATGGATTCATTGTCTCAGTTGTTTCACTACTAATGATCAAGCCAATATGGGGTAAACACACACTTCGTGATAACGCTGAGGTTCCCCTGCTGACGTGTGATCCATCAATGATGTCAAGACCAGAACTCTTACAGAAACTTCGGATCAGTGCCTGAAATATCAACCTGAGGAATTTCAGCCTGAGCCCAAAGCAAAAAGCACACACATGAAAATTGACCAAAACTCCTGCAGGGATGTCGAGCTCTGGCTGGTTCTGTTATCCAACGTGCGATTCTTGATTTAAGGCCAGATTCCTTCCAGAGACGTTCGTAGGACAGAGGTTTTAATCCATCAATATATCCTGCTCTCTCTTTGAGAAAATGTGTGTCAGCAAAATCTTTTCTCACGAGGGATTTTGAGATAGGTCACTTTGTGGTCGTCCTATCATGAAGTGATTGATGCAGCTCTTAAAAAAGAAACGTCTGTGTTCCTCTGCCCCTCGACGGGAATCACCTTTCACCTCCGAGCTGTGCTTTAAAGGAGCCTTTAGATCACATTATGCAGCCGTCCCTCAGGTCGTTGGCAGTTCAGACGGTGTTGCTGTGTTATAGTCGAACGTTAAAAATGCTAAATGTGGTGGAAATGCCAGAATCCTTGTTCTCCAGCTCGCCGTGTTTTAACTTATCTCATTGAAAGTATGTTACAGAGAGCAAACATCCGTTACTGTTATTTCTGTGTTTAGGTTCATGGCTACTCACTGTGACCTAAAAAGAAGAAGCCAGAAGAGACTATTTTTGCTTGCCAACTAGAAAAGGGACTTCCTGTCAGACAAATGTATCGTGTGCCAGGTGTTTGTATAAAAGACGTCTTGATGCAGAGCTCGACACATCCAGCTACATCTCTTGTTGCTTGGTTGATGTGTCGTCTTGCAAGAGTAGCAAAAGCCACAGGACGTCCATCTCCTGGATCCTGGAGAGTTTGTCAGAAATTGCCATGACTAAATCAGATTGAGTTGAAAATAAAAGTTAAAGTCCCAAAGATGATTTCTCCTTTAGTTCTGTTTTAGTGTGACACGATAAACTGCATCTGCCCTGAGAAACATGTCAGTAGCGTGCGTCTCTGAGAATCTCTGATTAAAGGTAGAAGATGCTGATCTACACATTGGACATAGATATGTGTCAGATTAATAAGCATGTATGACATTAGACAGACTGCTGATTAGCCGGCACAATAACAGGTATACAAAGTACAGCTGGTGCAGTGTGAATGTGCAGATGTTGACTGTATGTACAGATGGTAAATGGTAAATAGTCCATTATAAGTGCATTTAAAGGGCACAGCAGTGAAAACTGGTCCAGGCCTCAATGTTAAGAATCCATATGGCCTGAGGCTCCTCACGACTCTCTCCATACCAGCTAACACTAGTACGACTGTGTCCACATGACTTATGACAGTCATTTGCTCGGCTGCAGCAGCTGGCTGCGGCTGTGGAGCCTCTCTGGGTGTCGACGTCCTGCAGGTCGGCTAATGTGCCTCAGCTAAATAATGCAAATGTAAAAGGTTCTTTGAGAGGGGTCACAGTCCTCCACGGCCTGAGATGACTGATAGCTCTCTGCGCCTCTTTCAGAGATGTGGCACCTGAAGTAGCGCTCCCCCTCCTCGTGGACCCCGCTGAGCCTCTGTCTTACTTTCTCTGTGAAATCTATTATTTGTTTTGCCTTTGCTAAATCTCTTGGCAGTGCAAAAAAAACCCCACTGGGCTTCACCCCAATTATGATGCCTAATTATCAGCTTACACCGCTGAGATGCCTTAAAACGGTGTGGTAAGATTAAAATTGTCCACTCTTCACATCGACAGAGCCTCTGAATTGGATTTACAATTTTCAGGAAAGAGGAACCTGCTGGAAATGAGCCCAATAATACTCCAGAGTGTCGGCCATAAGAGAATAGTTGTACAGAGAGAATATGAGAATAGCTTGTGCTGGACACACATGGACAAACACATAATTACTCACACTGAGACTCACAGGTACAGCAGGTATATAATGAGCACTGTTTGGCTCGAGGCTACTCAATTTAAAAAAAAAAAAAAAAAAAAAAAGTTCTCCTGTTTGTTTTCCTGCACTATTGGATCTTTCTTTGTATCTAACAGGGCCTGTTTTAATCCTCACCTCCGTCTGCTTGTTAGTCAATCTGGATTCATCAACTCGTACGTGCCCTTCTTTGGATTTTCTCCGCTCCCCATCTTCTTCCTTCCCTTTCAGTTACCTCGCTCCGCTGGTTAAGCTTTGATCATGGCGGCGAATAAATTGCACGTCTCCGTGCGCCCAAAACAACGTTTAATAGCCTTGAATTGCTGCTCGAACAGGAAACGACTCACGGCTGTGCTGAAGCAGGCATCACAGGGGATTGTTTAACACGTCCAAGCAAATAACGGCGCGAGTCGCACCGATTTCCTTCTGATCTGAGGAAATTTTTACCCGGATGAAGGGAGCGCGTGGAGCATCCTGTCTCGTCGTGGTGGGAGAAGGTTGCCCCCGTGGCCACAGTTTACCTGCTAACACTGGACGAGTTTCCTGGACGGAGCTGTGTTTGAGAAAGACATCAAAACTAGACACATCTTAACATATATGTGCATCTTACTGAAGCAATCACTGAATATATATTTTTAAATTGCTAGATAATGATATATTGGGGTAAATATTTTTAGCTTGAATTTAAGTATAAAAAAGGTATAAATTGCCTTATGAAGAATCTTTGGAAGGTATCAGTTGTGAAATTAGTCGAATTTGTGCATCTGTGCTTCTGCACCAGAAACCATTTAGTATAAGGATTAAATGTGATTCATTGGTCAAAATGTGATGTGTTTATATGAATTTTATATTCTGATGGTAAAAGTGGTGCTTTTACATTTCAATTCAATATCTTGTGCTAAACTGTGCTCTTATCAAAACTTCTTGTTAAATAACTAATAACTTTATTAACACTTTCTTACTCTATTGCAGTTTAGATATTTGTACAAAATTGAAGATTAAAACATATATTGGTCCCTACTGCCACTTTTTACCCGGGTCATCATCATCATCATCATCATACATACATACATAGAGTACAGTTATGTCTGTGTGCATATGCCACATCAAAGCTCGCCACGCTGCCACTGTAAGTCACGACCATCAGCCCTCGCCATCTGCTGTCCCACCTCTCAAACACCAGCCAGATCAGCCGTCTGTCAGTCTGCCTGAATATAAAGTGCCATCAAGTCTTTAAAGTTCCCTCGAGCTCAAAATAGATGTTTTTTTTTAATCTTTTAATCACATGTCTTGTGCTGATTGTCACCTATGTGGCAGTATCTAGTGGTATTTTAAAGTTTGCCATTTCCTGGAAAACAATAAAAAACATGTTGATGACTCATCCTGCAGATGACGCACAATGATGGGGGGGCGCACATATCTGTGCCTCACTTCCTGTTTTTACAGGGAGCATTTAAAACTCCGTTATAATTAAGTTACAGTCTACTCGTCTATACAGAACAATACGTCATTAACTGTCTCTGCTGTTTGGTGGCAGGTGTCCAGGTAGAAACAGTGAGAAGAAGCAAATAGTTCGTAACAAGAAGCAGTCAGACGTTTTTTGGGGGGTTTTTTTTTGTTCTTGGAGGAAAAGTTCTCCATAAATGTCATCAAACAGCATCATGCAGACGATCTGTGCCTTCTGGATCTGACAGTAAAACTTTGATGGAGTTCTGTCTTATAAATCTACAGGGGAAGGTTTTGATTTATAGTTCTGACGGCACCACTGCCAACACGAGACAGATATCAATTACATTCTCCACAGTTACATTTAATTTGTGATGCGAGCAACGGCAGGATGGTCGACCTTGTTTCCTTCCCGGTTATGGGACGATTCTGTGTGGTCGCTGGGTTTATCTGTGATCATGATGAGCAGAAAGTTTGCAGATGAATGTGTTAAACTGAAAAGTGCTTCATGTTGTCCTGATTCTCAACGAGCTCTACTCTTCAAAACACAAGAAAACAGAAGGGAAGCACAACCTCAGCGATCACACTTCTTGTAGTGTCTTCAGTGGCTAATGGAAGCTACAACACCTTAATGCACAGCCATAAATCAAGCTTTATATTAGTGGCTTGCTGTAATGATACATTAAATCAAGCAGTTAAGACAGTCGTCAACTAACAATGACAAATTATTACAGCTCTAACTATAATGTCCTCCACGCCTGTATTTTGTTGTTGTTCCCCTTCACATGTGATTTGCGTCTTCCCCATTGAGTCCAGCATCTCTGCAATCATAAGCCTTTACGTGTTATTCATGTGTGAACGTCTTTTAACGTTGCAACCCTCCTCTTTTCTGAGCTACTGGCTGATTTCTGGCTGATGCTGATAACAGGTTTTACTTCACCTGAGCACAGATAGATTGGCGGTGGCGGTGGCGGTGGCGGCGGTGATGGAGGGCATCATAGGAACTGACATGAGCAGCTTATGGAATCCTGAGAGACGCATTCAGACAAACCTCATCAACACACATTGATCAGTGAGAGGAAATGCATTGATTAGGCCCTCACACACACAACCTGCATGTAAACAAGCACACGCACACACACACAGGACTATCATACACACACACCATTCAGTCAAATGTAAGGTAGATTTGAGCTGTCAGTGATTATGGGTAAACCAATGGTTTTTGTCAATACTTGTTCCCTCTGGAAAAATCAGTCAACCAAAACAACTACAGAGCTATTATGTATTTCCCCGGAGGATATGTAGTGGAGCTGAGATGGAAACACACCAGACACATCTGACGGGATCTGTACAGGAGCCTTTGGATTAGAGAGATGATACTTGATTGGTCGTAATTTTGACACAACTGCAGCTGGTTTATGATTCTTTCTGATTGTCCTTCAGCATTAGGTCAACCTTTGACCTGCTAACACAATTTAGAAGAGATTTCTAGATGCAAAAGTTAAATATTATGTCTTTAATACAGGCTTGTTTGCATAAGAGCACTTAAATGAGGATGTGCCTCATTCGATGTGAGATTTTACATGTAAAGGCACAAAATTTACATGTTAACTTGCATAAAGTCCAGCAAAAAAACCCAAAACAATGATATATTGCTGTTGCATGTATGTTTGCAAGAACAACACACAACCAACTACCAGCATGTGAAACTACAGTATCTCATAATCATCCATCTTACTTGACCTTTTTGAGTCTGCTGGCACTTGAGGCCGACGGAGGCTCCTCAGTGATAAATGGCCGCTTTGGCTCTGGCTCAGTGAAATTATGCTCAAAACCTGAAGTATAAACAAACATTTCTGTTTTGAGGTTCAGGTATTGGAAAATTTCTGGGTGCTTAAAAGGAAACTTTAGATCTGTTAGTCTCTTTCAACATCCCAGACGCCGGAGTCGCACGTCCCACGCCGGCTAGAAAATATTGATTTTGAAGAGAAAATGTTTACTGTTTATGTGAGTTTCCTTGAATTCTATGCTTAAACTCGTATCCATGCGGCGTACCATCCAGCCTCCAGCCTTGTGTCTATGTGACCGGCGTAAACAAAAAGAGGAAGCATGTTCACGCATTTCATCAACCTCTCAAACATGTGCCGCCGCCTTTGCTATAGGAGAGAGATTTGATAGAGGTGACGGGAGCTGAGGACAGTGTGTGTATGAACGCCGTTACTTAGCCGGTACTTCATGTCTATTGTGCTCAGTGAGGATAAGTACAGCTCACTGCGAGAGGAGAGGTGGGTGGCGCGTATCAGCCGGTTTGATGGACAACAAAATGAATAGAGTGGAGGATGTGATGAAGAGAGAGAGAGATGGATAAGTGAGCGGTTATTCAGCGAGGAACCCACACACACATTCACAGAGGGGAAGGAGAAACTTTTTGGTGGGAAGAAAAATCAATAAACAGGGCCATGAAAAATGAAGCGGCTTCCCAGAAAATTCTCTTTCTTCTTTTTTTATTCCTCAGACGATTTTCTTGAGGATGATGAAATTGCATTTTGAGCAATTTTGAGACAAAAGCTATGTCTTGCACTCGAAATGCATCATTCATTTTTTTTTTTTTTTTTTTTTTTTTTGGACAGTGATGCCTCAGTATCTGACAGCGCCGGCAGACCAGAGGCCAGAAACACCAATAACCCACATATTGAACCGCTGACACGGGTCAACACGATGTCATCGACGAGCACGACTCCTGCTGCAGTGTCCTTGAGCAAGCTTTGACCCCTACCTTTTTTTTTTTAATCTTCAGATGATAAACTCCAGCTGATCCATGTCAGCAAAGGTCTTAAAATATAAAACTACCTCTCAAGAAATCAGAGTCACATTACGCATAAGTTGCTCTTTAAGTGTGAGCTCCTGTCGGTCTTTAGTGCAACACACTAAAAAGCCTAGAGAAGTTATTTGTCTGGGTTCATTGACTAAATCCAAATTAAGACAGACTGAAGTAGTTATTTAAAGGATTTAGACACGAGTCAGATTTGTGGAACTAATTAAGTATCAAAGTTTGTGTCAGAGGAAAATATTCTGAAAAACTTAAACAATACAACTTGGGAGGGGAAAAATGTCAGAATACAGCACATGAGGAAAGGCAGATTACCAGGATGGACTTTTCATCTCACATATTCAGTTGTTTTGTCAAAGCTTCCTCATCAGTGGCTCCTGCAAGAACCACTCGTTTGAATAGATTTATTGTTTTAGATTTTATTGGCACAATAAGGCAAGTTTTACGGTTCAATAGTTGTTAGGAAGGTTCTGATCCAAAAACACCTGTTTGGATCCTTCCACAGGTAAACAGGTTCATTGGTAACAGGTGATAGTATCATGATTGGGTCTGAAAGGTTCATCCTGGAAAGACTCAGTCGTTCACAAGCAGAGATGGAGAGAGGTTCTTTGTGAACACATGATTGTATAAAGGAGATTAATACATGGACTCTGTTTTTTTTATTCATGTTTTACAGCGTCTCAACTTTTTGGAATCAGAGTCCTGACCTTTCACCTTTAACCTCTTTGCATGAATGATGGATGATGCAGTTCAATCGATCTATCTGTCTAGTTGGTTCAAGTTCCAGTCAGAATATTCCAGACAGGAAAATTAGCTCCAACAGTACCTGGGATTTATCTAAATGCAGTCACTCACAGCAGTTTCCTGAATTTCTGTCGGGTCACAGAGACAAAAAAACTGTGAGAGAAGGAAAATATTTATACCACAACTTTCAGCCTGATGTGTTTGTGCTGTCCCTACAAGCTGTGTTTATCCTGGAAAGTGCACAGATTCGGGAACTTGCTGAGAAATCTGCCTCAGTTTTGACACAGTTTTCTCAGGTAGAGCGTCTGGTGGAGTGTGTAGTTCTTAACTTGTCTGTCTGGCTGTCTGCAGCTGCCTCGGAGCTCAGGCGCTTCCTCTTTCACTTCATGTTTTATCTCGCAGACACAGGAAGCAGAGGATGGGGATAAATTCATGATATATATACGCAGCCATAAACTCACACAGTCTGTCACATGTACGCACACATGCACACACAGATCAGGATTTAATGCGCTCTGACATCGGTGCCGGCATAAATCATAAATGTGGGGAGCTATTAGCCGGCCAGTCGCGGTCTGACCTCGTGTCAGGATGGCTGCTCGGTAACGTGTGGGTGAGCAGACGCAAATGAGAGCGAACGGCGTGCGATTTAACAAGGCAGCAGAAAACCAAAACAAACAGTTTCTGTCAGTTCATTATTCACAAGGTTAAGGAGGCCGCTTCCCCCCAAACTTCATCAGCGATGCCTGATGAATGCTAAAAGATACGGAGTCGGGAAGAAGCTGCTCTGGAAGCGGACGTCCGCCGTCGTAATGACTTCTCCAGGGTCCTCCTCCTGAAGAAGGCAGCTGTCAGATTGCGGTGATGGATGGATGGTGCAAATTTGCTGCAATATGCTAAAAGTACATCTTGTATTTTTGTGAAATGTGTCACATGGTGAAAAGAGCCGGGACAGAAAGCTCCACTTGAAAATGTTAATGGAGAATTCCTCTGCTGAATATTAGCAGGAGGCAGATGACAAGGTCAATCACATACTCACAATTTCATATACAGTAATTAATCTTATTTATAAAACAAGTTCAGAGGATGAGGGAACAATGGATTCATGTATAATCCATACATGAATCCATAGGTTTTGCTCTGTGTGCAGCTGCTTGCTCGGTCGGGACGATCCTGTAAAAGAGATCTTAAATCTTGTATTATCATCACATTATCGGTACAGTATTATTATTGCGTTGGTCCCCAGGACTTTGAGTGCTCCTTGTTTTATTTCCCGTCAGGTAGTTAACTGCACTTGAATTACTATTTTGCATCCCAGGTGTATCATCGTGTCTGATTAGTCTCCAGATTGAGTCCCAGGACTGTCGCTGTAGATCACAGCTCACTCTCTCCACACGAGTTTGGCCCTTGATACGTTTGACTTCACTAACAAAGAGCACGACAATGAAGATTAGATTTATAACAGTGTTAATGCAATTATGAAAGATAGCTGAGATGGTGTGGAAGGAGTAGTCTGAGGGTTCGGAGGGATGGATGAAGGTAAGGGGGGATGAAGGGATGAAGGAATGAATGGATGAGGTTTGAGATCAAGGTCGATGATCAGCTGGAGGTACAAAGACAGGAAGGAACCAGTGGGGGAGCCGTCTCTTCACATCCTTCAGATTTCGATATTGCCCCGATGATTTTTGTGTTCAAACATGATGAAAACCGAGTCAGATGGGAAGGAAACAGATATCGTGTGCTGAAATACTTCTTGTGTGGATGGAAATGTGTTTGAATCATGGTCTTTGTTCACGAACCTGCTAATAAAACTAGTTATAAAACTGAAGATCCAAGAAGGTTCTCAACTTCAAACCTTTGTTTCATTGGCTTCAACTCCTCCCTTCAACTCTTTGGGTTGCCTCCAATGCAAAACTCACAGAATCTGACCCCGGCTTGTCACAGCTGATGAGCCATGCTAATATAATTAATCTTGAATCATCTGAAAAACTGACAGCTGAACGTTGTGATTCGGCTGCAGAGAGTCGGTCTCCAGAGATCCCTGCCGTTCCTCTGTGTCATCGTACAAACGCTGCTGCAGACTCCGTCTTCTCACTCTCTAATTAGGCTGTAATTATGAAATGTAGTGGCTGTAATTGAAAGTGTCAACTCATTTTTTTTTCCTAATGTGTTTATTTGTGTTTGTTATTTGTTCAGGATCCCTGCAGTGAGTCTTCATGGGGTCCACATTTAAGAACGCACATTGAACATTACAGTCTGCACAAACACAGAACAGATAGCAGAGAATAGCATTAATATGTATGAGTAAAATAAAACTATGTGTAGGTCTTTTCCATATTTGCTTTTTAAACATTGGCTTCTTTATTTTTATTTTACAGACATGTTTTCATTGCTCTGTATTCTAATGTGCATTTAAGGAAATGAGTATTTCCCCTGAGGAGTGAAACCCAGCCTTCAGTTTTCTGTCTGGTGGCATGTATACGACTCTAAATTGTGTTTTAATTGATGTGAAGGAGTTTTGGTTTGTTAAAGTTTGTTCAAATCATTATATTATCTGGCAGGAATGAAACTTAAGTTAAAGAATGAAAATACTTAGTACAAAGTATTTTCTTCATGGTCTTACTACAGCTAATGTCTTGCCTTTTCTATTGACTATACTGTCGACGTGTTTTGACCAGGTTGATTTCCTGTCAAGGGTGAAACCCAGTAGCTTAGTTTACTAACTTGGGGGGTGTTTTATTTATGGAGTCTAAGCTCCAGGTCTCACCTCGGAGAATGATTTGAACCAAAGTATCATTTTGTTTTCAAGGATCCATTTTTCTATAAGAGGTAAATTGTTGGTAAAACTGGATAACATCAGTGGTGGGCCCAGGCAGATCCCTTGAGGAACTCCTCATTCCACAGACTTGCTATCTGAGAAGCTTCCATTAAAGAAGGCTCTCTGTGATCTATTTAGCAGGTAGCTATCCATCCAGGCAGCTGCAGATTGTCTGAATCCATAACACTCGAGCTTTTCAAGCAGAAACTTGTGGTCATTAATGTTTACGTTTTGTTTATGCCGTAATATCTGATCCACAGATTATTTTGTTGTCTAGATCATCTGTCATTTGCACCACAGCTGTGCATGTGGTGTTTCTTTCTGTAGGCATGCTGGAAGTTTATGAGATTATTTACTGAGAGGTTTTCTTGTATTTGATTAAATACTTTCTCTTCATAGACATTAGTGCTGGTAAGAAGCTAATGGGACAATATTAGAACCACTAAATGATGTTTTACCATCTCTGGGAAGTGAAATAATGTTTGCGTCTTCCCAAACCTGTGGGAAGATTCATTGTCTCAGACTGTGAATGTGACAGAACAGAAATATTGTCTATAGTCATTCTAATCAATTCATGATCTATATTATCAATCTCTGGTTGTTGGTCATTACACGTTAACTTTATTCATTTATCCGGTTTATCCTTCATTTAACTTTTATGCTCGTGTGATAATTCCTTCTTTAATTTATACACCTTGCTTCTGAAGTGATCGTTCCAGTCATTTATAATTTCTCTGGGTTTTGTGATTCCTCCACGCTCAATAAATCCAGGATGTTTCTTCCATTATATTATTGAGCACTCCAAAGCTTTTCCCATCATTCTTAGTCCTGTTTAACTGTGGAGCATGATGTCGTTTCTTCTCCTATGAACACAGTCACTGTTCCAAAGTTAATGAGTGACACTCTTTTTGAGCCTTTCTTGACTGCGATGACTGGAAATACTCCAAATGCATGTTGATGGCGCCGCTAAAAGCGCACAGCTCTTGATAGGCCTGACCTTTGGATCGGTGGTCGTGAGCAACAGCAAACACACGCACGAGCGTCATCATGCGAGTACACTCATACATCCAGACTGCCAGGAGATGATTTATGGCCCGAGGCTGACTGCTGTAAAATATGTGGCAAATTTCTCTGAAAGCAACTCGTCGGCCCGGCTCCCAAACACGGGTTTTGTGAGGAGGGAAGCGCGATGCAACGAGGAGTGAAAGCTGATAAGAAGGTGCAATATTGGGGAGTGTTTTTTTTTTTAGTGAAAGGAAGAATGAGGTTGGAAATGTGACAGCTCGAAAAAAAGAGGAAAGAACAATTTTTCATATTTTGTTCCCTGCTCTGTTTAAGCTCTGCACTAACTTTGCTCTTCATTGTTGGATGTTGAAAAGCATCAAAACCATTTTGGATAGAGTTTTTTTTTTGTCCTCAATAATAGTTAATTAGTCAGCGCCTTTGATCGAAAAATGAAATGAGATGAATAAGCATTTTTCTGATCTCCTACCCACACATGATTATGGAATATATTAAACCAGTTCACTATTTGAACCCCAGCATTTGACATACGACATAATATCCATTTTAAACATAAAAATCCAACAGACGTTTTCATTTGACGGGGAAGGAGTGAGTGGGAGTGGAGAACAGATTAGGAGGATAATGTGGATCTAAATCACGGGGTGACATGAGGAGAAAGGAAACTTAGAACAGTGTAAAATCAGTGGACGGGGCTTGTTTGTGTGGACTCCTCCATGTTGCAGCACAACAAGAGCCTAATGACGAAAGAGAGGATGAAAGAAAATGAGAGGGGGGACGGAAAAAATGAGGCAAAAACACAGAAGAAAAAAGATGCCTGAGGCTGTGGAGTTTAATGTACGACACAGTCTGGGAGGAGAGGACAGGAGCAGAGGAAGGTCAAAGGAAAAAAGGAAGCTGTGACAGAAGGAGAGAAGAAGCTGAAGGCTTTGATAGATGATTAGTGCCGAGAAAAGACTCTTGTCAGACAGACACAGACTATACGGGCGATTTGAGAGCTCCATTTACCTGTCAAACAACATGCGCACACTTACCTTGGTAAGTTCGCTGAGGTTCAGAGAGTCAGACGTACACTCCTGCCGTCTGCCTCATTGTCTCTCCACAACCCACTCCAGAGGTGGAACAGCTGAAAATTGCGCACTTTTCTTTAAAGTGTGGTCAAAAAGCACTCATGGCCAATAATTACCGATAATTGTAATAGTCATCGATTTCAAGAGCAAAAAGAATGTAACCACACTTTCACAAAGGAGAATTAGGGAACTGGAGGCTGCAGACTAATATAATATTGCATATTTCAACATGGGGAGATGAGTATGTGAAGACAGATAATTTATTACAACAAGTGACATGAAAGAGAAATTGAAACTTGACAGAGAGTCTTCCGCGATTTGGACTCTGGGGGAGACGTCTTGATTGGAGAATTACTGTCCGAGGCGTTGTTGGATAAACCCCCCGGAGTCCTGACGCTGGTGGTGGCGACTGGAGACTGCGAAAGACAGATGGGTGAAGAAGTGGATGATGATTCTGCGAAGACGAGGTGGAGATGGGGAGGTGGAGATGGGGAGGTGGAGGGGGACGCAAATCACCAGCTGCATTATAAAAGGAGAGCAGGAAGATGATTGGCTAGTGATGAGGACTGACACCGTGCTATTGGACGGAAGAGATCAGCTGATGAGACAGCTGATTACCAGTGACAGCCCCAAACACTGACAGCGGGAAATGAGCGTGAGCATGCCCAGTAGGAAGGATGAGAAATAGCTTATGACTGAAAGCATCGATGTCTTCCTGACTGAACCTGCGCTACAGCTTCGTTAGTCTACACTAATATAATTTGATTCGTGATTACTTCCTGTTGTGTTCTCATTAAATACAGCTTTTCCCACATCTCAGTCTCGTATTCACAATGCTCCAACTGCAGATGCACATCTTGTTTTTGGAAACAAGAACATGTTTGAAACCTGGAGGACCCGAGTCCAGATCCTGTGCTCACCTGAGGGTTTCTGTCTCAGATCTAAGAAATGTGTGGGACAGGCAAAATTCTTGTAGTAGCTGTGACACAGAGAAATCTGCAAACCCACACGGCTCTGCCAGGAGTCATGAATTTGACTTAAGTACAGTGTTTGCTTTAATCAATGAAACAAAATTAATGGGCGAGAGAATGATCTCATGTTGCAAGTTGCAGCCAAATGTGGTGAAAGAGGCCGCCGTTTTACCGAATCTTAGCCTGTTATTTCAGTCGATAGACAGAGGACACAGGTGAAAGTTAACGTTTAGAGTGTGTGTTCGGGTTTAATGCAGTGAAACAAAGCCTCCTTCTCTGAACCACACTGTTACTGCAAATGCTGTAAATACTGAGCACAGTTATTACAGTAATTGAATTGGCTCAACTTTCCAGTGGGCTGCGCTTTCGTCCAAGCACTTCAGCTCAAACAGGAGCTCACTGGCAAACTTTTGTTAAACGAATGTCAATGAAGCTGAAACAAGCAGGTGGTTAACAAGGAGCTTGATTAGTCTCCGTCCTCCAAAGTTCATCCAAATCATCTGTTTATCAAGACTTATACCATGAAATATGATCGTTTCATATTCGAAACCTGTTGTGATGGCATCAGCACAATGGCAATAACTAAAATAATGGAAATAATAGAAAACCTTCTTTGCTTTTTCCTCTCGTGTTATTTTAGTATATCATTACACCGAGTCATGCGTTACTGCTCAGTGTCGTGCGAACACAGCCGACACAAACACACACTCAGGCAGTAGACTTTAGCGTCCCAGCAGGGTGTGAAGCTACATTTACTCAGCGAGGGTGCTGAGCTGAAACAGGAGAAGAAACTGCTTGCCCTGAGGGAAATCCACCGCTGGCTTCCCTTCCAGACTGCAGCACTGATTAATGTTTGTGTGTGTCAAGCTGGTGTGTGTGTGTGTGTGCGACGATGACGGCGGAGGATGAGTGTGTGTGTTTGGTGACGGTGACTCACATGTGATCCTTGAGTTTTTCAGAGAATAGTCGAGTATTTTATTTTCCCCCTGCCTCCATCATTCTGCCTGAACCGCACCTGTTAATCCTGTCGTCTCTCGCTCCCTCCATTTCTTCCTCGCATTGACCCAGGAATCGTGTCACTCTCTCCGCTCTCCTGTTTTCTCCCCTCTCGCCAGCTTTCATTGATTCAAGCTTTAAACTTTCACTCTCACTCACTTACCCGGGAGGTGAAGTTGAATTACAGTCATTACCTTGCCGTTTCTCCACACACTCGCTCGCCCAGCACCTGCCTCGGCTTTTCTCCTCTCGCTCTTTAGGCGATTCCAAAGTGTGAACTTGAGTCTGCGAGTTCGCCGCCATTTATTTCACATGTTGGGGTCAGAGCTGCTTGTTGTCATCGCCGCCGCCCGTGTGGCCGAGTCATCACGGAGCACGACTCTGTGCCCACGGGGTGAATCTGTTGTGAGCCGCAGAGACGCTTCGAGGACGGGTTGTTGTGAGCTGCTGTTGCTACTAAAACTGCTGTAAACGTGAAGAATCTTCTAATTTTGACTCTCTCTCCTTTAATGGACTGAATGAAGACCCCACAGTGCAAACAAAGCTAACGTGGACAAATGTTTATCTCCTCGTGAGCGCCTGTTATATCTGAAGCAGAGATGCTCTGCACTTAAAGTTTATTGTCGATGTGATTAAACGTGTCTTTAAAGTGTCTCGGATGTATTAAAGCTCTGACTTTGTGGGGTTTTGCAATGTGTTTTTTTTTATAAAATACGATCTCCCCAGTTGGAGATTTAGTACCAGGTGGAAAGAGTATAAAGCTCATATGCACATAACAAATCTTTTCTTAAGGCAGCAGCAGGAGAAAAAAAGCTTTGCACAAGTTTGATATAGAGTAAGAAATGGCCGAGCATATATAGCACATCTATGTTTTGACTGTATGAATAGAGATTTGTTTAAAAAAAATGCATTATAAAATTACCAAGTTCAAGGGAACCATTTGCTAATCAACAGCCAATTTGAATTTTATCCCAGTTTTTCCTTTTCATTTTCTATTACAGGCAAATATTTTGATCTGAATCTGTTTTTTTTTGCACAGTGGGAAAAATTGTTAAAGAAATCTGCTTAAATTTGTCACCTCCTTTTAACAGATGTTGGTATTTTTAATAAAAAAAATCTCTTATCCTAATATTCTCACACAGTATCTCATTTGCTCTTTGCGCACGAAGAAGGAAAGAAGCCGGCTTTTAACCCTCGCCGGCTCCGTCTGTGAGCCGCCTTGATGAGCCTCACATCAATTATAGAGCCAGATATTCATCAAAGAGAGGATTTTGGCCCGTCTTCAAATCTTTAAGTCAAAGTGCTGGTTAGGAATTTGGCTCCTGTTTGACACTAAGGGATTATGGTTAAGAGATGGATGTCAGAGGAAGTGAAGTAATGTAAATTGTGTGCGTGTGTGTGTGTGTGTGTGTGTGTGTGTGTGTGTGTGTGTTGATGACTCAGTGAGGGATGAAACAAACCCTTCTCTCTGTGGGGGTTCGGCAGTTTATGAGTTTGACACAGTAGGAGTCATCTGCTGGTTGTCTATGTGATGCTTGGCTCAGCAGGAGGGATCTATAGCTGCCTCCAAACCTGTTTCACTTGTTTACAGAGAAGTCAGGTTTCCGTCCGTCTCTGCAAACTGCTTCTGAAGTGAATGACAGGACGGCGACAACATTTCAACTCTTATAAGTAGATGTTGTTTATGTGGCGCGTCAGAGTCGTGTCACTGATCCTTTTAGACATGCGTTGTTTGCCAGTTTACCATCAAAAGGTTAACAAGCAAAAGAAGATGTTAAGGGTTTAACACGAACTTTAATAAGGTATAACTATGTACTCTTTACCCGTGCTAATGTAAGCTACCAGCTTTTTGAGTCATTTTGTTGCTTCTGCCCTCTGAAGATAGCAAAGTTAGTTTAAAGTTTCAGAAAATGTCTGTGCAGAACTCATCATGACTCTTGTAAGTTGGCATGTTACCACACCTGTGCCAGACAAACTGAGGAGTAATGGAAGTACAATAGTCAGAATCTGCTGATTCAAGAACCAATGGGATGAAAATGCTGCTTTTGAGAAGTCGGACGTTGGTGTATATGCTGAAAATGTGATACTCCAGCCTGCAACGACATGCGTTACGATGCAGCCTATGTGAGCGCTTACACAGAAAACAATGCATGCAGGTGTTTTGATGTGCATTGTTCAGTTTGTGTTGCCCCCCTCTTGGATCAAGTTGAGATAAATGATTATATCAGTAAAGTGTGTGACTTCAACATAAGAGACCAGTTAATGTCAGGTCTCTTGTCGGCAGCAAACATTGGTTCATTTCAACCACGACAGCAACGTTTTCACTCATTTTAACCATGAAGATAATTCTTTCTAAGCCCGAACAAGAAGAGGAGAAGAACAGAAAAAGCGTCACATGAGTAATTTTGCCAATGATCATGTGTATGGGTTGATTTGGAAGACGGGGATAGATTTGGTATGAGGACTTGTTAATGAGTTTGAGCCTGATGAGCTGAACATAAGTTGCTCTGTGTGATCAGTCACTCACAGGTTGAAAGCTTCTGTTTGTCTTATGAGGCCACTTACTTTGCCTTTTCAGACCAAGGTCATTGAAAACTATGAAAAACTATGTCCTGCACAAAATGAGAACACCAATTTTTCACCAAGACATAAACAAATATTATGCAAAATTAAAATGAGTAATGTGAAACTTTGAATTATTGCAGCTCACAATAACTGTTGACTTCGGCTGGATTCAACTTGTTCAGTTCATCTGTTTTTATAGATTTGAATAAACATCTCTTTTGTTTCCTTCTTTAACAGCAGCATGTGGTCGAATGAGTCGAGTTTTTTTTCTAAATATTGACAGGCTCTGTTTCATCCAGTGAGCCGCTCGACCGAGATCAGAACTTGTTTATCATCATCGTTTAGCGAAGAGACACAAAACACATTTGGAAACAGATCAGACGACGTAAACGGCCGTCATTTCAGTTCACGTCACCGAGCGGTCAAAGTGCGCGTTTCACGAATCAATTACAGCTTTTAATCAATCGCACCTATCAAAACAACCTCAACGGCGCTTTCAATTTTCACATTTCACACTGTGATGGAGATAAATAACGGGCAAAAGTGGTGCTGTCAAATGAGCTTAAAGCTGAACTTTGTTGGAGAACAGGTCAGCAATTTACATAATTAGAGTCTATGGCAGCATCAACATCAATAACAAGACTGTTTGATGCATAAAGATTTGTTGAGGGACAAACATTCACAGACGAACTAAATTCAATAGACTTTGGTGGAATTGATGGAAAACATTTTCTCTAAAGAGCCACTAAAGTATTCATTCATCGTGTTGCACAGATGTGGCATTCAGCGTCTGCTTTTGTGTTTATCTCATGTTCATATTTTGATTTCATGGTTATTTTTCTCTCTTTCCTGACGTTCACTTTCTTTTGTCCAATTCATTTCTTTTTATTTTGTCATCTTCACTTCTTTCAGAGTGAGATGAGATCATTTTATTATGTGCACATTTTTTTTTTCATTTTCCCTGTCTCATCGCTCATTCCTGTCATTCTTCTTTTTTTTTCATCACCTTATATGAGCACGTAAATAAACACTTAACTCAGCAGAGCTCCCTCCGTCGTCCTTCCCAAAGACATTGAGAAACAAAAATTGAAGCGTGTCAGCTAACTCCAGCTCAGCCCCTTTCTGGGGGTATCATTTTTATTTTTCCTGCTGTCTGGTTTTTTACAGATGATGGGATGTCTCTCAGACACACACCAGCACTCCGGGTGCCGGCTGCAGAGCCTGGAGTGCTGGTGTGTGAAGGAGCAGCAGGGCGTCTTCTGGACTGTGGATAACAGGCTATGATCTTAAGCATCACCTCACTGCTATGAGCTCCTCCACCTCAGTCGCAGTCCGGCCGCCTCGCTTGTTTCCCCTCCTGCAGAGAAAATTATCTTTGTGTCTCCTTTCGGCTGCAGGCTCAGTTTGTTGTGCGCTTCCTTTTCGGGACACAGGTTAGATTCAAAAAGCAACAAGAGCCGAGTGAATGAATGCGGCGACGGTCTTTGTGTTTTACGTCTGTTCCTGTAAGAAATGGTTGTCAGTTCTTTGGTGTGAAACATTGTGAAACAAGTTCGCTTCAGTTCAGGTGTTTCTTGTGTCATGTTCCACTGAAATACAAACCAAACAGGATTCGTCATCGCAAACTCATATAGCTTGACTTAAAACATGTCTGCACGTTTGTTTGTTTTTTTTTATTGGTGTTGAAGCATGAGTCACTGGTGATAATTAGATGTCATCATTTCATTACATGCAGACAAACTTAGAGCCAAAGTAGAATATCACGACTGTGGCCAATGCTCCTGATGCTTTAGGTGCGAACACGACCTTAATAGCAGGAAAAGCTCAGTTTGTAACACATCGACTTCTATTTTCAGCAAACAAGCTCGAATAAACTCCAACGAGAGACAAAGATCCCGACTAGTGGAGACCAAGCTGGAGCGAAAGCATAGCTCCTGATGCTGATGTTTGATGCTGATGCTGATGGTCTGTGTTCTTGTGCAACTGCTGACGTGCAATAAAACGTTTGCGTGCCATTAATCGCAGGGCTGCGTTGGTCAGGCAAATATCTATCAATGTAGCTCTTAAGGTTCTTCAGTGATTGTTCCATAAAGTTGGAGGAGCCACGAGAGACAGATTTAAAAGGAGAGTCTAAATTAGAGCTGCTGAGGTCAATATATCCTGACCTTTACTCCTCAAGCTCCACAGAAGCTCCGCTCTACATTTTCCATGCAAGTTAATAATAGTGTCTTTCATTAGACACCCCCTGTCCTCTTAATGCCCACACCTTTAAAACCCCTCACCTCCAGTCTGGAATTCAGTCTTTGTGGTAAAAGTCTGAAGCCTGAGTAAACCCTGATGGACATGCATCCTTTGGTGGTTTTGTAAATATCTCAAAAAAAGTGTCAGACATAGTTAATATTGATCAGTGATTACTGTCAAGAAGATGTCATGGTGTTAAAATATGATATGTTCATTACAATGTTAATTCATAGATATGATAAACATGTTGTTTTACAGTTACATGTTGTGGCTGCAGGTGTGTGTTTCCGTGCACGGAGAACATGTGCACAGGCAGGTGAAAGAGAGAAATGTGCTGAGTTTCGTCTAATTCCACCTTTTACTCAGAAAGTCTTACCTTGAACAGCACTTTGAAGACGTCCTCAAAATGTCCTCACTTTCCAAAAATCTTTTCACTTTTAAGGTCTAAAGTTGGACCTCAAACAGACACTGTCGAAGTAAAAGAAGACACACACACTCACACACACACACAAATACACACTAACACTTGAAAGTCTTGAAGTTTTATCAAGGTCAAAATATAATAACAGTAATGGTAACAGATCAGCTGCCAATGTGAGCAGTGGTTCTGCAGGTACGACAGAAGTACAAGTGTGTGTGTGTGTGTGTGTGTGTGTGTGTGTGTCCTCCCCATTCGTGCACATTCATCTTGCGTTCGCTTGCGAGTCGTCCGCATGTCGAACTCACACCTGAGTCCAGTGAAGACAAATGAACTCAGCGTTTACTTCCACTCAGTCTACCTGACGAACGACCTGACAGGCGCCCGTTGATTGATGGCTGATCAGTGATTCCAATATAGACTCATCCATTCCCAACGCCCCCGTCTGATAGGCTGTTCTGCTCCAAGGCGAACCCTCAGGACGATGAATCGAGGGAGCGATTCCCATCTTTGCACTGAAGTCTACAAACATGGAGATGCAATATTGATCATCAGAGAAACCAGGTGATTTTAACTGATCAACAAATATGAGATTCAGTTGTCTTCGACTAAAACAGATTTAAACTTCTGGATGTCTGGAAGTCTGGAAAATGAATGCATTTAAAGCAATGGCACCAGTCAATAATTTGTTGATACCGTGATGTTTTTAAGATGAGAGAAACAGAGCTGCAGCTAACAGCTGATCTTTGTTGACATTCAAAGTGCAGTTTGTGGTCTGTTTAGTCATTTTTGTGTTTTGCACGAATGAGCGTTCAAACTCAAAGTGAGTGACGTCACGCTCACTTCGGGCTGCTGCCGTCTCATGAACTCAGAGGCGGGATGAGGATGGTGTGTTGTGATTCAGAGTCGACCCGTCCTGCCAGGTTCAGCGGCTCCTCGTGGATTCCTGCTTACGATCTGCTGCGTGCTGTTATTGGCTGGAGGCTGCACAGCTGCTGCCCAAAGGTTGACGCCCAGCAACGAACCGAACACATTTAAATAAGAAGATTAGAGTCTTTGCAGATGCAGACACCATCACTGCATTGCATTTTTTTAATTTAGGAAAATCCAACTCATCCTTAACTTCAAATTGTATTTTAAGTTCTTGCATGTGTACATTTTGACTGACACTTCCATTTCTTTCATCCGCTACATGTCACTGCGACACATCTTTATATTTCGACTGACAGTTCATTTACCTTCATGTCTCGCTCATCAAATGACGATTGAAGCGCTTTCAGCTCGTGACTGTCAAATGACAGTTTCACAGCTTTCATTTCATATCCTTTAACTCGGAGTTAATCAGCTGTTAACGCTTCAACTAACGCTTTGTTCACTCCGATTGGTGCTTACGGTTAAAAAGGAAGTGCTGAAAGAAGTTAAGATTTCAGTTTGACTGCCATTTCACTTTCAGCATTTTTAAAAATTTCTCAACTGAAAGTTTTCAGCAGTGAGCACACATTCATTCATTCATTTGTTTATTTGTTTGTTTGTTTGTTTGTTTGCCAGAAAAAAAATAGCTAGCTGGATGTTGTTGTACAGGAAGTGCAGAAAAAAACAATACATAAAATAAAATAGAGAATAATGATAAATAATAATAATAAATAACCAGACTGTCCAGAGAAGTTATTCCACCATACTATCGGCCACTCGTCCCCACCGGTGGGTTTCAACTTCATCAGACCAGCTTCAGACAAATTTCGCTGTTTAAGGAAACACTTTAGTCTCATCAGCCTTTCTTTTCCCACATCACATTCAGTGCAGGAGGAAGTGGAGTGTTTTCAGTCTTTCTCGGCCTCGTGCTCTGTGTCACACTGATCCCGTTGCACTGATTCATCCTGCGGAGCGGCTCGTCGCCGCTTCAGTCTCACACCGAGCTCTCTGACGGCGCTTGTTTAGGAAAGCCAGAATCACGCATCCGCCCTCCTTCCCCCGAGCTTCCCAGCATGCCTCGGAGTCCAGGCACCGGTCTGTACGTCATCGGCCTCTTTCTCTAACAACTCCCACCCCCTCGACATTTTTCAGCTTGAACTGACATGTTCCTGGTAATGAACAACATCGGGCTGTTTCGCTAAATGTCACAGGGTGCTTTTAAACTGCCGCTTCACGTATGAGCTGAGTCCCTCATGAGAACATCTACATTATCCTGTGATTTCTCCATCATTGTGTCTCACTGCTTTGTTCCTCCATGTAAAGCCCAGCTGCTTCGTTTTCCCACTTACTTCTCATTGATGTAGACAAATGCACCAATCAGGCTCACACTCTCTTCTAATTACGCTCCCCTCGCCGTTCTGTGTCAGCCAGCGACCTGCCCCTTCTTCCCCCGGCCGACTGATGCCTTCATTCAACTTGTTCTCTTTTTTTTTCTGTTTATTGCAGGTTTTCTTGGCTGACGACTGGCAGACGATCTGAGGACATCAAACTCCAGGTAATTATTGCCATTGTCTTGTGCTTTGCAGAGGCGTCGGCTGATGCATGAAGATGAGACGCACCTGCATCACACAGAGGAATATTTATTTGCAGCATTATGCTCTCATGATGATACAGAACAGAGTTTACTCTTGCGGGTAAAGTGACCGTCCTGCACACCTGGAGATCACGCGGTCGGCTCCCACAGTAGCCCGAGCGTCCGTCTTTGTCATCGCGTCCTTGACCAAAACACTCTGCTGATCCTGCAGTCTGTTTGCTGACATTAATAATGTGCTCAGAGTTATTACTTAAGGCCATAACATGCAGCATTTTCCCCATTAACCTTAAAAAGGCTTCATTATTATTTGGGTGGATGTTTTGGGTCACGTGTCAGGTGACATGGTGGCACAGGTGTTACTGACCAATCACATCAAAAGTCTCATTAAGTGCACCTGGATGTCAAAGGTCAGTTGGAGAGGCCAGCTGGAGCATTTTTCATCTCACAGAAATATCACATGAATTTTAAAGAAACACATTTGGTTTCTGCAAAATCTGCAAATATTTAACTCGGATTCAAACTTTTCCAAGTTGAAAACCTAAAGTTTGGCTATCAATGTTTTTCCTCCTTGAGAAATTCTTGAATATAACCAGCTCAAAATGACAAAAGTTCTCTATTTAAAGTCTCAAATCTGAAGCACCTTCATGAATACACCTTTGAAATCACTCAGAATATGCCCTTCACTTCTTTTCTATTAAAATGCCATTTCACTGTTTTTGACAAGCTTCGTCTGTGCCACCGAACAGCAGAGCGTGATTGTGTGCGCGGCCAGCTGCCGATCTAATTTGCTCTCAATGGGGTAATAAATTATAATGTAAAATTGTGATACTAATGTCAACTGGCAGCATATGTTCCTCTATTATTTCTTAATAACTCGTGTTTGGGGGGAGATGGAAGTTTTATTTTTCAGCAGAATGAGAATCCCCTCCGAACCGATCCCCGAATAACTGACCATGTGCTGGAAATGTCACGGTATCCGCACGCTTCACCGACGCCACGTCTCACTCGGCGATATGAAACAGCTCCGATCTGCTCTTTTGCAACCCGCAGGTGGTTTTGCATTTTGGTCTCTACTGCAAAGCAAATGTTAAATTAGATGAGTTTGGAGAGTTTACTGAAAATGCTGAAATTCATTCCTTCATTCCTGTGCATGTGTGTGGATGTTTAAAAGACACATTTTAGGTGACTGTGCATCCACTCTGCAAGAGCGTCATTGAAAGAAACTGATTAAAACCACACAAAGAATTAAGTTCTCAAGAGCGTGAAACAAATGATGAGATTATCTCTGCCAAGGCTGAGAAACTCATCGGAGGACAGTAACAGAAATGGCTGAGGAAAACCAATAGATTAGACTAATCTGAGTCTTGATAAACATTCGAAGCATGAGAGCTCTTCAGGAACGTATTTCTCTAAGCATCTTGACTAAAACAAACCTGCTGCTTATACTTTCTGGGAATTGTTCCTGGATTACATCCACAGATGAGGACAGGGTTTCTATTTTTGCAGGCTGATATACGACAGTGATGCTTTATATGAATCTATGGTGCACGTCCAACATATCAACTCCGGCACCCAGTTTAACTACAAAACATCATACGCTTGAGAAATATTCTGCAATGTTTTATATGAATACATTTTCTTAGTTGTTTGTTTCTTTGCTCTAAAGTCATTCTGAAGCAACTCAATAATGATTTCACTCGTTCTGAATCAAGAGCCACACTGGCACCTCTGAGGTTGTATTTAGGCCCAGTGGTGGTTTGAGCTGTACCATCATCAGCATGCTAACGCGGTCACAGTGACAGTAGCTGCAGCTAAGTAGCTAAGTAGTAGTATAATTTTCACCATGTTCACCATCTTCGTTTTGGCACATTATCACCAAAGCTGCACAGAAAAATGTCCAGCCGATGAATCCAATATGAAAAATGGACAGAGACCATATTGGCCTCGGTATTTGACTGACAAGTGACCTTTGGGGAGTTAAGTACAATGTTGCCCAAATGAAAGAAGCGAGAATCCTGCAGATTAGCACTTTAAATGTCAAAAGCTGAAACGCAAATGAGGCATAATGACCCCCCGCCCGGCCAATAATAGATATGTTGCATTTCGGAACGAGTCTCTCTACGCATTGATCTCTATAATTTTCCTTCCCCTTGAAGCGGTGACAGCACTTGTCACCTGGGCTGACAGGCCTTCTGTTGTGTCATATTCCCCGGTGCGACAGATGTGTGGATTGGCCCCTCTGCGCGTCGCTCCCGGTCGGCGGCTGAGCGCCATTGATCCGCAGCTATTGAGCCACAGTCGCACTAATTAGTGTTGGTTTCAAACACCATCCACGCCGAGAAGGACAGAGAGAGAGAGAGAGAGAGAAAGAGCCGGCTTCGACCATCATCACGGCTGATCAGATGTCGCTGAATGAGAAGAGATGAGAATTGAAGACGACCAAGAAAACGCCTGAAGCAAATACAGACCTTGATAAACGGCAAAACATTTTCAGCTGTTTCAACTCATAACGTCCTTCTGCACCGATGTGGAAATCTGGAGGGCAGTCGGGCCATAAAAGCCACTGTCGGACAAATAACGAAGAAAAGATCCGGCGCTCTGTCGGAGGGTTGCAACCAGAACACGTCTTTATCAAATAAATAAGAAGGAGCTACCTCGGGTCATTTCCTCTCTCGGGCTGTTTCAAAGCTGCGGCCTTGAAATACTGAGTTAACTGACCAAGTCCAGAAAGTTTTTTTTTGACGTTCATTTTTATAGACTAGAGCAAAGAGAGAGATGCAGAATGAAATGTTGGATGTGAAAGTGAAGAGCTGTGTGGGCTGTTTGTGTACAACAGCTACTAATATAATGACAGTCATTTATTCCATCTGGACCATTTCAGGGGAAAAACAGTGGCTTATTTAATCAATTTCCTTCCTTGTGCACACAAAATAACAACCACGGGAGAAATTTGTAATATTGTATTTATAGTTCTGTGTCATGAGCGCTGCGGTAATTCGTCGAGACCACATGAAAAATTCAGTATTTGTTAACCAGCGGTACTTTGTGTTGCATTAGCCGTTCAGGATGTGATGAAGAGATTGTTTGTACAAAAAAAAAAAAAAAAAAAAAAAGCAGCTCTTGTTAAATTAACATAAAGCAGCTTGTCTGGCTGAGTTTGTGTGACTGAGTCAAGGGATGTGATAAATGAAAAGTACTGACTGGACGTGGATCAGCTCTGGAAAAGAGAGATATACAATGATACCGCTGCAGTGTTTTCAGTCACATCATTAAGTTCAAACTCTAGTTATTATAAGTTATAGCCATTGTTGTATTACTGAAAACGTGAAGGCATGAGTGGAACATCTGCGGCTTTAAAAGACAGAGCGTGGAGATGATCTGATCTTTGTGTCAGAAAATATCATAGGCCTCTTGTACAATAAGAAATCTATCTCTCAACACTCAAAACAAGACTGATTATGAATTCTAGAAAATGAAGTTGGCTATAACATATGAATAACTAACTTTTTAACTTTAACTCTATTTTCATCAAGTTAATGAAAATGAATGAAGCTGACTTCACTGAAGTCGTCCAGTTGAGTTATGCAGAAGAACAGACTGTAAACACACAATGCATTTACATATTCATGCAAACATAAGTACAGAAACATATGCAAGAAGGCAACACACACACACACACACACACACACTTACTTTGGAGGTAAGACAGGTCAGCAAGATTTGGGCGAGTTAAGAGAAGAGAAGAGAGACGAAGGAGAAAGACTTGAAATGGTGAAAGAAGAGAGAGAGAGAGAGAGAGAGAGAGGTTTTACTTGTCTTGCTGCCGTCATCCTGCCAAGGCAACTCGGAAATTTCCTTCATCTATATTTAGCAACAAAAGATAGCAAGAACCTAATGTACACACACACACACACACACACACACACACATTCACTTCTTGGCGGAGCAGTGATTTGCAGCAGACCCGCGATCAAAACAGCATGGTCAGCTGTATCTTCACGCACACACACACACACACACGCACGCGTTGGCTGGCTGTTGACAGTTAGGTCTGAAGTGGATTGTGCTCATTAGGTGGGGTTGCAGATTGGTTTCTATTTATAGGCGGCAGCAGGCAGCGAGCTCAGCAGTCGCTGCAGCAGCGTGGATGTGCTTTAAGTAGCACAGGCCTCCGGTGGGCCGCGCTAACGAGATGCATCCGGAGCCGATCGCTCTCCGAGCTGCAGGAGGTCAACTCTGATGGTTAGCGTGGCGTGGGTTAGTGTGATCCAGGTCAGGTATTTATAGCAGACGTGTATTTGACATGGTTTAGGTTGTGTGATATTGGATGTCGATATCCAGTATATGATGCCGTAAGTTATCAGAATACAAGTGTTTCAGACAGAGAACAAACAGTTGAACGGTTGCTGCTTGATTCCTGCTTTTTGAGGCGATGCTTTTTCCTCTCAGATGCGCTGATAGTGTCATAGATGGTTGCATAAAGTATCTGGCAAACATGAGCCACCAGAACAGCTTCAATACTCCACTTTGAAATATATCCTGCAGCCTCATTACAGCTGGATTCCTTTCTCTCCAGGAGCCGAGGTAATTTTAACATTACCTGCGCTGGTCACTGATTTTCATCCTGTCCAGAGCTCATATGTGGGTAATTTTTCACACCCACCACAGTAATAATTACAGCCACATTTACCTAGTGTTTTTTTGGAGGACTCGCTGTTCCTCTGTAATTTAAATCCCATCCGTAGTTTAAATTAGATCTCTTTTCCTGCTTGTCCTTCTACTTTTTTTTTTTATCAGCTCAGTGTGAAATTAGGTTTTTTGCCCATTTGGGAATCAATATGATGAAAGAAAAAAAAAACTGGATAAATAAAACCATCAGGGGAGGAAGAGGCCATAAAAGCTCATTAATGAGCTGCTGTAATGTCAGCTATAGGTACTGAGAGTCTCTGCTTGGTTTCTCTTTTTGCTTTGTCAGTTGGCTTTACCACATTGTCTCAATGGGGTTGAAATCTGGTGACTGTAAAGGCCACAGCATGTAATTCATATAAATAATAAACACATTCACTCATTATGTTTCTCTACCCTTTAATTCAGGCTTTGCTTTACAGGCAGAACTTCTTATTTGAATCTCTATGTGACTCTGTGTTTACTTGTCTAAATGAATTATGTTAAGCTTTACAATCATGTTCATGACCTCATACAGACAGTATAATGAGATGGTGTGTGTCAATGACTGAGGGTATGAGGGGGAGGTTAATGATTGTCAGAGGGTCAAAAAGTGACTGGACAGAGGATTTCAGAGGATCTACTTCTCCGCCAAGACAGAACATGTAACAGTGCTGGATATCACCGAGTGCAGAGAGTCATTACAAGTATGACTATAGACTTAGACTTTGAAATTTCATACTGTAAAAAGGCTCAACCAAAGTAAGAACGGTTTTAATAAGTAAACATGTAAGACTTAAAACATAAAGAAAAAGATTGGCCAGTGGTCAGAGCCAATGGGATCCAAGTCCATTGGTGCTATTGATGCAATTATCAGGGACCAGAACCAGACCCTGATCTTGACACAACAATAATAGAAAAGGTTCAGCAGCTTTGATCTGCATCTTGATCCATATCATGACTGAATCTGTGAACAGGATCCAGACAAGAACCATTCAAACGTTGGCGTTGGGATGTTATTCATAGATTGGCTTAAATCATTTTCCTGCCGGATCTCCAGTTTGACTTTACGTCAGTCACTCACCTCAGCTTCAGGCTTGATGCTACTTTTAAGCTCCTCAAGCTGAGTGACAGGAGCTTGAATATCTGACTGAGAGGGATGAAGGCGGGACTATCAAAACAGCCGCTGACTCAAGGTGAAAAGTTGAACGCTGGGAAAACATTGGAGAAGCAGACAAAGAAAACAGGAAAGAAACGGAAATATAAACAAAACACATCAGAATAGAACGTGAGACTGTGAGCGATGCTGCCGCGTGTTTTGGCTTCAAGAGTAACTTTACCCAGACTCATAATCCTGCTTGTTAAAAATGAACGTGTGATTCTGCTCAGTGTAAATATGGCTTAAGGCTCAGGAGACTGCAATGAACCTTTTCCATAGAATAAACCGAGTCAGCTCTTTTCACACTCCGGGGTTTGGACCGGCGTTGACACCTGGAGGTGACAGACCTCTGGGTGTTACCTGTCGACAGGAGCGTCAACAAGCCAGGAAAGAGTTTTCAGTTCAAAGTTGCAAATCAGGCCATTAAAGCTGGAAAAGTTTATCGTGTGTTTAACTGACACATGCAAAAAGTATAATCTTCAATCAGCGCATCAAAATTATGAAAAGACTAATCTTTTTATTAAATATTCAAACACGATGAAAAAAACGAAAATGGGAAAATTTCCTCGTCGTCTGTCATATTTAACGCTCACATGCTCTTTGTAAGAATGAAATCTGAGTCAGTCCATCTGTTTGGTAGAAGTCCTGACTTTACTTTTCCATTATCTCCATCACACAGGTGTTCTGGACCATAGTGTGTCTGACTTTAGTTCAGTCACTGTCTGTGTGAATGCATCCATTTACTTGCTAAAGTGGCCACATTCGCACATCCTGGTAGAAAAACTGATAACTGTTCTGCTGCTAATTAGTTTGTTTCAAGAGGAACAAAGTTTTTCATTCTCTAAGTTCATTTATAGAATCCCATGAACTTCAGTCCATTCATCTATACAGCATTTTACTGAAATCATTAACTTTCTCTAAGAAGAATGAAACAGGGTCTGGTTCTGAAGTCGGAGAAGTGGGGATTCACTGCATTAAAAGAGAGTCACCAAATTTATTACAGTTCGTATCGGGAGCATAAATGTCAGCACCAAATTTAATGTCCATCCAATAGTTGTTGAGACGCCTCACTCAAAATCACAAATGTCAACTTTACAGTGCTGGAGGATAAATCAGGGAATCACCAGAGTCACTGGGATTTTTCCTCTGGGAACCATCAATGTCTGCACCATAGTTTGTGCCGATCCACTCGGTCGATGTTGAGATATTTCACAGTATAGAGGAACTGGAATGTCTGTACAAATGTTTACATCCAGTTCCACTGAAAGACAGAAATATCATCGTCATGGTGATGCCACAGGAAAAGTCAGTCATCCTACGGTGACCATGAATATATGTACAAAATGGCATCCAACAGTTGAGCTATTTCAGTCGGGTGGACCGACTGATGATGCCATTTCTTTTCTGTCACTGTGACTTGAATTAAATATGAAGATCCATCATGGCCGACGTGTAGAATCACAGGTGTAATGACAGCGTCTCACTTCAGTGACTCACTTGCACTGAAGCACCGGAGCTCGAGTGCTCTAATTTTTGCACTCGTCTCGAGGTCTGTCTGAGCTTCCTGTGCGAGGACCCATTGTGTGTGTGCTCAGCGCCGCTTTATTCGAGCATTGTTAGTCCAGCTAAAGGCCTGAGAGCGAGACCGAAAAAGCTTTTGTCTCCGCTCGGTACCTGAGGCGTGTTGACGTCAGTAAGATCTGGAGCCTGGCCAAGAAATGTTGACATCTTAATTAGCGTGATGCCACAATTTTCTGCTCTTCTGTACTTTGTTTTTCTGTTTCTCACTATACATCTCTTTAACCCACTCCCCTCATTCTCCATCCACCCAGTCATCTTTTCATCCTCCGCTGCGGTGGGTCTCCTCCTCCGTCACTGCTCTCCCTCTTGACCTAGTTGGTATCAACATAAATCATACACACTGTGCAAACTCCAGATCTGATACAAAGCTACAAACCAGATAAGAGCGTAGAATTTACAAGGTATTAAAGTTTCCTCCCCCTCCTCCGTCCTCCCGCTGCACTCACCCTCGTCTCTCCAGGACTTGTTAATCCCCGCTCTCCCTCCGGGGCTGATAAGAAACGGGATAGGAGAGGGGATAAGAGGATAAGGATATACACTACACCTTTGCACTGCAATCGCTCACTACATATAGAACAAGTGGATAAGGTTGTACCGTGGAAGTGAGGAAGGAAAGACTCGAGGTCGGATAGAAGAAAACACATTATTTTCTGAAACATCCAGTCTGTTCCTTAATTAGCATAGAGCTTATAAATAAGTTTTATTATTTCAAAACTTTGCACCTTACTTGCACTCATAGCTGCCGCAGTCCTCCTGCTTTTATACTAAATGAATCAGAATCACAAATCGTTTGAATTTCAACTCAACAATTTCAACTCAACGTCCTCAAGTCTTTCAGTTAGCTCAGTCGTGTGTGTGGAGGAAGAGAAGGCTGTGAGAACAGTAAGCAAGTGCTCCTTAAGATAAAGATGTCAAAAATGAACTAAGGCTCAAATTAGACATTAGAAACTGGCCTTAGGTCTAATTCTCTTAATTCTGTTTTCATCTGCAACTTTTACCAGATTCTACAGATTTGAACATTTATCTCACATATTCTGATTGTGAGACACTGACTGTGATCAGATCCTCACGTCGCGTCTGTGTTTGCTCTGTCGTACAATCTGCACTTGAGTGACACGCTGCAACAGGATGTTAAGGAGTCTGGGGTGGAAATAGATTTTCTGCTTCCCCGCCATCTTTACGGAGGCGTTTGCCAGCCAGCTGCCTCCTTCCAAGGAATCCCGTGTGTTTGATGGACAGGTTGCTGCTTTATGAACCGAGTTGGATGCACTCAAAAAAGTTCCTCTCTGGTGAAGATGTGGCTGCGTGTGATTCCACCGTCATCTGGCTGAACACCTCCATCTGGAGGAGCCCACTGGCCAACAAGCGAGCGAGAAGCAGGAGGAGGGTCCTGCTCCACTTCCTCCTTCCACCTGGACACAAGTGGTGGTCAGAGGTAGAAATAAAACCTGCCACGGTTTGGCTCTGAGCGGGTCACCCTCTCTCATCGCTTCCTCCTTCTGGTTCACGTCGTTTGAAAAGTGCTGTAAAAATAAACTTTATTATCATTATAAATATGAACTAATACTCTATTCAAACCTGCTGTGTTTGGCTGTCGTCTCCTGGGGCAAATATCTGGCTCCTTAGCTGCTAAATGCTCCATTATGTTCACCAGCTGGTCACTCGCTTTGTCAGTTTGGTGCCATGAGATCAATGAGAGGGAACCAGAACGATGAAGTTTTGGACGGGACGGCTGAAAAATGAGCTGAAACCCACGATGAAGCTTCATAAAGCCGAGAGGAGCTGCAGAGTCGGGCAACAGTTCTCTGTTTGTTCATCACTGTGAACAACCACTTTTACATTATCGCATTGTTTTCACATTGTCATTGATATATTTTAGATTATAAAGTTATTATAGCTACTTTAAAGATGAGTGATCGTCCATGATTGTTCTTAGCTAATACTCATTTCCCAATGTGTTTAAATGTCATTTTGATGGTGCTACCTCGGCCTCACTTTGCTGTATTTCTTCAGATATGGGTTCATACAAATCCACTCTGAGCACATGTGAAATATGATGTAATCTATACTGTCTGAAGTCTGTGCACACTGGGAAGCTGTTTCCCCAAACTTTACTCAACTCCGGCAGCAAACTGAGCGAAGCAGTCGTGACCACAGCGAGAGAGAAGAAGAAACCAATATTTAAACTACGCACGTCTTGTCACTGACAAGACGATCACTGATGTCAGAATATATCAGCCAACGGCAACAATCCTGAGGAAGTATGGTTTTACACATATCGTCCTTTGACCAGCGCATGGACGTTTTAATTCGATGGCAGACAAGAGATCCAAATGAATCTTGGCAGTTTTCTTCTTGAAGGACAAAAGGTGAAGTGGAAACAATAAGAAGGAACATGCAACATCATCCATATTTGCTCTCTGTCGCCTGCTTTCCATCATCTCGTCTTCCGAGCATCGCCTGCAGACACACGCTGGCCTACTTGGGTTCGAGTCGTATTCCTGCTCCAGAAACAGCCGGGGCGAGCACCGCGGGGCAGAGGAGAGAAAGTGCCGCTTGAGTGTTGCCTCGCAGCGTCGCGTTTAGACAAGGAGTCGGGCAGAAGATCTCTCCTGTGTCACCAGACCTGCTGCAAGGATTCACTGTGAAAACCGGCCTCCGGAGTTTCAGTGATGCCACATTGATTTTTCATTCATTCATCAAACGTGAAAATGTTATATCAAGCCATGCACAATTTTCTGTAGATTTCTTGTTGACATTTAGTGATTTGTGTTTTTAATAATGGTCTAACACACAACGTGCAGGAGGGATGGACACAAGGAGGGTACATGTGGAGATAGTCAAGAAAAAAATAAGTCAAAATAAGAAAAAGAGAAGCAGGACAACATGAGGACAAAATTCAGAAAGTCATAAAGGGCAGAGTTAAGGATGCAAAAAGAGACGATGGGCAGAGACAAACATTTCTGGAGGAGAGAAAGAAGGAAAAAAAAAATCCGTCGGTGACAATGTCAATTCTAGAAAATGCAGCGAGAAGTAAATGACATTCAGAATCAAAAAAAGAAAAAAAATTGGGATGCGAACTAAAAGCCGGAGGGAAAGCCAAAGGTTTCCTCCTGTGAGAGAGGACTAAATGGAATAAAGGAGCTATAAAAAGAACGTAAAAGAAAGAAAAAAGAAGAAGCACAGAAGGTGGCATAAAAAGGCCAAGAGGGAGAAGAAGGAAGCATCAGCCAGAAATGTCAGTTGCCATTGTGTAATACCAAGAGGGAGGAAAGAAAGTGGGATGGACAGAAGGAGAAGGATGAGTGTTAGAGGAGAAGACGAGAAAGAGGCAGGTAATTTAAGTGAAAAGATTGTTAGATTGATAGAGAGAGAAAAAAATAACGCCAATGATTGGAAGTTAAAAAGTAAATAGAAAGACGAGGATTGCTGGAGGAAAGAGGAGTGAGAGACGGAGATGAAGGGAAAAGAATAAAGAGATGGATAGAAAAAAGGTCAGCGAGCGACTGAGCAGCAGATTAAAATGTCAGCGAGGACAAAGTAGAAAGGAGAGGGCACTTCTCTGAATATCCCAAATCACCTCCACCCGCTTTTCTGGGACGTGAGAGATGAAGAGGAGGGAGCAGGTGAAGAAGGCAGAGGAGGGGAGAAAAGGAGTGAGATGGATTGAGATGAGGAGAATGAAGGAGCAGGGGAGAGAAAAAAAACAACAACAAAAAAAACAGGAGAGACCAGAAGAAAGTGTGTGTTTTCATGCAACAGCCATTTTAAGCCTGGTATAAATCATCCTGGCACCATTACAGCACAATCTCAGAGAGCAGGCCGCCGACCCAATCAGGCCTGCAGAGAGTCGCCGTGGGCACGTCGGCCGCCGCACACACACACACACACACTGTATGCACACACACACACTGTACACGCACACACACACTGTATGCACACACACACTGTACGCACACGCACACACACACTGTACACGCACACACACACACTGTACACGCACACACACTGTACATGCACACACACACACTGTATGCACACACACACTGTACGCACACACACACATACACACTGTACACACACACACACACACACTGTACGCACACACACACTGTACACACACACACACACACACTGTATGCACACACACACTGTACGCACACACACACATACACACTGTACACGCACACACGCACACACACACACACACTGTACACGCACACACACACTGTACGCACACACACACACACACACACACTGTATGCACACACACACTGTATGCACACACACACACACTGTACACACACACACTGTACATGCACACACACTGTACACACACACACTGTATGCACACACACACTGTGCACACACACACACACACACTGTACGCACACACACACTGTACACACACACTGTACACACACACACTGTACACACACACACTGTACACACACACACTGTACACACACTGTACACACACAGGGTTCTCACAGTGACACTTTAAAAAGTTTTAGCTACCATTTGCTTTGGAAAACATGGAATTGAAAGCAATGCAGTCACAGCTTTTAAAAAGAGACATCTTTGTTAAAAAAGACTGAAATATAAATAGTTTTACCTCCGGAGCTGAACTGAAAAACTTTCTGAACCAATCGGAGCGTTGCCTCGTTGCATGTCGCACACATGACGTGTAAAGGTGATCAGGTATGAAGAGCAGGTCAGGATCCCAAATGTCAGCAAGCATGAGGTCCTAAGCATCACTGAGCACGTCGTCAACAAAGCACAAATAAATAAATAAATAAATAAACTACTGTCTCTCCATCTGTGCTTTATTTGGCTTTCAGCCAGGTATCAGGTGTGATACTGTGTAATGTAATCCTTCCATTACAGATACACATAAAGTCTTTGTGCAACTTTTTTGGCTTGAAGTGAAAATTAAATTGTAAACGTAAAGGCCAAAAAAAAAAAATCTACCTTTTCGTAACATAAAAAAAGTTCCCTCACATGACATTTATTGGCTGCACGTGAAGCTAACGTAGCTATAATCAATACTTTCCTAAGGGTCAAAGGTTGCAGAGAATTATGACCTGAAGCTGCAGCTGCTCGCAGCTTTAGAGAGACTGAGAGACGAGAGCAGAGCGAAAAGAGGACGTGAACGTTGGAGTTGGTCGATGTGACATGTGAATCTACATGAATGACCTATTTAACACACATGTGTTTTCTGCATGTTTCAAACTGCAGGAAAAAGGCTGTTATGTAAATAATGTACGTGAACAACTGAGAAACCACATTCTGGTTTAATTATAGAACTTTAAATTAATACTTTCTTAAGATATAATTTTTGCCATATTCGTTCCCAGTACCCAATTACATCTCATCATCTGTGTTGATTATAATGAATAAAAATAGATTTCAAACACAGATGCGTGTTAATCTCTCCTCGCCTATTAAAACTGTGCTCTTCAGCCTCCCAGCTGCCGCCTGCTCTTCCTCCTCCTCTTCACTAAACTAACTGTTGAATCCGTCTGCTTCCATCAACTTGGATGTCTCTCTTCTGTCTTGACTTTCATTTCACAACTTCTCCGTCTGAATGGCTGGATGAAGGTGAAAGGTGGCAGACGGGAAAACAGAAAAAGGAAATACAATCAAAAAGTCCACACTTCTGGTTTCTCATCTTCCATTTTATTAACTCATTATTAAAAAATGAATATCTTCTCAAAAAAAAAGTCTATTAGAAACTTTCAGTCGAATATCGACGACAGATAATGTTCAAGTCACTACGCAAAATGAGCCATCGTCACCGAAGTATCAGCAATTATTGCAAATTACATTTAAATACTTTTAAATGGCAGGTTTCTGTTTAAATCTGTGGTCGAAGGTGGAAATGGACCAAAGATCAAAGCTGCATCTCACATGTACATTAACAACTGGCATTAATTCATTCCCATGCACGTTGCCAAAGTTATATTGTTCCAGACTTTCATAGAAATAAGAGATTAATGTAATGCTGTGGCTATTTTTACACTTTCCATACATCATTTTGACTCTATTACCTGGAGACCTGTAGTCATTTGTAATAATTACAGAGGTCATCTGTGATCTTCACCCATGCAAATCTGCCACGTCTGCCATTTGTATAGTAAAAAGTCCACCATAAATAAATAAATATATTCAAACTATATTTCTGTATTTCATCAAACACAGAAGTCGTGATCGCGTTGTTTCTTTGGTGTTTTTGTTTTCTCTGCACCACTTTTTTCTGCCTCGTTCCCGATCGAGAATTATGGAGGCTGCGTTGGCAATTTTCAACTGAAATCTTGACAGGGTGCAAACTCAGTCTCGTTGCCGTCGTCATCCATGAGGCAGATGTTTGACAGAACCTCTGGCAGAAAGACTTTGGAGTCCACCTCCAGCTGCCAACAGCCCGTCATCCACTGTCAACACCGTCCTCTCAATGTTGTTTTAATGCCATAATATCCACTTGCATAATTATGTTTGTCCGTCATGACGACTTTCAGTCAAGATCACAAACGTAAGAGTCTTTCAGAGAATATGACCCTGTTCCTTCAGTTCAATCAACCACAACAGGCGTCACAAGATCCAACCTAGATTCACTGTGTTACAGCAAAATCTTAGTCTGTGAGACAAATATCTAACTGTCAGGTGAGACATATACAGTAAAACACCTGTGAGATCAGAAACTCCAAAGGTTAGATTTTCAGAATTATGGCATTTTAATTGCACAACTTATTTCCTGAAACTGCAAACTCTCTGCTGGAAACGTACAAATATCTCAGGTGCTGTGTAAATCTGAACAAATGCAGAAATAGAACTTGGCAGTTTTCTCATGTTTCTGTATCTCTTATCTGTTTCTTTGTCTCCGCTCCATCTGTCTTTTTGCTTCCTCTCCCTCTCACTTTCTCAAGGGCAGCGAACAAACACGGGGAAACACATGTACCGCGAGTTACTACAGCGCTTGGCTGCCGTGCCGCCGATGCTGGGAATTCCCAGACGGCACGCGCTGGAATCTAAACAAACGTGTTCCACTCCGGAGCTTTTCACACTTTTACCACTTTGTCCAAGGTGAGAGAGAGAAGGAGGGGAGCTGGGAAGCGATGGAGGAGAGAAATAAGTGAAGTAAAGCAGAACGAAGGTCGGCCTCTCGAAGCGAAATCTAACAACAGAACCGAACCTGTGAACATTTTCACCTGTTGTCGGGTGTAAACCTTGTTTCTCCAAAATGTCATCTGTTCAGGAAACATCTCCTGAGACCAGATGAATCCTCCGAGCTGCTGAAGGTGCTGCTTTTATCCTCAGTATGTAAAGCATACAAATGATTTGCACGTTCAGACAAAGGTTTAGGTTTAAAACCAGATCAGCCAAAACAGAAGCACTGATTTTTTTTTTTTCATTTGATTTGTAAGATATTTTTTTTCCTCTTTTTTAAAGTTTCCTTTTGTGTTTACCACCCTGAAGGATTGAAGTGTGTCCCTCCTGTACTCAGATCTGTCAGAAAATCCAGGACAAAATGTCATAAAAAATGAATGGACTCTAATGAAACCAATTCTCCTCTTCAGTTCTTCGGAGAAGACGGACACAGAGCTGAGCTAATAATATATAATGTGGACATAAAAACTTTCTGCTTAAATCATTTTTCAAGCTTTGAATCAAACAGAAATAAATTTAAAATATCTTGTCTGAGCGCAAAATCAGCTTTTCACTTTTAGGTCCAGTGAACTTTTCTGGCACCTTTAAGCAGGACTGAGTGATCGTGTGCCATGAAGGCCACGGAGCGGATGTTTCTTCCAACCAGCCGCCGCAGCAGGTGATTTCACTGATTAGCTGCTGCCCTCGACTTGAGGAAGCACTAACCGCTGACATTACACGGTTGAGTCATTGGTTGGAATAAAAACCTGCAGATACTGTTGGCTCTTCACAGATCATGCTTCACTCAGTCTGACCCAAATCACAGCTCCCTCTTATCCTCAACATGTAGCTTCACTTTGATTCACTGTGGTTTAATGTGGTCAATATTCATGTGTTGCATTACTTTAACATCAGCATCATGAAAACCTGAAAAATGACGTTTACACACCACTAGTTTGCCACAGAAAATATATTTTGAAGAGAACTTAAAACCACCCAGATTCTCGTGTTGATCAGGATAACAAAGCAACTTTTAATGAACATATCTGCAAAGTTGCAAATTGTTCATACTGAATTTTTCAGCAACATGTTCATGTGCTTTACCTTAACAAATCTGCTCATGGCATCGAAAGCGAAAAAGGAAAAGTCAACAATGACACGAGGTACAACATGTTTCGTTTATCAATATGAATCAAAATTCAATAAAACTTCCCAAACCTTAACCTGATCCTCCTGTTCCACCCTGACCTCCTGCCTGCAGGTTCTGCGCAGAACAACAACGGAGCACTTTGTGGAAAATGAAAAGCTCCTGGTAAAAAATAGAAACATACTTTTTTGGGAGACAAGGCCACAAACCTCTCTGAGAACAGTGTTGGTTCAAACTGTTCTCAAAACTCAAGAAATGTTCAAAGTGAGGTTTATGAATCACATCGGACGGAGAAAGATATTATTATTATTATGAGGAGTATTTGTAATATTTTTACTTCATTTGAGCAAATTACTTTAATACTCTTCAATCAATAACTGGCTGCACACAGATCTGTTTTTCATTTGGATGCTTTTATGTCCACATTGTGAATTCAGAGAAAGTGCAGTGGCATCAGATTTCCAGGTGTGTGTCAGGTTTTTTTTTTCCCACCCTGATTGTTGATGAGCTGCACCTGGTCAGTCAGGTAGAAAACCCTGCAGCTCAGTGGCTCTCGAGGTCTCGCAGGAAGCAACACGTGCAAAATGAGCCAGTTGGAAAAAGTTCACAACTCCCTCTTGAATGATGCTCTGCACTGGATTCACCCACTTCTCTCTCTCCCCATCAGTCTGTCTGAGAGCTCATTAATGACGGAGGCCCTCATTAGCAGACTCTCGTGCAGTATACAGCGCTTTCAAACAGCAAAATCATTTATTTTAGCCTCATTAAACCGAGGTCCAAACCTGCTATCTCAAATCTGATTACCCACCCATCCCCGCTGACTATTAGGTAATCAAGTCAAGCAAAGGGATTAGACTTTGTTTTCACAAATGCTTCTATCAAATCCACAGTGAAGTCGATGTTTTGTAGAGAGAGAAAAAAAAACCTTTTTTCCAGCTGTCAAGAGAAGATCTGACGCCTTTTCAATTACTTGAGCTTGCTCTGAGAAGAGTTGTGCAAAACCTGACACAGGAGGGGAAAAAAAAAAATTTGAAATTTTAACAGCTATAAAGAGGATTTGAAAACACACTTGCCTCAGTCCTCAGCATGATTTGATTTGTAAGCAGAGGTTTGAATGCCCGGATCTCAGTGAATGCAACCTCTGACACGCGAGCTCGTTTGAAGCCTCTGTGAGATCTGACGCCTGGAAACCAGAGCGCTCTCAGACGAAAGCAATATCCTGAATAAGATCTCGCCCACCTCTCTTTCACTCATGTAGACAAGTTTCATTTGAAACCAGCGAGATCTTAAACGATCTCTCGCGCGTCTGAAGCTCGAGCTCTGAGTGTTGCATCGTGGTTCCTCGTGCCTCGCGTTGCTTTTGTCTCTTCAAAAGTCTTATTGTTAGAGCTTGGTTTTGATTTTCTGACATGTCTCGTACTGTCAAGTCTCAGGAAGTCGAGAACCAAGTTTAGGTTGAAGGCATTGATCCTCCTCTGGACACGTTGGTTTGCATTTCACCGCTGCATAAAACACAAAGGTCTGACGTTGCTGTTGTTTCTGGCTCAGCAGTGATGTGAAGTAACTCGGCCGTATCTGGTATCTCATTCTACCAACCTCCCTCTGGATGTCCTCACCCCGACTCAAAGCCTCGACACCTGTGAGGGAAACTCACTTCACCTGCATTTCTTTTACTCAACACACAGATCATTTCTGTTGACGTGTGACCGAACACGGATCGACTGGTAAATCTAGAGCTCCTCCTGAAGGCACAGCTCAGGGTTGAGCTTTGTATTGGTGTGATATTTGTTAGTTATTATTGTATCTGCTCCATCTTTTTAACTCATTTGACCTTATTTCTACTCGCTCTTCTGTGTTGTGTAAAGGATTTTAAATGGGTTCACATCTTTTCAAATTTGCCTTAAAACAATATTCTCATGCCCATATGTACATTGGAAGTGTTTTTGCTTGCAATTATTCATCAAATGCAGATCCAAAGTTGGTCTATTTAGGAACAAATACCAACTGTCTATTGTTTTAAGGCAAACTTGAAAAATTGTGAACCTATCCTTTGAATGGTTTATATTGTTTCAAGTCATCTGCATTTTTTTCAAGGTTTGCTTGATTGATATGGATGTGAGTGAGGATCGTCTGGATTAGAGGATGATCGCACACCATTGTGTTCAATTTAAAGTCACTGATGAGAGAGAATAATCCGAGCGAGCGATATTGCGAACAGTCCGTTAGCAGGGCCGACTCTCCAATCTCATCCTGTCCAGGCTTCTCTCTGGAGAGGTTGTTTGCTTTATGTATCTGTGACCATGTGGGTTTTTCTGTGAGCCAAGAAGTGTATTTATGGATCAGTGAAGCCGTTCCTGGCTGCATTTAGACAAAGACACATGTATTTTAATGGAGAGGCACGTGAAATGCTTTTCACACCCACCCTCCATGTTCTCTCCAAACAGTCACCAGCCAACTCGTGCACAGTTCAGTTCACTGAGGTTTGCAGTTTGGGAGTTATTATTGACTTGAAGATGAATTCAGTTGTTTTACTTTATATGAATGTTTCTCATCACTTTTCTCTTTCCCCTGTGTTTGTGGGTAAACTGCTGCTTGTATGTCTGTAAATGCGTGAATGCTTATAAGTGGCTGGTTGATGTAGATTGTAGGTGTTTTAACGCAGGAGTAAAAGTTTGAATAGCTGTTTTGTGGCAGCTGCACTTTCACTGAATGTGATAGAAAGTTTTGTAGAAATATGGATGTGTGAGAGTAAATTAACGTCCAAGTGCTTGTGCCTTAATGTGAATGTGTTTGTGTGTGTGTGTGTGTGTGTGTGCGGGCAGGAGAGCCCTTGAAGGGTGGCTGAACAGATGGATGCGCGGGCGGCTGGATTGTAAATATGGAAATCGACAGGGATACGTACACGGGGATTTAATAGACTACTGAGATGGATGATAAACAGATGTTTAGCTCACTGCAGGGATGAAAGATGGATGGATGAACGGAGGGACAGGTAGATGGATGGATGTGCGATGCTGAGGGCTGAGACGGACTCGTATGGTGTTTCTGGGTTTATATGTAGAGAGTTTGTGTGAATTCAAAAGTGTTGTGTCTGTGAATGAAAACACCAAGCTGAGGAGAACTTCAAGAAAATGAGTTTAAGATGAGGAGACTGGAAGTAGAAACACATGGAAGAGGAGAGATCAAAGTGTGGAGACGGATGAAAAGGAAGGACACAAGTGAGGAAGGAGAGAAGGATGAGACACAGGAACTATCCAGGCCTGTGACTGGGTGTTTGTCTGTAGGAGAAGGTTTTCTGCAGAGGTAAATCTTCAGCTGATTAATTTCAATTCATTTTTAAATTCATTGTCATTTGCAGCCAGACTCGTGAAAACAAGCATAAAAACAGCTATAAATCCACTAAAGGACGTAAAGCACAACACAAGATGCCAGGTCCCAACTTAAAAACGCCGCCATCCAGAGAAGCTTATTCAAATAAATAACATCAACACTGGCATCTTAACTATCCTCTAATAAATAACTTAATCAGACTTAATTGAGTTAATGGCACAGAGGATTAATGTGTTTTTAAACTTTCTGCCAAAAACTCAAATCCGCCATAAATATCAATGACGGAAACTCATAATACTCTGGTTTTGCTGACTGGTCAGTGCAGATCGACCCGTCAACAACTGTAAGAAGCTGTTGGCTCAAGATTTTTATAAAATAATCAATGAGTTCAACCTGTAAAAAAAATTGCCACGATGGTGTCGTCTGCAAACCTTTGAATAGTGAATCTGGCCCCGGACAGAAAGAGAAGTTGTATCCAGCTGTACTTCCTGTTGACCCTGGCCGTGGTCCAGAGTCTGGGGTCCGCCAAGGCACTTTGGACTTGGACCAGGGTCTTAATTTTCAGCGCTTGATCACCATTTTTGACGAACAAGCTGCAACATGACACATCCAGACGTCAGGGTCGTATGTTTTTCACACTCAAAGTCTGCACAAGGTGAATAAGCGTCTTTTTGAGTATGAGGAGCAATTGATGATCAAATAGCAAATAGCAGATTGTATGCAGATGTATTTCAGCCAGATTTGTGTTCAGGCTCAGATATTTATACCTGGGGAAAAAAAAACATTCACTAAACATTTTTTATAATAACATTTATTTTTTTAATGCGTCATTTGCTGATTTTAATTTAGAAACCACGGTGGATTTAAGGCGTCTCAGTAGAAGAAGGACGGGAATCTCTTCTCTGGCACATTGTGTGGTTTCATCTGACGGGATGATATTGGGAGGAAAATATTGCCTTCTGCATGTCTAAAAACAAATAGTGTGTGTGTATTTGCATATAGATGTGTATTTTACGATGATGTGACAAAGTCTGCAGCTTCCTTTAAACACACAGAGCTGAATGAATTCCACTTTCCCACCACCAGCTTCTTCATGAACGTACAGTATTAGAGGGTCACTGAGTGTGTGTCAGGCTGCTATTGGCATTCAATACCGAGCGTAAGTGCATCTGAAGTTCAGCCATCATATCGTCTTCCTCGACTGGGAGGGAGCGTTCTCGGGTAAAATCTGCAGCTGTCGGCTTTCAACAGTATTTTTCTTTGCCTTTTTGTATCTGGGGAGTGTTTGCTGGGCATTTCTTCAGGAGTCTTTTGTACTTTTCAGACACACACACACACACCAGAAAGCCGCCCAGTTCTACGGCTGAATGACGACAGATTTTATGTTGACGTTTCTGCAGCCACCATGTTTTGCAGCTTCAGTGTCAAAACTGTATTTTGATTCCTGTATTTTAAAAAGACAGGTAGTGTGTCCTTATGTTGGAAGAGGCTATTGATGCACACAGCTGCGCTACAGTACGATCTTTCAAACCACAGCGAAAACCAGGGCAGCGTGTTCCTTCCAACAATCAGATCGGCGCTTCTAAAAGTGACGACTGACATCAGCGATAAGCCGTGACGGCCGAGCGCTGCGGTACGAGGCCTCTGCAGGGAACCGAGGAAGGATGGAGGAAGAGATGGTGGGAGAGAGATTAAGAACATAATAGAGCCCGTAACAGAAAGAGCTTTTTCAGTTTTTCTACTAACACAAATATGCATTGATGCATTAAAAAAAAAAAAAAAAATCAATAAGCACACAAAGAAACACTTGGCCACAAACTCTCAAACAAATTCCTCCTTCCAGTTGATAATTGGCCAGCAAGATGGTGATGAGCACTTGCACTGGAGGAGGTTTTGTCCTAATTAGCTTGATAGCCAAATCAAAGCGACACTTTACTCCTTAATTAGCGTGCCAGGCTCCTAAATATGTCTGAAAGCCGGATATGAAAACAAAAAAAAACAACAACAGGGGAGGAAGAGAAGGAGGCAGCGAGTCCATCACACAAGCCTCTTGTTGTGACTCAGCTTTCCCTTTTATAGCACTGGAGGAAACAGTGATTGACAGTTCCAACCTTGAATTGTGTCACAGCCAGATGGTAACTTTTGTCTTTGTGCAGATACTTATTTTATACTGTACTTTTAAATCCATGCTAACTACTCTACTCTTCCCAGTACTTGCCCACATGGTCCTGAGAGTCTAACTGGGCGAAATAAGTGAAACACTCGTGGAAGTGAATAAACTAAATAAGTTATTATCCTTAAGAGTTGCATGAAATCAAACCTGAGTTCTTTTATTCTGTATTTTTCAGCAATTTCTCTTCTCACCTCTCTATTTAGTGGTTTTCATTGGTCGTGGCGGGGTCCGCCATTTCAGTGCTGGATTCAAACCGCCTTCATGTGCAGGAGGGATTCATGCATCTTAATCCAGTGTTTGTGCATTTTTCAGTTTTATCTCATTGATCTCAGTCTCTTTCCTAATGCTGCATCAGAGCTGTATTAAGTTACTGCTAATCAAAACCAAATATTTCCTACTTTGCGTTTCGCATAAAAAGCATTCGACAGAAGAACCATGAGATTTCTTTCACTGTGAATCAGTGACAGGAAACACAGTGTATTCATCACAGAGGTTTAAGACACTAAATCAAAAAGTCAGGGCAACAATAATTAACATTAAAAGACAATCAGCACTTGACATTTCACATACCATTGGAAAACTGCACAATACATTACACTGATTTAAGATGGATAGATGGAGATAGATAGATAGATAGATAGATGGGTAGATAGATACTCATGGACACCAGAAAGAGAGTGGCAGGATCCAGGTCAATGTCTGATCCACACACGTTTAGATTCTGTTCCTTAGTCTATATTAGGTTCTGTTCACCAAGCACTTTAAAACCATCTAACGGGGCAATTTTTACTCTGACATTAAGCCTTTTGCTGCTTTTTTATACTGACGCTGGTATAAAATATGATTCACCTGGACGTCTTAGTGAAACATTGTGTTTGGTCAAAGGTGCTGCCACAGTGACAAAAGATTTCATTTGTGACCAGGAAGCTAAATATCTTTTTTCTTCACCCTCATTTTTAACGCATTTGCTCTTTTTGCAGGCTGAATTTCAGCTCAGATCCGTCTGTTTCCGAGTTGAGTCGAGGAATACATTTTAAAAGAGGCAATCATGAACACTTTCAGCTGTGTTTTAGTGAGAAATGAATGTGCATCATAATTGTTGAATCAGAAAAGATGACTAAGAATGAAAATAAGCAGATCTGAGCCACTTACGATGCAAAACGCTGGACACTAATTAGACCTTATGTTGCATGAATATAAGTAAATGGGTTCTGACATTTTATTTGCTGCTAGATTATTGTTCTTGTAAGGTCGGATCCGCCTCGTGGATCAGTTTGAAAGATGGAGGGCTGAAAGAGGAATCTTTTGTTCTTTATTAACGTGATCTACCTTCCTCACAAATTCTCATCCAGCATCACGGGAAAGCGTAAATCTACAACTGCCCTCTTTCTTCACAACGCCGAGTCCATCTGCTGCAACTGACATCGAACCTCCAGCTCCAGCTCGTCGCCTCGTCTCGTTCCCAGTAATGAGACGGGGGAGCGCCGTCACGCACCGAGCCCTGAACCTCAGACCTTGGTTGTGAGGCAGCAGGTCCCACCGGTCCCTCTTTTCTTTCCTGTCACCTTCATTACAACAGAAGCCATCTCTCTCTCTCTCTCTCTCTCTGTCATGTTCACCTGAATCCGATTTACAGTTAAATAAGAGCTGCAGATGGAAAATGATGGCCGAGTGGGTTTTGGCTCTTTCCATGAAAAGGTTAACCAATCTAATCGCTCTCTCCGATATCAACCTCCTATAATGAACTCTTCTCTCTCATTTTGTGGGAAGCTAAACTCGGCTTTTGTGTCTTTCCTTTATCAGCCTCCGTTATGGTAGATCTTCTTGTAACTCGAAGCTGTTTAATAGCTTATTTCTCCCTCTTACCCACCATCAACCTCGTGGAGTATTGCTCTCATTTTCCCCTTCCTTTCATTCTCATTATCTCTCTCTGAGACTAATCTCTTCTCTTTCTCTCCATCAGTTTCTCTCACTGTACTCTTCCCTTGGCCTTTTCTTGCAGGAGCCATTCGATTACTTCTTCCTACCTTTTGCAGCCTCTTTCTCTGAGTCCAGTCACTCTTCCATTAGTTTGGCGTGACGGAGACGGCCCTGGCTACTCGAGCGTTCAGGAGTCGATCTCGATCTCGCTGAAGGTAGGCTGCACCCCGGGAGAGAAAGGTGGCGAAGGGCGGTTCTTTTTTTTTTTTTTTTAGATGAAGCCGTTCATGGCCGCTCTCAGATTTTTCTCTATCGAGTGGAGAAGAGATGACAGTGAAGACAGAACACGACTACGTGAAGCGCAGAGCCGTCAATATGCTCTGAAATTCATGACTCTCAAAGCCAGAAAACTGGATGCAAACATTCCCAATCTGTTTCAACTATGATTTAGCTTCAATCACATTTTGCATATACTCAAAGATTATGCCATAATCCTACTGCTCTGCACTCCTCATTGAAGTGAACTGGAATATGAATAAGGGATCATGATGTCACCTTGTTGGAAAGTGAAGCGTCTGTGCTTTAATGACAGCTGCGGGGATCTGTGTATTTGAATAATAATCATCTTTCGTTGTATGATATAAAACAGCTACTAATGATTTTCCTGTTTTTGCCACATCAGTATTTTTGAAATCATTTTTGCGACATTTTGTCTTTATTGAAAAAGCCAACATTAGAGGGGCGGTGAGAGAGGGAGGGTGAATGATGTGATGAAGGCCCTCAGCCTCGGGGGTTCGTGGAAGACGCCTGAACCCATGAGCCATGAGGGTCACAGCAGTATTAATCTGCTGTGACCAAGACAGATGGATGTTCAGGCCTGAGTAGTGTTGCATCCTCCACCTGCTGAAGACACTCAGACACCTGTGGACTCCGTTTGTTGCTGCTGTAGTTTTTCATTTCTGGTTTGTTTATCTGGAAGCCAGAAGTTACTTGTGCATGAAGAATCTATCATAACAACATGATCAGAGACTTGAGCATCACTACAAGGGAAATTAAAATGTTAAGCACAGACGAACCTTTTATTCTAATCTTACATCGAAGGGAAACACAGATCAGATTTGATCCTTTGCAGCATCTGAGACTCTTCTGAATCTGGCAGAACATCAGGTGACCAAAACTGCAACCAGATGCAAACACATGCAACTTATTTCACACGATAAGTTAACATAACAAACAGATCGAATACAAAAATCTAACAGGGATTAAATTTGCACCGTTCCTCTCTGGAGCTGCACGTCATCCTGAAACTCATCGCAACGAACAGTTCCAGCACTGCGCGAAATAAATGTGCAAATTACACTGACACTGCTGTTAAAACTTCCACAGGACAGAATGCAAACTGACAAAAAGTGGCTGCGGCGTGTGTCAGCTCGCCATCGTCACTGTCTCCTTTGTCTTTACTCATTGATGTGGCTTGGTTGTGATTTCGATGCCTGCTAATGAGCGTCATTTGAGCTGCTGTCTGCTTATCGCTCTGAGAATATTCATTACGCCGGCATGAATATTCAACGCTGTCTTCTATCCTCGGAGCGCTTGGATTATTGATAGGCCGCTCATTGGGTTTTCTCTTTCTAGTGTGACGGCTTCATAACAGCTTTACCTGAGCTCTCTGATAGAGGGGAAATAACAGCAGAGTCATTGAAAACTTGTGGTGGCGTACGGCAGGAACGTGTGAAGGTCCGTGTGCAACACACGTCCATCAGCAACGACTGACTCTTTCTATAATTTGTTTCTTAAATGTTGTAAAGTAACTCACCCAGAACTTGAGCTGATTTTAAATTTTATCCCTACTTTTCTATAATTGATTCCCCCGAGGAGACGTTTCTGCTGCAGTATTTAGCTCGCAAGATAAATTATGAATCAGCCGAGTGAAATGCCCTTTACTCAGCCTAATGATCCTTTATAAATATGAGCATCGCCTCCATTCACTGTCGCTGCGAATGAATTGGGAGCATTGTCCACCTGTTGCCTCAGGCTGGTGTCTTTACGTGAGCCATTTGCTCGCGCTTTCAGCGGCGGGCCGACTTTGAAGATTTCATGCAGGCTGGATTAGATTTTAAACCTGTGACTGTTCCATCTGTGATTCACTTTCAGAGCTCCGGGGCATCTGAGTGGAAGCTGTGTGTGTGTGTAACTGATGCACATGTGTGTCTGTGTGCATGCTCATGCATAGATTTGAGTGTGCATATGTTTTTTTGTGTCAACGTGAACGTAAACGCGATCATCTGTCACGCAGCTAACGTCTCTTTCTGTCGTGCACGCTGGCGGTGAATCATCGCCAGAGTAATGACGGCGCTCGGCATGATGCTTGGCTCTCGTATAAAGCTTATCCACTGAGGAATTCAGATCCTACATTCACTCGTCGAGGACTCTTCTCTGCCAAGCGCTCAGTCTGAAATTGCTGTTTGTCCATGACACTGGAACCAAATATTGCCTCTAGACATTCTAACTATGTACAGTGGAAAGTGCAGGACACGTGAAGAGACATGCATATGGAAAAGACCGACACCTTGTAGCAATGGTGTCACTACATCTGAGAGAATTGATCACTTTCAGATCATGCAAAAAGGGAGGGCTCCATATGAATATATACGGATGCTCTCATGTTCCATCGTGGGGTTTACTCTCTTGGCTTCCCCATTTCAAAGTAAGAAGAGATCATCCAGTCTGAGGGATGTGTAATGGTGCCCTCCTATATGCTTGGGAATATCTGTTCATATGTGAAAACATGGGTGATGTGGTTTCATGTTTTGCCAGTTTTGATGAGGTGAGAGGAACAATCTTCACTTCCTGTTTCATCATAATGCAGCCAAACAATCTATATCAGGGTGTAGCTGAAAATTTGTCAGTAGGATACGTTTGTTGTTGCCTTTGCTGTTTGCTTCTTCGTGGGATAATATAAGAAAATGCCAGCTTTAAAGTGCCTCCCTGGGAAAACACAGCAGAAGCACATTTCTGATTCAAATACGAGAAGCAATCAAAACTCAGCGAGGAGAATATTGCATGCAGCCAGCGTTAGTCTGACATGAAACCTAATTGTAAGAATGTGGAAGGAGCCCACATGTGCATCGTACATATGGAAATATAACTAAACTTCTATGTTATACATTATGAATGATGCATATGCACAGACACAACAGTGTGACGTGATGTTTTTATTTTGAATTAAACTAAACTCAACCAGCCATTTTTAAAACCCTCAATGATCACCAGAAAACGACCACAACAAATACTACCATGATTATGGCTTTGCTGGATTAAAATGAGAGTGTGTGACTGGATAAATCTAAAAAAGATGCAAATAACATTAGTGTAGTCTTGTGGCTTGTGTGTCACATTGTGCTGCCTCCTCAACCCTCAGCTGTGATATTTTCAGTAATCAGATGTGTGGTGGAAAAAAAATTCCCCCAGTGCTCTGACATTTGAATGGCTTGTTTATACAGAAAAACCCAACCTCAGGCAATCCGGGCAGCAGCCCTTCAGCTGATCCGTCCTGGAATACAAACTGAGACGCACACGCGCACACACTCGTGCACACACACTCGTGCACACACACTCGACCTCCTGACACAAAGAACGTAAAAGCGCACATGAATCCACACAAACCTGTGGCATTCAGAGCGTAAAACACACATTGGAAGATGCAAAACAGGATAATCAGGCACAAATCATGCACAGACACACACAGTTACCTTTTACTTCATACATGTGGTATGAAGGCACAATCACATACACACACACACACACATCTCACGCACAACAGACATAGGAGTGTGTGCATGTTGGACGCTCTGTGAGAATTTGACATTTTTATCTAGTTATTAGGTCACATTTCATTCTGCACTTTTATGTCCTGGTTCTTTCATCTACATGCTTGAACAAAGAAAAATGATTTTAGTTAGTTATTTTTTTAGTTTTACGTTTAGATGGGACATACTGATACCAAGGTACCAGGGGATCCACTTGTTGGACTCAGGGATTAGGCTTCACGAGGTTTTGCTGTCTGCAGATCACATCTGTCACCTCTGCTGGAACCATATTAACGCTGTGTGGGTTGGAGCCCCTGCGTATGCCCATGCCCTCCCTCCTCCATGTCATCATGAGGAGCATTAAGAAAAAACATCTGCAGCTACTTTTTGCTTTCCAGGCGCTCAGGTGACTGATACTATATGGAAAAGATTCCCAGCTTCACTGCCGATCACCGGCTTACCCAGGTTGTTGTCCTTCATGTTGGTTGTAATGACTTTCCCCGTCAGACCTCCTCACACTGTTTGCTGTTTGTGAGCTGAAGGTCGACAGAAGTTTTTACTATTTGGGCAAAAGACGAGCTCCAAAGTTTTCAGCTCATTTTTAGCTCTTTAGTTAAAGATGATAATCAGCAATTATCAGTCAAACACACTTGTTTTTTGGGGGCAGGATAATTAGGGACATCCTGATTAAGTGTCTCTCATCCTCATCCGAGTCATCTAATACTTCAATGATGATTGTATAACGAACTTGAATGCAGGTTCCAATCAGCAGCTCTTATGTGTGGTCCACCTGAGAAATGTTGGAGCAGGAAAAAGGATGGTGTTTCAGTATTCACTCAGTCAGTACTGATCATTTTTCAGGCCACTTGCCGTTTGTTTGCGTGGGCTGTTCAGCGGTTCACTCACTGCGATTGTGTTTGCAAGGCAGAGAGTGATCAGATGTCTGAAAACTTTGAAAAGAGTTTGTCAACTCTTGCAAAAATGGCCATGAATCAGTAACATGGTCCTGCAGAGAGACTTTTACACTTTATGCACAAATATAACAACGCAACCAACCGCATCCGGAGCAACTTTATTTTGTTGACTGAAAAGTTGACATTTTTATACTTAAAAAAATATTCAATGCCCAAAGTGACTCACCTTAACTTAACATTAAAGTAAACATGTAATATGTTTAGATGGGAAGTACAGGACTTTGCAAAGCTTCGTTAATTTGCATGCAGACAAAACATGCATTCAGTAATACAAGTACTCAGTCAGCCGTGTGTCTATACCAGCATATATCTCGCATACAAACGCGATTACAGGCAGAATATATTTGTTTGTGCTACATTCACATATCGCTTTATTTACTGGTGTCTCACTTGAGTGAACTAGTTTGTTTTACTGGGCTACAGTACACGACAATCCTCGGAGGGAGGGAGGGCAGAGAGAGAACAAGTCGACGGCAAAGAGGATTAATACATGCGGAAGAAAAGAGGAGATGCAAGAATGAAAAAGTCAGAAATCAAAGACAAATGTAGAAAGAACAGGCGAGAGATGTGAACAAACTGCGAAGGTAAAGTGGAGAGGTGTCAGGTTAAGTGATCTTCAGAACCACTTCTCAGCTCCACTTGTTTGCTGTCATCTCGTCCTGTCGCTCCGTCCGTCTCCACCTCTCCCTCCTCACACACTCATACTGTCTCCTGTCTCCTGTCCTTTCCCCTCAAGAGACGGCTCCTCATTGTGAAGCCTGACAGCTCTCGGACACCGCAGCAGCCATGCATGTGTTTGTGTGTGAGAAAGGCGGGTGGAGAGGGATTATTTTCAATTTTAAAAATGACTTTATTAAATCTAAATTCTGAGCAACAGCACCAGAGAGAGTGAAATTGATTTTCTCTTGATAGGAAAAGCATTTCTACATATAGGGAGTGCACATATACGTTCACTATCCATCCATTCCCTTTCCACACACACACACACACACACACACACACAGATAACAAACCAGTCAATCAGAAGCTCAGCTCATCTCCTCCAATTCCCCACACAACCATAAAGGCCTTCAGGTTATCAGTCAGTTTTTAATAAGCATGTTCCTCCCTGAGCCAAGCAGCCGTGGCGACATCTGTCCACCCCTGAACCCTTATCTCTGTCTCATCTGTCTATTAGCTGCTGCTAATAGACAATTAAATAATCCCGAACAAATCCTAATTGTGTCTCTTGGAAGTAAAATGAAGAAAGATTGTCTGACGGCAGATGTCTCCTCTGACCTCCTCACTGGGGAGCCAGCGTGTCATCTGTGAAAATCCTGGAGTCCAGGTGTGACCCAGGTGTGATCCAGGTGTGATCCAGGTGTGACCTCTGACTGTAGCTATCAAAGAACTGCACTTCAGAGAGCCCTGGTGGCACCCACCACAAATTGCAGCATGATCAGTGTCGAGGTGGGGAGCCTTAAACTGCACGTCATGGCCATTTCACTCTTTACTGTTCTCACTAATATGATCTGATAAAGGTACAATTCAATATTCAAAACAAGCACATTTCAAGCATAGAAAAGTTTAGACATTATCTTGCTTAAGGAGACATGTAGACAGCAGGGGCCGGTGATTGAACACCTGACCTCCTGATTGGTGGGCGACCTCCCTCCTGAGCCGCCCTCCAATCAGATGTGGAACCTTCGGTGACGTCGGCTGTGCCTCCTCAACTACACCTGTACCTGTAGCCCGACCAATCTCTGCCGCAGAGCGAGATGTCGAGGTTATTGACAGCCTGGACTTTTCATCCGTACGGCAGCTCGAGCTTTTTCTCTTATAAAGTTCTTCTAAACAATCTTTTATGAATTCTCAGATCCGTCTCTTGCCCCGTCTGAGACGACTCAGCAGACCGGGAGCTGCTCCGACTCTCTCCTCTGCCCCGATAACAAGCCCTCGGTTCTCCTCCAGTTTTGCTTTGGCAGATGAGGCTTTGTGATACACACCCAGACTATCAATTAACCCTGGAGGGAGCGAGAGAAGAGAGCGAAGGAAGCGCACCTTTGTGCTGAAGTGTGTGAGAAAAGGAAAAGCAAGTGTAAAATATGTCCAGGCAAAGCACGCAGAAAGGATGAATATAAATTTCTGGAGATGGATTTCGCATGAGATGGACAAGAGAGCAAACAAGCAGAATGCAATAACACTTCAGACACAGCCGAGAGAAGAAGGCTATCTGTTGTTTGACAGCACAGCAGCTCAGCTACTGATGGTCAGACTGGACGAGAGGCGAAGAGAGAACAGAGAAAATAACAGACATCTCGACGCCACAGCAAACTTTTTCTCGAGTCGTGGAGAAACGAGAGAGAAAAATTTAGACAGAGGAGGAGGAACAGCAGAACACGGGAGGCGTCACGAATCTGAAGTGAGGGAAGAGGCTTTCATTGGAGCTGCAGAGGGATGAAAGGAAGAAAAAGAAGAGAGGAGAAGGCGTCGTGAATCACAGGGTCAAGACGTGAGGCGAGAGGGAGGCGCTAGAGGAGCGGAGAAAGTAAGACGGAGGAGAAGTAGTCGCCCAAATTGAGGCCGAGATTAAAGTGGTTTTTGGAAGATTTGAGAGAATCAAAGAAAAAGAGGAGGAGGAGGAGGAGAAGTCGTGAATTGTGAGAGTAAGGGGGGTAATGATGGGAACTGTAGAGGAAGGAGGAAAAGCAAAAAAGAGGAGAAGTGAGGACGTCTTCAGGCCAAGACGGAGGGAAAAAAAGGAATAACACCGAATCTTGAGGCCAAGATGAAGAACAGTGGGGTGTTTATGGAAAAACACAGAGGAATAAAGAAAAACTGAGGTGAACTAAAATCAACCAAAACTACTAGAATCTTGTTTCTTTACAGCACTTTTCACTGCGCTTTAAGTTCGGTTTCAATTTCAACCTTGTTTCTTGGAGAATAATCTAACAACTGACCTTGACTTTACCTCAAAGTGACAGAAACGTTCACTCACTGTGTCTAAGAACAGCGTCACAATCTGAACTTCCTGAACATTATTCTAGTTTTTTCTTGGTTCTTTAAAAGTTTTTTAGTTTGGCAAAGATTTAAAATTTGTATTTTTTTTGTAATGCTTGCGGCATCACTCAGCGTGGCATTTCACAGAAGACGCTGAACAGGTTAACTGAAGATTTTCATGACTCCATTTTCATCTAGCAACGTCAGCATCAGCTGGAGCTTGTGTTTATTGCTAATTAGCAAGTTTCAGCGCTTGTGATCTTCATCTTAGTTTTGTATGTTGAACATTACACCTGAACATCAACACATTATCACAGCGTGGCCTCACAGACCTGCTGGATTTAGACTATTAATCACTATTATTCAAAATGTTTAAAATGTCCAAATATCTTCCGGTGACTGCAGATCTTACGTTTCACCACACATTGACAGATGAAGTCAGTCTTCGTTGGCTTTATAAGTTTAAATTTCGGCTTCTCTGTCTCTGTGCCGTTCTCTCCTGCAGTCACTTTCCCAATTAAATTCATTTCCATTCAAAGCTGCTACGTCAGCATGAGATAAAAATACGTAATGCTGAAAAGGTCTGCAATCATTAAAACAGCAGAGCGTGAAGATTCTCTTTCTTTCTGCTGCCAATAAACATGGCCTCAAGTCGAATGTGACCTATATCACATCATCACGTTGGGGTGTTGACTTAAGCAGTGTAGTGATGCTTAATTCAATTTTCTATGCACATTACATCCCAGCCATGATACACAGTCTCCTGCAGCCTTCAGGTTATGAATCACAGCTTGGCCACCGTCACATGATTCTCCGAGCCACCTTCTGGGCACTGATATCCTTTTGCAACCGTGCACCTAAAGCTTTGTTTAACATCAGGGAATAAATGTGCAAAGGTCTTTTTCTAACACGTGTTAAAAGTGAAGCAAAGTTTCAATGACAAGAGAAACACAATCAGAATCAGTTTGTCAGAGAGTTGAAATCTTTTCTTTCTCTTTCTGATATATATATAAAAAAATCTCTAACATTTGCTGACAAAAGTCTGAGTCATTTCAGATTTAGTTGATAAGACTCTTTGCACGAGCAACAGCGATTCTCCAGTTCATGTTCTAAATAAAACAAATAAAAGACACGTGGCGTTCGAAAGCGGCATCAGCTGGAAGACCTCAAACGCAGCGAAGACAACGGCCTGATTTTTTCTTTTCTCGCCACACGACAGAGAAGTAAACAGAAAACAAGTTTTTTGAATTCATTTTTTGTGAAAGAGAAGCCTCGCTGTGCACTCGAGGACGGTCCGACTCTGAAAAAGAAACTGAAATAAGCATTTCAAAGAAGCCCTGAGAAGCCCTAAGTATTTGTATACTGGGAGACAGTCACCTTCAAACGCTCGGTGCACTTTTGACAGTGGAGACGCAGCCCACATGCCAACATTTCCATTTAAACACGAATGCTGTCGGATTGCAGCAGAGTTTCACTAACTGTGAAAGAAACAGTCGAGCATCCATAATTCCGTTTGTGCTGTTGCAGATGGGAATGTGACGGAAAACTGCATCTAAGCGGAAGCTGCCAAAGTCCTCGATAAAACCAGACGCAGTCCTAGAAACACCAGAGCTCACGGCACCGCTTCTGCCTGACACGCTGCGCTCGCTCTCATTTCACCGCTCGTCGTTTGCTTCTTGCTGCGGAGGTCATGTCGGGTTTCTACTTCCACGGTTGTTTCTGTCAGCTCATCTCTTGTTGTCCCTCTTTTTCTTCTGTCGTCCTCACGAGTGCACGTGCATGCACACACCAGCACTTCATCATTTTGTCTCCTTTGTCTTCATAAAAACAATCATTTAATCAAAGCTGCTTTATTTGCATTGTCATGTTCAAACAGCTCTTAAGTCCTGCAGCTTGATTATTCTCCCTTTTTACTCCAACTTGTCCTTAAATTAATTACTTGTGCAAATAAATTCAATTGAGCACTGACTCTTTCTAAACAACAAATTTCACTTTACATTAATATAGTTTCATGCATTCAGTAGAGGAAGCCGAAGTGCAACCACCACCTGTAACTGGCAGACCTCAACAGAGGTGGTGCCTTGCTCAAGTGCAGCCAGTGATGCCACCAAGGGGCGCCGCAGCCTCCCCCACTGCAAGTTGCATATGGCAAATGTGCATGATAATCAAAATGATAAATGGAGATGCTGAGTCGTCTCTTCTGAGTCCGACATAAAGACAGTTACAAAATCCAAGACAGGTAGAAACAAAATAATACAAACCAGATTTTAAAAAAAAAAAACAGATTTTAATTTTGCAAGAGACCCGAGATGACAAAAGCTTCTACTTCCTATCATTTATTTATCAGATTTAACAGCTGAATCGAAGACGACACTATATTTCTGCGTGTGTACAACAGATGGAGGCCAAAGTTTCAAACTGTGATTTCACACTTTTATTTTCTAGACATGAAGTATTTAAAATCCTCCAGGCCGCCAAGAAGAACTGGCATCACCTGCTCTTACAGGAAAGGTTATGTTTTATAAAACCAGAATGAGGCAAGAAAGCTGAAAAATCACATCCCCAAAACCTCCCCCTCCCTCTCCATAAAGCCCCCCTCCCCTCCTAATTCATGTCAGACAGATTTAGTCTGGTGAGGAATGATGTGTTTGCATTTGTCGCTGCCACACGTTTAGCAGGACAAGACGAAACACCTCAGCCTGTTTAAATGCAATTACGGTGACTGATGACTCTCCGACATGCTCCCCATCGTGTATCAGCTTCTCTCAGTGTATCCACACGTTCCTGCATCTCACACACACACACACACACACACACACACACACACACGGGCACAGACGGGAGTTGAACTGTAGATCCAGCTTTCCCCCCGATGATTCCAACTATCATCTGAGGATGTGGGACAAACCGCAGCCGTCACTTCGATTCTTCCGTCCCTCGACGACTTGATCTGTGACAGTTTGTACAGAGCGCTCGGTTCGACAGTGCGAGATGCTCGTTTGCTGTCAACGTGATGATTTGACTGTCAGATTGATGCTCGTGTGCAACTGACAGAATACTGTACTTACAGACTGGAGTCGGATGACGATGGAACAAAACCTCGAAGACAAGCTTGGATATTTTGTCTTATGAAAATAGATTTACCTATTGTTATATGTGACACACTAACTGCATGACTGTATCAACAGGTCCTGACCTAAATGGCAGAACAGCTTTTTTCTTTTTTCAAACTGCCCAAATGACTGTAATAGACAAACAGGTGTGAGAAGAATAATGACAAGTCAACAACAACAACATGCACTGTTTGCAGCATTTTCTAAGATAAGATATTCCTTTATTAGTCCCACAAAGGGGACATTTACAGAGATCACGTCTCAGGCTTATTTTGGTGACTACAGTTTGGTTGGTTTTTGAAGACACTATTTTCTGATCTGACATCAACGTGGTTAAAGTTAAAATAGGTTTTCACACACAAATGATTTGGTTTGGGTCGAAGAAAGATTGTGGCCATGGTTAAAAGAAGACCCCTGGTCACTTCCTGTTTCTTACAGTCAAATTCACTTAAATACAAATATATATCATTTTCAAGCCTTTGTTTAAATGACTAAAGCTGTTGTTACTCTTGGAGGACCGTCTTGGATGTTTTTTTTTAACCCGATCATCCAACCTAAACGACTATTTGAGCAGCCAACAGTTGCTTCCACCAGCAGGATCATCTTTCACACGTCTCCAGGAGTTTAAGAAAATCAGTCAGACTTTATTCACCAGGTACATGTGCACTAGGAATTAGTTTTGGTGCATGTAAGTAAAGAGATCAGGCAGAAAAATAAGGTTAAGTAGGTGAAGAGAACAAAAAAGTGGAGTAAAAGAACAGTAAATACTTTTGTGCATTTATCATGTGCGTCCAAAGATCCTGGCAATGTTGTCAGATATGTCCAAGGCAATCAATAGATGAGATTAAAGCACAGTGCAAATTCATCATGTGCAGCAGTATTTGCAATACTTACAATACAATATTTAGAATATGCAAACTATAGGGAACAGACGACAGACAACTGATGGGTGGTATGTTACCGGTCTGTGTAGATGGGTGTAAGTGAGAGATTGGATATGTAGCTGCTTAAAGCATTGAAACAATGACCAATTTATCGGTTTTTACATTTGGGTGAATTAAACTGGCAGTGGTAAAATGTGGACATATGTCAGTTTTCAGCATATGTCGACACCAAACTGTGCGGCATTTCAATACACTCATCCATAAGCTTCTCCGGGCCCTGAGCCGCTTCAGCTGCCAACAAAGAAAAGGATGGACGGCTTCCATGTTTGCATATATTCCCTCCTTCTGGTATCGCTGCAAAAATAGTACAGTAGCAATACATTTATTTTATTTGACCTTTATTTTACCAGGAAGTCCCGATGAGAAGGAAAGACCAGGCCAAGGTACAAAATGACTACATATTAAAATCCAACAAATATAACATAATATAGAAAAATCCAGAATAAAACCAGACGCCTCCATCACAGTCTCTATAAAGCCCTCGTTGATCTTAACAGACTGTTGCTGTACTTCCTAAAAACTCTCCTTATCTTTTCTACCCCGAAGAGGATTCAGCTCGAGCTTTAAAGGAAAATGTGTTTCTCTCCACTTGCCTGATTAAATAAAGGTTAGAATCTGCTCCCTTCGCCCTCCCTTCATCATCCTCAGCTCTCATTTCCATTAAAGGTCAACCTCAAAACAGAGACTCAAAGCCCGGTTGGGTTAACCTGTTGGAGTGACCGAGAGGCGGAATTAAAACAGAGGAATTAATTAAATCTAGCCCTCCTTCCTCTCCTCTTTCTGTCTCTCTCCTTATATATTTCTCTCGCTCTTTTCTCCTCATTTTATTTCTTCCTCTCGCTGCCTCCCTCCCTCCCGAGCGAGGAAGCTCTGCTCCATCGAGGGCTGTTACTTCAACGTACCTGCTGAGTCGAGCTGGAGGGGAGAGCTTCTGCTCGGGCTTCAAAAGTAATTAAGACGCCGAGTTATGGCAGACGTGCACACGTACGTGCACGAGGGCACACACCGTACGCACATGAGCACAGGAGCTCACTTTAATGAAGGCTGACATGTTACTGCACACACATTTGGATTTAATGCACTCGCGGCCACAGTGAAGAATCTGATTAGTTGCGTGCACATACACACACGTGCACGGCTCTGTAGAAATCTGGAGACAGGCCTCCGAGCGGTTCCAATGATACCTGTTCAGACTGAAGGTTGAGGATTACTCAGAGAAACTATGATAGTGTTTTTGGAAAGATTGCTTCTGAATTTGTTAAATGGCATTTTTCAAATTTTCTAAATCACATTCTCCAGGTCGAAATCAGAGACTATTTGTTGGATGTTGACAAATCATGGTTTGCCGTCTTTCCTGACTTTGCATGACTTACATCAGAAAAGATGTTTTCTGTGACATGGCACAATCTCGAAGGAAGATGTTGTAGAAGTTGTGTTGTATTTACTCTCAGATGCACGTCGCTTTGGATAAAAGCTGAATGAAATTGTAGAAAAACAATGTGACATGCTAATGTTTTCAGGAAGTTGTGAAGCGACCGAGATGCTGCGTTGGTCGTCTTCAACTGTCACACACCACACGGGCCGTTATCAGGAAGACAGTGTGTAGTCGAAGTGTAAAAGTGAAAATGAAGTGAAATGTCGAATATAACCAAAACTATTTATGGCCAGTTAACACTTGGTAGGTGGAAAAAATCTGTTTGTGTGAAAAGCTCCTTCAACTACAGCACTTTAATCTTATGCTAATGTCAAGTTGTAACCCTCAAACAACCCTTTGTAAAAGCGCCGACCGGCCAAGATTTGTCTTCCCAAAAGTCCCAAAGATAGAAGCGAAAGAACACACACATCGTACAGTCGGATGAAAAAGCCTCTGCCTGCAGTTTGTTCTCTCACTCGTACAATCACAAGTCATTGAGAAGAACGGCCTTGGGCAAGCCTCTGGGTTAAGTTTATGAGAACACAAGTGAGCGTGGCTGAGCCTCATCCAGAGACACGGAGGGAACATCAGACTGGAACAGACTCTCACCGGGCGTCGGGTAATAACTGGGCCAAACAATTTCAGTGTTTGGGATTAAGAGTGAAGAAGCAGTCGGGGAAACTCCGGCCTTCAACTGTTTAGGGTCGAGAGCTCCGATTATTTACTCGTATGAAGATCGTGAGGACAGATTCATTCACTCTCAGATCGTATTCACGGTATTTAAGCTCACATGTATATAATGACTGAGCCGAACGTTCATGTCCGTCTCCGGGGGCTGAATGTTGTTGGAGCAAATTTAGGAAATCACTGACTGGAATGGATGTAAATGGGGCTGGTTAAGTTTGAGTGGGTGAGTCAATTAAATGAATCAGACATCATTGCTAAATTGGTGATGTTTAATAGTCCATCCAAGGACTTAAGGGGTCAGTTCATCAGGACCATGTTTCAGTAGACAGTACTGTTACTGTGGAAGATTTACAAAACTGTTTCTGGAGACGTGATTCGCTTTCAAGTTTTTTAAAAGCTGAATTTCTGATTTCGAATTTGAATTTCACTTCCATCCATGATCTGCTTTTAATGTTCAAATGAATATCCTCTGCTATGTCGGACCTTCAGTGTGTTTTTACTTTTCTTTAAAATGGTTGTGTAAAACATCTTTGAATATGTTGAAAATGGCTTTATAGTATATATGAAATGTATTATTATCATAAAGCTTCATGAGAGCGTGTCTGGAGCAGGAGAGTCATTTTTCGAACAAGGGAAAACATTTGTTGAACTTATTCCCGTACTGTTCAGAAAACATGTCGGGAGCATCTTGTTGAACAAAGCTTCTTGGTTGTTGATGCAACTGAACCTAAAAACTTTCCTGTCTCTAACGTCGTACTGTCCCGTGATGCTCCACTTATCTAACAGCATATAGTCAGAAAACACAGCGAGTGGCTGAAACACTCAGCGGCTGAGAACTTCTTCTGTGGTCTGATCTCCCTGTGGGACTTTGTCTGGAAGACGGCAACAGATGTTACATCCACTCCAAACCAAGCTGGAGAGGATTCGATGTGCAGGAAGGAACTGGAGAAAGAGACAGATGAGCTGATGGCTGAAAAATTCATAAGTGTTGTTTCGGGCCATTGTTGGAGGATGTTTTCCCTCAAATTAACAATTGTGGCATTATCCATAAATAGCACTGATGGTATTTGCAGAAGAAGAATAGTTTTTTTTAGCGACGACAAGCCTACTAATGATTATTCTTAAGTTTTAAAATGGAAAGACTTGAAAATGCAAAACAATGCAAAGCAGAGAATGTAAGAAAGACACAGAAACATATTCAGTGAAAGAGAACGTAAAGCAACGTGAGCACGGGGACGGAGAGACATGAAATACATGAACCTGAGAAAATCAGAGTGGGACATAGAAAGAGAGGGAATATTGTGAATGCACAGGATTTGAAGGAATAGAGCGGTGGCTTCATGAAAGGTTTAAAAGGAGAAGAGAGAAGAGAAAGGAGCGAGGGAGATGGATTTGAAGGAACAGCGCAGCAGCTTTGAAGGTGAAGCAGGCGGCCGGGCCGGTCGGCAGGCTGCGACGCACAGATAGACCGAATTCTGAGCTCCGCGTCCTTTGGTGCTTCCCTCTCTGCTACCTGACTGACTGACTGACTGGCTGGCTGACTGACTGGCTGGCTGACTGAGTGACTGAGTGATTGAGTGACTGGCTGGCTGGCTGACTGACTGACAGGCTGGTTCATGGATTAACCTGCTGTCTGGCTGACTGACTGACTGGTTCATGGATTAACCTGCTGTCTGACTGACTGACTGACTGACTGACTGGTTCATGGATTAACCTGCTGTCTGACTGACTGATTGACTGACTGACTGGTTCATGGATTAACCTGCTGTCTGACTGACTGACGGACTGACTGGTTCACGGATTAACCTGCTGTCTGACTGACTGACTGACTGACTGGTTCACAGATTAACCTGCTGTCTGACTGACTGACTGACTGACTGGTTCACGGATTAACCTGCTGTCTGGCTGGGTGTTTGACTGTTGGGCCTTATGACTGACGGATTGACTGATTGACTAATGACAAACTGAGGAGCTGACTGGCTGATCTTTGGACTGACTGACTGACTGGCTGATGGATTCCTGGATGAACAGCTATGGTCTGTTGGATTTCTGAATCACTGGGTCACCGCTCCACTGCTTCACTGACAAACTGTGGAAATCTGTTTGTTGTGATGTTCTTCAGCTCATCTGTCTGTCTGTCTGTTCTCTGCCTCCTGTTAATAAGCCTTAACCCTAAAACCACAACTCCATGATACCTTACACTCTAAAATCAATGGTTAACCTGGGACCAGATATCTGTCCTCAGATGGGAGTCCCCACCTTGTGTCCCCCTCTCCTCACACTTCCAGTAGAGACCATTTCTAGCACTTAGGATAATACCTTAAAGCCAATACTGCAACTCCCTTTTACAGATTTTTTTCCCCACATGCCAATAAAATCACTTTTGTGCATTTGTCAGGTTTTACTTCATTAAGTTTCCAGAGGGAGTTTTAGATGAAGCCATCCCTATTTTCAGTTCGATTGTGCTGTCAGTCAGGCCCACAATAGCCGTGTCGTGAATGGAACGAGTGGGTAGAGTTCAGTTAATACGGATATGAAAAGGAAGGTGGTGATGAGGAAGCAAACTATATATCTCCACAATCCTGTCGTCAGAATACAGATGACAGTCAGTCCTCTGTTCCTGCGGCTTTACTTCCCCGTGCTTCGCTAATATTAGCTGAAATCATTCACCCCCGGGCTGAAAACGGAGCATCCAGTTCCTTGAATGTTTAATGGAAAAAAATGAGTGATTCTTTAATTATTTGGAAGGTAATTGTGGCTCATGAATTCCCGAACATTCCTGCTTAAGGGAAGCTTAAATGTTTAGTTTTAAGGTGCTGAAGACGGCTTGTATCTTGAAAGCTGCTGGTTGGAATCACAGGAAATATAATCACCAGTAAACTGTCTGTGTACTTTAAATCTTCCTGGATCTCGTTGACAAAATCACTTCCCTGCTTAACACGTACACATTTAAACACATTATCACTACGTCTGGTCAAAATTTCAATTTGGTTTGTGACCAAAGATTTTGAAAAACGAATGACATTCCCATCAGCCTCCTAATTGCTCATTAGCAAATGTTACCTGCCAACCTGCAAAACTAAGAAGCTCGACATAGTAAACATGACAGCTGCTTAGCATCTGCATGTTTCTGTTAGTATTGTCATTGTGCACCAACATGCCTGTCACTGTCAAAGAGCATTTGTCCTCCTGACTGACTTTCCAGGTTTTTGGTATTTTATGATATCATGTTTTTCCATTTATCATCAATTAATAAAATAAAGCGTTTCAATGTAAAAGCTGTTGTATGAACTATTGATCGAACATGTAAAAAGGCTTGTTGGTATAAAACATTGCAGATTATTACTTCAATATCTTTGAGGTTTGTAAAATCCTACTTTTCCAAGGAGAACAGAACCTACACAGACCACAGTGTTTTCTCTCGTGGGTCTTCAGCCCCTCCCGCTTTCACTTTGGGAACTTTTCCATTTGTTTCTGTGACCTGACATCATTAGTGTTGTTTGTCAGATGCAAAGCTTTAATTAAAGCCCAGCTATCAGGGACAATAATTAAACACAAAGAGAGCCTGGTTTGGAGAAGAAAGGGAGGAGAAAGGAAAATAAGGCCGTCTCTTCCTCTGGCATCTTGTCAAAATAAAACCAATGGCAAGAATGTGATAAAAGCAGCGAGGGGGGGGGGGGGGGGGGGCGAGAGCACACAAAAGGTGTCAGGTTGTGTTTTGGCGATGAAGCATATTCATTTGTGTTCTGGTTGAAAGGCGGCGGAGATAAGGAGGTTGAAACAATGCGGGCAGAAGAAAGGAAGGACGGAAAAGAAGAGAAAGACGGGCAGATGAAAAAAGAAATACAGATCCAGGCCGAGATGGAGACAGAGAGTGACCCAGATGATGAGAGAGGCTGGAGTCGGGTTCATCACAGCAGTATACAGACAAAATACTCATCTTAGGTGTTGTGAACAACTACTTTCCAAACGAGTCTCGACTGGCTCTTCTTTCGTGTTTGTAGAGAACCGTGAAAAACATGTCAGGCTACAAGTCGTGTCCCATCAGATAATCTGAGCTTCAGACAGGCAAAAACAGCAGAACCATAATCACAAGTGCTGCACAATTTTCATGCTCCCCAAAATCTTCTTAAATAGCAGAAGTGTGCCAGAGGCTTTGTTGATTTCATTAGGGATTAAGCGAACGCAGCGAGGATACGGAGGACTGTATCGCCACACTCGACTCGGAGTCGTCTTCAAAGAGGGAGAAGAGAGGGATTCAGAAACGGGATGAAAGAAGGAGATGGAGCATCTGTGTCAGTGCGAGCGTGGCCGTTATGATCAATGTCCAAATCGTTGTTTGATAAATAATTCAGCTCGGTTGATTCTTTTTATGCCATGAACTCATGCTCACATTCACACACACACACACACTTTGCAGCTCCACATAAGAAATCACTAATGAATGACTTTTGTAATCATCAAGGTGAAAACTAGTTTATCTGTTGTTCCACTGAACTGTTTTTTTTTTTTTTGGGTGTTTTATTTTACACACACACACACACACACACACACACACACACATAAGGATGACAACAGCACCGGGTCAAAGGCAAATTGAAGGCCTGTGGTGAAGGAATTGAATTGTCGATATCAATTTCATGGGACAATTTGAGGAGAGCTGCTCGGGGTGTGCGGCGCGACAGAAATGAGAAGCGACTGGGAGGCTGACCGAAGTCTGGATGGAGGAGGAGGAGGAAGAAGAGGAGGAAGAAGAGGAGGAGGAGGAGGCTATTAGGGACAGACCAGTTTAACAGGAGCATCCAAAGTTGGCTTCCATTACTCCTGAGTGTATTGGGTTACACCATGTCACTGCTTCATTTCTTGCAGCAGGTTATATATTTTTTTTTCATCTGGCTGAGACAGTCTGAAAAGTACAGAGGGGAATTTCTGTGGAATTGAGAGAGAGAGAAAGTACTTAAGAAGAGTTTATTTCTCTGTTGTTCTCACTATCAATTCCCTGTCATTCATGTCCGGGCGAGATAACTTTTCCCTGGGAGGGAATCAAAACTTTGGAAACAAATTAAAAGAGTCTGAGCTGCGGTGATGAGATACATAATATTTTATGCTGGATTAGAGCCTAATCCACGGTTAATCCCCCGAGAAAGGTAAATAGCTAAATGTCAGCTTGTATCCTGTTAAAACATGCAAATTACAACAGCCCTCCTCTGTTTTCCACTTAGCCCGTCTCCCCGTTTTCACCCCTATATAACTGCGGCTATTACATTTTTTATCGTTTCATTATGAATCTCGGAGTTGAAATAATAGAACAGCAGCCGGCGAACCTTGTAAACAATGACAAAAACACCAGAAAAAAAAAAAAAAAAACCCAGCGTCGCTTTCATAGTGTTGGCAATTTCCGTTTCTACTGGTGCATCATATGCTAATGTCTGAACGGAAGAGCTGCAATTTATTCTCATGACCACGGATAATTACAGAACATAAAAAAAAATCCTGGTTTCATTTGAGAAGTCAAAATATATTTCTCTGGGCTTTATTAAGACTTAATGAAATAATCATGGCAGTTAATGGATTTATTACTGCGGTGCATTACCTTGAAGGGATTGGGTATCCAGAGTATTATATCCAGATACCTGTTTTCTTTTTTTTTTTTTTGCTTTGTTTTCACACACTGCTTGTAGAAATGAGACCTAAGCTAAATTAATTCAAAACCATCTGGGGATATGTGAACTGTATTACAATTTTCTGCCTACTCTTAATCATTTTGTCATTATCACTATTAATGTTAATATTCTCCCCTCCCTCTCTCTCTCTCTCTCTCTCTCTCTCTCTCTTATATAGGCCTTCTGCCTTTCTCCGAGAGCGAGTCTTTCCTCGTCTGTTGCTGTCGAGACGTTGGGCTGTCAGGGGCCATGAGTAGCTGCTGGGGCGACAGTTTCCAAAACCCTTTGACGTGGAACACCTAAAATGGGGACGGGACTTGCTGCCATGCTGCCAGCTCAGCTCTAATCACCGTGAAGACGCCCCGACGTTCACCTGTCTCTCTTCTTAGATTCGGCCTCCTCGCCCCTGACCTGCGCCCTTCCTGGTTTCCACAAACTGCTGCTCGCTGCCTTCCTCCCTTCAACTCCTTTCTTTTCCTCCTTCCTACTGAGGCAACCTCAAAAAAGTATGGCCAGCAGACTCCGTTTGTCCTCCCTGTCTCCCTCCCTGTTTCTGTCCCTCCTCCTTCCTGCACTGTTGCTCCTCCACCTGCCCGGCATGGTGAAGGGGGACTGCTGGCTGATCGAGGGGGATAAAGGATACGTGTGGCTGGCTATCTGCAGCCAGAACCAGCCTCCATACGAGACCATCCCTCAGCACATCAACAGCACGGTCAGTACGAACTTTATCGGCCTGCTACACAGACGCCTGTATTAAACTGTTCATGCTCTCTGAGCTTAGATGGTGTCAGCTGAAGGGCACATGCCTTTAACTGTGACAGCGACTTTTGCAAAGCCAATCTGACCTTCTGTTCGCTCGGCTTGTGGTTTATCGTGTGATTCGTGTGGTTTTGTGCTGTTTGCAGTAACAACCATGACAATGATGGTAACAGACGAGTAAAAGGATGAATCAACAACACAGTTGCATGATTATATCAACGTGTCCAAAGACGGAGAACGTGGCAGCAATTGTAGATAATATGTTATGTGGCTGTGATGATATTGTTAAAGCAGTGAAGTGTTATACAAATCTGTTCAGTATCTGTAGCAGACAAGAATAAGCTCAGGGCCACACTTCACCATCCAGGGTCAGTGTAAGGTCACTACACTTCTTGAAGTTAGTTCTTGCTCTAACATTGTGTTTAAGCAAGAACTGCATATCCAACATGCAAGTTGAGTAAACTCATGTTTTGTACTGTTTGTTTATGTAGAGTCTCGCTGTTGTCCACATTTTAAAGTGCATTTCAACCAGTGTCACCATCTGCAATGTGCAGAGTAAATGATTCAAAGTGAAAAACTTCAAGATAATTTATTAAAGCACCCAGTGGTAAAGTTAAACTGCACCTTGCATCAACATTTCTATCTTGTAGATATTTCAGGAGGGATGTTCATCTGCTTCCAAACAGGCTGTGATTAACTAAATACAAATTTTGATCAGATCTGTAATTGAGGAAATTACTCATTAGACGGCAAACTCATATGTTTGGAGGTACAATTTGCTGTTGGCAGCTATTTTTGGCAGAGTTCAGGTCCTCCTCTACGGCTGCCAGAGGCTGCAATGCATCACCTGAAAGTCATCTGCTCTCTTGTCTCGCCAGGTTCACGACCTGAGGCTGAACGAGAACAAACTTAAAGCCGTGCTCTTTACCTCCATGTTCCGCTTCACAAACCTCACTGACCTCAATCTCACCAAGAACGAGATCAGCTACATCGAGGACGGGGCCTTCGCCGGACAGGCCAACCTACAGGTCTGCAGCCGAAAACACAAATCTGTGTTCGTCTGCGTTTGTTTTTCTCACATTAAAAGTATATAAAGTCGTTATATCGTCCTTAATGCTTTAGTCCATAGCATTTAACATTTGCATCTTTGTCTCAATATCCAGACATTTCTGTTGGCTAATTTGTTTTCTGGGATTTTTAAATTGTTGTAAAGCTGTTAATATCTTATGACACAAATTCAAACAGAAAACAGAACAGAAACATCTCTAATAATCCTCTTAAACCAGGCTCACACATTCATACACATGTGGTTGAATAATTCACGTTACCTCTGTAATATAAACCATGATAATGAAGGTGGTCATGGAAATGTAAACTGATCTGCATAAGGGCATTGGTAGGCAGAAATGTGACTGAATGTGTATGTGCATTTGTTAAAATAAGATAAAAAATCCATGGGTCATGTTTTATCAAGAACTTCAGGGCCTACTCTGTCTTTCTGTCTCAGGTTCTCCAGCTGGGCTACAACAAGCTGACCAACCTGACTGAGGGCATGTTGAGAGGTCTGGGTCGAATGCAGTGCCTCTTCTTGCAACACAACCTCATTGAGGTCATTGCCACCAATGCCTTCTGGGAGTGCCCCAGCCTCAGCAGTCTGGACTTATCCTCCAATAAGTTGGCCCGTCTGGACCCGTCTACCTTCAGTGTCCTCAACAGACTGATGGTGTGTGAACTCGCAGGAAACCCGTTCCACTGTGGCTGTGATCTTTTCAGCTTTCTCACCTGGCTGGAGGCCTTTAACAATGTCACCCACACCTACGATCGTCTCCAGTGCGAAACCCCTCTCGAAATGACTGGTTATCCACTTTTGAGTCCAGTGCACGGACACGGAAGAAATGCCCGTTACACTCTTTCATCCATTTGTCGCGACGGTGTGCTAATGCCGGGGATGACCTCCCAGACGCCGGATCAAGATGGCTCAGGGATGGGTGTGGACAATCCTGAGCAGGATCCGTACCAACAGCCAAACACGTCGTCCTCTCCTGACACCACCTACACCCATCAGATTTCTATGAAGCTTCAAACTGTCTCCCTCTATACCGCCTCTCTGCTGGTGCAGATCCCACGACCGTACAGTAAGATGTACATCCTCTCCCAGCACAACCAGACTTTTGTTGTAGACATCATGCCCCTTAAAAACAAGAAGGAGACAATCCCTCTGGACAAGTTGAGACCACACACAAACTACACCTATTGTGTGGCTTCTGTAAGCAAATCTCAGCGTTACAACCACACCTGTCTGTCCTTTACCACACGAGCTATGGGGCCGGAGGACCTGCGAACCAATCCATCCACAACCACACACTACATCATGACCATCTTGGGATGTCTGTTTGGCATGGTCATTGTGCTTGGATTCGTGTATTACTGTCTCAGACGGCGACGCATCCAGGAGGAGAAGCAGAAAGCTATAAGTGTGAAGAAAACTATTTTGGAGATGAGGTACTGGACAATTTGTTCATAAAAAGTCTTATTACAGTCTTTTTTTTCATGACAATGACATGTTGAAGAGTCAGTACACAGATACTAAGTGCAACTAGGATGTTTTAGCCACAACAGAAACAACAACTTCTATGAGTGACCGTTGGGTGTAAATGTTTTCTCTTTTTGGAACAATTTATGCTATGGGCTTTAGTTCATTAGTTGTTTTGCTGCATTGTTTTTGTTTTGAATTTTTTCCCCAAACATACTTTTTATTGAGACTTTGTGTCATGTTTTTGGGCTATTTTTCATAATTTAAAACATAACATAACATTAATTAACTTTGCAAAATTTAGTTTGACCTAATACTTTTTCAATCATGCTCTTACAGATATTGTGCAAAATGAGGTACACAATGTGATTATATGACTAGATGTATTGTTGGTTCTGAAGTTGATCTGTCATTCTTCAGGTATGGCCCAGAGGCTGCTGCAGCAGTGGCCAATGACCCAGGTGCCATGCAGCGTCTCCAGGAGCAGGCTCACCACCAGCACCACCATTCAGGAGGAGCAGGAGGCAAGCTTCCACAATCTGCCTCCTCGAGCACAGGCATGCTCCACGGCTCGGCCAACACTAGTTCTTCCCGTCTCTCCACCTTGCCGCAAGTGGAAAAAATGGCCACTGCCTTCTCTGAGGCAATGGGTGGCAAGGGTAATTACATGGATGTTAGGACGGCAGGAGTGGCAGTGGAAGGCAGGGAGGGAGGGGTGGCTGCTGGAGGTGCAGGGGTAGGAGGGGAAGTAGTTGTGGATATGCGAGCTGCGGCTGAGAATGGGACAGAGGCTGGGGAGGATTCGGATGACAATGGCCATGGCTCAGCGTCCGAGATCTCCACCATCGCCAAGGAGGTGGACAAAGTGAACCAGATCATCAACAACTGCATCGATGCCCTGAAACTGGATGCTTCTGCTAATGTTGTGACCACTGCCGACAATGCCAACTCTATAGCCTCCACCCAGCCTCCGACATGCATGGCGTCCCTCCCTCGGAACCTCCTGCCCCTCTCTCCAGGCCACCCTGGAGATCAAATCATGGCCTCCTCCCCAAAGGTGCATCCAAAGTCTCACCCCCAGCCTCATCCTCATCCTCAGCCTCATCCTCAGCCACATCCTCTGCCTCATTCTCAGCCTCAGCCTCATCCTCAGCTACATCAGCAGCCTCATCCACCTTCTATGGCCCCAGTGCCCCTAGTTATGCCCCTGTCTGAGCGGCCAGGCATCAGCGGTGGGGGGTTCCTCTCCCCTCCTTACCGTGACCCACCCCCAGCCAATGCAGTGCGGCCCCTTCAGAGGCAGTTGAGCGCTGACACTGCTGTGGTGAAGAACCGTTGCGGTGCCCCAGCTGTGGGGTCTGTCAAGAGCACCAGGGTGTTCAGTGTGGATATCCCTGAGCAGCGAAGCGATCCTCCCAAGTACCCAACGGAAAAAGGCAGCCCTGTGGGTTGTGGTGGAGGGAGTGGAAGTGGAGGAGGTGGCGGAGTAGGCGGCTGCAACGGGAATGGGATGGGAAACATAAATGGTGGTGGGGTGAGTGTGAATGGGGGCAGTATGGGGTGTAATAATGGGAGTGGAGGTGGAGGAGGGGTGGTGGGCCCTGGACAGCAGCAGCACCACTTGGAGGTCCAGCCAGACTACCACAGCTCTGAGCACCGCCACTCCTTTCCTGCACTCTACTACGAGGGCGTCAACGACCCGCCCTCACCCGCCCAAAAGGTCTCATTCCTTAAGCCACTGGGTCGCACCAAGAGGGATGCCACAGCCACCTACTCCCAGCTCTCACCTTCCCGTCACCACAACTACAACTCTGGCTACTCCTCCAGTCCAGAATATTCGTCTGAGAGCACACTGCGGATCTGGGAGCGATTCCGGCCTTACAAGAAAAGCCCCAGAGAGGAAGCGTCCTATATAGCAGCAGGCCACGCCCTGCGTAAGAAGGTGCAGTTTGCCAAGGACGAGGACCTTCATGATATTTTGGACTACTGGAAGGGAGTTTCCGCCCAACAGAAGCTGTGAGCCGTGGAAGCAAAGTTGAATGCTGTAAGGGAGATTGTAAGGTTGGATGCCAACAGCAGACTAATAAAGGGGATAGATGTTAATGTAGCAAGACAGCTAATGATGTTTCCTCTGAGGTGACCAGTGACATGGGTCATTACCCCGCTGGATCCAGAGTTAAAGAGGTATTCTCTCTAGGTGATTTTTTTTTTTCTTTTTGGAATCGATTATATAATAATTCACTGACATTTTAAGAGGTTGTTTCTGAGGTTGGCTGTCTTCACCACAATACTGAGAGATAATTAACAAGAATCAAGCTCTTCACCAGACTACCTCACACAGGGTACTTTGGTCCTCGCAGGCTTCCGTAGACCTGCTGATTCCCCACAAGCAAAGGTGGCGACAAGTAAATGTCTTCTACCTCATTACTGGCACATTGTAGTTCAGCTATCTCACCAGAAACAGCCCCATTCATGACTTAAACCCGTCCCTCTTTTCTCTAATCCCATCAAACCGCCATTCACAAAACAATCATTCCTCAGCACTGCCAACACCTGCTCTCCTATAGAAGCGTCATTTGGGGAGATAATGAGGGAGTGGGATGAGGAATTAGGTGCGTTTGTTTTAGAATAGCCTGAATCTTCCTCTTTGGAGGGGAGGACATTAAGTGATACTTATCAGCCTAATTGTTCTTCCTGGCAATTAGCCAGAGTAAGAATAGGTCAGGGAGGCAGTGTGTTGAGCGTGCTTATCGATTCGAAACACCTAGCTACATATGTTCAGTGGTGTGTGGGCATGTATATACAGTTTGTGCATGCTGCTGTGAGCGATTGTGTGTGGGTGGAGGAGGAGGGTTGGGCCTGAGCCGTCCATTATTCTCAGTCTCCTGCACGGGAGCAAAGTGGATAGCTTAGTGGAGATGCTTTGCATATAGATAACAACTGAGTTGGCGAGTTGTGTGTGTGTGTGTGTTTGTGTGTGTGTACATTAATGTGCATCTTTGGCCCAGCCCGCCTGTCTATCTAGATAGCGTGAAGTAAACCCTTTCAAGACCTGCAGGCATTTTGTCTCCGAGCCCATCTCTTATTTACAGGTGTGGCGTATTTTGTTTGATAAGGGAAGCTATGAGGTAGGAAATTTACATTTCAATAGTGCAAGTCATGCAGAAATTACTTTAGGGTGGGTTATGCAGGTTGGCAAGACAGGTGTTAGCTCCTATATTAAAGAACCCCGTAATCACATTTAGGAATAGAGGCAGATTGAGAGCAGGTGAGAGGTGCTTTGCATCACATTCTGAAGATGCCATTGTAAAGAGACGGTATAGGATTTATGTATCAGCTCAGGGCGGGTCTGCGTAGAAACTGAAAATATGTCAAACGCTCCCTGCACTACACGGTGAGATAAAATGGATGGTAAGCGGAGTGAAGGCCCGAGGGATATATTCTGCCTCACACTGGATGACTCTCCACTCAGTATATATGACCCTGCTCGGCTCTGGGCGGGAGCTTGCTATGGACCAAAGTGCCTTTGGGAGGTCTGATTCCACAAGTATAGATTTATTTTTTATCCTATTTGCGTTTCCTTTCCGATATCCTTAATAGAGAATGATGCGGTCCCAAGAAGAGAGAAAACAACTGCAGTGGTTTAGTTTGATTTATTAAGATTTGGGTTTGAATTTATGCTGTTTAAAATGAAATCTGTTGTAAGAAATAGGAGCAAGGCTTGGTATTACAAACGAGGCACTGACAGGAGACAGATATTTTTCTCACTTCATGCACAGAACATTCTCAGGAGAGGCACAAGTGCTGACGATTCTCACTGTACGAATCTTTCGATATTCACAAACAAGTTCTTCTCATCCATATAAATAATCTTAATGCTCTCATCGCATCAACATCCACACTGTCAGAATATTAATTTCAGCCGCCTTTCTTTATCTGCCCACTCTTCCTATCTTCACCCTGACCTCGCTTACCTCTGCTGAGATACATCTCAATTGAAAAGGTATAAATTCTGTTTTAAAATGTCTAATTAATTTGTTCCTCGCAGTGCTTTTCTTTTTTTTCCCCGGCCTGCCACCTCTGTCCAACTTAATGGGGTAAATTAATGAGTAATTTGCGGAGGTTGATGTCGTATCATCGTCTGAGGTCAGGAGGGCGTGCTGATATTATTAACTCTGCCAGGCTGCGAGCCTTATTGAAATTAATGACGTCTGCCTATCTTTCTTTCTGCCCCTGCCTCCGTCATTGGATGCTTAACCGTAGTCCACCTCTCTCTCTTTTGCTGCTTGCAGACATAAATGTACCTCAGAAAATCAGTCTGAAAAACAAGGGTCAGATTTATGCTTCACTATGACTGTGCAGGTTATGATCTAACCTCCTGGGTGTTATACTTTCTCATTTGAGTGTGATCGGTCAGGAAGGACCGGTCTGTCAGGCCTGGAAGAAATGCATTCCTGTTTAGTTTTCCTCTGCGTTAACCCTGAGATCATCTTTTTGACAGGGCTTGAATTCGCCCACTGTGGGGTGTGAGTTTGATGGGGAAAGTGAGAGCGGAGGGTGGCATTTACTCTTTGACCTACAAAGATCTACGTCTACAGAACGGGCTTCGTTCAAAAGGTCAACTAGTCGAGAGATGAATCCGATGTGAAGTGAGAGAGGATGATTATGCTAATGTGCATGTTTAGCCTAATGAGACATGATGCCTTATTAGACTAAACATTGGACTTTAGCTCTTAAGTACAAAGTAGTTCCAACAAAATCTAAAAGCAAGGTCACACATTTTTTTAATTCTAATATTTCCGTGCATTGACTATCACAACCAGGCAGAAATCTCTGACAGATACTGTATATGAAAATCTCAGCAAAAACAAACAAAAAAAAAAGATTAGCTAGATGCCTTAAGGGGTAAATAAGAAAATATACTTTGTTATTTGGGTGAAGTGACCATTTTAATTATGCTGTAATGATCACCTGCTGTTTTGGCTTTTAATATTCCATTGTGTTTCATATTGACTAATGACTTTCCCTCTGACCTCTCTATGTCATCCGTGGCAGCCAATCCAATAGACCCACTAGCATTCACAATGGGATGTCAAATGGGCGTCATTACTCTCCTATCAGATCAATAGAACTTTATTTGGGCGAGCGGGACCAAATAAAAACCACAGAGCAAATTCCCTGCGGCGCTCAGTTGGACAGCCTCCATTTTTATAAAGGGCCCGGTTTTCTATTTTGGCCTGTTGTTCAAATTCCTCTGGCAGCTACCCTACGTGTTAGGTCCAAGGAATCACCGATCAATTAGTTTTAGATTAGTACCACGGGCTATGCAGCGGGGGAAGCTTTTTAAAAATAATGGCTTCATTTGGAAGAGTCGGGGGGGACTGAAGCTTGAGGTTACCTGCATATACCCTGAAGGTCTTTCCCGAGATGCAAGGAATAACATTAGCTCAGCTATTCATAAGCACAGTGCGTCCGGGTGTCATAATTTACGCTGAGGATCATTACTCATTTTGGTCCAGTGGCGCGGTGTTCTTACTTGAACTCTCTTATTTTTATTTAAACTTGACTTGACTCCAAATAGATTATTTTCTGTTCCACCCTGTTTGTGTAAAAGCACTATAATACATTCCAGTTTTAACATAAGTTGACCAAGCCTTGCTCCTTCTCCTCAGTTAATATATCCCTGTCTTTCTTTACCAGTCAAAAGTTTGGACACATCTTCTCATTCAATGCTTTTCCTTTATTTTTATTATTTTATACATTTCAGATTAATACTGAACACATCACAAAAATGAAACAGCTGAACTGTGGCGTGAACAAAACAATTAAAGTAGCCAATATTTTGCTTTACTTTGCAAACGTTGTGTTAACCAGCTTCATGAGGGAGTCACCTGGAATGGTTTTCACTTCACAGGTGCGTCTTGTCAAAAGTTAATTAGTGGAATTTATCTCCTTCTTAATGCATTTGAGATCAGCAGATGAGGTAGTGTTGGTCCATATTATGACACAAACCATAAACAGGCACAAAGGTCAGTCAATCTGTAAAAGTAACTTATATAAAATGTATTTTGCTTGTGTCCAAACTTTTGGACTGGTATTGTATGTATTGATCTGCAGAAGCTATTTTCACTCGACAGCAGTGTTTTTGATCGGCCTCCATTCCAATGAGGGGTGTCTGGCTCCGGTCCTCAGGGGCCACAATTCACAAGTTGAGAATGACGGATGCACATATAGCTACTGTACCTTAGGGATTGCCTGTGTGTCTTCTCTCCAGTCTGGCCAATTAACAACAATGATGAATCAATGTGGAGGAATTGCTGACAGTCTCAGGCTTCCAGAAAGAAAAAAAATAAAATAACAGAGAACAATTGAGACAGTATAACATGTGTCAGACTCTGAGGAGTAGAGTCAAACCCTCCATGTCCAGAGCTGTGAATCCCACAAGTAGATTGGAACTCGTAACGAGTCATGGAGTCTGAACTGAACAAAATAATAACCATTCAGTGAGCCTCTTGTTTTCCCAAGTTGAGGTCAAGACATTTGAGTTAACATCAAGATTATGTTGTCAAATAACCTTGGGTGAAACAGCTCTGGTGAAAAGGCAACATGCTTTTTTATGAATCTATGAACGAGAAGGATAGTTTCTGTACACCTCAAACTAATTCATGGGGGTTTGAAACTACACAGTATTGCTGGCTGCCTCCGGGACTCATTGCTACTCAAGTTTAGTTTCTCATTTCAGTTTTTGAAGTTTGGGCTTATTGAAAAACACAAATCAGTAGTGATGGAAAATCATGAAACAACGCTCGATTTCCTCCCTTTGGAGTTGTAGTTGCTCTCGATGCGAACCTCTGGCAGACTGGCAATGGCTCCTCGGGAATGGCAGAGAGGTCTCTTTGCTCCTGTTTAATTAAACTTTTGAATCCATACAACAAGGTTTGCAGTGGAAACGTGGACTTTGTTTTAATGCTGTAAACATTAAAACATTGTCATAGATAGAGGCTGGCTCCATACGAGTAAACCCAGAAGCATTCCTCTTCCTATCCCCTTATGCCCCTTCCTCCTCTCCATTAACACGTTAATGGAACATAAGAACCAGTGCTGTGACTATAACCTTTTGTAACTTCTCTTTGAGTTTTATATGAGTTTAGAAAACGTGAGTCTTGGGACGGAAGTTATGTGACAAAGGGAATTCAACACATTGTCCCTTGAATTTAATCTCTAAATTTGCCCAGGTACATTTATCTCCCCTTACGAAATTTGTGCATTCTGCTGAACAGAATACTACATTTATGTTGTAAACATGTAAAATATAATACCTTTTTACATCAGATACATTTCAGAAGCTGCAGTTCGGTACAATTTGAAGTATTTTTGTGCTATAGTGTGACAGGGTGCGGCGGTCCTGCTTTCCACTGTAGGGCTGGATAGAGCTAGCCAGGGCTTAACTCACAGTTCATTACAGCTACTTCATTCAAAACCTTGATCTGAAGAAACATCTTGTATCTTCAGTTTTTAGTGGCGCCATTGTCATACACATTTTACTACTAAGTTTGAGTCAAACGAACACATATGCAGAGCTGCTGTACTCTGAAGGTAGACTTCTCTTCGGCTGTCATGTGTCTTGATGGGCAGAGCCAAAAATCCAGAATGCTTCTTTGCATCGTCTCGAAGGCAGGCTTTCATCTCAGGCTGTATAGAAATGCTGCCTTTTTGGACACTGGCATCACCTCGATCAGGGGTAGGGAACGTCCGGCCTTCATTACATATGCAGCAGGCGGGACTCAACTCAGAAATTCAAAAAGGTTCTTTGGACAGTAATTACTTTTTTCTGCGTAAAAGAAAATAAAACTAAACAGAAGACTGATCCGTCCTTTCTGGTGGTTCCTTCTGGCTGTACACCTGTCCGGGTCACAGTCGGGGTGAACTGCATGCATCACGGCGACTGTCAAAGAAAAGGAAAGCAGATGCAGAATGTCGGGCTTTCAAAGAAAAATGGACAAACAGGTCAAAAGATCAATCTGGGCGCCATTACAGCTCAAAACCTGCTAAACTGGATGAATGATGGGGAAAAGTAAAACACTTCATAGAGATGACGGAAAAGCCCGACATGGAACTCAGTAATAACAAGTGGATTTGTGATTTGGCCTTCGTGGTGGATGTTTTACCTCTCAGAGCTGAAAATCCAGGTCCAGATCTCAATGCCCTGCTTTCAAATGTTAAATTATTTGAAACAAATTAAAGCTATGGCAAGTTTAATGTGGATCCAGCTGAAGTGCCTGACAACCTTAAAACATCAAATCACTGACCTGCAAAGGAGGATTTTCCCATTCTGAGGAGACGTGCATTGACAGACGTGCATCTCTGTTTGGAACAACCTGCGACTGTGAGCAGTCTTTTTCAAAACTCGCTCATGCAAAGACGCCGTTCTGCTCAAGACCGACTGACCTAAACCTGCAAAACCAGCTGCGAGTAGCATCATCATCCCTCCTATCTGACATCAGACACCTCGCCCAAGAGAAGCACTTCCAGCTATCGCATTAGAGGTTAGTCTGATACGTGTTCAATAATTCAGTCCGGCCCCTCGGAAGGATGTTGTAAAAATTGAAATGGCCTTTGATAGGAAAAAGGTTCCCCACCCCTGACCTAGATACTATGATTGACAGAGGTTCCTGGAGGCAATATGCAGACTTAGATAAAGTGCTGCTTGAAAGGCTCAGTTCAGAGCACAACCCCCCCTTCGAGAAGCACAGATTTTGTCTGGCCAAGTTCCATGAAAGCGAAGGCCGATGAACAAGGAATCACAGAGAAGGTGGTTAGATATGATGAAGCCGAGAACTCGAGTCATGAGCTGAAAAATATAAACAGAGTTAGTGTAACTGATGTTCACAGCTGGTTTGGCTAGTTTGAAAAGGCTAGTTACTTGGCCTGTCATTGTGTTGTCATTAATGTTATGATCGTGACTTGATGAATAGTCAAAGTCTACCTCTGCCAAGAAGTCTGTTTTCAGTTCTGTTTCTCTTTTATTCTTTAGACAATTTGTAAAATATTTCTTGATGAGGGAGCCAAGTTTTGAACACTTGTATTTTTTTCTAATACATTTCTGCACTGCACTTATTTCATGTTTTCTATTATCACTATTATTACTGTATTATTATTATCATTATTATGACACTTTAGATTTCAACCACTCACAAACTCTGTGGCTCTTTGGCTCTGCCTAAAGAAATGACCTACCTTCAGAGACATGTTTGTACCTAACTGAAAGCTACACAAGGAATTCAATCACTAACAACTATCTGATGTAAGAGCAGCTAAGCTGACCTTGGCCCTGGCCAGTTCTCCTGGCTCTGAAGAGGAAGCAGGACTGTGGTTTAACTGCAAACGAAGCTGTTTGTCTGCTGTTGAGGTTGAGTCGTCTGTGTTGGTTCATTTGCGGGTTGATGTGACCCGTCGATCATTTGACTCATCGTCAACTGAGCGAGAGAGACTGACCGAGGGAGTTCCCTCGTGAATCCAACGTTACAACAAAAGTTGAGGAGTTTTTACCGGTGGCCAACTGTGACAAACACACACTCTCACACACAACCACACACGCACAGACACTAATGTAGAGAATCAATGAATATACTGTACGTGTTTGAATAGATTAGAGTTACACTATATGGACATGAAATGTGAGAACACACACACACACACATATACCTTCCCACGTGAGTATACAGTACATACACACACACACATTTATACACACAAACACCTTCCCACATACACAAAACATACCATATTCACACCTGCCCACACACAATATGGACTGAATATTTCTATCCACGTTTACAGACACACATGGTCTTAAAAAGTGCCAAAACGGCGAGTTTTATGTGCAGGCGGAGCGGAACCAAACATCTGTAGAAATGAACTTAGTGTCTTTACAGGACAAATTATATATATATTTTTTGTTTGCTTGTTTGTTTGTTTTTATTGTTATGTATTTACTTCTCTGTATAATTTATGCATTCCTTTCCTCAGCTGTTTGTATTTTTGGTGTAACTGTTCTCACGATCTGTTCTAATATGTTTTCTGTGTGTATGTTTGGATGAAATTGCTTTTGGTCACATGTCACATTTGGAGTTCTCATGGCTCCCTCTGATCTGTCTGACTTGTACTAGTCACATGTGTTCAATTACACAGACTGAAGAATTCCTTTGCTTTGCAACTCGATTAGATACAAAAATTAACCGAGAGCACAATTTTAAATCAACTACAACTGTATTTATATGAGAACATTTAGGATTGGTCAGCCAAAGCTTTTCAGGTTTTTGCAGGTAGTGGATTTTACATCTTGAGCTTTCCGAATACATACACACACACACACACACACACACACACCCTGAGAGCTGTGTTGAAGAGCTGATAATATGCCTGTCACAGCTGGCCTTTTCAAGGACCTTGTTTTTCAGTCCTTCTTAAGGGGAAGCAGAGAAAAAAAAGAACAGCGGGAAAGAGTGTGTCCTTTTGCAAGATTGCACTGGCAGGAATTAGTATTATCCTGTGCATGGATGTGTGTGTTTGTTTCACATTGTGTACTGTGTGTGTGTGTGTGTGTGTGTGTGTGTGTGTGTGTGCGTTTTATCTGTTTTCACATTACCTGTCCTGTCTGACAGTGCAGCTCTGCATGAGTGCGTCCTCAACATGAGACCGGGTAGCATTCATAATGCTGTGTGTGTGTGTGAGAGAGAGAGAGAGAGAGAGAGAGAGAGAGAGAATGTGTGTTTGAGGGATTTTGTTATGAAGGTCTGTTCTGTCAAGGGAGTGACGGCTGAGGCTGGGTATCTGAGGCATTTTCAATTAATCTGCCTCTCAGTCTGCAGGGCGCTCCAATAAGGCTGTGCTCATTCACTTGCTCACTGTCACTCTCTCTCTCACACAAGCACAGATTGCAACTGCATGCTGCATCCACTTCATACACACTCTCCATTTGCACGCACACACTCAGAATGCAAACAATCAGGCAAACACACGGATTTCATGTTTCACACGAGCAGTGATTGTAATTAGACACCGACACACCTGCACACACACCAAATATCCTCTCCTATACTATAATTCTACACTTACTCATCACACAAACAGACACTCCTCCCCCGCACATCGCTGTCATCTGTTCATCCTCCCGCCTGAGTGAACTCCCTTTCTTCTCTCTCTGTGACGCTCCTTCACTCCTGACCCTCCTGCCCCTTGTTGCCTGATTAGCATTAGTGCAGCAGGTCGGCTTGCTCTCTGACAAGAAGCCCGGTGTGCTAGTTGCCCCAGCTCCTGCCCTGCAGTGGGGGGCAGGAGCAAAATAGATATTGTCTGACCCCACACAGACCTGGGTTAAGTTAAGGGCTTTGAATTTTGGCTTTGAAACCTTAGTCTTGCAGCGACTCCATCGCGGCTGTTTACTGACTCTCGGTTGAGCGAGTCGAAGGAAAAAAGAAGAAGAGAGCGAAGAAGAGTAATGAAGAAGTGACAAAAGTATGACGACAAAAGAGGGTTTAGAGAAGCTTATCTCGTATTATGATGCTCATGTCCACAAAGTCCACAAAGCAAACTATAGTGTCTGCTCCACTGGACGCTCCATAGGTCATCTTAATCTCCCACTGTTGAATCCCGTTGTGTGACTGACCTTGACACACAGCGCTGCGAGAGAGGCTGTCTGTCTGGGAGCTGACTGTCAAACATATCCTTGAGCAAGGCACCGAAGCTGAAAACATCTCTGATGCCCCTGCACGCTGGTCAGACTGTGGCCGTGCTCTGCAGCTCCCAGATGTCAATTCTCCCACTATGAAAAAAAATAGATTCAAAGGATAAGACTGATGTTGTTCTCTATTTTTATAGTCAGCAATCCCATGAGGAGCTCCGAGCCCACAACAGCTTAGACTGTCTCTCAACACTTTTTGACCTACTCCGTCTGTCAGCCCGAGGCCCATTAGTTCCTACTGAAGACATTAATCCACAACCACAAATGTACGGTTTCATTTTCAGTTTCATGGGATTTGTTTACAATAAGAAAAATCTAAAACACGAGAAGACTCAAATATTTTTGAATAATAGCAAATTGAAATAAAAGCCTGGTCAGTTCAAAAGAAGGGACCCTCCTACATAAATTGGGAAAGTTGAGGTGCATAAACACAATTAATTGCACAACAGTGGCTCTGATAACAAATTCAGTCAGTTCAATACAGACAGGCAGAGACACGAGAGTGAGTTTGCATGAATGGGATCACTAGCAAACGAAAATTAGAAATGTGCACACTAGTGATCAAACATACTTTGGCCTGACTTTGATAATAGCCTGTTATATTTCTAATGCACTGATCTGTGTCAGCTGGTGTTCAACCACAGAACCAGTGCCAGTTCTGCACAGTAACCCACCGACTTCAGTGTTTTATTATTGCCATCAGTGGTTGAGTTAATTTAGCACAATGAGAAAGTTTATTCAGGTGTTGTCGGCGTATATGTCGTACAAACGCCAACATTTTGGATTTGTGTCTATTTATAGCGGCATAAGAATTTTCTTGTTTCCAACTTCTAAGGCTCTGTGTGATATATAGTTTTATCTTGGCTTTAGGTGTAAAAAGGTTCTGAGTCAGTGCTGATCAGCTGTAATTGATATTTTACAAAACGTGCAAAAGTGTATTCAGATATTAAAAGCATTTTTAAATTGGGTTTCAATGCTCATTTTAGTCAGTAAATCAGAATAAGTGTTGAATATCATCATGTTGCCTCTCGTGTTCTTTCTTTGCCTTGTTTGCTTTTGTCCTGGTAAAATAATAGCAACACAAAATAATAACTAGTCCAAGCCAAATCCCTGTTAGCTAGGGGGACATCCATGTGCTGGAAACTTCAGACACGTCCCCAAAATACCAACAAAAAGACGGCATTATCCAATTGTCTGACAACACTGGAGCCGTCGAGTCCCAGCAGGAAGTAGCGCGGCGCATTAAAATATTAACAATAGTGGAAAACAGCAGCGGTACGCCACCCCCTTTTTCCTTGAGCGTCACTTAAATAACAATTGCTTTGGCAATTACTAACTCTGGAACATGATCCGAGGGAAATGCATTTATGCTTTCGGTCGCTCCCCGAGGCGAAACGAGCGCTGCAAATTTAATAACAGGCATCCAAATAGAGAGAGCGGTGGAACGCAGCTCCAGACCGAGCAGCTGTCTGGGTCTTGAAAGCACGGGAGGTGTTAGGAAACAGGTTGGTGCAGCAGAGGAGTCGTGTGATGGTTCTGTCTACGCTGGGTTTTGTGGGTCTTTCTAATGCTTCTCTATACCCATACTCCTCGGATGGCCTTGTCACATTTAGCAGATACCATTTGGTCTCTTCATTTCTTGGTGCGCTCTCTTTCCCTAAACCGATCTCATCTTCTTTTATATCAGTTAGCAATTTCCTGCATTTCCCAGAATTGCTTTTACACCTGTCACAGAAATTGCCTGCACTTGTATTCATCTGGCGCTCCCAATAAGAGCAGGTGGAATGAAAGCAGGAGCTGATAGCGATGGAAAAACAGCGTGAGAGCAAGTGTTTCCAGTTAAAAAAAATAAAATGTGAATTTCTCTTCCTTCAAATGTGCTGAAATCTGTGATCGCTCTCTTTTTCTGTAATACTTCCCTCTAAGGGTTGTTGAGGGTTTCCCACAGGAAATCTGTTTGCAGCTATTGAATGTACAGTGTGATCAATCACTGTTTTGTGATGAGCTGACAGATCTCGACACGTCTTGTCTCAAGATCAATTTAGTTACCATGTGATGGTCTAACCACTCATTAAACACATGGCTTTTGCCGAGTGATCTAGTGCCTCGCTCGTTTTTCACTGAAGGTTAATTTTATTTTATGAAAGTACATTAATTTCCTCTGACGTTATGAAAGCGGCTTTATTTCAGCTTGAGGACGCTTGTAAAATGCTTCAGAAAGCCTGCTGTTGAATGTCGGTGCAAAATGGCGGCTCTTAAAAACGGCCCACACTCCTAGATTATAAGCGCTGACCCCAAACCTGACATTTACTGTTAATGTTGAACAGTAAATCCTTTGAATGCTCTTTGTTTTCTCTGCTGTCAAACTCCGCTGTGGCTGAAAATAACATAACATCACATCTGTTGATTAAACCGGAGACATTTCGCTCGTCCGTCCCTCGCGGCGGCGTGGGTCGGCGGTTCAGCGTGATGTCACGCCGTCGTCCCCGGTTGCCGAGCAATCGATTACAGGCAGCAGCAGTGGTTGCCGGGGGCGACGGGCGGAACAGTCAAGGTTGCTAGGTAGCAGATAAGAACACAGGGACTCATTAATTGCCTTCTGCTGCCGCCGTGGCGGGGAAAGTACAGGATGGTGGATGTTGCTGCAGGATGCAGGAACACACAGACTCACACACATCCAAATACGCCTACAGTGTATGTACACCTACTGGCACACACACACACACACATAGCTCTTAATTTAATGACCTTTCTGCAGCAGCATCTATCCATTGGATGAGAGGAAAGACTGGAATGGAGGTGGAGAGAGGAGCACTGTAGGGAAGAGTAATATGGAAAGATTGAAAAATAATGGAAATCCATAAGAGGAAGAAGAACTACATTTATTTTTAATGGGGTAAAAGTAGTGGATTTTGCCTCTTGTGGGTCAAAAGTGCAATTCCCCCGACCATGAAGGAAACATGTAGAGCAGGCATCATACTATATTCATCATTATCACATGGGACATGCATAAAAAGACGTTGCCTATGAAGAATGTTTGATGTAAGATCTTCTTCTGGTGTCGACCTGTCTGGACAGCCATGAGAATGTGGGATCAGAACCTCAAAGAAGTAAACATCAAACATTTCATCCCCCGGGGAATCCTGTCTTATTGAAATCCGTTTCCGTGCGATGGAACGTGAACATCATTATTTTTACAGTTGAAGGCTAATTCGGACGATTTTCTAGAAAACTGCAGCCTCGAGGCGGCGATGTCATCTCCATCAGCTGCGGTCAGAGACGTAATCTACACGTTCCTCTGACAACCGAGCTTTCAATCGTTTGATTTGATAAGACGGGCTTCGTGTTTGTGTGCTGTGCCGACTTTCATCAAAGCCGCGTTGTGAAAAACGAGGCAACGCCGCTGCTGCCGGGGTTTGGAGAAGCTACCTCGCTGAATAAGCAATGGTTTACGTCTGTCTTCTCTTAAAGCCCTGTTATGTGAGAGGCAAGCTGATTAAATGGGCAACTTTCTTTTACAATCCTCTAATGTATAATCCTGCCTGATAAATGCAAAGCAACATACTGGCACACACACTGGAAGTACAGAACGCTGCTCACCTGTCGTCTTAATCGTCCTCAGGTGTGTGTTTCACGCTGAATCAGGTGTCAGTTTTTGGAGCTTGTCTTGTTGTCCCGAGTCGAGACACAACTTGACAACTAAGCTGCAGGTCCTACCTTGTTGAAAATGAACCGTCGTTTCGTGGCCTTTCACTTATGAAAGATGCGATTGTCGTGCCCAGGCCAGTATTACTTTGTGAAGAAGAAGAAGAAGAATCATACAAATGAGGATAATGATGCACATGTTTGGCTTCATGCTGTTCACTCATTTGTAGACTCAATAAAGAGAGAAAGAGAAGGGAAGGTGACTCAGATGCAGTTTGATGATCTGACAAGCAATCGTGGCTTTATCCACATCTTCAGATGAAGAATAAAGAAGGATGCCATTCAAATTCAATTTTAACCAATAGAAAACACAAAAATATCAAAAAGAACTTGTACTTTAGATCAAAGAAAACAAACCGCTGGTGTGTTGCATCCTGAAGGCAAAGGGGAGATGAAGGTCGTGAGAGAGATGGAGAATGGAAATGAAGAGAGATGAAATGAGGAAAAACAAAAGAGGAACATTTGATAGAAGAATAGCTAAGAGGAAAAAGAGAAGGAAACAAAATGATTGCAGAAGAAATGAAACGAGTGGCGTCAGATTTGAGGCTGAAAGCTTGGGAGCTGCTCCTCTAAGATAAGGAGGCGGAAAGAAAATCAGAGAGAGGAATCACTGGAGGAGAGTGTGAAGGGAGATGATCCTGCTGGATATCTGTTTCGAGATGTTTACAGACAGGTAGTAGGCGAAAAGAGGGTTTGGGAAAGCTGCATCAACAAAGACTGACAATCCGCTTTTTTATAACTTCTAAGAAAGACGATAGAGCACAAACACCGACACTGTTTGAATGCAAGGACAGAACAGAACGATTGGAGGTAAAAGATTTAGGACACATCTTGGTTCCTCGATGGGACCGAGGAGCGAGACATGAACTTTAAATATAACGAGACCCACAGATTTTTCTGCCAGATCATTTCCCCTGCTCCCCTTTATCATCGCCGTCCTTCCTCTTTGGACGCCGTCAACAACTAGAGAGACTGAAGCGTTTAAGTAGCTGTGACATTTTCATATAAATCAATGTCCATTTTGCTCTGCACCCACACACAGGTTGTTAAACAGCAGAACACATACATGAATTATTTGCAAGGCGATGAAAAGTGATGCTTTTGTCATGTAGGTGTGAGGATTGATCCTTCCATGATTCATGGAGTCAAAATAAAAGACTCTGATTTCACGGATGAGTCCTTTAAATTGAGCTCACTGCACAGGAGGAGGAGTGTCAAAGATGTGGACAGACAGGAGAGAGGGGGCATTCAGGAATCCCAAAAAGGAAAAGCGTGTAGTGTATTATGAAATATGATAGAGGCAGCTTGTCGTGCTCCAGGCAGAATAGTACACTTAGCATGCAGAGAGGTGGTGGGTGAAGGCAGAGAGAGAGAGAGAGAGAGAGAGAGCAGGACATTTATTCGGAGACAGATGGAATGAGATTTTCCTGAAACAGTTCTGAGCGCCGCTTGGACGAGCATCAAACTCCCCCCTGCTTTTTTATTTTACTCTCCCCTTCTTTCTAAACGCCCGTCCCATCCCTCTCTCCTCATCTCTCTCACATCACTCTCTCCCTCTGGCTACCCCCACCTCCCCCCACACTCCTCCTCTCCTCCCCCTTTTGAAATGACACCATGTTCCTGGAGTTTCATCAGAATGTAACTGGCATGTCTGAGGGGATGAGGAGTGTGTGCATAGAAACACACGGACTGACATATAAACCGTTTACATGTGCTATTTTACGAGTGCATACAAAACAATATGGTGTCATGTGCTCTTTATTGCTTGTGCACAGATAGTATGTTCATTTAATGCGTGTAATGTGCGTGTCATGGGGGTGTACGGTGTGTTCGTGTGTGCGTGCATTCCAAGCTTCCCCCGTTTTAGTGTGTGTGGGTGTTCCAGCTGATCAATGATCCTCCCCTCAATCCTGACACCAAGCTTGTTTTGAGAGCCACTTATCCAGATTGGACTAAATGAACGGAGGGGGGGAAAGAGAGAGGAGGGGGTGGGATGGAGGAGAGGGGCTGGAGAGAGCGAACACCGATAAGACCGCGGGGCAGCGTGCTGCGGACAGCAGGCCGATCCATCAATAGAGGTCGTTAAGGGGCAGCAGAGCGATAACGGAGTGATGTCTTCAAAACACGATGCAAACACACACCCATGTCCACCAGAGACGGAGACACAAACAGACGCGTTGAAGGTTATTTATACTCAGGGTTCAGTCAGTGCAACAGCGTGTAACACACCGCACGACTCCTCCGACATAAACAACAGAACCAGCTGTTAGTCGATGCCTTAATGCCTCCGAAAACCAAGCATCTGAATGGTTTCTGATCAGCCACCACTATGGTCAATGTTCAGTTAACATTAGGCAGCTAAAACTACTTGGTCAGGTTTGGGATTTTTGCCTCTCCATGATGATGATAGTTCAGAGGTAGAAAACAGGTGTAAGAGCTGGGTATGAATCGCATCAAGGTCCGCAAACATGATGGAAATGTGGCGGTTGTTCAGAGGCAGAACGTGAACATGTACATTGACGCAGGTTGTTGAAGCGTCAGACCCAACGACCGATGCTGTCGTGAGGACGGCTTCTGCTGCACATAGTGGAGAATATGTTCGTGTTTCAAAGAGATTGAAATTCATTTCATTTTCACACTGTTTGTTTATGAGTCAAGTCAGTTTTATTTATAGAACCCAAAAATCACAAATTTACCTCAAAGAAATTTTCAATCTTAGAAGTTATGACAAACCAACTTTTAATCCTGTTATACTTCAAATTATTGTGCTTTCATTTGTAGCAGTTGCTTAAAGTAATAGTTAAAATACGTCTTTTAGTGTTTATGTAAAACACTTTTGCATCTGTGTTTGCAAACCTAACTGAACAGCACCTTCCAAAGTTGAGTTGACATTGAGAACCTGAATCTCCCTGTAAAACTCAGACATTGTCCTAATATCAACTTCAACCTGTAAGTTCTGATTTTGGTTTGGTGTGAATTACTGTGCCAAAAGAACAACTGACATACTAAGACACGTTCATATCAACAGACATGGGGAAAAACAAGAAAGTTCAGGATATACAAAGTAAAATAAACTACACTCAATGTACCATAACTGCTGTATAATACTCTATGATAAGATTTGTATTGCAAAATCACAGGAAATCGTCCCCATGTCTCGGTGATAATTAACAGTTCTATCAGCCACAGCTGTCACTTGTTAGGATGTGATCTCTCGCTCTCCATGGGCATCGCACCATCGTACCTGCACCTCCTACGTGACTACGTGTGAAATCAGCGACGACACGGTTAGCCAAAGAGGAAAAGTCACAGTGGTGACGGCGTCTGAAATGTGCTCGGAAACACGAGGGCGGGCGTAACAAACGTGAAATCGTGAGAGGTGATATGAAGCGGAGACGAGGGGGCGCGACATCTTTGTTCTTATTAAAATAATCATCTGTTTGATTGTTTGAGTCATTATATTTTTAATCGTGTATCATCAGTATTATGACAACTCGATTGTATCCTCAGATCACGACCTTTCTTATCTTTTTCTTCCAACTAAAAGTGTCTGTGCCGAGGAGGTTGTACGATTTTAAAACCAACAGGAGTCAAGGAGCTTCTAAAACTGCTTAGTTGGCATTTTAGGTGTTTTAATTAGACACTGAAAGGTTGTAGTTCTTTAAACAATGTGGTTTCAGGATCACAAAACGATGGTTATTAGTTGATATATGGAATCTAAAAAGATGTAAGATTTTCTTAATTTCAATTTCATTAACTTTTTGGGAAATGAAAGAGGCTTCATCCAATAGTGAAAACACAGCTCCACATTCTCAGACGAGGGCAAAATTACAGTTTCAGAAGAGGCCACTTGACCTGCATGGACAATCTTCCTGATTATCTTGATTGGTTTTAGATTTGCACATTATGATTTTCACAAGTGCCCAGCTGTGACGCCGGCCGCTTTGCATCCTGGACACATTTATACAAAAAAAACCATGCTCAGTGATTCCCGTCTCCGTAGTTAAAGTAGATTCCTCTCCAGAAGAAAATGCTTGACTGCTTCTCACAACACAATCTCATAATTGTCTTTCTTGAGCTGTTGCATGACCTTAATCACATCAGTCCTTTTAGCCCACATCTCCATCTGTTGCCACGGCGACAGCCCCAGGTGGCACGCACGCCGACTCCAAATCCGCCGCGTTCTTTTTCTCGTGCCGCTAAGCTATCGTTCCCCATCTCAATTAATGAGCAACAATAGCGTCTCTGAAGTCATCATTTGCAGAACGAGCCAATCGACACGTTTCCCGCCCTTCGTCTCGGGCGAGTTGTCGCTCCCTGCCAGCTATTCACAGCTAATTCTGCCTTTCGAGTGACCGAGATAAACGCCGGTTCTCCCCCGCCGTTCTGCAGCAGCGTCACACTCTCACCCCTCATTTCCTCTCCTGTACGTTTGCACACCACTTCTGTTTCTCCATTCTCAACTGCGGAGAAGACAAATCACTGTGAACCTTAGTCATTCAGTGCTTCAGCTTTCAGAACATGTTCAGTATCTGCTCAGTTCTGCTTTCAGTTTCATAATCATAGTTTACTGTTTTAATTTCAGCCTTTCCAGAGTGGGCACATTATAACATCCAGATGAGGCCTATTGCAGCAAGCACCTAATCATCTGAAACAAAATCCAAAAATCATCACACAAAAACATGTTCACACTTAATATAGCTCCAATTAGAGTATTGCATTAGGTCAGGCAGAGCCCTGGATCTGTGCTAACTGGTGTGCACAGCAGGCTTTTTGGCTCAGAATCAATGAACCCACTTTTGATGAGGTTCATTTCGGCTGTTGAAAAAACACCGCACATCACAACACCAGCGCAGTTATCCGTTCATGGTGAGAACACAGAGCAAATTAGAAGTTGGATGATTATGGATGTGGACTTATCAAAGTGAGGAAAAGATAACTGACCATTACACAACGTCATGAACGTCGACCAAGTAAGACGTGTTCAGCCGTTCATGTCCGAGGACGTGTTGCTACAAACACAGCTTCAAATCTTTGCTTTGTTAAGTAGAAAGGTTAGTGTTTAGCACCTGTCAATCATTTGTTAAAGGCTGATTCTTTTTCATGGAAAGCTGAACTGACTTTACTCTACACTCCAGTACATCTTGTCTTAACCACCACTTCATGCATTTGATTGATCCTCCGCCTCGCTTATCTTCCTTCACCGCATGACTTTCATCCATTTTCTGTCTTCTTTCCTCTTCTTGCAGTTTGTATTGATAAGCGGTGGTCAACAGGGCGTGAAGAGATGATGTGTGTGTGTATGTGTGTGTGTATGTGTGTCAAATTAATCGTGTGCATGTGTGTTTGGCTTAATTGTCCTATTTGTGACTGTATGTAACTCCATGTGAGAGCCGTTTTGTGTGTGAGTCCGTGTGTGCGCCTGCAGCCTTTTACACATTTCACTGTGACTTTGTTGTGACCTCATGCAGTATGAGTGACATCAGTGTCAGACTTTCCCACCGAGGAATAAAACACACTCACACACACACACACACGCAGACGTGCACCAGGTGAGAAAATCAGAGCACGGTGCTGTGGCCATGGGAGACACATCAGTTAATGGCTTATTGCTGTCATGCAAAAGGAGATTGAGCTGCACAAGCAAACACACACACACACACACACACACACACACACACACACACACACTCAAACTGCCTTGTCGGCTGTTTGTCTGCCTTCATTAACATCAGAGTCCCCGTGAACAGATTCAGCTGCGTTAACCATCCGACACATGGCCGAACGTTTTAGCTGTTTGTTCGTCCACTGAGGCTGTTAAAGTTGGGGGAGTGTCAACATATGTAAAGCTCACAAGCGAGATGATCAGAGATGAGGGGAAGAAATACTGATGTTACAGCTGAGTCCGTCTTTTACACCAGACGACACTTATTATGATATTAACAAGAGGCGGGAAGTCTCATCTCTTGAATGTTACACAACAAAGGGCGGTAAACAAACAAGTAAACAAGTAAAATGTAACCATGACAGATTCAATTTAACAGCAATTTTTTTGATTTAACTTACAGTATTTTTTGTACTTTTTACTTAAATTGGATATTCATGATCCCCAGAAGATGAACCCGTTTTCAGTGACTCTTGACCTTCGACCTCTTGACGTCATCATAGTCGCAAAGTTTCCTGTAAATCAGAGTAACAAACACAGATGAGCAGATTGCCATCAAATTTCCTGTGCACAGTGAGTCTTTCCTCTGAAAACACCCTCAGGTCAAACTATATATTTAAGACAAACTGGAAGAAGAGTGAACTCATCAGAATGTTGTTCATTATGTGCAGCAGTTTCCTCTGGTTTAGTGTGATGAACATCGCCGCCTCGAGGGACCATTAGTGGCAAGTTTTGTTAATAATATTTACACTGGTAATGACTTCCTGCCGACGAGAGGCTTCATATCAAAATGTTGTGAAGCTTCTTTGCCACAGTGTTGTTTCCCGTGATTCATATTTTAATACATTTCACACAGAGATGATTCAATACCTGAAACACAATTGTTTAGTCAACAGAGGTGAATCATTCAGAGATTCCCTGGCGTCATTTTATTTTTTCAAACTTGATATGATGGCTTTTGTGTTGCATCGTTATTTTTCAGCATCGTTTTTTTTTTTTTAAAGTTTAAAGAATTTTCACATTCAGTTATATTTGCTTTAGAAAATATACAAATATTTCTTTGCAGACAAGATCAACCCAGAAACCTGACCAAGTTTTCCTGCATCAACGAGGCCTAAAGATTATTAACAATACTGTATAAGGATAAACACAGCCAGACAAAAAACAACTGCCACCTTATTCTGGACTCCAAACTGACCCGACTGCTGATGTGATCAATTCTCTAATCAGTTCCTAAAGCTATGATATTCAGCTTCTGGCCTTGAATCAAGTATTAAATGTTCAGTTGGTCGAGTTCCTTCCCCAAACATTTGCTGCCTCTCTTGTTCTGATGAGCTGTCACGAGGCGTTTGAGGGTTTGAAGGATGAACATTTAGCTTTACTGAACTTTCTTTCTGAAAGTCTAAGTCAAAATATCCAAAACACTGGTGAAAACCCAGCATCGCACAAATGGACAGAAAAAGACAGAAAAATCCCCCCAAAATAAATCTGCTTTATTATTATTTCAGCATCAAGACAAGTTTAGTGTTTCTCTGTTTTCATCCAGTAGAAGAAGAGGATAAAAAATGATGCTCTAATGTAATATTTGTGCTTGTTCTTGTGTTTCATTTTTATAACCCAGCATCAGCAGGGAGCGACTCATTAACGCTGATACATCCACCGAATAACAGAGTCAACACAAATAAAAGCTTTTATTAATACGGCACTTGTTATTAGTTGAGCTTGTTATGCGAAGCGACAGATCAGAGGGGAACCATGACGCTCTAATGTGACATGCATGAAGACAGATGAATAGGCAGAAATGTGAGTTCGTCTTCACCAACAGGCTGCAGGATTGTAACGTTCACACACCCGTCTCGGCGGCGGTTTCTATTTCCATCCGGCCCGTGTTCGTTTCTGTTCCCCGTCTTTTATTTTTGTGTGCTTTGATCTATTCCTGGTGTGATTTTACAGCGGTTTGGTTGCCTGTTCGGGAGACGGTGTGTAAACTAAACGAGGAAGGCAAACAAACAAGATAAATCTGTGAATTTTGTACAAACTGTAGGAACAAATGACTGTTTTTCTACTGAGCCTGTTATCTCTATATGTTTCTTTGGTGGAGGGGAGGGTGGGTGGAGAGGGATGACGCTCTGTGTGTCGGGGTGGTGATGGTGGGGGGGTTTGGGGAACAAGGGATGAGATTTTTCTGTAAGCGGTCGGGGACTGTGCAATGACTACTTGTAATTATTAAGAGAATCCAGAGTATAGAGGTGGAAAAAATGTCCCTTATGACAAATGAAATAAAGTGTTATATTTGCATGATTTCCTGTATTTTCATCGAGCAAATATTTATGGATGTGTATAATGATGTACGTCAATGATTGTTTAATTATGAAAATGAAAAAAACAACAAAAAAACTGTCACTTTCTTCTGTGAATATAAATATACAGTTTTCTTAGATCTTTTATGACAAACTTAGCCGTTGCTGGATGTTTCTTGTTTGATGCACCCGCCGTTATCGTGCCTCCGTTCCCGTCACGCCGCAGCGCTATCTGATCTTTCCATCAACAAACGTGCTATCTTTGATAATCCCAAATCGCGCCGCACTCTTTCAAAGTATATTTATTCTCCGAGGCGCTGGGAAAAGCCTGTTCCTCCGAGCTTTCAAATTACACCCTAACAAATCCCCCCTTTCAACCGTCTCCCGTGAGAGACACATTTACATTCCTGAATCAAAGCTTCAAATGCCACCTCCTCAAAGAAGAAACTCTAAATGCGTTCCACCAGAGTCGAGTCCTTCCTCGACATCATTCAGCCCCGACATCCCGACAAGAACTGCATCATTTTTGTTGTGCTGAAAGTCCCAAAATTCAAATGGCAGTCAGAATAAGCGGCTTTTAATATGAAAGAGGACGCGTGAGTTTTCTTCCAGTCTGAGTACAGGTAAACCATTTGTGTACTTAACTATTGATGCTTTTATATGTGCAAAACCTCTGATTACTTAATCTGCTTAAAGTTTACAAGAAGAGGTAACAAATGGCTCATTCAATTATAAATGCACCTTTAGAACATGAACAGGTCTGCAGACCCAAAATAATATAAAAGACTACATGAGCATCTGAAATAAGAGTTTTACAAAGTAAGTAAATTGACACATGACCAGACTCAGGAATAACAGGCGAGACCATGGGTGGCGTCTCTGCTTTTATCACAAGACCGAGTCAAATAAACTCATCTAGCTTGTGACGAATTCTTCTGCCAAACACAATCAAGCCGAACTATCGGCCGTCATTCCCGACCAGCGAGCTTCCATCCCGCTGGCAGCTATTTGTTGACGGCTCCAGAATCGACTTCTCGGACAACAGTTGTGACAAATTGTGGAAAATCTCATTTTGGAGAAAAATAGATTAAATGTAATTGCAAATTAATGTGTTGATGAAAGCACAATTTCATGTCGTCAGTTAAAATATAAGACACACTCGTTTCACTGCCTTCACAACAACTAGCATTAAAACTGTGATTGAACGAAAGTGTAAAGTGAATGATTTTGTCGAGCCTTCCCCAGAGGAAGGAGAGGACGTCTCTGCTGTCACTGTCCATGTTGTGCTGGCGGGAAGCTGCCTGCGGTGGAGACAGCACCGGTGGCCTGGAGCATTAAACAGAGATGGGCTGCTAGATGCGAGCACTCGACTCTGCCCTCCTCCTTGATGGGAACTCATTGTGTTCTGACCTTTAAGTTTCCTCGATATCTGCCTCCGTGTCTCTCTGGCTCTTTTCCTCCCCCCCTGCTATCTCGCTGTGAGGCCCGAGGACTTGACAGCTGATTTGAACCACTGCTGCGGCGGCGTTTTGTCTGATGATTTCCCCCCCTCTCTCCTATCTCCCTTTCTTAACCAAGTCTGTCTTAATATGTTCCGTCTTTCACCTGTGATTCTCTCTCTCTCTCCCTTCCTCCATTTCGCCGCCGTCGACCTCCCCTCCCTCTCGCTGTCGTTTTAATGAGAGTGAAAGACGGAGCGGGAGAGTCGCATCAGTATTCAGGCCGTCCACCTCCTCCTCTCAGCAGAAATCTGGTATCTGGGCCACAGAAACAGCAGCTGCTCAGGGCGACGGGACGAAGGATACACAGACACAGTTTCATATCAGTTCCTCATATAATGGCCGAAACAGAAAGAGATCCGAAGAAGAAAAAGTGATACAGTCACAGAGTCACAGAGTCATTTTGAACATTCAATTCTTTATTTCTTATCATGACTTGCACACCTGGTATCACCGTCATTAACATACACAACACACAGACTATAAAGTGTTTGCGTGTCCTCAGCTGACACGTTCACACGGGACCAACATGGGCTCTGGGCTCCGTTCGTCCATCTGCTCCATGTGGGTCCCATGTGAGACGTCCTGCTCATATCATCAGGGGGGACATGGGACCGAGGTGGACACGAGCGCTGGCCTCTATTTTTGTCCTCTGACTTTGAATTGAGGATGAACGTGCAGCTCTTATAGGCCTCAAATGGAACAAATGTTGTGGCGGTCATGTGTTTAAAATATCCCAAGGTGATTGTGCTAATTGTTATATTTGTATAGTCAATTAATCTCCATATTATCCATATTATTGAACCCGTATAGAGAAGCAAGGAAAGTAAATAAAACTCATTTAAAACCATACTGATATTTTTTTCATAGCAAACAACCCATCCTTGGAAAATAGATTTCTTTCTAAATGATCATCTACAAGACGTACTGTCCTGTAAGTCTGAGAGTGTTGTTTTTATAGTGGCCTTTATCAAACACCGTTTTCCAATAAGTCCTACAGCACTGCAGCAAAGTGCCGATGAGCCCGGTCCATGGATTAATCACGGCAGAACAGAGACTATTGAACAGTGTAGTTTGTTTTCAGACGCCAGAGTTTATCACTGAAAAGTTGAATAAATGACTTTAGAAGAGAGAGTCGGTGAATATTATGATTGTGGGCAAAAACAACTTACAATGGCACAAATACTGTCGCTGCTGCACTTCTACGTTTTATCAGGAGCTGTGTTGTTTGTTCTTTTATAATAAATTAATCAATCACGTTATTAAAATGATTAAGGATTGTGCCACAGTAAATCCAGGGAACATGTTTCTGTTTTCTTTTTGCAAAAGAAGAATGAAATAAATACTTGTTATGTCCAAAGACTGTTGGACCCAGAAGCAGAAGACACACTCAGGTGGAGCAAGTCGAACAGGACTTGTAGAAAAGATACCGAAGGCCGAGTGATGAATGAGAGACGGGCAGGCGATGAGTATCTGAGCAGCAGGTGAAGCCGGGTGGAGAGATGTCGAGCAGCAGGCAGGTAGACGGGATGAGGTCAAGACATGGAGCTCAGGGCATGCAAGGGTCATCAAAATGGACAAAATACGAGGAAGCAAACTTGAAGCAAACTTGAGCAACAACACGGAAAGGCATCAGCGTTTGTAAAAGACACAGGCAGACCGACGGATCTGGAGATATGTGACTGGAGAAGCAGGTTTTAAATACTGCATGCTGATGAAATGATGACAGCAGGCGAGCTGGCTGGTGCAATCAGGAGGAGGAGCAGAGTGGATCGCCACACCTGGAGTCAGACAACCAAGCAGGGAGGCAAAGGGGGAGTAAAACCCTCGGGCCAAAACCTTAACCAGAGAGACTGCATTGAGTAACAGACACTAGTGGAAGAGAGACATAATGTCAGGTTCCATATGGAGCACCTGTATGTTCCCTACACTCAGTAGAGTATGCACCTCCTCCCACCTGCCCCTCCTTACCTAAGGCTCGAGCTCCGTGTGGTTCACAAAACGTGTCCAATTTAAGCTCATTCCCATTTGTATAAAGATTATCAGCCGACCAAGTAGCAGAATATTTGAAGCACAAATCAAAGGCAAATGGATTTGTCGATTAATTCTTTTATGTTTTACCGCTTATCCGAGGCTCCTCTTTAGTTCTCGAGTTCAGCCACTGGAAATTCCCATTTGACATTTCCATCCCCAACCCGCTAATCTTAGCGCTACTTTGAACTATCTTAACACATCGGTCCTATCGGGCTCAATCTCACAAAGGGGCTGATAGTGGGTGCAGATTCATCCTATTTGACGAAATAGCTTCGGCGATGACGATTCCTCCGTCCAGTAAATGTGCGTCATTTGATTGGTAAACAGACATTCGTTGTATTGATTCCAGCTTGTCGTGCCATCGCCGTTCGGAGCGACTCGCCGAGCTGAGACGGCCATAAAGTTGATATGGTGCTGCAGCTGCTCAATTCAAACCAACACTGCAATTCAATCCGCTGAGGCCATGAATACCACGAGCACTCTTCCAAACTCATTGAGGGTTAATCTACTCAGGGGCAGCAGTCCCTTTAAAGTCCACAGGTATTCACCCTCCAGGTAAACTGTTTGAAATGACTGTATTTTGCTGTGTCAGGGTTTCCCTCTTGGCCCGGCACAAATTGCTCCTTTAATAGCCCCCTTCAGAGAGCTAACAACCCCCCAAAGAGGGACAGGGAGCCAGACAGCTCCAATCATGTATCTTTACACTGTCATCATCACGCTACCTGAGAAAAATATAGTGCCCGAGACTTGGTTTGCACAGCAGGAGGCCGGACAGAACATGTCCATCGCTGACAGCTTCCATTAAAGGACCTGTCATTTAGGTTGTGTCCCCAAAGTCTTTTAATTTAGTGCGTTGACCTCTTTGACCCAGACGGATTTCTTCAGGGAATCGCTTGTGCCAACAGGTGGCCGGATGATGTTCAATCTCAAAATTAGCACCTTGTTCGGTTCTTATTGATGCAGCAAACAATACAATAGGTGAAAGCAATGCAAGCGCTACCCTGTAATTTTGCTTCAGTTCGCCAGAAGGAAAATGCAACGTGATGAGCAAACGGTCTGTAAATACAAACAGACACCAGACATTTCTTTGATTAGTTTTATACTCGGTCTTTCATTTTCTGCTGCTCTTCCTCAACAGTAATCATTTCAAAACAGCTGCGGCGTAAGTGTTAGCACAATGGTGTGTAATCGCTCTCCTTTCAATTTCTGTACAAAAAGATCTGTTTCTATATTTGCAATAAATATTTATTGAAAAAAAAAAAGCCCATTTTCTCTCAAGTCTCCTCTTTATGCTCAGGTATAATTTTATGAAGAGCTGTAAATGTGCTGAGAATGTAGCTGTGGAAGTGTGGAAGATAATGTGTGGTCCTATTACGTGTTGATTATTCGTCCATTAAAGGCCAAGCGCTGTTTTATTTGATGACATATACAGAGACATCGCACCGGCCCGGCTCTGTTAAAGCGAACCGTGTCAGTCTCATTTTATGGGAAGTGCATACCTGTTCGTTCACAATGCTGCGTCAGCAGCTATAAAGCCAGACACTGAAACATTTAATGCGGCCGTCCGTCCACAGTGACCACACACACACACACACACAAGAGTGAAAACTGCCTCCACCATGAAAATAGGCAAATACGCATGAAGTGTCATTTCAAAAAATCCATCTCAGGAAATAAGCTGCACTTTCTCTTACTCGACCAGTTATTGGTATGAAATTAAATCATTTCTGTATAATGTTGAAATGTTATGTTCCAGAAAGAGCTCACCTTGGTTGAATTACATGAAGCCACACATGAAATATCGAGCTTGAATTTTAAACACTTGATATTGGACCATTATGCAGATTTTTGTTCACTGGCAGTATTTTATTGGAAGTTAGCTTTTTTGAATTGTATTTGTTTGGATTTTTTTTTAACTTTTATTAGATAGACCCAGTCCAGAGACAAGAAAAGAGGGACAGAGAGATTCAACAAAGACTCGAACCAGGGACTTTGTGGTTTATGGTCAGCATAAGCCAGACAGGCACCCCAACATTTTTTCTTATTCCTAATATCTTACATGACAACTACAGTATATCTAAGGCATGTTTTTAGTAAGAAATCCTGGCTAAGATAAGCTAAATATTGTGGTTATTGAAATTTCACAATGGTGAACTTTGGAGAAAACATTCAATGATGCTGTAGATATTAATTTGGTGCTACACTGTGGTATTTCTACTTTTACCTAAACCAGCATTAGTGAATTTTTTTCCACTTGTCCACTTGAAACACAACACTGACATAAAACTTATAAAGTTGGCAACTAAAGATATGGCAAACGTTTCAGCACACAGTCGTCTCTTAACACATTTAGCAGACGAAGACCAACAATAGCATTTATTTAGAGCTGTTTGTTTCTGACCTTCTGGACCAAAGTCCACTTTCACTGCAGCTCTGTTTTGGTCTCCACCACCTCCAGAGGGAAATATCTGCCTCTTTATACGCTCCACATTTTCACCTGTGCATTACATTGCATTATATACAGTCACTTTATCAAAGCTGCAGATCTGTAGAAGCGACTGATGATTCTCTGTGGGTTCGTCACTAAAAACAACTCTTTTTAAATTACAGATAATCATTCGTATGAATCATAATGTACTTTTACTCCTTCATTGCCACTTTTACTTTAGTAGAAGATAAAAATATTGAGTCAGGTAAAGACAGTGAAACATGTTGCGCATCCAAAAACACACAAGCAGCTTGAACACGGCAGCAAAGTGTCGACGTGTCCTCACTGCTCGACAGTCGCTCTGTCAGCCAGGGGACCATTGCTGGAACAGGTGGTTGTCTGGCTGCACAGGGTCGGTCGCGAACCTCTCTGCCCTCTTTCGTAACCCCGACCATGATGCAGCGCTCTAATTGACAGCAGCCGACAGGTGTTAATGGCCCGGAGACGTGGACAACGGCAGAGCTCGTCCTTGGAGTGACGGGAGGCGGAGGGGGAGCAGCAGGAGTCGCACTCAAACCAGAATCCTCACAAAGCTGACACACGCTATTATTTTATCGATAAAATAAGTTATGTATGTTACGCCCCTGTCCATATATCTATTTGAGTTGAGCCTTTTTATTCCAATTAAGGCAAATCCTGCAAATGTGTGGGAGCAGTTTGAGTTTGAGGTCCTTCCTTGTTTCGACATGATAGTGCCTTTGTGCACGGTCTGTAAAGCCCAATAAAGAATTTGTTTTCTGAGGTTGATGTCAAAATACTTGACCTCAACACCAGCCGATATCTTTATGATGAGCTGAACGCCGACCACGACATCAGCGCTGGACCTCACGGTTGCTCTTATGGTTTAAAATCTGGTGTGCAGCCTTCCCAGAGAGAGGAGGCTGTTAGAGCAAAGCAGGAACGCCGGCGGCTTCGAAATGAAGCGTTCAAGCACTCGTTCAGGTGTCCACATACTTTTGGTTACACGGGGTGAGTTTTGTCTGTGCGTGTGCATGTTTCATCACTGTGGCAGGGATATGAGTACACACACCAAAGTGAAGTGGCCTTATGATGCATATACACACACTTCAGTCTTCCACTCACACTGGACACATCTCCCAATTCGTTACCTATTGGTTAAGCCATTGACCTGAGTGTGCGATCAATTCTGCACATGAATGCACGCACACACACACACACACACACACACACACACACAGTCACAGGGATTAATCAGAACGTTGACCCAAACACTAATTGCAGACCCAGCACTATTTCCTGCTGATTCTGTTATCTCTTTATTGTGCAAACTCTGTTCTTTTTGCTCTGAAACGAGACTTTCAACGCCGACAGAAAGAGCGTGTGATACAGCGAGAGTAATACCAATCAGGGGAAATCAGCTCCGAGTACATCCTCCCATCTTTCACTCCTCGTCCCCTTCGCTCTTATCTCTCCTTTTATTATCTCCACCCCGCGCTCTCCAACTCTTCTTCATCCTGACTCCACGTTATCTATAATTTCCTCTCCTTTCTCTCTTCTTCTGCCCGACTCTGACCTCCTCTCCTCTCGGCTCTGAACAGCGAGTGTGTTCAGAGTTAAGTGTGATCACGGAGCCTCTTGTGCGACGTGAATCCTCCTGTATCCCCTCGAGTTATCCGCACTGTTACTGTCACTTTGGATAATCGGGTTTCTAAGACGATCCCCTGACATGGTCTAACATAAAGACGACATATGTTGTGCATGTGTCCAAAAGTTTGTGGACACTCTGAATTAGACCTGACTGCTTGGGTTTGCTCCTTCCATGTTTCTGTACTTTCAGTAGATCTTACATGGATCATTGTGTATGATCTTATCACGTTGATCTTGGATGAGTCCGTTCCATGTTGAGTTTTGCATGAGAGGAAAGGATGAATTTATTCTACTGCACTTGCTTAAGGTGTAAGTATATTTTCTCTTCCTCTGACATTTCAGATGTCCCAGTTTCAAATACAGTCAAAATGGCTTTGGGACAAAGGCCAGAAAAGAAAAATAACACATACGGGACGTCTTCTTAAGACATTTGTGCTGACAAAGAAAACCTTGCATGTTTCGAAACTTGGACAAGCTGGAAGTTCCCGAGCCTCGCTGCTAGAAAAAGAAGCTCAGAAACAAGTCGGGGGACGATTCTGCTTTAGGATGTTTTGGTTTCGATGTTCAGAAATACACTGTGAGACAAGTTTGACAAAGTTTTTCATGCACAAAATGCCCCAAATGTACATCTGCTTCAGCTTCTTTTCACATGAAATGCTTGATCTGCAGAAATCCTCGGCGCTGAAACAGTGTTTATAGCTCAAAACCTTTATTTATCTTTTCCATGCAAATATGGATATTAAAATAGGATCTGATATAGTTCTGTGTCACAGCTGTAATCTGTTTCACACAGGAGCATTTCTCAGTCGACACCTACTTAGAATCACTTATTCATAAACATAATAATGAAAAAAGCAGCACTTTGTGTAACTGTCAATCAAATTGTGTGCGATAGCAGTTTCCAATCTTTTGTTATGAAGTAAAATGACAGAATTATCAGACTTTTTCTTTCAGTGGTTTCAGGACCAGCGGGATTCCTGCATAACTTTTTGCTGCTACAATAGAGCTCCTGAAGTGAGACCTAACCCTTTTTACAAGCTCTCAAACCCCTGTCGGCTTGAAAGGTGACTGTTAAAAGTGAAGCGGTTTCATCATCAGAGAAAAGAGAAACAGCTGGACGTCATGTCTGCACGGTAAGTTTTCAAAAAGTTAAAGAAATGTAGTATCAAAAAAACTTCCCTCAAAACTTCTCAAACTAATCCACTTGTCTTTTGAATCAAGATGCTGAGTTTGTTTCAGATGTTTTGCCATGAATACAGCAAAAATACACTTTCTGTGTTGATCGTAACCAACATGAAGAATAAAGGAAGATACGATATTTATAAAGGATGTGACGGCTGAAACATAAATTCTGGGACAAGTCTATCTATCTTACATACCTACAAACCCATAGCACAGTCTAACGCATGGATCAGATTCCAGGGAAATGAGATGAATAGGCTGAAAGCAACATTTTCACCAGGATCGTCTCATTTGAAAGATGCAATAATCACGTAAATATTCTACATGTACTTTAATTAGGTTTGAATTTCACTCCGAGCGTCTACACAATGACATGAGGTGAAAGAGAGCTTAAATAAAACACCTCACCTGAAGCGACTCATGTAGATTATGAGTCATGTTCAGCTTGAAAAATGAGCGGAGTTGCAATTACATGTAATTTACAATCAAATTATTATTTATATGCAGAAAATAGAAATCAAATCCTGCATTTGCATCAGTGAAAACACACACACACAAACAGTCTCGTCTTCCTCTGTGCAGCAAACTTTCTTCATTATGCAAATATGGTTCACACTATTTAACACTGATTAAGAATTCATTATACAAACATATTTTAGGCTGGAAATGTAAACACTCAAAATACCAACATGCAGCAACACACACACACACACACACAAAACACAGGAGGGAGGTGATAACATGACGTCCTGAGAGAAAGTCCTCCTTTCACCCATAAACCTTCACCTCCTCCTTCCCACCTGTACCTTTCTCCTCCTCTCTCTTCCTCCCTCTCTTTGTCTCTGTGGGTCAGACGAAGCCTAATTGGTGTTTGGTCGTATCGGCGACTCGGCAGCAGACTGTTCGACCCGAGTCCCGCTGGAACCAACCCACCAATTAACTTCTTATTACCCCGACAAAGGAATGTTTTTCTCTAGATTTGTGTGTGTGTGTGAAGGGGAAACACAAAGAAAGACACTGAAAGAATGTGTGTGTTTTTATGTCAGAGGATGAACACATACCTTTGTGCGGTGGCTGTCTGGTAAAAAAGATATAAAGGGCACCAGCTCATAGAAAGTCTTGATGCATTTAGATTGGGGAGGACGGCTGTGATAGAAGCAGGTTTCATGGTGTGTGATTTAGGTGAGAGTGTATATGAGCTATGAGGATGTATGTGTGAGCCTTATGGGAGGGTGTGTGTGTGTGTGTGTGTGTGTGTGTGTGAATAAGCTTGTCCGCCGAAGCTGTCAGATCTTCTCTCTGAGGTCAGGCCCTTTCATCTCTATTTTCTCCTTCTCCTTTCCTCCTGTCCTCCCCAGCTCCTCTGAAGGAAGTGTCACAGTTGACTTCATGTTTTCCAGAGAAGGTAGCGTGATTGTAATGTTTATTAGTTTTACAAGTTACTTTTTACCCCCATATCTGAATCTACCATTTGTGGTACCCGCTCTTCCATTCGTATTAATAAGAGCAGGCTCACCTCTGCAATGCAGTTCAACAGCAACACAAACTGCATCAACCAAAATTCAACAAAAAACTGAACATTACAACCTTCATGAATTTAGGATTTGTTGGATCAGTCTGAGCTTTGGACTGAACAAACTGGCAATTGAGTTTATTCTTCGAAATAAATCAGGTAAATTAATGGAGAGCCAGAGTCAGTTACAGCACATTTGGATCAATTTATCTTTCATGCTGGAAAACCAAAGGTGCCAGAAGTGTAAGAAAAGTCCATCGGTGGGAAGTGGAAGAGGAAAAGTTAACATTTCAAATGCCGCCTCAGCAGTTTTGTCCTGCACATGCTCCATCCTGTTTCAGCTCCAGCATCAATGTCCTCCAACTTTTCTGCTCACTCGCAGGAGATCTGAGATTTATATCCACACAAAGACGACCTCAATCCATTTGCATATAGACATTCCACTTTCTGACAAATAAAAACATCAACATCAATCAAATCACATTTTCTGAGTATCTGTGTGAGTTGAGTTAAATTGATGGAAACTCTTTGAAAACTTGCGTTAAACAAACCTGAATGACACCAGCCTCCACAGCCTCTACATACTGGATATATCTTTGGGCTATATATTAAAAATCCATCAGCCCATGTGCATCCTCTGTCAATTAAACATCTACCAGACTTGGCAACCTCGGCCAGTATTGAGCATCTGGTAGACTTATAGTTGCTTTGGTGCATTTTTTAACATCTTGGAGATTTTAAATTCCTTGTTGCGCCAATTTGGCCGTAGCCAAAAGCGTCGGAGCTTCCAGTAAATAAAACAATGACAGTGGCTGATATTCTCATGATTTACTGCTTTCATTCATTTGAATCCTGAATGAGAGACCTTCTCTTTTTGACTTCTCTGTCAGTCAGTGCTTTCACTTCCTCTGGAAGAGTTCTGCAGGTCTTTTTCTTTTTATGTCCTTCTTCTTCCTCCTTGTCTCCCTCTTTTCTCATCTTTTGTGACTCAGTCCACCTTTATATTTCAGCCAATCTATCCACCTTTAAACCCTGATGTGCTCCTCTTACTTGTCTGTCCTCTCTCCTTCTTCTCTCCTCCTTCTTTCCTGTCTCTCTGCCCATCTCTGACCTCTGCATGTCCGTCTCCATTAGTTTTCTTGCAGCTCTTCCTTCTTCACTCACCTCATCTTTTCCTTCCCTTCAGAGCCGAACTGACAGCTTAGTTCTTCAGCGCCTCAGTCGTTTCTCTCTCTGCTTGTATCAGACTCTCTTTCCTCATGCTTTCCCCATTTTTTCTCTTTATTTTGGTTCTTCTGTCCTTCCATCTCATTCTGTAGTTTTATATCAATGTGTTCAATTTATCTTATTTCGCCACACAATTGTCAGCACAAATCTTTTTGCCATAACTTCATTGTTTAACAGTTTGCACATCCAGGAATTATTGTTGGATTCCTTATGATCACTTACTATATTCTCTTCTGAAAGACCACAACAATGCAGAATGACACTGATGGATTCCCCAACATGTTTGCAGCTTGTTTGTGCTGCCAAAGCACGAGGAGAAAGGTGATTGGATGGGGCGACTGCAGGCCAGAGGCTTCTTCGTGTGTCTTTATTGAATCCCTCATCTCTGTGAACAAACCTTTTTGGCAATTATTACTGCGGATCAGTGCAGGAATCGGGCCGTTAGCCAGGTGGAGGCGCCAGCCGCCTCCCAAACTCAGCTTCTGACTCTCTTAATTATATTTGCTAAGCAGCAGTTTCTGGCTCATCTCATTTTGCCTGGAAGTGATCTATAATGTCTCTGCACATATAGGAAGTTGTTTTGCTGATCAAAATGTGCTTCTCAGCTGCAGCGGAGGACGGAGCTGTGGTGATGCCCTCAGGCAGATGTGAAACACTAATCTCAGCTACTAATCGGTTCCTGTACAGTTTCCTCTCTGAAGGTTTTACTCGATCTATTGATATGTGGATAAATGATGCTGGAAAGAACATGGCAGTTCTGCAGAGTCGGGTCGGAGATATTATGAATGTGTCAGAAATGCTTTGCTGCATGTGAAATCCATGGAAGTAAGGTTGATGCAAGCTGTTTTTGACTTCTAGTGGTAAAAAAGACTGAACATCAAACGACAACAAAAGGCCTGGATTGATCAGGTATATGTCAGCTGTCTATTTACCCGTCCAGCAGAAACGGAGTTACATCCTTTTAAAGCCGTTGCGCACCACAATTAACCCAAAATTATGATGCAATGAATGAATGAATGCACAAATGTTGCTGCATACATTCCGAACCAAGACTAGAAAACCTAGAAACACCACGTCTAAGATGACATTGGTGTGTAATAATTTAATTTCAATCTGTTGAGAAATACACAAAGTTCTGCTTTTTCATTCAGTTATTGGGTCAGGGATCATCTCATTTGCCCCAGAGGTCAGTAATAGGACCCCAGACCCAGATCTATAATCAATACGCTATTGAGAATGATCACATTTTGACAACCAGTTGGATGGTTGGATCACAGACGAATGAGTGCATGAGTTGGAAATCATCTCACGTGATGCTACTCAGCCAATCAGATCTGTGCCTTCTGATCAGCGCTGCAAACCGAGTCAATCGTCAAATCCATCCACGAGTGAGATACGTGACGCACACAAGACAAGACAAGAGACAACAGTCAGAGGAATAAGTGAGTTGGAAAAAGTCATTTCACATGGCTTGTTCTAAAAAGAAGAAAGTAGACAGAGAAACCAGAGCAGGACTCTTACATGTGCAGACACTTCAAAACCAGTCTGTTTCACACAGTGTGTTCCAAGATGAGGTGATTCATATTATTAAAAGCAGCACTACGAAGCGCCACAATGAGAAAAAGCACAAAGCATCTTTTGAGCAAACAGACACACTCTAATCTGAACTGAGGGCACAGAAAATAAAATATTCTATACGACACAGAATCTTAATGCAAATTAAGCATTATGATGTTCTGGACCTTTGCTTGGGGTTATTTTCTCTCACTGGACCTTTTTGAATTTTAATTGAAAACCCTGCACAGAGGAATTCAAGCAGAATCACCAGCTTTGTCCATTTCAGGCCAGAGCGGCGTCCAAAGAACGGGAGGACGGCTTGACCTTCGTTTAAGAAAAAGACAAGTGATTAATTAGCTCGGGTTTGATTTCTGTCCAGACTCCTGTTACACAGAGATGAACAAAGCATGTGGAAACCAAATATCCTCAAACCTCTCTCTTACTTTCCTCCCTGCCTCATTACGAGGGAGGGAGTCACAGCACGGCAGTCGGAATATTAGAAGATCAGGATGTGATACTCAGCAGCGATAACCTTATAATAAGAGGAACAATCCATATTAGAGCCGCGAGCTAAATGAGCCCACTGCTCTGACTCAAAAGCTAAAAGCCAGCGAAGCTTTAACCTCATTCAATAAAGTCGTACGATATCTGTGTTGACCACCGAGACCCGAGGGTTTGTGACTCCACGGCTCAAGGACTGTAATAATTGAAAGTCAAGGCAGGTTTGTCTTGTGGAAATTAAACAAAGGAAAAGTCATAAAGTATTGTGCCGCTGCAGATAATGCAATGAGAGAATGACCCTATTAAGATAATATAGTGGTGAGCATTTCAAATGTCAGCAGTATAATGTCCATGTTACATAATCTCGTACAGTATCAGGCTGGGAAGAGGGTTTGATGTGAATGATGTGTATATACAATACATTAATATATATTGAAAAGATAGTGAGTTGATTTTTAACAGAAATGTGACTCAGATGAAAACGAGAATTACTCCAAAATTCTCCAATCAAATCACTTTGTCTTTAAAGTGGCTATAATCAACATCTTTATATAAACAGAGAACAAACTCTGCAGTTTCAGTCTCAACTTGAAGGAGATTTATAATTTAATGATTCAGCTCATGGATTTTGGTTTTACAGCCGTGGACCTTTACTGTTTTGGTTCATTCTCAAGGCTCTTTTCAGCATCATTTTCAGCAAAAACAGCTCGAACAACCCACCACATAGCACCCGCACACCTCCAAAGTTCAAAGTTAGCAGGAAGGGTCGGATATTTCCCTCAGGAATTGAGGGCAAAAAAGGGGCTAAAGGAGTGAAACATGAACGAATGCTAATATTGAAAAAAAGGTAATGCAGGTTTTAAAGTGTGCACGCTCTGACAGATGAGACGGATGAGACGGATGTCCTTGTGCAGGTATCACGGAGGTGAGTTCAAAAACCCATAATCCTGGACATGAAACCTGGCAACGTGGAGTTCAGAGTGACCCACCAAACTGTGGAAATGACCCTCAACCATGCTGATTCATTTTACTTTAAACACATTTCAGCTGCCACAAATAACCAATAGAAGAGTTAATGCTCATATTTGGACCACGTGCGAACACGGACAACAGACATAATCCTGGTCAGACACTGTATTTGATGCTAAATCCAGAGTCCGTACAGTCGAACCATCATCACAAGGTTTTAATGTAAAGATATAAATCCTACATGTTAATGTGCAGCCTAATCCTGTAATAAACATGAGCTCATTATCATATAACACGCTCATGAAAGAAGGATTGAAGAGGATTATCGACTGTCAACTCTCCTTCAGAGCTGCTTGTTGGATGGTCGAATACATTCTTCTTCACTACACACTTCTCTGAAGTTGGATTAAAGGCCTCTGTGTCCAACACTTTTTAAAAACTGACAAGCCAACATTCACATCCACCGGCCTGATGTGTGGAGGTGAGAAAGAAGCCAAGGTTGGATTTTCTCTCCTGAGCTCAGTTTTTTCTATTATTGATTATAAATTTGTCAATTTTCTGTGAGTATGAGTGTAACTCTGAATCGGAGAGATTGTCTGAGAATGTGAGCCGTTATCTTCACATATCAGACCAGCTGTTTTCCAAGTGAAGCTGTATTTATATTTGATCTCCGACATGGTGAGAGCACATCGGAAGGACGAGTATATCCTGCATGTAGCAAGGAGAAGGTCCTGGTTCTGTCTGTGAGGAGTCTGCATGTTTGATTCATGTCTGCATGAGTTTCATCTAAGTGCAAAAACAGGCCAAAATAAAATGCAAATTTGGTGGATTGGAGACTTCCTGAAGATGCCAATGTGAGTCTGGCCATATGTGTTGGGTCTGTCAACCTCCCAAACGCAGGCTCCAGCCATAACCCTCGAGCTGAAATGGAAAATGTTTTACAAATTAAAATTCTCATACACAGTTTTTTAATTAGGTTAAGTTGCATCACGTTAGCGTCCACGGTTCAACTCGTCTTCCAGTGCTGCGATAACTCACATCGGCATCACGCCTGCTCCACAACATGCCTTCTGTAATCCCCCTCTCCTGTGTGTGACCATTTATCAAAGCGAAGGCGGCGCTGTGCGTGAGCATGATGGTCTGTCCACTGATTATCGGGTGTCTGCTTGGCTAATAATGGGAGCGGTAACCAGAGCGAGCATCCAGGCTAAATAGTGATGGATGAATAGGTAATAAAATCTTGCATCAATTATTAATGGACTCCCTTGTTATAAATCACCTGTGAGGCCGTATGTGTGTGTGTGTGTGTGTGTGTGTGTACTGAGGGAGGGCTCTCTTCATGAATAATGAACATTCAATTCTCACCTCGACCAGGGATTTCACACCTTTCAAACTCAAGGGAGGTGTGTGTGTCTGTGTGTGTGTGAGAGAGAGAGACAGGAACAGATAAAAAATGTGAAACAGTGTTGACGTGTGTGTTTGTGTGATACAATGTGGTGTAACAGAAAAGGACTGGGAGAGAAAAAAAAAATGAAATCAGCCGTGGTCAGATCAAGACCTGGTCAGAGTTATTATCAATTTATGTGTGTGTGTGTGTGTGTGTGTGTGTGTGTGTGTGTGTGTGTGTGTGTGTGTGCCGAACACGCTCGTGCCTCTAACTACACGTCACTGTGAAGCGTTGCATTATTCAGCCGGCGGGAGGAGGCGGGCTGAGCCGTTACCTTTGCCGCGCTCTTACGATTATGTTTGGATTTGCGTCAGAATGATGGATTCCCAAATGAAGAAGCGTCTTCTCCTCATTTCAACTTGTTTCTCCGGCCTGCGCAGAGACACGTACAACGCCGACCACCACGCCGGGAGGCCATTATGGAATCAAGCACCGCTGTTTAGAGCCTGCCGGGATCCGAGAACATCCCCATTACACCATAAAAGGTACTTTATTCTTTCTTTGTACATCACTGTTTGCTCATTCTTTCCCTCCCACCTGCTACTTTCTATTATTCTCTTTCTTTTTCTTATGTGTTTTCTCTTTTAGTGGATTCATCAATTTTTTTTTTTTGTGTCTGACAAGAATTTTGATAAACGTAAATGTATTAGACTGGAATGATAAATACTTGTTGGGCCCAGCTTCTCTTAAGTGACGATTTGCTCCTTTTCTTTATATTATTGAGAATTAAATATCTTAAATCTTTTTAGAAAAAGCAATTAATTGAGGAAATAATCAATAGTGAAATTGATCATTAGTTGCAGTTCTAGTCTCTGTGCATGTAAATGAAGCCCAGCATTCAATTACAAAGACTATCCTTCATGCGTACTCTTACTTTTTTCTTCTCTCCAGTTTTCCTCCACATCACATCGTGACTGTAGCTCAGGAGGTAGAGCGGTTGTCCACCAATTGGAAGGTTGGTGGTTTGATCCCTGGCTCCTGCAGCCTATGTGTCAAAGTGTCCTTGAGCAAGATACTGAACCCCAAAACTGCCCCTGATGTTGTTCCATCAGTATGTGACTGTATGTCGCTTTGGATAAAAGCTAAATGAAATTGTAGAATTGTAGAATTGTACCAGTGTTGAGACTCCATCAGGTGGAAATTCCTGTATGTCTGTATAGCTCAGTGACTTCCACCTTAAATATGATGACATCATCGTAAAGTCAAATCACCAAAAACCCCTCACTCATTCAAATAGTCTCTGCTAAAAATGTTTTATTCTTTCAGGAAAAGTGATCCGGGTCAAAAAATGCAGCTGAAAAAACTCATCATATTTTCAGTTGAACCTGACACACCAGGTCATTTTAATCTCCTCCGGGCTGAGATCTAGTGCTTCTCAACGCTCCTGACTTCACAGCATCATTGCTAGATTACATTAGACGACTGATGATCTCTGTGGGGAAACTGGATTCCTGCGGGAGTGAAAGCAGCGTGATCTGGTGCACACAAATAGAAGAAGCAAGTGAAGAGATGCTGGAAGTTGGAAAATAGAAAAAAAAAGATGTTGTAACTGGTGTAATAATATTCCAGAAACACTTGAAAAATGTTTTACCAGTTTTGCAGATACGATAAAGATATATTTTCCAAAATCATATAATGTTGAGCATTGAACCACTGATGTGCTGGATGTATTTTATGCATTTACGTGATTATGTGATTAATGACAAAGCCCTCTTTCATATCTCCCTGCGTTATCTGGCTCCCGTCCCTGCAGATGCTCCTGTTGCACCGTTGCACTCTTGTGTCTCAGAAATAAAGTTTGCTATATGCAGCTGAAACGACTGAGCTCAGTTCACACAGGATCCAAATTACCAGGAGACCTCCGTCTTCACAAAAGTGCAAGTTGAGTTAGAATTTTTTCTTTTTCATACATGCAGATCTGCAGACTCCCCTGATTATATGTCACATTCAAAATGTGCAGAATGAATCCTCTTTTTTTTTTCTGTCGTGCATCTAATAGACATCACACAGAATAATAAATACAAGCGAGGGGCCATGTGTTAGGAAACCAACCCTCATAGCAGCCAAACAACATCGCCTCCTAATTAAAAAAGCCTTTTGAGCAGCTCTTACGGTGGCACTATGTGGTACTCTAACCCATCAACATCTCATTTTCTGCACCCTATTGTCACAGGAGAAAGCTAACATACCCTAACCTCCGAGCATCCACCATTAGCCAGCACATTAGCCATTAACCCCATGCTGAAGCAAATAGCTGAAGCAACGCAGCCTCCAGCATTCGATGGCTAAGTGGCAATAATGGCCCTTCAAATAATCAAAAGCCCGAGCTTGAGTGTGATGAAGACAGTTTGATCCGGTCGACGCTGTGCTTTTATGCACCTCTGTAATAAACATGAAGATGCAGCTTCAGCGTGGAACATTTCACCACGACAGAGAGGAAGATCAGTGTTTTTCAGATGGAATATCACAAAATAGCATCGGTCTTGCAAAAGTTGCTCTGAAGGAAATTCACTCACAAAGACGCTCAGTGGCTCTTTTAAGTGTGAAAAAAAAAAAAAAGCTTCAGTTGAGCACTTTAATCAGTAAAACAATCAATCCAACGTTCTTAATTAATCCTGTAATGTGAAGCTGTACGTGCCCACTCTGTTGTGATCTGCGTCGCTGCCTGTCGGAGATCTGCACTCCACTGAGCGCGCTCAAGAGTTCGCTCGATCCAAAAGGTCACACACAGTCGTTCGGAGTAAAGCAGAAGTTAAAAGTTTAATTATGTTTTCTGTGTCTTGTCAAGTTTATAACTACAGTTTTTACTTTGCTGCTTAACAATATTTGCTACAGTGACATCACAGCATCTGGAAAGTTCGCTCTGTTTGACATAATTTAAAAAGGTAATACATCCTACAGGAGCCGCTGGAGGTGGAGCCACATGTCCAGGAAATGTCAACAGAAACGCTGGCGTCTGTCAGCAGAGCGAGTTCGTGACCTGATCTTGCAGCTTTCTGACCCCCCCACCTGGCCCCGGTGGCCCCTGCTGTCCTCCCCCTTCTGGATCATCTACGATTGAGAGTGTCCTGGTTTTTGGACTGTTTGCTTGCCCTGACCATGTTTCCTACCTGCTCCCTCCCGTCGCTCTGAGCTGTTGAGCGAGTGTGATATCATCACTGTCTGGACCGTCCGGCCCCGGCGATGACCCGGCTCACCCACTGTGTGGACTTGAATATTTTCAAGACTCTGATGCAACTTTCCTTTGCTAATTGTGGGAGCTGCAGATTATGGTCTTATTGATTTCTAATGTCACCTTTAGATATTTCTATTCATGTTTTGGAGTTAAAAAAATCTTCACTTGGAGCTTTTCTATGCAAATATTGCTATATGTGATTGTTTGTGATTAAATCAGATACTTCTACCAGCCCAAGAATAACTCCCTTGATCTGCTCCTGCAACTTCATTGCTCAGTGGTGCAACAGTATTTGGGCTGTTTTCATCCTGAGCTTCATAATCAAAGAGAAGAGAAGCGTCTCCGGGTGTTTCTGCTATAATGAATAATGTACTTTCGCTACCTCTTTGAATAACCTTCCAACTTTGAGCTCAGCCAAGCAGTGAATGAATTCATGATACTCTTTTTATTCCAACCACCGCCAAAAGCCTAATTGGCTAAAACACCTTGTTGTCGTATAAAGTCTGTTTTAGATCATAGTCACCTTAAGAAAAATCTATGTTCCACAAGGAATTTCACCTTCTTCTAATATAACAGGATTGACTGAGTCATCATTTTACAACAGAATAAATAGGATCACCTGTTTCCATCAAGTGTTCTCAGACAGGCTGTAATAACTCTCCTGAGATTCAGGTGAAGCTGAGTGATGGGTCTGAAGATTTTCCCATCACTTTGCAATTATTACTCACCAGGAATACAGAAGTCTTTTCACATATATAAGAACATTTTACAAATATGGGACACAAGTGTGAGTAGTTAATAAGACAAAGCCTGATAAGGGACCATTTGCAAATTCAGATGTCAGTTTTTGGTGCATTCTAGACTTTTTTGACATTTCTTTTTCTTAAATCTTCTTTTTTTTTGTCATTGTGCACTCAAGGGAATATGAAAGCAAATTCAAATCAGATTTATTCATCTTAAGAATGATGTGTATCTGTTTTTGCAAATGAACTCTTGTGATATCTGAATAACTTTGAATCAAAGACTGCACAGTAGATAATAATGAATCACTAGAAGATACTTTATGATGTTGATAGTGATACTATAATGAATCATTAAGTCGGCTAATGATTAGTTTATCATTAAGTATTTGTGAAACAAGTTCTTCATGAGTCGTTCCTGATTTAACTCTGAGCAGATCCATTAATTTCCAATTACTTCATGGTATTTACCTGAGTAACCGTTCACTTCGTTCATTAACGGGCTGCTTTCAGACAGCGAGCAGCTCTGTGGTCTTAAATAGCAACAGCTTTAAAAGAAGTTCACACTTTGGAAGCGGTCGAGAGTTTTTCCTTGTGTGCGATTTCTGTACGTGACACAGTGAATATATTCATGCAGTAAATGTCACTCACTCACACAGTGTTCCCACTTGAATATAATCCTCAGACACAACAAGCCTCACATGTTTAAATAAGCTTCAGAGTGTCCAGAAATGTGGATCTGTGAGTGACAAACTGACTGTTCTCTGTTTTGTGCTGTCCTTGCTCGCCAGCTGTGTCCTGTTCTCTCACTTTGCTTGCCTGGCTTCCTGTTTTACTTCCTGGCTCCACCTGCCTCCATCAGTAACCGTCTGCACCTGTGAGGAAGGTGCATGAAGCCAGGCTCCCTCGGTGCGTCCTCCTCCCGGACAGCCGGACGTCTGACACCCTCCGATTCAGTTTCTCTCAATCCCTTAAAATTGAGTTTCTTATGATTTACTGAATTAAAGTGATGATTTAACCAAGGCCCACCGTAATTGTTGTGACCTGAACAAGCTGAGTCTTAATGCAGCTGAGGAGGATGAGGATGGCCACACTGGTCTGTGGGACTGATTCCTGCCCATACACACTTGAACATGCTCATTTTGTGCTATGAGACAGTGCAACCACGACCTACTTCACTTTTCATGTTATTCATTGTTGTCTTCCTCATCCTTAAATACTTTAATTCTCCTCTCATTTCTTTTTCTGGAAGTGCATCTTGCTGATTCAGATCGCTGTTATTTTGAATTGAGCCTTGAGGTAACATTTTGTACTACTGTTTGAAAGAGGCTTGAAAGGCCACAAATTCACAACCTCACAAACCCAAACATGTGTCAGAGTCCTGCCTCTAATGAGCTGCCCAGTGTGGTCTTTATATTTGTATTAGAGAGCATGGCCTCTGTATGAAGAGTCCATCAACCCCTCTGCAAAGAAAGAGAGCGGCGTTTCAGGAGGCCGTGAAAGCGTCTCTCGATTCGCTCTGAAAAATCAATGAGACGCACACGGCAGAGAGAGATGCAAACATTTCATGGAAGCTAATGAGAGAGCGGGTAATAGATGCGCGGGCCAGTGTGTCTGGGTGTGTCTGAGCTGCAGCTCCTGCCTGCTGCAGTAGCTTGAGGATAATCTATAATGAAAAAAAGAATTGCTCATGTGGGTAAAATGGATTTTCCACCGTTGTGCCGTAATGATGACTGCAAGGTATACCTTTATGTTGGCCGGTGTGCTGTTTGTAATTGCAAGGTTAAGATGAGTGTGTGTCAGTGTTGTTTTTATGTGAGTGGTGATGAGCGTGGAGCGTATGGCAGCTTTCCTGACTCTCTGTATGTGACTGCATGTACGTATACAAATGTGTGATTTTATGTGTGGGTGGCTGCAAACCTGTGTGTGTGATCATATATGAGTTGGTGTGCACATGGGGAAGAAAGATAATTGCCTCTCGCTTAATTCCTCCCTCCGTCCGTCCATATAGGAGCTCAGTCCAACGAGAGGAAGAAGGGCGTCTGGTGCGAGTGAGAGTCGTTTGTCAGCCATGTTGAAATGTTCCTAATTGGATTTCTTTTGGCAGCGGTCTGGGATGGAGGGGAGGGAGCAGGAGAGAGAATGAAAGAAAAACGACACGAGTTCATTTAGTCTCCTTGAGTCGAACTTTTTCGCCTCTTGTTTGATTTAGAATTTAAAAAAACTTGGAGGAAATGCATCGTATGATACGATGCGTTCATGTGAACAGTGTTTGCTGCATGCTTGTTTTTTCACGAAAATGATTAAGTGTGTTCTCTGGATTTTGTTTCCTCAGTCAGAGGCAACAGATGCTCGTCATGTTGAACTGTCATCTAATCAGACAATGATTTACACTTTGCACATCAAGTGAATTCATTAAAGCTGCTATTTAGCCTTTGATGAGCTACTAAAATCACGGCTAAAAGGCCAGTTTGTGCGACCTTTTCTTTTACTGTTGCAGTTTACATGATCATTTCAGTTTCACGGCCTCGGGCACTTGAAACTCTTTTGAGCCTGAACCGTAAAGCTTAATTGATGCTTCTGCGTAAAGAGGTTCACGGCAGCGACATGTGAAGGATTTGTGGCTCTTAAAAAATGTAACTGCGTGTCAGGGCTGCAGAGACGCCACGCGAGGATCGCAAGGACTGTGATTAGTCAGCTCGGGCTTCTGGTGTGTTTGAAAAGTTTCTGACAGTGCTGAAGATCGTTCAGAGTGAATGCAGCATGAGGCGCGTTAAGAAAAGGCTCAACAATATTCTATTTTTCAGCAACAAATACAGAGCGAATGCATTTCCAACAACAAACCTCTTGTTCACTGTGACTCTCGCTCTCTATTCAGTGAGCGACTGCAGGGAATAGATTCACATTCAGAAATGAAACTTTGCGTGTATAAGTAAATAAACTAACGTTAATGCAGCAATATAATAAAGCATGACACAGCCTGATCATGTAGGATACGTCCATCTCATAATGCTTCTATCAGTGATCAGATATGATGTTGAACCATGAAGCCATAAAACCTAAACATGTAAACTGTCTCTGTGAATCTGACTCGACATGTGTCCAAAATGCGTGCAATGTTCAGCCTTTCACTTTAATGTGCTAGAACGCTAAACATTTGCTAAAGAATCAGACAAACTGAAATTTGGACCTGATGATGGGGCCAGATGAAAAGTCAGAGCATCACCAAAGATATGACAATTCATCCTGAGGGGACGTGTCTGCACCAAATATCATGACAATCGATACACTATTGTGTGGGACCCATTAATGTCCATACCATTTTTCATGGCAATTAATCCAACAGTTGATGAGATATTTTAGTCAGGACCGAAGCAGTGGACCGATCAACAGACAGACAACATTGGTATCCTCAGAGCCATAAAGAGTTTTATGGCTTATCTGAAACCGTAAAGTGCTTTTTAAGACCACGAGGCAAGATTATACAGCTCTGAAGGGGCAACCACGCCGACACTGTGCTCACTGGCCGATGCTGCCGAACAGCTTTGCAGCAAAAAGTTCAGCCAAAGTTTTCGCCCGACAGCCCTGAATTCTGCCGAGCCCTCGGTGTCATCAACCTTTCACTCTGCTCCCAATGACACGAATGAGGAGGCTGCTTTTTGGGAGCAGAGCAATCTAACGCAATCTAATCCCAGCTTCTTTTCTGACATCAATCTTGTTGATTTCATGGCTGTAGAGGAACTCGCATCTCTCATGCTTTAGTGCGACTCTGATTAAAACAGGTTAAAGAAAACTCCAAATCATCCCATCGGCTCATTTGAATATATTGATTGAACTGTAACTGTGGATTGGGTTTTTGTAGCCCTGCAGGACTGTTGTATTGTTTTACCGTTGCATGATCTCTCTCTCTCTCGAACTCCCTCCAAAAATCCTCAAATGATTATTTTTTCCCCTCCTTTTCCGACTGAGATGAATGCCAAGGCCAAAGCCAAAGGGCAAACAGCACAAGTCCAAACAAACAAGACAATCCAGCACAGACGGGCCGGCCAGACAGATTAACAACACCTGCATAATTAGCTCCTGGGGCTACGTGTGGTGTTTTATGATGCTGCTGCTGGTCGGGAATGCACACGGAGAGAAAGGTGTTCCAGTGAAATGGCTCAGCCTGGAACTCATCTGGGGATTACTGTTATTGCTGTCTGAGTGGCTGAGAATTACGGAGCGTCCGTGGTTGCAGGGAAGATTCTCGTGTTCTCTCTCCGTCTCACGCCTCGTGACAGTGACAGTTTAATAACACAGCTGAGGTCCAAATATTGTTTTAACGGGTTTTTTTAATAATGTGTTTGAGGTAGTGTGATGACAGAAAGTTCCCTGAAAATTACCACAGAAAAGTTGAAAACAAAGACGGTGGCCATCTTCAGGCGACAACATCTACGTAGAGAAAACATAGTTTCCACAATACACTTTGAATTATCTTATATAAGCAAAAGTTTCACATCAAGGAAGAGTTCAATCAAAGGCTACTGGACTCTTGAATCAAATCTAGTCGCCTTAGATTCAACTCTTACTTGAATCCCATGACCTGGATGACTGAGAACCTTCACAGACAAAAGTTTAACTTCCTCTGGAGCCTTATTATTTTTTGAATAAAGTCTCAACGTACTGTGAATAATTGACTTGTTTTTTTGCTACTGCAATGTCTGGCAATACAGCGTTAGTATTACTTGTTTCCACAACCTGCCAGAAATATTGAAAGTCTATGGCATTACTAAGTACCCAAGGTTTGCATGTGTGTGTGTGTGTGTGTGTGTGTGTGTGTGCAGATGTATGTTTCAGCTCTTTTAATGTGTTTTGAAGAGCTTGATGTAAAGGACATCAGTATTTATAACAGTACATTAATCACAAGGCACAAGGCTTATTGTCTTTTCAAAATAAAGTTTGTTCGTACAAATATACGTTCTCCTTTATAAATACTGAACCTTCATATACACAAGGGAAACTATTTTGAAAGGGCAGTAACTGGTTCACTTCAACCTGGATCACACCTCCAAGAGCAGTCACATAATCAAATCTCTAAACAATTCATTTTGAAGAGAACTGATCATAAAACATCCATCACAGTTTACTTCTTTTTGAGTTTATTCACAGTAAAAAAAAAAAAATCTTTTATCTTTTATAATGAGATGAGATAAACTCCATCATGAGAAGCTCCGAGGTCAGCAGCCCCAGTTTGCTCTGTCCGTGGCTGTTTCCTGCTGGTGTCCATGTTTGTCTGATAGTCAGCTAATGTAATAAGATGATGACCACTGTTCACAGGGACAAAACACGACCTCGCACACAGGTGAGCACAGACAGATATATTTACAGGAGAAATAATGAAAGATTAAAACAGGGAACATAAAGAGCCAATACATGTGTGTCTTTCTGCTGAATGAAGTCACTGTTGTTGGACACATATGTGGATGACCTGCCTGAGATGTCGGGACTATCAGGGTCTATTTCCAGCGTGAGGAAACAGGAAGAGGTGGGCAGCGTGCATACTGATGAAACTCTCCGGAGATCTACGCTGCATTCAGAGCTCCCACTCAGATACTCAATCACAGGCTGAAATCAAAAACTCTGAAACAGATTATTTATTTGACTGTCAGGTCTCGAGTGGGCGGACAGGGTTGGTGGAAATATGAAAGCTAACATCGTCAGTGGGTTATTTATATTAATGCTTCAAACATAAAATAGCTGATTTAGTAATAATGCAAAAAAAAAAAAAAGGTCTGTTGCACATTATTGCATGTGACACAAAAAATATACAGACCTTTCCATATTTTACAGTCTCACTGAGTTTTACTTTGGTTCATTTTCCAGCTTTTATTCATAACTGAGGAAGCAAAGTTTAAAGTGACTGTCGGCTGCATACGTACGTCATTTCGAAACCTTAAAAAAACGTACAGGAAATGTTTTAAAGGGTTTAAGGCCGACTGTCCACCTTGACTTTGGGAGAAGGCCACTGTCAAACATCAGGTTCGTTTTTATTAGTTGACTGTAAAAAATCAATCATGATTGAAATTTTCGTGTTGAATGCACTGAAATTCCACAAAGAGAATGGTGCAATAGATTGCACTCATATTGCATTCTGGGAACCTTGAGACTTTTTAATTAGCATTCTCGGTGTGACATTGTCACTGCGTCGCATATCAACTCTCTTCATGCGTCCGTCGCCACAGATACAGTTCTATTATTGTTCACATGTTTGTTATATGACAGCTGAAATATTCACAGCTACTTTATGTTTCTCATTATTGAATTAATTTACTTACTGCACATCAGGATTGAAGAGAACAGCAGTAAAAAATTTAATGATTTAATCTACTAATGGTCAATGATGCAAAAATGATGTGTTTAACTAAAATGTTCCTTGTATGTTTGTAGCAGATCTGCGCTGTGTTTTCATCATTTTCTCCCAGCAGTGGACCGCACTCGACTTTTCGTCTACTGATGCTAAAACACATTAACATTAGAGGTTAAGAGGCAAATGATCATCAGTGAACATGATGACACAAATGTGAAGGATTTTGTTGTTACAGCTTGATTAAACGACCATATGTCTCAGGTTCGCTGCAGGATTTCAAGGATTTACAACATTTCTAACATATCTTTAAAATCCACCGTGTGCAAAACCCCCGAGTCTTTAAAAAAGCAAATTGTCTGCGCGTCATATCGGGCCTATGGCAGAATTAAGTGGCTTAACAGCTGCATTTGCTGTCGATGAGTGAATTATACAGCTGCAGTCATGGTAATCACGTACTCAGAAGCGAAAAGGAAATTTCCATTCAGTCAGTAAATACGCTGGACTGAATGAACGGTTCAAAGAGCCCAGCCCTCACCTCAAAGGGTCTTCATCGCAGAGGTTACGTACTTATGTAAACACATATATTAGCTTTGTCTGTTTTTTGTAGTTTTCTTCAGCTCCTCCAAGATGAATGAGACTCATTTGTAGAACTGGAGCTCACAAGGTGACCTGACGTCTCCTCTCGGCTTTAGTGGCCGAAGTGAGATAAAAGGACAAATGAGCAAGATGGTGTGAAATGGGAGAGAAGCACAGACCAGTCGAGGTGAGAAACATGAAATCTCATCCTGGTTTTTTTTGTTGTTGTTGTTTTCTCTCTCTCCTTTCCTCCCTCAGTTTTGGTCGAGTCGTTCTGTCGCAGGGATTTCATTCTTTCCTTCTCCTCCTTCTGAGGTCAATGTCTAACCAGTTTTGATCCTGCCCACCAGTGTTGAGTGTTGGAGATATGTATATGTTGTGATTCATTTGGTATTTGGTGTCTTAATAAATATCCTCTGCTCTGATCTGTGTTATTGCCCAGAATGAAAACTCAACCAAAGGACATGAGGAAGATTAAAACTAGAAGAGTCTCTGTGACAGTTTCATCAGATATTCAAGACATAGACACAGATTCAAGCAGGTAGCGATGAATAACTAATGGCCAACCTGTGTCCAGAAAATGACACTTAAAAAAGTTTTGTACGTGAAGTATCTGCTGTCTGAAACTGCAGCTTGTGTGAGAAACCGTATTCTGCACATCCTATTCAAATGAATCCCGGCGGCACACATGTCACCGCTCATCTCGCCGTCTCGTTTGCATATAGAAACGTGACCTGCGTCATTAATGACCCTCTTGAGTGCAAAACTCCCATCATGCCAATTTCCTGTTGGCCTCTCCTTGGGTGATTATCTGTCTGTCTGGCATCCTCTCTCCAATCGGCGCTAAGCTAATGGCGTGTTGTCGGGCTGAGTGCGGGCGGAGAGACGGCCACTTGAGTCTCGGCTGAGCAAAGCAGGATTTTTTTTTTTTTCCAACGCGAGGCAGATGCTGCCATTTGCCGTCCCAGTCTTTTGACACATGTCCTCGTAATCCTGTGGAACAACAGGGATTTAGGAGGGTTATAATACAGTGTAGAGTTTGATTGGTTTGGGTTTCAGCCTCGGTCATAGTGGGGTGCAAGCAAAGAGAGACAGAGCCTGCAAACAACACGGTCGCTCCAGAATTAGCCAGAGGAACACAATATAAATCTGAGAGATAATTTTATGGCTACGAGTTTGATGCTCACAATTTGGAGAAAAGAAATGATTCCACCACAAATCCACAAATCAAGTCAAGTAGAGCTTTATTCGTCCCCAGAGGGCGAATCGGTTGTGCAGCAGTAAAAACAGTAATAACACACAATACAGCACAATGTCAAAAACCACACAAGGCAATTAAATAGAAAATATAATAAGGAGTAAAAACAGAATAAAATTAAAGTGTGGTCGGGTGGTTGAGCTCATTTTACCTTCTCCGAGTGGAGTTCACAGTGCCTGCCTGAGGGAGTGAAGGTGTGGGTTGGTTTTGGCGAGTGGGCATTTGAAGCAGGAACCTGAAAGCGAGGTCTGAAGCTGTAGGTGTAGGGGGGCGGGCCTCAGCGTCTCGCCCGAGGACACTTTGACATGTGGACAGGAGGATCAACCCTGTGATGAGTGGACAACCCGCTTTAACTCCTGAGCCCACGGCTACATCAAAGCCAGCTTCGAGAAACCATCAAGGATGACAGGGGAAAAAAAAAAATCACACATGGCAATATCAAAGGCTAAAATAAAATCTGGTGTGGTGTTTATTACCTGGCCACAGTCCCTCGTTTCAGAGACTGCCGACATATGCTGCTGCCTTCTGGGAGGAAAAATAGGTCGAGACACTTTTAGTCATCAAGAAAACTGATGTTACCTGTTGGAATCCAGCCGGTAAATAAACGTCTCTGAGGAATATTTTTTGAGAGGAGACGGTAAAATCCCAGAATATTAGCCCGTCTGTTAGCTCTGTGAAGAGTTCACAGCCGAAGCTCACAGGACACGTTCATGCTCAAACATGTATGAATAGCTTTAATAGAAACCCGGAGCACTGACTGTTTCAGGTGAGAGCTGAGCCAGGTGACGTCAGCTGTCATCAGACAAATGCACTGAGACAACTGCAGTCTTTTTCCGAGCAAGCACAGTCAGAATATTCTATGAATTTTATCTCATACTATTAATCACAAATATGCTTTGACGGATATGAGGGGATTGGTGTTCATCTTTGTTGAATATATGCTCTCGTCAGATCAATTTACTTGGCTGCATTCTCTTCACATAATCTCGTGTTATGAACAATTCTAAACGTGAGACACATCGAGTCGTCAAGGCGACGTCTGTTACCTGTAAATAAACGTGTCTGAGTCCACAGCTTTGGATGAGACAGGTGCTCAGGTGAGATCTCAGGTGCCATGAAATAAAAGTCTTTTTCCAAGAGGCTTGAGGCAAAATTTAAAAATTGTATGTTGAGAGAGAATCTTAATCATCACATATATTTAGCAGGAATGAAACAACATGGTTTTGCAGTGATGTGGTGACACTGATCTGATTTTTAATAGAACATACACAATCTTTGTCAGACCTGAATTACATAATAATAAGAATGAAACAGAAACATTTTAACGTTTGCACTTCAGTGTCAATCAAAACTGTGAATACTGTCAGAACTATGCATGAAATTGCATATGTTTAATGGAACAGCATGGAAGAGACTAAACATCGCGTCGTGCTCATTTTGCTTCCGACAGCTGCCAGGACATCCTGAGTCGTGTTTTTCTGATTAACTCCACACTCACTTCGTGCCACGTACGCGACTGCCTCCATGCTCTTCTGCTTCCGAAGTAAACTGCTCAGTTGATAAGCGGCACCAGGGATGAATGTGCTGCTGATCAGGATGAGTTTTTCATTAAAAACATTCAGTCCTGCCGGGTGTCACGTGACAGTGGAAAGGCTGAAGGGGGGAGGGCTGCCGTTCTGTGGAAGACATGAAATGAGAAACACATAATTAATCCCAGAGTGAGCGCGTGACGATCGCAGCCATAAACTAATGACCATCAATTAAAAAATGGAGGATGAGTGTTGCTGCACAGAGGAAGGCTTCCACTGTATTAAAACGGAAATGAGCCCACAGTGTGTGATAATGTACTGTAATGCAATATTCCTCCTATAGACTGATGTACACTGATGAGCTCTGAGGTTGGCTGATGGTGCTTGGAACCAGACTGATGCTTCCAGGGCTGAATGAGTCAGAAACATCTGTCAGCTAATTGGCTGGTCTACGAACATATGGAGTGTTTCTACTCTTCAACTTTACATCACTGGTAACATGTGTGTTTGTTGCTGGTCTTATCTCATTAACGAGAACGAAAATGAGATAAAACAACATTCCCCTTTTTAAATGTAAGTCCTAACAAATATCTTAAGTTTTGTCGTCCTAGAGGTCTTGGATGACATCAGTCTGAAATTGATGCTGGGTAAAAAGTGCTTGTGGGTTTGTAAAAACATTGTCTTGCTGAAATATGCAAAGTCTTCCCTGAAAAAGACGACGTCTACTTGGCAGCACGTGTTGCTCCAAAAGCTGCATATACTGTTCAGCATTAATGTTGCCTTCCCAGACGTGTGAGCTACCCAGGAAGAGCCATGGGCACTCATGCATCCCCATACCATCACAGATGCCGGCGTCTGAACTGTGCGCTGACAATAAGTCGGGTGGATCCAGTCCCCTTTAGTCCGGAGGATATGGGGTCCAGTTCCAAAAAGAATGTCAAATTGTGATTCGTCAGAACACAGGACAGTTTTCCACTTCGCCTCAGTCCGTCTTAAATGGGTTCAGGCCCAGAGAAGTCGCCAGCGTTTCTGGATCATCATATGGTTTCCTCTTTGCATGGAACAGTTTTAACCTGCATTTGTAGCTGCAGCAACTACCAACCATAACCCTGTTGCTAATTAACCTAATTAGTTGGAAGATGTTCCTCCAGGTGTTTTTTTTTTCTGTTAGCATTACACAACTTTTCCAGTGTTTTGTTGTCTCTGTCCCAACATTTTACACAGCGTCCAAACTTTTCTGAAATTGGGATTGTAGATTAGAGAAACGGGCAGAAAAGTGGCCTAATGACACCAGTTAAGTGTCATTTATTTCCTTTATCTCAATAAAACTGGCGATGACACTCACAAAGTTTTCTCTTCTTACAACCTCGTCTGTCAGAGCTCCTGAGTTTTCCTGGACTTTTGCAGACCTCAGCTGGGCCTGAAATCACTCTCTACTTCCTGTACAGAGCTCTATATTTACCCTCCTGAGTGTGAAATTAATGCGCTATAGAGTGCCCTTGAAAATCCTCTGGCATGTACAGCACTTTCTGCAAACATTCCCATAATACAACTCCACCACATTTTATTTCTCTCTATTATAGAGGGAGTAACGAATGAGGGAGTGATTTCGGACACGGCCCAAGTCATTTCACACCTCGCGCCTCATTCACCAGTTGCCCTAATAGAGTTTTCTGTTGTGTAAATCTGCCGACTACCTCTGTGGTTTTTTTGTGTGTCTGTAACCTGCCTTCTTGCCAAATGATCATTTTGTTATATGTGGTGGTGCATCGTCATCGTCCATCGCTGCAGCAACCCGGGTTTGATTTTCAGTCGACGGCTCCATTAGTGACGGCGACTGGTCGGTGGACACACGCTGGACGAGTGGGACTGCACCAGAGAAGCCTGTTATTCTCAGGATAAAAATAACCGGGGTGGCTGGCGATTATATGTGCATCTGAGGAATCACGTGATCCCCGCTGTGCTCCAAGATATAACACACGAGGGAATTAGCATTAACTATGACTAAACTGGGAGTAAAGAGGACAAAAAACAAAGAAGTATTTTGAAATGGCGAACGTCCCAAAGGGCCCGTGAGTGAAGTACTGTGTAACCACAGAGCTGCATCGTTTTATGCAATGGCACAAGAAGCAGGTCCCACGGTGGAAGTTACCCCACATGTTCCCGCGGACGTGTCTGGAAGCTCCAGGAACAACAAGCTCCCTCATAAAAGACTCTTTGACCATTACCGCCCTCGGCGGAGCGAGGCGATAAGAGGAGTGCGCATGAGAGTGGCTAACATGCTGTAATGATTCCTGAGGCATGATGGTGGAGAGACGGCTTCCTCGGGAGCTGTGCTGCAAAACATGGATATCACATTATTGAGACAAGAGTCTGAGGAGGCTGCCTGGTTGTAAGTCGTCATCTGGGAAGAGGAGCCAGAGGAGGAAGGAGCGAGGAGGATGGGGGAAGCCAATCCATCAACAGAGAGAGCTTGTGTTTCTGTGCGAGCCTGTGCATGAATGTGTGTGTTTTATAGATGCATATCCTCTTAGGAGAAGAGAACTCTGGGACTGACTCTGCTCGGATGAGACAGAGAGAGAGAGAGGGAAGAGACAACTGGTGAAAAAATGACAGCAGCCATTTGTGTATGTCTGCGTAAGTGTGCAAATGCAAGCAGGGCGTGTTCGTATGTGTGTCAGCAAAGCAGCTTATTCTCAATGGAGAAGAAAACTCTGAGGAGGGATTGAGAGCAAAGACAAGAGAAAGCAATGAAGGCGATGGAAAATAGGTGTGTGTGCATGTGTGTGTGTGTGTGTATCCTCATAGGAGAAAGAACTGCCAGCAATGAAACAACGAGAGGCAAGAGACACAGGGGAAAAAAAGTAGTGGAATAGTTTGGTAGATAAAAATCTGAAGTCAAGAACGTGATTGTGTGAATATTTGCACGGGTGACTGTTACAGAAGCAGCTGCATTAATCATATATGAAAACACTTCCACAATTACACAGTGCCACGGTGCAATTCTAATTATCCATTCGAGGACGGTGACGACTCACCAGTTCGCCGCAGGGCTGAAATCAAAGACGACACGGAGAGAGAGAGAAAGAGAGAGAGAGAGAGAGGCAAGAGGAAGACAAAGTAATGAGGGAGCGAGGAAGGAAGGGATAAAAAAAAAAAAAGCAAGGCGAGAAGAAGAAGGCGAGGGAGAATCTCACAAAGAAAAACAATGTGTTAGTTAAATGTTAATTAACCAGAGACAAAAAGCTGCACACAGGCCACTGCATTATGAAAGCGAAGATGAAAACGTGGGGGAAGCGTTTAGAAACAGGGAAAATGAGCGAGTGCGTTCACAACAAACACATGAAGGTGTCGAGGAAGCGAAGGCGGCAGCGAGGCTTTAAGTATTAACCTATTAACGCAGCAGGTTTGTCACGTCGTAAGCCTCTTAGAGGGACCTTTCCAAGCCGAGAGGCGGTGAGAATGTCAATTTAGGCACTTTCTCTGCTGGTAATTACGCTCTATCTCTGGGCTAACGGCTTATTTTGCATGTGGATGGACAAGGAAGAGAGATATTAGAAAGAAAAGATATTCAAGCAGAGGACACGCAGAGGAGAGGGAGGATTCTTCCACGCTGTCTAATTGGTTGACAAAGTAAACGTGTAGGAACCAGATAAACCACTGTCAGATTCTCTACGTTATTCAAGACCGGAGGACTTTCTCAGCTGCCCTATTAAACAATAATCTCATCTATAGAAGCTTCTATATCCAAGCAAATTAGAGCACAGAGCTGATCATCAAGGTTTTCTTTTTTTGTCTCATATTCTGCTTCTGAAACACATGTTCCCCTTGAAGATAAATTATATCGTAGATGGTACAAGTAGGATCTGGGTCCTCGAGGTGTGTTTCTTCAAAATGTGTTCAAGAAAAAGTTATGCATAAAACGCTTTTTTTATGCAGATGCTCCCTTTGGCCGGTTTTTGGCTCAGGATCAGAACGAGTCAACACAAAATACAAAGCGACATCAATGAGAATTTTATAGGAGACTAACATGAAGTTAATGTTATGCCAGCCTTTAGAGATGTTTGTTGAACTCATGTTATTGTACCAAACACAGTCATTCTTGTCTGAATTAAAAGGACACTGATATCACTGATACAACCCTTTAAACTACTGGACCAGTTCGAGGTTCTGAAGGAGGAGGGAAGGCAACATAAAAATCAGACCAGAGACCATGTACTTCAAATACTTGTACTTGCACTTTGTTATAATTTTTAACAGCCAGACTTCTAATCGTTTCCACTGAAGGAGCTTTCTCACTGCTTTTAACTGACTTTCCATGGATTCAATGAACATCTTTCAAATAAATAAACTTATTTATGCAGTTTAATCGTCAGATTTTAACTCTTGGTGAATCAAATGTAACTTTTTTACCTGATTCAACATTTTGATGTTTTTTTAATTAACTATTTATTCATTTATTTATGTCACATTTTAAGGTGGGTTACAATGACTACTTAGCTGATCTTCATGATTAAAATATTTGAGGCGTGCCTTTAATTTTAGCTTTACGTTGGAACAAGGGAATTTCATTCATTCTAGTAACGTAGTATTAACAGTCATTGCTGAGACTTATCATTTATTTAAAAGCCAAAAAAGACAAAGACGCCCATGAGATCAAACATTTTAAAAAAATGTCTTCATCGCAACAAAAAACTCAATCAAAGCTGGTATGGGCATCCGTGCATCCCCATTATGTTTCCCCCAGAAACACATTTGGAGCGTTGTAATAATTATTGCAGCCTAAAAAGCAGCTGCTAGAAAGACTGTGGACTCTTATTGTATTTGCAAGAAAAATACAGAAAAACTACATGAATTTCACTTTGGGGATGTTAGAAATTCCTTTGAACCCAACTGGAGGAATAATGGGTGCGGTTCAAAAGTAAAATCTGTAGCAGGAAGAGGTTGCTCATTAACCCCACTTTGTTCCACCTTCCCTGCTAAAATCAGGGAGTCAGCTCTGCAGACGCACTCATCCCAAAGAACATTGATGACATTGTAGCCGCTAAATATAAAAATCGCATTTACATACTGTTTATTTGTAATTTAACATTTGCATAATGTCCCATCTGTAATGCAACATTTGCATTCTGCTTTGGCTGAGGCTGTTTCATGCATATTTTTTGTATGTGTCGTGTCTCCACTGAGGAGTCGTGTCAAACAGTATATTCTGTTCTCTGTAAAAATGAACCTTTTCTAATTACTGGCGGAGCGGCTTCATTGCTTCTTGGCTTAGATTCTCCCAGACCCTGAAAGTCGACTGAAAGGATGAACACTTTTCTTTTTTTTCTTTTAACACAATTAAGTGTTTCGGGCATTTTTGTGCAAGTGGATTCAGAAAATGAGGAAGAGAATGAGAATGATATGCAATAAAAATCCTCAGCCAGACCCAGTGTGTTGATGATGGTGCTGAGGTTTTCCACTTAACTGATACCTGATCAAATGTGGTTAGTTGTGATGTGATTCAGACTTTTCGGCATCAAAATGAAGCGAAGACAGAAGCTGCTCCTGATGAGTCTGTAGAAAATGGCTTACTGCTTTGGCCGGGCGGCGGATGGTGGGTGAGGCGCTGGAGCTCCACGGTCAGAGGCATCGGAGAAAAACTAAGAAATGCAGGAAATGCAGGAGGAGACAACGGTGAGCCGACAAAACCACGGCTGGTGTGGAAACGATCTGGCGGCTCGCAGGTGAATGAGGATTGTTCTCAAGCTGCAGCTGCTGAGGTGAGACGAGAGACGGTCAATACCTGGAAGCCACGCCCCCGTCTCTGGAAAAGAGCATGAACAAAGAAAAACAACCTCAGAAAACCAAACCATGACATCTGAGCTGTATATTCACATTTTTCAGAATATGACTTGTGTGATCAGTTTTACCATTTACATTCAAATTCCACCTTGTGTGACTCGACAGATGTGTGACTCAAACTTGAAGTTGGGGATGTCATAATGTTCATTCGTCACATTTTGGTTGGTCCTGTGATCGAACATTGAACTTTCCATACAAGCAAATTACCTACAAGATAATTTCTATGCATATCAGAAGAATGGGTTTGCATTATTTATGCTTAATTATGAGAGTTATAGGAGGGCGGTATGTGAGGTTTGTCTACGCTCGGTCAGTTTTAATTTGAAATCCCTGAACACTTCTGTTCTCGTGTGAATGGATAGACCCTGGAAGCTCCTCGGAGATCTCATCTATTTTTCAGAGTTGGATAAAGTTCTAGTTCTCTGGTGTAAATATTTCATCTCGCCCGCACCGTGCTGTCTCTCAGGGTGCTTCCCCTCCTTTAACTCCTATTTTATACCCCATGACGGTGTTTTCTGGCCTCACAGCTCGTGTCTTGATCTTCTGTTGTGTCTCTCTCTTTCTTTCACAGACTAAAACACACACCCAGTCTCACATTCTCATCGCAGTCTGTCTCTCACACACAGATACATTTTCAGCCATGATGGAGCAGCCTTGTTCTTGGCTGTTATCCAGCGAAGGTCTTATTATACTCGAAGGGGCTTTAAGTCAGACTCTGTCAATAATCGCGCGCATGCAGCCACGTCAGAAAATGTCCTGCATGTTTGGAAATATCCCTCCTGCTGTTTCCAGATCAACTACATATAGCTCATGACCGTCTTCCTGTGCTGGTGAAAATCAGTTAAAGGTCTATAGCATGTGACTCAATCTGGCTTCACACACCCTTCAGGACTAATTTTAAAGATTGACCACCCTCATAATAAATTGAAAAGCCTGTCTCATGAGCATTAAGTTACAGTAAAGCTAATAAAATATGCAGGAACCTCAAAGTTCTAACAAAGCTGACAAACCATTTTTAGTTTCAGGGGGAAAATAGTAATGAACCAAGCCAACAGTGATAAACTGGGTTGCACATGCATCAACCTAAATCTGGGTTACTTCAATAATCCGGTTATGAACTGGACTCTGAATCCAGGTAAAATCAATCTCCGTCACTTTGGACCATGTCTCCGTCCTTCTCTTCTAATTTCCATGTTGTATTATTTCACTCTGTCACGTCCTCATTCTATTGTTTTCTTATATTTTTTACGACAATTTAAACGTGCATACACGTTCTTATCTGCAGCAGCCAGGGGAAACAGATAGAAGGAAATGGATCGTGATAGCAAATCACTCACACCTGGAACAATCTCCCTCTGTTATTAACTGGTTCTCATTAACTAAATCTAATTAGCTTGATTGTTCCAGGCTGTGCAATATAAAGAATCAATGCAGCGTCATTAGTTTTGTGCTGTAAAATATGTTTTGTGGCTCAGAGTGACAGAAAAACATTACTGATTTTTGTACCGTCTAAATTACGTGTCTGAGTTTTGCAATTTTGTGGAAAACAAACTATATGTTTGTGAGATTTTTCTGCACAGCCATTTAAAAAGCACCGATTTCACCCTGAGGTTTTATTTACCTCACACTGAACTTCCCAAACAGTTGCTTTTACTTGCACTTTGTTTGACATGAGATGTGGAACAAACGCACGTCCGCAGTCCTCATTGTCTTCATATGTATTCGCAGTACAGCTGTGTACTTAAACACAGTTTTCCAGCGCTCACAGCACAGCACACTATCACTGTGGGAACACGTCAGTGAGAAGAACAAAGGATCTGAAATGTGAAAAGACGCCTAATGAACTGTGGCTCTATGAGTAACACTGAATAATATCCACTCCCATGCATTTCAGGCAGCCCTGTAATAGTTTGCTAATCTTTTTGCACGTCAGGTAAAAATGTCTACTTTCATTGCATTTGCATTTGCACACAACTATGAGAGAATCTTGAGTTTCAGTTCTGAGTCTGATCAGTCTGACCCCGCTGTGCAGGGCGCTGGCAAAAAACACTGATCGCAAAGTTGTTGTAGCATTGTGCTTATCCTACTGGTTAGCTTGCAAACATCAAGACGTAGACAGTTGTTGTCTACAGTTTTCCAGCATTTTAAAATCAAGCCTCAGATAAATATTAGAATCATAAGATGTGCAGTGTTTTCAGAACAATATTTGGATTCTGTGTCTGCACAGTTACGTGCATCACGCCCATGACACGACCTCCCTTTGCGTTTTCTTTGACACATTTCTTCTCGACCCGCACCACTCCAGCCGCTCCTCCTCAGCCTCGGCACAATGACATAATCAGAATAACAGGGGGGTCGTATCAAGGATGACGCGCAGAATGCGGCCCCGGGCGGTGAGGGTGGTGGGAGCGCGGGGGCATTTAATTTTACTGCTGCACCAGCACCGTGTGACTGCGCCGGAGCAGCGAACGTGGAGCTCAGGCTGCTCTCTGACAGTGATGCTATTTAACACAATCATCCGCCCTCGGGGGCCAAAGGTCTGTCCACATTATGGTGAAGTGGTGAACGCAGGCCAAGAGCAGTGTGTGTGTGTGTGTGTGTGCATATTTACACACCAACATTGCACATTTTGCATGAAAAGACATATTTATGCTTTACATCCCCTGTGTTTAGACCCTTCTGAATGAGTGCATGAGTGCACAGCAGCCCTATGATGACTGCTTCGATTCAGGACTCTTCAGCTGACTGAGGTCGGGCACAGTCAGCCGGAGATGATTACTGGTGAGTGTCAGTGGCTAAATGCTGGTTCTCTCATCTCTAAATGGTAGATGGCAAAAGAGCTAATTAGCAGAGAGGCCGAGGAATCGAGGAGGAGGGAGGAGATCTGAGAGGAGCGCGCGTGTGAAGGAGAAGGAAAAGAGGGAGGAATGGGATGAGTGTGTGGCAAAAAGAAAAAAAGCAAAATGGAGAGAGAGAGAGAGAGAGAGAGAGCAGGGAAATGTTATTTTTAGTTTAACCTTGTGAGCTTTTGTGAGTCTCTGAGCTGATGCAAGGCCAAATGGTTGCTGACAAACTGTCATGCACATTTAGGAGCGCCGGCAAATATACTGTAAGAACACACACGCACATAAAGCCAGCTCATTTCACACCTTCGCCGCTATAAAAAGTCTCTGGAGACGACACTCTTTGGCGTTTGAAGCACAATTAGAAAGAGCGCTCTAATTAAAGCAGCGATGGAAGCTGCTTTGACCTACCTGTATATCGAAGTGGGTCAGCGGGGGCTTTTTGAGCTCAACACAACACCTAAAGACTCTTCTCACATTTTAATTAGTTTTTCAATTAGTTGCTCGAAGGGTGTGTGTGTGTGTGTGTGTTTGTGTTTTAAGCTGTGTCTTTGTGTGTGACTGTACCTGAGAACAAATGAAAGCGTGCCAACAAAGACAAAGTAATCACATACATTAGTCACCAGCACAGACACACACTCTCAGGTTCGGTCCACACACACTTTTAACCCTCAGAACTCTAATATATTCAAATTGGAATTTCACTGCCGTCAATATCTGTATGAGTTCATCAGCTCCGTGATATGAATGTGATTGGATCTGACATGAGTAATCAAACATAATCTGTCTCTCTTTCGACCTCTCTCTTTTTTTTTTTCCCCTGTCTCAGTTAATCGCTTCTCACGTGCGAAAACAGCAAAGCGGTCGGTGTCACAGGACGACGGTCAGACGTGACACACGTGAGAAATCTAAGAAATGTAATTGTGTGACACCTGAGGGGATTTCTGGAAAGAAGGAGGATCAATGGTAGGATGAGCTGCTGCATTTGATCCTCATCATAGATTGGTACTGTCCAGCAGGTTACATGTCAGTACAGAGGTGGATGTGGTTTTTGATATTGAAGCAGTTGCTGTAAATCAGTGAACTTTTTAACCTTAACTAATATTAGTGATATGAACAGTTTACAGTTCGGTGTCGTCTTCTTCTTCTTTAACAATATTTTCAAGCCACAGTGGCAGCGCTGCAAAGATAATATTATTAGTAGTACTTCCCTAGTTGGGGAGGACGACTCTTCAAATGAGAAGTCAAGAGCATTAACATTAAAGACTCGTGAGCACAATGCAGCCTCCATATTCACTTTGTGTGCTGCCATATGTTTCCTAATTATTTATTCATTTAATGTTTATCTGTATAAGGACTAAAACGTAGCATGAACCAGGCCACACACCACAACATTTATAGCCTAAGCTAATTTACGATGCTCGTCCCTAGATATGAATTTAAAGTACATAAAGCTCCTGTGTGGTTCAATGAGAGCTCAGATGCCAAATGACATGCATCATATAAAAGGCTGCTATTTCGATCTTGAAGCTCTTGATTTTTATGCAGGAGATTTCGAGACTCACTTACGGTGCACACTTAATGATCATCTACATCCAGGCTGAAAACCCCTGCGTACACTGCTATCTGCATGCTCTGCTTTGCACCCTGAACACAACACGATGCATTACAGTACCAGGCTACACAGATGAGTGTGAGCACGACAGAGCAGGCCTGAGCACACACAGTCGGGATGGTGGTTAAAACTACCTGAACATCTGAGATGAGTGCAGCAATGCTTGTCCTCCATACAGGAGTAGTGTCTCTATGGCAGAATATAGAATTAAAGAAGGCACAGTTGATTTTGGCGGCCAATAAAATTCAATTTTAAGTCATTTCTATGTTAAATCTGATAATGCATGGGTGAGACTGACCACCGCTCAGTTTAGCTCGGACACTGTTCTGCACGGCTGCGTTGCTGTTAGTCAGAACCAACCAGGCATGAGCAGCTACTGTCGGACTCTCCATTACTCTGCTGGACAGACAGGGAGGCCGGCCGAGCTCTGACAGTCACCAGACGAGCGTTTATGCCCCTCGAGAGAGCGTCTGTGTGGGTACCTTCAGTTAGTGGCTCTATTAAGAGAAGCTCTCCTGACGCGTGGGCGAGCGTCCGTACATTCGGCAGTCGTAGCTGTTACTGTTCATCAGCCCTGAATATCCGGTGAAGCTGAACGCAGCACGGTTATCCGCAGGCCATTTGTTGTGTTCACTGCCACAGGAGGGAGAATAAATCTGTTGCTCACGTCCGACAGCTTCTTTCTGCCGCCGTGTGTGAAAGTTACTCAAAGTTTTTCAGGTGCAGTTACTCTTTTTGATTTGATTCTGATTTCACGCTACATAAATTATTCACCGGTTTAGTTTGGTGTGTTGATCTGAGTCAAACACACAGGTCGGGTTTTCATTCCCGACCAGTCTCCGAACAGACTTTTTCATTTTCTGCAAGATTAAAACCAAACCGAGGTTAAATTGTAATATTCTGTTTTGAATTTTGAGAATGATGTGTATTTTAAAATTCATTATTCCAAAAACGAAGTTGTCATATTTTCTTTCAGTATTTCATTTCACTTTCCTCTGTCTCTCTTTATTTGCCATCTGTCTTTTAGTCATTTTAGCTCACGCATGTGTGTGTGTGTGTGTGTACATGCATTTAAATTATTCCTGCAACTTTGTTTATCTTCATGTGGGCTAATCCTTATTAATCCAGCTCAATTTGTGTGGCATTCAAGGAAAAAGATGCATTTCCAGCGAGGAACACAGTGTGACAGTGTGTGTGTGTGTGTGTGTGTTTGTTTAGTTATAGTGTATGTACATGCAAGTATTGGAGATGCATGTTGATGCCCAAAAAGCTTTCGTGAAGGTCAAAACAATCAAGATCCCAGTTGGTCGGTGTTTAAACAGAAACACACTCATCTGTTTGTGTGAAAGTGTATTTTATGTCACACACAAAGAGACATAGTGTACATTATGAAGACTGTCAGCGTGAGAGACACACATTATCATCCACTCGAGATCGACGAGGCTACACTTATTTTTTTATTGCAGCTTGATGGGAACTCTGGGAACTCTGGACTTTCAATTACTTTAGTCAAATGAGGACAAACTTTTCCTGCGATAAAGGCCAGAGCACTCAGAGCGCAGTGGCCACCTCTTCGGAAGCAGCAACGCCTGCAAGTGCAAGAGAAAATGTCACACAATTGAAAATAGTTTGAAAAGAAAACTCTGTGTTGTGCGACTTGTTTTGAAGGCAACTTCGACACACACACACACACACGTGCCAGTTTCTTTACAGGAATTTAGCTGAGGCCTCTGCTGTATGTTAATTGCTCGGCTTAAGGCTTCAAAGGAGAGCGGCTCGCAGGACTCATTAAAACAGAAAGAACAAGGGAAGAACACAAACGGAATAAGATGAAGAGGGAGAGGAGGGCGAGTGATGGTCAGGAGAACAAAGGCTGCGTATTCTCTTTTGCCAGGTCCAGGACGAGGAAGCGACTCTGCCAAGCGCAGACAAGAAATATGTCACAACTGAGTCTGCAGTTATACAAGTTGAAGGGAAAAGTCCGAGCCGATTCTGGACCTGGTAAAGTTTTTGTTTTGTTGAGTTCATCGTTGACCTTTAAAAGAGCAATTTGACAAAATAATCTTAATCAAGGTCCATTTCCTGTCTTTTACCAGAGTGATATCTTATTCTGAATTTCTAGAATCCTAAAGTAAAAGTCAAAGTGCTCCCGACCTCATTTAAGATCTTAGTCCCAATTCCTGAAGCATCTTAAAAATCAGTATTATGGCCTTCACAGTTCAGAGTTCACAGTTCTGCAATCATTCATCTCCCAGCACTTTTCCACTCACCCCACCTCTGCCTCACCTCACCTGTCAGCCACTCCCACCTCATCAGCTCACCTGTGCTCCCAGCTGCAGCCAATCACCAATCAGCCCGGTATATAAGCCTCCAGTTCACTCGCCCATTGCCAGGTTGTTCTTTGTGTCATGAAAGACTTTCCTGCAGCTCCTTCGGATTGAGTCTCTGTTGCCGACCCTGCCCGCTTCTGTCATATCCCAGAATTCAGCTCAGCCTCCTGTTCCTGTTCTGCCTCCGTAGTGTTTGTCGGCCTGTCTCTGTGGCTGTTTGACGACTCTGCAGCGTGGGTCATTCTCAGTCTCAGTCAGAGACTCTCTCCGTGTTGCCTTCTCTGTCCCTCTGTGAGTTGGTTAGAACACACCTGTTGCTCCGTCTTACTGGAGGTTTCCTGTGGCGTCTACCTGCCACTTTGAGAGTTGTGTACTCACCTGTTGGGATCGTACTCTGCTAATAACGCTCATTCCCAGCTAGCTCTGATTTCCATGTGTTGCACTCGAGTCCAACCATAACTAATGACATATATGGCTCACAGACAATTAAATATGCCAAAATACTGAGCTCTGTTTTGTATTCACAGGCTCATCAGCACCACTTGTTCTGACATTTAATCCTACGCTGCTGAACCCTCTTTCCTGAGGCACATGCACATGTGCACGTGTGATGTTTACACAGTGTTCGCCTATAAATTTATGCTATGTGCTGCACAAAGGTCAAAGAAGAGATTACGAATTAATAGCAGGCCTCCGGGGATCACTTCATCATATCATCATTTTGTGGTTCAGTATTCAAATAATGCATAATTAGCCTCTTCTTATGAGAGCCTTTCCTTCACATATAAATTCTTTGCAAGATATGTTTGCAAGGAGCATTTAAAAACATTTCTAAAGTGACTCAAAATCCTTTTCACTTTTCACCAAATATGACAACGTTGCCAAAGGAATGAACTGCTCTTCCTCAGTTTGATGAAATCTTGATTAAAACCCAAACTTTTCCTGTTAGTGTTGAAAATATCCGGTAAAAACACATCAAAATTAGGCCAAACTGTTCTGAGGAGGAGAAATGCGCTTTGCCAAAAGAAGACATATTGCAAAATAAATCTCATCCAAAAAGTATTATCTCCTGCAAAGCAATGAATGTGGCAACAAATAACAGAGAAGTGTTGTCTCAAAACACTGTTCTTGGCTGTTTGGTCCATTTTTCAATGAAAAAACTGTCATCTCGTCGAGAGAAGTCTCAATCCAGGTAGTAGCAGGTGAGTGATGGACACTGTGGAGAGCGGGGAAGTGAGAAATGGCAGGAAGCAAACTGGCTCAGTAAAACACACACATCAAGGACATGAAGGAGAGGAAAAGATGTTTTTGGATTTTGGACATGATCTGCACGCACACACACACACACACACACACACACAAACGAAGTATTCAGGAGATGCTCCATATGTGAGCACGCTTGGAAGCTCATGATGCCATTTTCTCTCTCTTTGTGGTAAATTGTAATAAGTTACCACATGGAGTCTGAACACTGATGCAACTGATGGTTTGATGTGTTATAGTTAATATGTTCCACAATCCATCTGTGGGTTCATGTTTATCTCCTGCTTCCTGAACTTCTCATTGGACAATTAATTTAGACTTTAAAACAAAACTCGGATGCATCATTTTAAAAGCATTTGTTTGAGATTATTGCAGAGTAAATTATGACACAATTTGCCAAAGACGTCTCTTTTCTCTTAAGATATTACTTATAAAATGGCTCAGTCATTAACGTTTGCTCACTTGCATCAGCTCACTACATGTGATTTTCATTGCATTCCTTCTGTCCCAGAGTCGTTGCTGAACTCAGCAGCAGCCGAATGGCCGCCCACAGCCAAACGTTTAGTGTGAGTGGGACCTCTGTTACTGTATCGCAATCCAAGAGCAATTTCCCTGAAATGTTCTCACACCACGTAAATAATCAGGCTTTGATTGTGGGGCGATATTGCCTACCACCTCCCAACAGTCGCACTAAAAACACAACCGACGGCGTGAGCAATTACCCACAAGTATCCAACAGTGAGCATGTGCTCTGAAAACAGGTGGTTTATTGTTTAAGCAGACAAAAGGCTCGGCTTCTCCTCGTCACAGACGGGATGCGAGCAGCCAGATGCGGCCGTCCTCTGCCACGATTTCAGGGCCACGCTTTTGTGAGAGTACGAGCGACTTAAAGGCGCTCATTCATCCTGATGTTGGTTCGGTCGCTCCGGCAGCCTCGGCGGGCAGCAGCACGAGACCGTCTTCAAGGTAATCAATTCACAAGGCGATAATCACGGCCCCTCGTAGTGGTGTGCTAATGCGTGTGTGAGGCTAAATGCGGCGGTAAGTGATTCGAGAGAGCGGCGCGGGCCAACATGGCAGCAGTTGTTGCAGAGCCGTGTGTGGTAAATGGAGGTTTCCTGATGAATGGCTGGGAGGAGGACGGCAGGTGTGATTCATAGAGGAATCTGAAGCTGGCAACTCTGGCCAATTTTGCATCCATTACGAACCTGTGAGCTATTTGCATGGTGGGTTTTTATTCTGTGTCTACATGCTTTTATAAAGAGAGTCTGCACGTGTGCATACGCATGGGTTGAATACTGGACACTGAAATTGTGGCATTTACAAGAAATTCTCACTAAGATTTGCTCCCATTTTGGCAGAAAAACACGGGCAGCAACCAAAGACTTTTAGCATGTTTGTGCTTTTTGTATCATTTGCATTAAAACAAAGAGACTGTCTCCAAATTTCACTCGCAGTAAAAAGAAAGGAAACTAAACTTGAAATGCTGTAATTACAATGATAAAGCTGGACTCACTTTTTCAGCTGCAGCTGTTTCCTCCACTAACTTCTCATCCTGAAATGGCAGCTTACAGCTCAGCTCGGTGAAAAAAATATATGTTGGACTCCAAGGAGCCGACCTTTGGGTCAGGGAGGTGTCGCAAGATGAATCTGAGGGAGACCATTAACAGAAGAGGAAAGCAGAAGAAACATATTCCTGCTACACAACAGTAATCTTGGGGTTTTGCTTGTGAATTATTTATGTGCAGATTCTCAGACAGCCGGGTCACGGTTACCTTTCAAACCCAGCAACACATTAAGACAGAAACTGATCCACCTGAAAGACTCCAAACCTGAGCAAGTGATTTAGTGTTGCAGTTAAATGCAATGAGGAACGCACAGGATTTGTATATCGGAGAAATGAGCATTAAACACATGCATGGTTCAACACAGGAGGGTCAAGTCCTCAGGTCAGGACTCAGCAGTTTACCTCCACCTGGAAGAAGAGATGCACCTTTGAGGACATTCATATTTCGGATGAGGAGGGCAGGTAATTTGAAAGAGAAATAAAGGAGTTAGGAAGAAGTTAAAAAACCTGGAACTCCCCACCAGTCAGTTAGAAGTGAAGAAGCCCATTGGATCAGAGGGGAAACGGCTGCAGGTATCGAGTCCAGCCGCCCGAGATTCAACCCTCCATGAGTATGAATTACTGAATGACTGAAGTAACACAATTTGAAAAGAAAAAATGTGTAAGGAACAGTTAACCTTAACCTAATGTGATGGAGGATGGATGAGCCTTTGAGTTGCTGATTGATGGACACCCGATAATCACAGGTGAAGATCACATGAATCCCTTTTCCTGATCAGCGTTGTTCAAACCTGCCAATAAACCGACTCCCACAGTTTCTCCTCAGCCCAGAACTAAGTTTACCATATGTGTTTGTCATTGTGTTTTCTTTAAAGAGCAGTTCTTGTTGTTCTATTAAAAAAAATATTAGCATATCATCTGAATGAATGAATATGAATGAGGAACATCAGAGGATAAGAATAAACAAAATCTTATCCACAGTTTTTAAAATAAGACTTTGTTTATGTTGAGAAATGACAGCTTTCCCAGGAAAAGAGTCATAAATGCTGTCATGTTGAAATCACAGGAAAACTTGTGCATGTGCATTTTGTGTGAGAAGACACACATGTCCGTCCACATGTGGAAGGATCCTCACGGTCACAACACACTGAAGCTCTTACACCAATTTTAACCGAAACCAAATACAAACATCAGCTCTAAAACCAAGATTTGACCACTCAAGAAACCCTTTAGAAAAGTGAAGGTCGAACAAAATGTCCTCACTTTCCATAAATCATCACTGTAAAAGCCTCAGAAACTGGCACACACACATTTTACACTTCATTTCCAGATGCTTGACACATTTGTTACCAGGAAAAAAACACTGGATTAAACATTTCACTACACTCATTTCTTTTGGCAACTTCAAAGGACGTTCGACCCTCGAGCCTCTTTTTCTGAAATTTCACCAAAGCCAAACAAACCTCGATAAAGCAAGTCGGAAACTTGTAAAGACGACCGAGTGCCAGAAAAGACTTTTGATGTCGTTGGCATCCCTGGAGCTGTGAGTCCGAGACGCAGAAATAAACACGGCGCTAAACTGTCAGCTCTCAGTCGGAAACTCCCAGCAGCAGCCGCCTCTTTGCCTCAGTCTGATGGTCGACTCGAGCCGCCAATCACTGGGTGTGTGGTGACGCTGGTGGTGCAGAGATAAAGACTGAAGGCTGCAACAGCTGAATGTGAACGAACAAGTCCAACTATTTATCCCCAACTGGGCGATTCCTCACATTTCTCAGTAGCATGTTAATACTGAAAAAAGCATAACATAAAAAAGTATTAACATAAGTACCAACTGATCCGTATGATAGAGACAGGCCTATAAGCAAATCATAAGAAAATACATGAAATATGTGATATTGTTTTCCTGATTAGTAGCATGTTAACTTCTGATGAACAAGGTTGGATTCGGTCATTCATGCACTTTGCATGTGGCTTTAATATCTGCAAAATGTGTTCAGTCCAAAGGTGAGAATCCTCCTCTCCTCCACTCTGTCTCTGCATAATTGAATGTTGATTACAGTTGGAGCTGTTTTCCCTTTTTGTGCTTTTACCTTTAGTTACATTGCAAATGTGTTTTTTATCACTCATTATGTGAATAATAACACAACTCCATTACAGAGTGAGTGACATTTTCAATTCACATCTCTGCTCGGTGACACAACAGGCGCTTTGTTGAACGATAACACGGATGTGATAAAATGTCAGATTCAGTGAAGCCGGAGTGTGTGTATGTGTGTGTGCGTGTGTGTGTGCGTGTGTGTGTGTTTGTGTTGGCGCTGAGACATTACGCAGCCCAGTGATTTCCATTTAAATTTCCCTTTGGTCCTCTCACCATGTCTCCTTTGACTGCTGCCGTCCCTGGTGGCTCTCCACAGCAACACTTAGTGCATTTGGGAGGTCAGTACTGTTTTAATAGCCTCTCCACACTTTCACAGGCAGCTGAAGAGCAGGGCGCCGGCGCCGTGTTCGCCACGTCGGGCAGCGGGGCGCTGGTGATGGGGAGGCCGACCGTCCTCTAACGAGAGCTGCACTTCCACCAAAGTTCACCTTTGAAATATTCAAGGTTCTTCCTTCACTTCAGATTTCATATCAACCAAGACGCTCGTAATATTCTCTGTGTCATGCCAACATGAACTTTGTGTTTGTGTTTAATATTTCTTTTCTTCATCTCACTTGTGTGCAGCTGAAACCAGCGTTCACAATCAGACGGTTACCTAAAGACTTTCTGTGCAACATTTCTATGAACTGCAGAGTCGCAGGTCTTTGTGAAGAGAGGCTGAATTAGTGAAGATCTTTTCCTAAACCGAGTAGTTCTGTCATTACATTTATCATTAATCATGAGTCCAATGGTCACATGTCATTTTGGGAGTCAAAGACAAACGACCTGTTGTGTCATTAAGAGGACGTGTTGGTTTAAAGGTTCCCTGTGGAACAAGCAAAGGTGATATTTGGATTCAGCTTTGCTCAGTGGTCTAAATGTTGGCTAAGTCTTTATTTATTCATTGCATTTTTGAATCATGCATTGTTTGCATCCATGTTTGCTTTCTTGCGGTCTCAGCAAAGCATGTTAAACACCTGCAATAATTCATTTCTAAGGCCACTTGGCGGCGGCTGAAGCAAGCCGTGAACTCACCGATGACATTATCACCTTTTGAAGTCTAGATGCTTATTTGCACAGCCAGCGTTACTGATCACACTATTACTCATTTAGAATCATGTTTCTGACCGTCGTCTGACTGTGAGCCGAATATCAGCTCTCTTTTAGATCAGGCACAGGTTGGAAACTCTGCCCTGTTGAATGGTTTGTTCCTTTGGTGATAAAATGCTGTGCTGTTTCAAACACTATTAAAAACACAGTCGGTCTCACTAATCCACTATCTGTTACTAACATTGTATCTGTGAGCCCACACTTGTATTTGCTTTCATTTCGCTGACTGGGAAGTGTGTGAACACAAACATGTTTGCGATTGTACAGTTATTACGTCCCATTAAATCAATTTGAAGTTGCTTCCCCTTCACTCCGCTGCGTGCTGCTGGTTCCCTTCTGCTGTTTAGCTTTTAATTCCTTCAGATATAGAAGCGAAGCGCCACAGTCGTTTCCTGCCGTCTTTGTTCTGCTTCATGACGGCACCAATGCAAAGATTTTTCATTTGTATTAGATGTTGTGACAGTTTCAAAACACATGTGTAAAGTCCCTCAAATGCAAATTAAACCTAGTGTTTGGTGGCACAAGAAGTTGGAAAGAGGATTAAAGCAGAGGCCTTTTGAAATGGTGACTGTGAAGATACTTTTTTGATGGAAAAAATCCATTCAATTCAATTCAGAAAAACTTTATCCCCGAGGGCCAATTTAAGACAAATCAATCCATCAATCCATGTCATGAAGTGTCACAGGAGTTTGTTGTTGATCCAACTCAAAAAATCCTCCTACTTTTGCACCTACTTTACCATCTCGCTCTATCCTGAGCGTGTTTGCTCAAATGTCCTTCTGTGCATGTGATGCAACTGGATTTACAAATTGGTCATGATTATAAAACTCTACTACTCGACAGCATCAGTCTCTACAGTGGAAATCACATATTTACATGCATAAAGAAAAAGACTTTGCAGGAGTTTCATTGACCCCCACAGTCATTCAATAAAATGGAAGCGGGTTCGTTTCATTTGACAGACAAATGAAAAAGCATCACTGAAACCCAACCAATGTAGACGCCCTGTCATCAGCCCCTCTCTTGCTCCATCGCTCCCTCTGATTGGCTGCCTGTCTCTCATGTCCAGTTACCTGGAAACCTTTTCTCATCTCACTCTTTTCCCTCCGATCCAGCGCCCTCTGATCTCGTCCGTCCAAACCGCTGCATTTCTCAGACGCACTGGACGCAGACATGCTGGATGTTTAATCAGCTGCATTACTCCGCGCTCACACAAGGCGCTCGCTCTCTTCGTTCTGTGTTGTTTGTCCCTCTCCGACTCTCAGCCCTCGCCCTCTCTCGGCCCTCACCTCGCATTTCCTCCCCCCTCCCCCCCTCGAGACCCCGTGGCTTCGAGCTGTTCGTGTTTGTCAGATCCATTAAGAAGAAGGCGCGGCGGAGGACAGGGGAAGCGGCCCCGACGTTTGACCCGCGTTGCCCTCGCCGTCAACGGGCGGCCGTGGCAGAGCCCTCCGGGAGCCTCTGGATGTCTGACTGGGTCCTCGTGGCGTACGCCTGCCTAGACAGTAATTGGCTGGCTCGGAGCTCCGCAGTGGGGCCCTCTCCTGACAGCTGGTGGGTGGATGCTGCACACCAATTAGAAAAACAGAGAGACACGAGGCGAGGGAAAGAGGTGCACTTTGTTTCTGTGATTACACGAGAAAGTCGGAGTCGCTGAAATGGTGGAGAGACGAGAGAGCACAGTTTGTACTTTTACCCTCCCAAATCCATGCTGATTGATCGAGAGACGCTGACGAACACATGGAGACAACACACACACACACACACACACACACAGACACACACTTTTCTCTGTCTTTATCTCCAGGGCAGCAAAGTTCTGCTCTAAATTTGTTATATTTCTTTTCACTAAGGATTTCTTCAAAGCACACAAGCAGACTAATTTGCCAGCACAGACGCACACACAGTGAAAAACACACACACGTTAAAGACAAGAACACACACACACACACACACACACACAGGTTGACTGTATAAAGAAAAGAGAAACAGCTTAGGCTAAGGGACGCAGATGATATTAATTTCACTTTGAGAGTAAGAATCGATGCCGTACCAGCGTTTATGAAAGTCCACATCTATTAATACTTTAGTAGAAGTAAATTATGTAAAAAAAAAACCTGAAGAAACAACAACAACAAAGCAAAAAAAACCTGATCCCTTGCTGCTTCCAAACTTCAAAAGTTGCTGAAGGATTTTAAATTGACTTTATAATTGGATGATATGAGCAGAATGTAAAAGGTTGACATTTACAATCACACCTTTTTTTTTTTTAATCTTTCAGAGCTTTTCATTTTTCTGAGAATATAGTTTGTCTCAGTCCAGATGAGCCACACAATTTAATGAAAGATCCTCCTAATGTTGAAATGATTGGTGCTTTTGATGAAGTGTTAAATATAGTTAAATATTTCCAGATGTTTCTGATTCAAATATTGAGGAAAACTGAGCTGTCGATCAACTCTGAAAAAAAAAAACAAGCACAAAAGTACTAATGAGTACAAACTATCAGCCTACGCACCATCTGCACACAGCAGCGTAACGCACCAACAATCCCATTTTAAACACATCATATATTCACAAGTTGTGAAGTATTGACTCTGCTCTACCCCTGCAGCCAACAAGATATCTGCTTATGTAAAACCACCATTACTGCGAGAGGAGTGTGAACGTTTGTGGCAGTGGAGCTTCTGTTGAAAAGCACCTGGATAAACTTCATCTCCTGTGATTCTAAAACAGTGCAAACTCATTCTAACTTTGTTTTCTGAAAAACAGCACAAAAGCCAGTTTCAGCCGACAATGCAACCGCATGTTTAATCAACTTATTTTTCAGTGTTTGATCGTCTGGGTAATACAGCCTCGTTTGCAGATCCAGCTCCGACTAACTCTGATTATAAATAGCTCAACTCTTCTATAAATAGTGGAGAATTTGCTGCTATGCAGAAAACACACACAAAAAAGACTTCTGGAGCAAATGTATAAACAGAAGCATCTATCAAATAAGCCTAATTTACAGAGTGAAATTGATGATTAATGTGCAAACTTTGCAAATGTGCGTTACATATGTACGTTGATAGAATAACGTGATAAAAAAAGTGAGAGTTGCTGCTGAAGAGTGAAGAGGAGCGAGCACAGATTTTATGCTTCCCATGCTGCTCGACTGCCATCTGTATATACAGTGAAGCACAATGACAACACACACACACACACACACACACACACAGTCATAAACAGTGAAGTTCTTCAGTACAGAGTGTATCCTGTCACCGAGGACCTAGTCATACTTCAAAGTGGAAACACACTCGGTACACACACACTGACACACACTCTCAGTAAAGTTCTTCCCTGCAGACACACTGTTTTCTGTCACTGAGGACCTGAGCTGTATTTCAAGGCAGAGAACACTTGACTTTGTGCACACACACACACACACACACACAGAGTCATGCAGCAGCTATAATTGATTACCGAGCCCTCCTTTGCTCCGTCTCGTCCCCTCTCATGTGTGTATTATAGATCTGAATCGCTGCTTTAATCTCTGACTAAATTCACATTTTCTCTGATGTGAAGCTCCAGTCGACTCAGAAAGAAACAGACCTTGTTGGAACACGCTGAGTTTTTGTGCTCGCAAAGATTGAACTGTGTGTGTATATATATGAGACTGAGGCAGCTTCCTGTTCTGTGAGTAGCTCTGTGATAATATGGTGAGATATAAACTAGATCGATCTCATCAGTTGAATCTAAGCCAGGAAGGAACATTAGTGTTGTTTCAGGGATTATAGGCACCAAAATACTGTCATATCTATTTTCAGTGCACTTTTTCATCCATATTCTCATCACTCAATTCTACACATGCTATTGATGACTCTACTATGCTATTTCTTATGTTTATAATGTACACTGTATAGAGCAGCATAGGTTGGACCAACCAACAATACAAAAGTACACAAGTGTGTTTGACAATTTCTTTCCAATTTCTTTCTTTCCAAGAGACAAATTCTGGTTTGGTATCAGTGATACGACCGTGTGACCAGAGCCGGTCCAAGCCTCCATTGGGCCCTAAGCAAAATTTGATTTTGGGGCCCTCAATTTCTGCCAATAACATTAATTGTTGATCATTCACACACCTATTATAAACCCACTGTGGCTCTGGCAGTGTTGTTAACATTATCCTTTTGTCAGCAACATCTTTACACATTTAAGGGGGTGGCCCAGTTAATTACATAAATACCAATGCAATAATAATACAAATAATACCAATGAATGAATGATGAATGATGTCAAGGGTGCCACATATGATTGTTAATTTCAAAATGTAGCACATTCAGCTACAAGAGCAGCCTGGGGTTTATTTACACAACATTCCAAGTGATAAAGCAATTTATTTACTGTGGAAGTGTCATCTGGTTTATAATTCTTTGTTTCATAAAAGAAAAACTGCAACAACAATGTGCAAGAATCATTTTTAGTTGAACAACAATGAAGTGCAACAACAAATAAAATCACTTTGATGAATATAAAAAAACAATACAGACAACAGACAGAATTGAGTACAGTACAGAGGGCCACTCAGCTGGGTCCACTGGCAGAGCTGGTGATGATCCAGACTGTGTAGACGATGTTGTGATGGAAGTTGCTGAGGAAGTGACAAAAGAAAAACAATGACTTAAAAAAGAAGGACCTATAAAGCCATTAAATTACAGTCCTGGACTGAATTATTAATCTCTGAATGTTCTACATTACAATGAGCAATTATAAAGGATGTTTTGCTGTTGACTTAGCGGGTTGATCAGCGGGGGTTGCAGACACAGAGGGGGCAGTGGGCACAGAGGATGGCAGTGCAAGAAAGTGCTCTGGAGTGGATGGACCAAGGATGAAAACAACAGCAACAAAAGCTAGCCATGTTAGATGAAATATTACACTAGAAAATGATGTTGCTTACTTTTTTAAATAACAAAAATGATTAAAATTTCATTATATCAGTTTATTTTTGCTTGTAATAAGATAAACTTTGCTTCAGAAATGTTAAGATAATATGCATTGTCTAAGAAGTCCCTCGTCATATGATTATATCTTAAATTAAATCTTAATGAAATAATTTGAAATAATTTAGTTTTTGTTATTTCTTCATTTTTGTTAACGATAATAACCTTGCTCCCCATTGACCCATTACCGTTTGCAGGCCACTCCCCATCTGCAGACCACTCCCCAAATCCCCCATTGCTGTTTGCAGACCACGCCCCAGACCCCCCATTGCTGTTTGCAGACCACTCCTCATTTGTAGACTACTCCCCATTGACCCATTTCCATGTGCATACCACTCCTTATTGCCGTTTGCAGACCACTCCCCATTTTCAGACCCCTCCCCATTGCCGTTTGCAGACCACTTCCCATTGCCATTTGCAGACCACGCCCCGTTTTCAGACCCCTCCCCATTGCCGTTTTCAGACCACTCCCCATTGCCGTTTGCATACCACGCCCCTTTTGCAGACCACTCCTCATTTGTAGACTACTCCCCATTGACCCATTTCCATGTGCATACCACTCCTTATTGCCGTTTGCAGACCACTCCCCATTTTCAGACCCCTCCCCATTTTCAGACCCCTCCCCATTGCCGTTTGCAGACCACTCCCCATTTTCAGAACCCTCCCCATTGCCGTTTGCAGACCACTCCCCATTTTCAGAACCCTCCCCATTGCCGTTTGCAGACCACTTCCCATTGCCATTTGCAGACCACTCCCCGTTTTCAGACCCCTCCCCATTGACCCATTACCGTTTGCAGGCCACTCCCCATCTGCAGACCACTCCCCATTATCAGACCACTCCCCATTGCCCCAAATCCCCCATTGCCGTTTGCAGACCACGCCCCGTTTACAGACCCCTCCCCATTGCTGTTTGCAGACCACTCCTCATTTGTAGACTACTCCCCATTGACCCATTTCCATGTGCATACCACTCCTTATTGCCGTTTGCAGACCACTCCCCATTTTCAGAACCCTCCCCATTGCCGTTTGCAGACCACTTCCCATTGCCATTTGCAGACCACGCCCCGTTTTCAGACCCCTCCCCATTGCCGTTTTCAGACCACTCCCCATTGCCGTTTGCATACCACGCCCCTTTTGCAGACCACTCCTCATTTGTAGACTACTCCCCATTGACCCATTTCCATGTGCATACCACTCCTTATTGCCGTTTGCAGACCACTCCCCATTTTCAGACCCCTCCCCATTTTCAGACCCCTCCCCATTGCCGTTTGCAGACCACTCCCCATTGCCGTTTGCAGACCACTCCCCATTTTCAGAACCCTCCCCATTGCCGTTTGCAGACCCCTCCCCATTGCCGTTTGCAGACCACTCCCCATTTTCAGACCCCTCCCCATTGCCGTTTGCAGACCACTCCCCATTTTCAGACCCCTCCCCATTGCCGTTTGCAGACCACTTCCCATTGCCATTTGCAGACCACGCCCCGTTTTCAGACCACTCCCCATTGCCGTTTGCAGACCACTTCCCATTGCTATTTGCAGACCACGCCCCGTTTTCAGACCCCTCCCCATTGCCGTTTTCAGACCACTCCCCATTGCCGTTTGCATACCACGCCCCTTTTGCCCACTCCTCATTTGCAGACCACTCCCCATTGACCCATTTCCATGTGCAGACCCCTCCCCATTGCCATTTGCAGACCACTCCCCATTGCCAGACCCCTCTCCATTTTCAGACCCCTCCCCATTGCCGTTTGCAGACCACTCCCCATTTTCAGACCCCTCCCCATTGCCGTTTGCAGACCACTCCCCATTTTCAGACCCCTCCCCATTGCCGTTTGCAGACCACTCCCCATTTTCAGACCCCTCCCCATTGCCGTTTTCAGACCACTCCCCATTGCCGTTTGCATACCACGCCCCTTTTGCAGACCACTCCTCATTTGTAGACTACCCCCCATTGACCCATTGCCATTTGCATACCACTCCTTATTGCTGTTTGCAGACCCCTCCCCATTGCCGTTTGCAGACCACGCCCCCATTGCCATTTGCAGACGACGCCCCGTTTTCAGACCACGCCCCATTGCCGTTTGCAGACCACGCCCCGTTTTCAGACCACTCCCCATTGCCCCAAATCCCCCATTGCAGTTGGGAGTGAGAGAGAGATAGATACAGAGAGTGAGAGAGACTGACAGAGCAATAGAGGCTGAGAGTCGGAGGGAAAGACAGACATAAGATAAGATAAACCTTTATTCGTCCCACAGTGGCAAAATTCACAGAGACAGAGAGAAAGTGAGAAAGAGAGACTGACAGAGTGAGAAAGAGAAGGAGAGAGAGACTGAAAGAGAAAGTGAGAAAGAGAGGTACATGGAGAGAGAGGGAAAGAGAGACAGAGAGGGAGGGACAGAGACTGAAAGAAAGAGACACTGAAGGAACAGAGAGCGAGAGAGACACTGAAAGAGCGAGAGAGAGAGAGACTGAGAGACAGAGACAGAGAGGGAGGGAAAGAGAGACTGAAAGAGAAAGAGACTGAAAGAGAGAGTGAGAAAAAGAGATACACAGAGAGAGAGACAAAGACAGGGACTGAGAGAGGGAGGAAAAAAGACTGAAAGAGGGAGACTGAAAGAGGGAGACAAAGACTGAAAGAGAGTGAACGAGAGAGACAAAGACTGAGAAGACAGAGAGAGAGACGAGAGAGAGACAGAAGCGAGAGAGAGGGAAAGAGAGACTGAAAGAGAGAGAGACTGAAAGAGAGTGTGAGAGACAGACAGCACGAGAGAAACTGACAAAGCAAGACAAAGACTGAAAGAGAGAGAGAGACTGACAGAACAGAGAGAGACAGAGAACAAGAGAGACTGAAAGAGAGAGAAACAGAGAGACAGAGAGCGAGAGACAGAGAGTGAGAGAGAGACAGAGACTGAGAGAGGGAGGGAAAGAGAGACTGAAAGAGAAAGAGA